>JAIFZK010000009.1:9112500-9712500 GCA_027481765.1 Tenualosa thibaudeaui | reverse complement strand
CTTAGTACAGCTAGTTTTATCGCCTAATACCCGCATATATATACCTAGTGGGTAAATTTCCTCCCATAACTTATAACATAACTTAAATAAGCAAGAATATACCCGAAAGGATGCAATGCTCTACATCACGATTTCTTTGGCATTTCATAAGTTAGTAAGGGAGCTGGAAACATTTCTTGGGTAGCTAGCCCACTGACACAGCTAAAAGCCAAATGGTTAGTTAGCTTGTTATTGCTAGCTTACGATACCGTAACTGCTACGAAAATATTTTTTTCCCTATCAAGTTTAACTATTCTTCCAACCGCATCGTGCACGAGTATTAACTGCTTTAAAAGTTAACATCATGAACCATCACCGAGCGATAACAATAGACAAGTATTTCTAGCTAGGTTTAATTTCACCTCTGCATTCTCAACCAAGCCGCCATCTTGCAAGGAGTTGCTTACACACAGACACAAACGTAAACGTCTAAACAATAATATATTTTAAATATGTGCAATTAACAACATTTTGTGGGATAAATGGACACTCACCACATATTTGTAATATAAACCTCCCAGACAAAACAAGACGTCTTCTTGTCGATAAAGTGCGAGAGGTGATTGTTATTCCGCGGATGACGGGCTGAACGAATGTTGCAGGCTAAAGGCTGCAGCACACTTCAACATTGTATTTGTCCTAGAAGTACTACGTCTATGCTCTTGCGTATGTAGATACACTATATGTTATTCAAATCAATGAACTGCATCATCATTTGTCTTAATCGATGCATTTTAAAAGATACATGACAACACCGATTTTTATATAGTGAGCGAAACACTGGCGTTCCTTTATTTTTTAACATTTACCATCTAGGATAATAATGTGTGACGTTAAATAGCTCCCCACAGGCGGCCTGAAGTTCCGACATGCCTCAATGCACTCCACCCAAATCTTTTATCTCAAGAAATATGTCTTGTTTCTGTTTGATATATTTTTGATGAAATAATATTATCTTACCGGTAGATAACGATGTAAACACATAAACACATGTGATGAGTTTTGTTACCCAATCGGACTCCAAGAAAATGCAAAATCGATGGTAAACCGTTTCAGATAATATCAATCATGTTTCAAGAATAATGTTACTCTTCCTTTAAATGCTGTATGGCGTATATCTAATTACGGTTATTATTATGAACTACAGCCTTTCCAGACAAGCCAGCTTTGCAAACAATTCAGGTGGAACGATATAGAACGGGTGTACAGGTTTAGACGGAACGATTTTAACAACGCTCATGAGAAGAAATCGTTTCGAATTTCGGCTACTACACGTGCACAACATTTTTGAATAAGTTGCCCCAATAAATTTCCCCCAGATAGTTATCGTTTTTATCTGTTTGCACTTCCCATGCGCATTACCATAACTAATAAGCACGAAGATTATGCTTTCCACACAAACCAAAGTCTTTCTGAGTAAAATTTACGTTTGGAGGTAACGTGCCATGAGATTTAAATACGATGGTAAATTAGGATTTTGTTTATCGTGATGTAACTTGTTAGAAAGATATCACGTCAGTAATGTACATCTGTTGAACTTCTGTTCTGAAAATCAGCCACATCTTTTTAGTCAGCTTGTTTTTAATCAAGAACAGTATGGTGCAGTAAGAATGATCTCTCTTATCGTGGTCATTGTGGGTTATAATTGCTTCCTGAATAAGGAGCATGCTGTTTTCAAAGCGAAATGTGTATTATTAAGAATTACACCAAGAAGAAAAAATGTGCTTTCGATGATACTCACAAGGTGTTATAACATAGCTACTTGCCTAGATGTTTGGAAAATGAGACAACAACCCTCCCACCCCACCACTACTCACGCACATAGGTTACATGCAAACAGTGGTCTGTGCTACAGAGCAGTAGTCAGTCAGACCTGATGTATAGGTTCTCTATGTCACCACAGGTCATACATGATTAGACCGCTCAAAAGCTTTAGAAAAACAGGCCACCCCCACCTCCTTCAAAAACACAGCTGGCCTGGGGTCAGACCCCAGAGATCAGGATACACCCCCTCACCATTAAACACTTTACCGTTCCAGATCTAAAAAAAAAGACTTGGTTGGGAAGACATCTGGGCTGTCATTACTTATGACTTCAGTGCTGTCCCAGAATTTCTTGGTTACTTCACTCTGGATAAAAACAGCTGTAACTGTAAACTTAAACATACTGCTGACTCTCCCTGAGATTAAGTGAGACTCAGTCTTTCAGTATCAAAATAGTATTCACATAAGATTTGTGCAGATCAGAGGATTAAGTATTTGTTGATTTAGAAGAAGAAGAAGAAGACACCCATTGACAAGAAGACACCCACTGACTGGCTGACACCCAACCAATTGAGAATGGGTCTGGACACTGTCAGCAAAGACTATCCATACTCGTTACTGTCAGTTCACTTTTAATATTTTAGGGACATAATGAGTCTTGAAAATAAGTTGTGCAATAAGGTGGCAACAGCAAATGAGTGGTATAAAGATAAAGAAGTGGGTTCAAGAAATTACCATAAAAGCAGTCAAACTTTCTTCAGTCCTTATTGCAGATAAGCTACGGTCATGTTAAGCAGCTGATCTGATTCTCTGCATGGTTTTGGAATGCCACATTCTGTTCTCAGCATGTGAGTGGTTTAAAAAAAAAAATATATATATATATATATATATCGGAAGGAATCAGTGGTGTGGCTACTATACCCACAATAACATTTAGTCCCTGCCAAACCCGACTGCAGTTATTAAAAAAAAACATCTAAAAATAAATTCTATTGTTATTGTTATTATTGGCTGGTGCTAGAGGAACCACAGTAGAAGGTATGTATGTGAGTCATGTGAACAAAAACAAAGTATATATAGTCTGGTAGTAAAAATCAATATCAAATCAAATCATGATAAATGTACTGCATGTATAGTGCCTTTTATGTATGTATTAAGTGCTGGTCATGTCAATGTCATGTTTCACACATGTTGAAAACAAAGGTTGTCCCTACCTAAGGAATAAATACACAATCACAGAATTTGTCAACTAATTTTAATCTGGTTTTGTTGCCAGGTCAAAGCATGTTCCTTAATGACCAGTGGTGTCTCCTAGCAGTAAATCAATAGCATTCAGTGTCTCCAAGAACAATGACATGTACAACAATGTCATCAGCATTTGTGACTCTTGTTCCATTACAGGAATGGAATTTGATGGTAATGATGGGTCTTATTTAGAGCTGTGTATCTGAATAGTACATGCCAATCGAGTGCTCAAAATTATAGTGATAGTGCAGTAGATAGACTGATTGTATGTAGAGTTCTTGGCTTTTCTACACACACAAAATGATACACTACGTGGCCATTTTTGTCGGATTTGCTGTCACTTTTTGCATGTGACCTGATTGGTGCTTTGGGTTTTGGCTTTTGGGTTACATTCACTATAAGGAGTTTGGATTCCAATCTGGAGTAAGTCAATTGATTCAAAGAATAAATGAATCCCTGGAGAAACGTTTGATATGGCCCACATCAGGGACATCAAAGCTGTCAAGGCTGATTGTGATTAGGGTGTGTGCTCATACCACTTTTCCTAGCAAATCATCATACCTAGAATAGCTTTAAGTGCTTAGAACAAGACATTTCTTGACAAAAAGCCACAAATTTCAGCACAAGTCACATGTACATTCTCAAGGTTTACTGGCAACTTGCCTAGATTATGCTCATACATTGTGTGTGTGTGTGTCCTCAGTAGCACTTTCCGTCCATTGAACACATATTCACACTTTTCATCCAATAGAGATTTATCATCCATTGGACACATATGTGTAGTTGAACTTTGATCTTAGTTTGTTCTGTCTGATGTGGCTATGAACTCTAATCCCCTTCTGCTGTGTTCCCAGAATTTACCCAAGGGCAAAACCCACTTTTTCTCTCTGTCCCGTTTCTCATTAGAGCACATACCCACACACAATATTTATTCTATTTCACAGATGAATGCCAAGGTTTGTCAAATTGCAAAATACTCTGGGGCAAAACTTTGGCCTCCTAAACACCTTTTCAAATGTCATTCTCTAATGTAGGTCGCTGTTGTGTTGTGAGTGTAAGTAATCGGTAGAAACTGATAGCCTACATTGTAGTTAGATACTGGTTACAGCCATGTTAAAGGAAGAGTCTATGATTTTGTGAATGCTGACACATAAGCTTGACATTTGAACCGGTATTCAAATGACACCCCTCTCTTCTGTACCTCTGGAGCTTTGTTTAGATTGCCTGGGATTATTCATAGATATAGATTTCCCATTCACAGAGCCAAGGGTATGTCTGAACACCAGTTGTTTGATTTTTGTGTCTATGTTCAGATTTCTTTTTGGCCAAACATTTTACACTGTATTTGAACGCTCAATAAAATAGCTCATAGATGTAGCTTGCCTAGCTAGAGCTCTGTTCCGTGCCACCTGAGGAAATCCTCACATTGTTTTGTAACTGTTTGGGGTACAGGTGCTTTGTCTGCAGTTCACAGAGCCTAGAAAGCATTAGAAGGCTGTTTTACTTTGCAGTCGTATAATGGAGAGCAAGAGGATCATGAGGATTGTTATAAAAACATTATATGTTATGAAAGTGTTTACACTTGACTTAGCATTGCTGTGTGAACTTTTAAGAGATAGTGGGCTGCAATTTTGGGGAGCTAATTTTGGTATCTAATGTACTGAAGATACCGTAGCTATAATTTGCCCTATTCGTCAGGATGTAATGTCATGGTCTGATTGCCTGAAGAATGTCAACTTTTTAACACATGAAATGATGTCACTACCCTCCTATTCAAATGTGCCTGTGCACATCCAAAGAAAAGCATAGTGGTCTCCTCACTAACTCTCTCTAAGTTAGTGTGGTTGTTATCAGATCACATGCCTCTGTGCCCAGCCTCATCAGGGCTTAATGCTCACTGAATACGACAGCTGTGTTGACAGTCTCCAGGGCCCCAGTGCGTTATGAGGCCCTTTGTGATCAACACACATCTGATCATGCCTCAGTGCCCCTTCACTTGTACTGAGCTGACCTGTGACCTGACCACTTACAGTGCACTCTCTGAAACTCGCTTAGTCTAAAGCGCCTGTGCCATGCTGTAGCATTTATGTCACTTTAAAGTAAATGCCACTGTTTAATGTCACCGATTAATATTCCTAATTATATATTAACAAAAAACATGCAGATTTTAACTGACTTTGCAACAAAAAATGAAAAACAAAATCCAATTTAGAGTTACAATTTTTGAAATATATTTTGCATGCGTTTCTAAATTGAAGAGTTCTAGTGAGGTTGATTGCTGCTGTGAGCAATAGTCTAAGAAGAGTCTTTTTTCCATGTTCTTTCGCCACAAAGCAAAACTCATTGCAAAGCAGATTTTGGCAAAGTGACATGTTGGCATTTTCTCTGGCTCAATTAAACGAACAAATGGAGAAAATGCTAGAGAATGGGAACTAAAAAGGCTGAATTATGCACCACCCTGTGTTCAATTATAAATCAATTCTGGGGGAATAAATAGCCCTCACCAACTTATTGGCTGCAAGCAGAGGGCAAAAAATAGCACTAGCCTGTGGCAGAGCTAAGAGTTATAAGTCTGTTGATGCGATCATCAGAGGCATCTAAATAGGACATGAAAAGTAAAGTAAAATAAAAAGCCTGGAATATTCTTTCAAATGTTTCAAATGTTTCAAATGAAAGAATGACTGTGTGTCTATCATGCTGTACTGTGAAGTATGAGTTAAAGAGCACTGCAGGACCTTTGGAAACTGGAGCAGTGTATCTGTATATAAACCATGGTACAATAAAGACATGCTGTGTTTTAATATGAAAAATCTAACTCCACTGATCATAAAGCCTCAGCTACACTTTGAACAGTGACGCTGTCTGGACAAGTTGTGCTGTTCTGCAACCCTGAAAGAGACTAGTGAAAGAGTTAACCATGGCTCAGCTCTCTGGCTCTTCCGAAGGGCTGTGGACAAATTAGCGGGACAGGAGCCTGGCAACTTCCTAGGCCTTTGCCCCATGTGACCAGACTAAACAAGCACTGTCAGTCAGTCCCACAGCCTCTCCAGTAGGCCAAAGTTCAACAACTGCACTCGGATGCCTGCAAGCAATTAGACAATGACATCCTGAGATATAGAGCGAGAGCAGAGTGGTGTGAGGGGGGTTACCCTAGGTCATTTGGTGCTGTTGCCATAGTAAAGCTAACAGTCTACCTCATTCAGCATGAGAAAGGTCAGATAGATCATGTATCTTTGGTTCATTTTTCTCATAGGTTTTAGGTTATTTTTTTAAGTTGAAACACTATTAAGAAGCAACTTAATTTTGTCAAACAATACCTTTCTAGTCATTAGAGAAATCCTATACATGATTGTAGCCACATTGTATCTACATTTTGTGGGGTTTAGCCCCCGCATGTCCCTAATGGGCAATGCCTAGTGATTGTCCAATTGGTCTGTTAGAATCAAACAGATTTTGTAGCTGTAGTGTCACAAAAATGTAAACTTACCAACACCATGCATAAGTTACGTAACTGTCACTGAATCAAAGCAAACATCACAAAGACACACAAAGGAAGATTTTCACTCTTGTAGATGGTCTTGCATAGCAAGCAAACTTCTGGTCTGGTCAGGTCAATCTCTGCAAGCCCCACCATGGAGGTAAAACATGAAAGCAACATGGCTGTTTCTCACTGTCAGCACTTGCCCCAGCAACCTCCTGTGACCCAACATCCCTCATGGATGACCCCATAACCTTGGCAAGCATTTGATTTGTGTCCTTATCTATCACATCCTGGAGGAATCACTGAGGGTCTGCCCCATTGTGACAGTGTTCTTACGGGGTCGAGAATGGGGGAAGGGGTAGGTGGGGCTAAAGGTCTCTACTGGCCATCCTTTTCCACCCCATCCTCTATAGTGATCATTTCTCTTCCCTCCTCCTTCCCCACTTCTATGTCTCTCCTTCCTTCTACTGCTCCTCTCTCTCTCTCTCTCTCTTCTCACTTTCCCTGATAATCCATCTGTCTCATACTCTCACTTTCTTTCTCTAACTCAGTACGTCTGTTCCTCCATCTCATACTTTCTGGGTCTGGCACTCCCTTGGATTCTCCCTCCCTCCCTCTGCTGCCTCTTTGACCTTGAGTTGGGTTGTTGCCCTAAGGGTTTTTATTTTAACTCATTCATTGCCAAAGCCTGGGGGCTGGATAGCATACTACAACCATACTACCACCCAAATCAATTGTCAACTGTGAACAGAGAGTCTGTATTTTTTGTACACGAATGATCAGTTTGCTCTTGTACATAAATTACCTGTGGGTGGGTTGGGAGGTTAATATTCTTGCATGTGATGTAAATGGTTAAATGCAACGCCTCCACTTCCTCATTTCTAATGAAGCCCACAGGACTTTGTTTTCATCTGAACTACCATGACCCGCGCATGTCTGAATCATTCTGAATCTGCTTCACTGCCTCGCTCTCTCTCTCATTGCTGTTTGATGTCTGTGTGAGATTGATAGAGAGTCGGGACACGGAGCTAGAGAGAGGGGCATGTATGCGGATAAAGCAGAAACAAAGAATATGAAGCAAGTAACATGGTAACATAAATGCAACAGAACCACTGTCCAAACACAATCCTCCAAGGTCCAATGATCACTGGCTGTATGAGTTCCCATGGTGTGGACACAGGGTGAACCTAAAAAGAAACAAAGTAACTGAGGCTTCCAGGGGGGCCTTTGTACTCCCTGAGCTGTAACTGCAGATGAATGTAATGCAAAGGCAGCTCTGACCTTTGACTGCAGCCGTCTCCTGACCAGCATTCCAGCTCAGCACACACTAAATGCTCCTCAGCATAAATCAAAATGCTTCCATTTTGTCTCTAATGTGAAACACTCTAACAACATTAAAGTTTTGCATGTGGCTGTAGTGGCCCAAATCAATGGCCCTGTAGTATTGAACACACCTCAAAGTGATTGCAAATTTCCATTTTTAAAACATTTTTTTTATTTTGTTACAGCACTAATAGTAAAAACACTCTTTGTGTTCTAATATGTTTTTCATGTTGTGGAATGAGCTTCATCCATCTCTTCATTCATCTCTCACATTTCTTGTTTTTTTCTTTTTAAAATGTTTTCTTATTTAAATGCATTAAATTAATTTTCCTTAGAGAAAAGGCAAGAAATATTCTAAACCAAGGTAAGAAATATCCTCTTGGGGTATTGAATTATGAATTCTAATTAGTCATGAATCAGAGAAGTGGTTTTTAATGCCATCTGTCCCCACTGAAACCCATAAGGACAAATATTCTAGCACATGGCCAGGGCATCTAAGAGCATAGAGACCATTCACAGAGCACAGGAGTTGAGTTTTTATAGTCTGAAATGGGATCAGTGGGACCATTGTGTCATAGTTAGTCTGTGGTCAAACATAACAATATAAATGTTATCATATACGTATGCCTTTTAGGTTGTACTTTGAAAAAAATAATGACTTGTACCATTTTTTCAACCAAGATAAAAAAATATAATCATTTAATCATAATCATTTGAAAAATTAGCAGCATATGTAGTTGAATATATGGCATATATTCAACTATAAGGCAATGTATATAATGCCTTCTAAGAGTGCTGACATAATCAGTACTTAATCAGAACTTTAGCTAAACACAACATGCCTTTTTTTCTCAATTGAGAAGTCTGAGTATAAGGATCCCTGTGGCAAATGGTGTGTGAATGGTGTGTGAATAAACACTATTATCTATAGGGTAAGCAAACGCAAGCTCTCAAGTCATCTACCATCAGGAGAAACGAAGACACATCTTTGGTTATGTATACTGGTGGATTGAGAGCTGTATAGTCTTTAATGCCAACAACCCCTATCTTAGTTCGCAGCATATGTAACAAAGTTGGTCTAGACATCCAAATATATTGATAATCTTTAAATATTACAAATAAACATATGTCTGCCAGTGAAGATAAATATCACCTCTGCATGAGAATAACTTCCCATTCTGAGGTGTCTTTTTGCACTTCTCTTTACCTTGCTTTGAGGTAAATACTTACTATGCATAATGACTACAACAAAACACCATTGTGGAGAACACATCCTATATGGGTTGTTTGTCCAGACATTTTTAAATGGCTTATTTTGTCTGGATGCAGAGCATTTCTAGTTGACATGGTTGCCTTTACCAACCTAGCCAGTCATGGTAATTGATAGACTGAGACAAACAAATCATCCAGTCTGCATTTAGACATAATTATACATCTAATAATCTCCCAGAAGTCTTGTGGGTTTTAGAGCAGTAGACGAAGGCGACTCTCTAAGGTCAGGCTTGGCATGTTTACCCCAAGATTATTATCAACCACACAAAGAAGTTTCAGAAAATTTACCAAAAGGAATTTGAAATCAAGATCTGAACAAAAACATTCCCCCCACCCCTTGATCGTCTCTCTCTCTCTCACCCCACCCACAAGTCATTACCAGTTTGACCAAACCCAAGGAGTAGGAGTTGACTCACCAAAGCAGTATTTAGTGCCTTTTCAGCATATCTTACTCACTGTCACTGGGGTCCTGAAAGCCATGCTCATTGAACAGTTTGTTTTACAGAGATTCTCGCGTCTGAGGTTTTAAATGCAAGCTTTGGCCTGCATCCAGAAGAGAGTTAGAAGTCTAATGCCTGAGATCAGACATTAGGAATGCCTTTCTATTGTATATCTGTGATTTGGCCTGAACTAGGCAGAACAGGGAGAGAGTGCAGAGTATTGCTTTGGCAAATACTTACCTTCATTAGCAAGACTTGCATACTGCAGCTATTAGTAATATTAGATTAAGAATGCAAGAAAGTGGTTGGCCCTTTCGGCAGTATTTTGTTCCTACAGCAATTACACAGGGTAAATTAATAGCTCCTATCACATTTGAGACAAAAACATGAGTTGGTTGAAGAATTGTTAGTGGCATATATTCAACTATAAGGCAATGTATATAATGCCTTCTAAGAGTGCTGACATAATCAGTACTTAATCAGTACTTTAGCTAAACACAACATGCCTTTTTTTCTCAGTTGAGAAGTCTGAGTATAAGGATCCCTGTGGCAAATGGTGTGTGAATGCTTAGAATAAACACTATTATCTAAATGCAAATGCAAGCTCTCAAGTCATCTACCATCAGGAGAAACGAAGACACATCTTTGGTTATGTATACTGGTGGATTGAGAGCTGTATAGTCTTTAATGCCAACAACCCCTATCTTAGTTCACACTCCATCATATTTTCTTATTATTATGTTGTTAATGTAACAGTCTGATGGAATGTAGTTTTATTGAAAACATGTCCAGTTCTAACTGCCAATGCTCAGTGTCAAGTAAGTGAAGCAAACAGCACAATACTTTGGTCACTGATTTTTCTGTTCTATCCTGATCCTTCCCTACAACCAACTACTGCTGTCTGCCTTGGACACAGGGAAAGACACTCACATTTCCTGCCTCTGAACTTGAAAGAGACGGATGGGGTTCCCCATTGTGTTTGGTGGAGAAGCACATTGTGGTATGTTTTGACTCTGCCAAACCCAACCTGACAAACTGCTGGCTTTTCAAATGATTCATACTTTCTTTCTCTCTCTTGCTCTCTCACTCTCTCCTCCGCCCCCTCTTTATTCATTTTTTCCCCTTCTTTGTGCGGGGAAAAAATCCAGACAGAAAAGATTCCTAAATATCAGTTATCCCCTGCCAAGCTGTCTTATGTTTGTTCTCCTTCATAAAGCAACAGGGCTCCTCCAAGTTTAACAACCACTCTCCTGACTGAACTTCTAGGAAAGTCAAATGTGTACAAATTCAGCAGTAGGCACACAGACATAAGTCTTTGTAGCTGGTACCATAAATATTATATACTATATAATATCTATGGTTAGTATTATGACCCAATTCTGCAGAAAGCTCTGGATGGAAAGAGAATATTTCTGTGTTCATTACATGGGAACTTTAGCAGTCAGGTCTTTCGTCTTGTTTTTTTAAAATATCAATATAAATGTTTGAGACATACTGAGTACATGTCACTCACAGCAATCTTGAATCCACCTTATTTTCATTGGTATAAGTGTCCTTTTTTTCGTGGAAACACTGTGGCTTGCAGAAAGCTTGAGCAGACTTTCTGCAGAGTCATAAACTGGGCTAGGGCCAATGTTCCTAAACCCAATCCCACAGTTCGAACTCCTAGACTCCATAATTTTCTGAGCACAAACACACCACATGCAAAACATTTAAGCACAAAATAAAAAGTCATAGACAGACACACACACACACACACATTTCTTTTTTTCCTAATGCACTCTCTCACTCTTCTCTCTCTAGTTTTATCACACTTCATGTATTTTATTGCCACATAGCTGAGGGATAGCCTCAAAGCCACAAACTAACTCAGAATCCAAACAGTTCTTCTAGGCTGTTCTACTTCTGAGCAGCAGTCATGTAGCTCAATTCAGGGGGAAGTGACAGAGCTGAAAAGTGCTGTGTTTGTGAGGATATTGAAACTTGAAACAGTCTTGTGTATGCCATAAAAAAAAAATAAGACAAATGAATGCTATACCTGACTAACCTACTATTTTGTATTTGAATGTTTCTAAGGTTGATTGCCTATCTGAGGCATTAGTGTCTTTGGTAGCTCTATATGCAGTAGGCCTGCCATGCATCCTCTACTATGTTATGAGACTAATGTATGACTATGTAGATGAAAGTCTCACCATCTCCGATAATATGGGCTTTGGCCAGCAATTTTTTTTCTTGCAAAGCGTGATGATCCTCTGATACATGCCTTTTATTCAATATGAACAAGATGTGTATGAGAGGAGATGAGATAGACCTGACATCCTTCTAATCTTTAGTTTGTTGTTTTTATGTGTGTTATTTGTGGTCCGTTATGTGTTTATTGTGCTCTCTCTTTCCCTGCGTATGTCTGTGTGTGTCTGTGTGTGTACATCTGAACCAACATGACAGGATTAATAAGTGTTGAAAGATGTTAAATCACATTACAGATCTTGAACTTTGAGCTACAAGGGAAATAGGAGGTTTAGTAGACTGCCACAACCGTAAAAAGCCTTGAACATTTAGTCACCATCATTGTATTGCTTTAAATGCCTTAACCATCTGAGTGAAAATAGCTTTAGATCATAAATTGTTGCATCCTTTTTTATTAATATCTTTTTTTTCCTGTTTTCTTTTTACTTAGCTTATTACCCTTTTTGCACTATAGTTGCTGTCTTTTTGCAATTCTCTTTTTTGTTGAAATAAAACCAACCCTATCTATGATAGAGTGAAAAAGGCCTGGTTTTGCCTTTATATAAAAGCCTATTAAAATAATCCTATAGTTGCTCATGTTCTGTCACATCCATAACATGAAACCACCCAGGTATTAAAATGGTAATTGCTTCAGCGTAAATGCATCTCTCATGAGGATCTGAGGGCCAAGAGTATTTTGTAGACTATTTCTCTGCAGAGTGCGCCACCTGCTGTTTTTGTTGACTGGTTTTATTTTTCACCAATGGCAGCAGTGCAACATCTTCATGCCAGAAGAGTACAATGGTTTATCATACTGCTGTTTGAAATGTTTACACATACAAGAGTGTATGAATATAAATATACGCAGCTGCATTATTACTGCAAACTTCTAATCAATTACATTTATGTCTGTATATGTATCTTGGTATTCACCACATATAGATGTAACTGTTTCAGCTTCAGTTTGTGAAGCTAATATTATTAACTTTACCTCTATTAACTTGCTGGAAAAAGCATAATATGGGACCTTTCATCTTGCAGCAGTGAACAAAGTTTTTTTCTCATTATCTGTGTATGAATTGCATAATTTCCTCACTATAGTGTGAGTTTCCCTAATGTGGGACACATTGCCTAATGAGGCGCTCCACCAAACCAATGGATGTCAGTGAAATTCTAAACAGATCAATGCTGTATTGCCATGTGACGAATGTGCCATGTGTTCAAATCCACTCTCCAGCACAGGGTCAAAGGTGATGGGTCACGCATAGCACCCAATAGGAAAGAAAGAATTACTATTGCAAGAATTGCTATTGCAGAAATACTATTGCAAATTGATAAATTATTGAAGAAACGATTTTGTTATAATTGCATTAAAAAGTTGAAAGTAGTTTTAGGCTACTATCATGCATTAAATTATGTAATTTAAGCCTTTTAACATGATGGCCCACATTACAAAAACTGTCCCACATTTTGAAGATGCACACTGACAGTTTGGCACTAACAGCACTAATATGTGTGCTGTTTTTTTCTGAACACTTTATCTGCATTTTTCTTTTTGCTTTGTTTAGCACACCTTAAGCGTTTCAAAATAGTGCTGTGTGTGGATTTAATATGTTGGCTTAACATTGTAATACACTACAGAAGTCTGAAATGCAAAAAATGTCCCACATTAGGGCAGTCCGCCCCTATTTAAAATATTGGAACAGAAGCAACGTTCTGAGAACACAAACATCATTTAAAAAATCAATTGAGAAAAACTCTTGAACAGGGTTAATTTAACAATTAAATATGGTTGAACTGAATGAGTTGAGAATATTTTCTCCCCTCTCCAAAATGAATTCCAGCAGGCAAACAATTCTGAATCTTTATTTGATTATTTTACTTGGACTGTGACACAGTTTTTTCAGAGCTATTCCAAAAGCGTTGACATGCTTCTTATAGTCTGGTGTTTCTGCATACTCTCTTCCCAGTCTGCACCATTGAACTTCTCTACAGTCACACTGCATACTGTTCCTGAGTCCAAACAATGAGGTGCTACTCCTTTAAAGAGGACAACAAACATCAATAAACCTCTCAGGCACAGATACCATCAACAAATAATAATGTGTCTTCTGATTAATTGATAAATTAATTTGATTAGTAACATGGTTTTCATCACTTGCTGAATATAAGAACACTGCATTGTCCTTACCAAAGCCATCAGGGTTGGAACGAGGAATGTAGAAGCTTTGTACCCCACAGGTTTTACAGAACATGTGCTTGGCTTGGTGTGTGTTAAATGTGTATGTAGTAAGGCTGTCCGATCCCTGTTAAAGAGTTTAAAAGTTTGTTAAAGAAAAAATCATTTTCAACCCATACCCCTGTTGTTTGAGGTCACCAAATGCTGTCGGTAGGACAACGAACAAGACAATTTAGTACAATAGACTGAAAACTGACAGGTTTTCAGGTAGGTAGGTGAAATGGAGTTTATGCATTCCCATTAGCTAGCTTTAGCAGCATGACTTGCCATTCATTCTACGTATGTTGAACCAAAATTTAAGTCATTCTCATTTAAGTCATTCTCTTTTTGTCATTCTCGTCGAAACAGGTGCAGATCTATGGGTGGGCCTAGATGAGCCCAGGCCCATCCAGACTGACAACTACCTCATCCAATCAGAGATTAGGCTTGACAGACATTACGTTACAGAAAAAAAAATTCTGAAGATTATGAGGTGCATCTCAAAAGAGCATCATTGTAAAGTGACTGTAAGTGAAAATGGTAAAACTCTTTTAACCTTCTGAAGTTTCCTCCTCACTGTCCAGTGCTCAGTCGCTTTGTTGTCAGAGAAGGAGGCTCACAGCTGAAAGGTCAAAAATATCTGCACCTCTTTTATAACTGATTTACTGTGCAGATATTTTTCAGAACATGTAATGACTCCTTCTCAGGATATGTTTCTTTCAGAATTAAATGCCTTAGAAAACAATGGTTTTCAATGGTTATAGCTGAAACGGGTAATGCACCCCAAAATTGTCACTGTTAACATTCAAATTCATATTCAGTATGACCAGAGCATGTGAAAGAGCATATGAAGCATGTTGGTTTCGTTAAGAGGTGTGTGTGTATGTGTGTGTGTAGGGGGGGACTATGGAGCAAGGACACTGAAAGTGATTGTTAGGCCCGCTGTGCAATGAAATCCTAATTGGTGACATAGTGTGTAACATGATGTTGGATTAGGCTACATTAAATGAGGCTTTATTGCTTATTAACGGCATGGTAGAAGGCTATGTTTCTCTTACAATTACCAAAATTCATTATGTTGAGTGTGGGTCTCACAAAGTTAATTTACCTTTAGAAGTGTGAAGTGGGCCTTTGGCACAATAAAATGAAGGTTTTGTTTTTTTGTACAAATGCTGCAGCTGAAAAGAGAACAGAAAACACGTGTACAGTAATGGAGAAAGAGGTGGGATATCATGTGTGGTCTGGAAAACTGTACACCTAAACCCTCTTACTGGTAAAAAAGCAGAGGTAGCCAATACATACTTGCATTCAAATACATGTAGATTAGAGGCACTCAAGACCTCAAAGCGAACGGCACCACAATGACACCCTCCAGTGTGCTTCACCAGACTCATTCTGCCTGTGTGAAGAGTACAAAAACAAAAAAATAAAACTGTATTTTTTTCTAGTAAAGAGTCCACTGCCCACTGTTCATCTCTACAATAAAACATCATGTTTTTGATTGTTGACAGACAGAATCAGTGAAAAAACACAATAGGATAACGCTAAGACAGCAAATAAAGCATTCTTTGAAAAAAAAAAATCTTGCCTTTTTCTGCTCAACTTTTAAAGAAAAGCCCAAGTCTAGCTCTTTCAAAGTCGACCTCAAAGTCGACCCCTGCCGTCATTGTGTTAAGCTTGCCCAACGACTCTCTACAAAGATAGAGTGTTGTGACTGGTCCTACCAAGCCTTGGTAGAATACCTATTGAGGCCCTATGGTGTGTGGCTTGATGTACCTGCTGAGCAAAACTATCTGCTACCGCTAAGGTATGTCTATTGGAGGTCAGGGGAACAAACTGAAACTCAGCTAGGAGTGGGGATAACTGGAATTTCCTTGAAGTTTTCTCAATGTTGTGCAATGAGTTCCCCACACCTGTTTGTCCTGCCTCAGGAAAACTGGGCATTCTGTTTGTTTCTGTATAAATAGAACTCCTATTGTGGCTTCATAATCAGACAAAGCAAGACTTCACTCAAGCACTCCAACTCCACTGAAGCATCCAGCAGCCATGTTCTCCTTCAAGACAGCTGTTTGCCTAGCCTTTCTTGTAATAGTTGCTGAGTGTGGCAGCAGTAGTGGTCGTAGAGGTATGTTCAATCCTGTTTTCCATTCTTTTAAATGACCATGTCTTGTATGTACTTACAAGCTTCTAAATGCCATTACAGCTAAAATTATTAGGCTAAAATAAATGATTAGACAAAGGCCTAGAACATGCAGCATGCCCAACTGCTCAATATAGACTGCCTGATGACAATAGTTTATATGACACCTTACTACCTTGACAAGTAAGCATTATGCCACATACATCTTTATTACTATGTATTTAATTTATATCAGGTGGTACTCCTGCTCATGACTTGACCAGCAAAGCAGACCTTCAGCACCTCTTGGGCTTTAAAGTGGTCAATGCTGAAGTAATGAAACGCCCTCTGGATGGCTGGAAGAAAGTGTATGGCATCTTATCCCACTCAGGAGTCAAGTAAGAGGGACCTCAGAAATGGACAATCCATTCATGTTTGTTCATTACTGCATGTGTAGAAGCTGTGAGTCTTGGAGTATGAACTTCAGCACAGGAACTCATGACAGTAAAATACAGTGTAAGTTCTAATCGTCAGGCCACTAACTGCACAGAGCAATATCCCATTTTCCCAGAGTGACCTTGGACAATGTCCCAAAACATCGAATCCACAAAGGGAAGGGGGTTGAGATCAGCTCTCAGACAGTAGTGACAGATGCACGCCACATGAGTTCAAAAAGGAGGGTAAGAATGTCACACAGATACCTGTGTTCCATCCTTCAGCACTACTTCCTAGATAATTATATTTCATTGCCAAGCACTTACAGATATGTGAAGATGTAGTACTACATATTCTAGTTCATGAGAGTGTACACATACATGTCTTGATAACGCTTAATCTGGGGCTAACCATGTAGGGGTTTTAATGCTTACAGCCAACTGGTGAGACAAGAAACACTGGAGAGCAGAAATCTGTCTCTGACTTCATCAGGGTTGGTGGAAAGAGATATAGCTTTGTAGGCAACAACTGTCACATGGCAAAAAAAAGTATGATGCGCCAGAAAGTGGGAGGCAGAAGAGGCTGATCCTAAGAGGCTAAGAGGAACAAACTGGAATTGGTGGATTTTCATTAATACCATTCACATTTTACATCTAAACTGAATCTGATGTTTTGTGTTCAGTGCTTATCAGTGTTGTTTGTGCATTTCTTGACTAATATATATATATATATATGCCACATTACTATCAGTATCACAAATTAAATATTAAAATTGCAGAAGTTTTTGAATGTGCTTCAAACTGAATACGATAAGATATGAATAAGCTACATAGCTTAGGCTACATCAAATAAATACCACCTATCCTCTTCACTTTCAATTCAGTGACATGGTCTGGTAACACTGAGGTGACAAGTAGCCCACTTCCAACCTAGATTTATACAGAATAAACCTAGGTGACAGTTACAGCACTAATAGGAGCATAGTCGACCTTGAGTGGAGGCCTACATGGCTCAATGTTTAATTCTGCATTAAAGAATGTCCTCTACTGGAAATACTAACGGCTACTGTAAGCATGGGCCTAACATAGGAAGACCTATAAATAATGGGGCACTGATATGTTGTCGCCGGCAGATGGCTCTATACTTGGCTCATCCCAACTGACGTAGACTAGACAAGTAGGCTATTCAGTTTTAACTATGCAGAACTAAAATAACCAGCGATCTGATTACAGACATGTCTGGCCTTGGTATTGCAGCAGTGGCATTGCCATGGAGAACGAACGCGTCACAAATCCTATTAACATTTTAGTCGGGTACCTTTGGTTTTCTGTGTGCCATGAACCTTCCTCGACCAAGGAACGGGATTGGAGTTGTTGACCGTAACAAAATAACCTGTTTCTGATGTTTCTTTGATACGTTCTCTTTCACTGCTCTGAGGTCTGTAAACCAATAGTCGTAATGTAGGTCAATATGCAGAAAACAGTGTGGCGATTTTACAGAACTCTCGCGTGTCCTTGAGGAATTTGAACAGCAGGCTGTAAAAGCACGAGCAGATGACGAAATGACGTGGATCTTCCGGGAATTTCTAGCTATGCCCAGACTTGCCTGTATGTTAGTCCACTTAGTGAAAACACTGGGGACTTTGGAAAGCACTTTGCCTGCATTAAAGTAGTGATTAAATCAGTGGCTTAACCTTAGTCTCTCACAAACACATGCGCACACAGAGAGAGAAAGAGAGAACCTTACTCATGTGATTTATTAGTTAAACACAATCCAATGTCAACAGCCCACAAGATATATCTATTTACATCACAGTAAGTTTCAATATGTAGCAAACAAATGGCCATTAAGGTCAGGCTAATAAGCCTTTAGGCAATTTCAATGTCAGAAAATACTTGGAACGCAAGACTTGTTTTTGGAACAGTCAACAAAACAAAACTGTCAACAACAACCAACTGCAAACAGGTTAGTCAAAGTACAGTCTTTCAGCAGTCCCAGGCACACCCTGAGAGTGACGTGGCAGATCATGCCGGTGTCACATGAAATTCTGGCAGGTTGAAGCAAAGGGCATTTCATGACCTAAAATGGAGAACCACACCTTGTAGATAGATAGATAAGTACTTTTATAGCTTATATCTACAATACAACAAACTATACGCCTGCCTAGTGAAACCGAAGAGAGCTATTTGTTCGATGTATTCTTCAAAAGAAGAACACAAAGTTACCATGATAGGTTTATAAGTTCTGACTTACCTACAAGGTGGGTAACCAAAATATGACAAAATGGTGTTATTCTGTATAATCTTGGTCCTGTTTGATACGGTGTGCCCTAAATATCCCTTAGTGTCAATAATTAGCATGCTTACACGTGAAGCACAGTAGAACCAAGAGATATGGTGTCAGCTTTCTTATGACCTGACCTACATTACAGTAGACACCCCATCTGGCAGCACAGCCTGTGTTTAGAATTCTGTCTTGTATGTCTGTGAGCTGCTTTCTAAAACGTGACCACAGTTCATTTGGATTATTCTCTATCAAACTACTATCAGGCTACTATTTTGAGGGATGTTCTTTTTGATAATGTAGCCTATAATATAACGACAGACTAGTCTGTTATCAAAATAAATCAAACAAACTAACAAACAAAACCTTTTTTTTTTTTTGCTTTTTAGGACAAAACTCAAAGCCCCGTCCATCATACAAAATGAACCAAGCAGTAACACTATTTAAGATTAGCAAGTCTTTCCACTTAAAACACAAGAACAACATTACTCAAGAAGTCTAACTTGGTTTGCTTATGCTTATCCAATGGCAACTGATAAACAACTCCATTATCCAATCACCAAAGAAGACGTAGCTCCAGTTTCAAAACCTTTCTCGCATTTTCTGGACTCTTCACGCTGTAACAGCATGTATCATTCCGCACGATTTATTATTCAACAATTTATGCCATACATACAACCACAGTTTACACTCGTGATAACTTAGTTCTATTTTAAGTGTTTGCTTTTGTATTCCTATAGAATATAGAAGTTAATACAAGCAGCTTAGAATTTGGAACTATTTGAATCGGCGGACGTTTACATTGTGTGACGTCTGGAAACGTCACAATACCTCTTTTGTATAAATACAGTAGTCCGCGGTGGAAATTCAGAGTATTGCGGAAGACCAAGCGTAGAGCAGATCGATAGAAGAAAGGACACGTCTTAATCTTTTGAGTCGGAAAAGTAAGTGTTTATTGAATTTAAAACTGTTGTCAAAGTTCAATGTTAAGACTGGGATTTCGTCTTCTAACTTTACCGCGCACTATTGGCATTAATTGGCGAAGGTGGAATGGCGAATAGCTGGCGTTAACTGACCAGTGTTCAGCGTTGGTTGAAAATCAGCTGCGCCATTTTTTTATGTAACTGATATTAATACATTAACGCAAGAGACGGGGATCCACGAACTAAAGAGCCGTTATAAAATATCTAATATTTTGTTCAGAGAGCGATCGGTATTTCAGTATTGCTGAGTCACATCACAAACAAGAGACAAAGAACCCGGATGTCGTAAAATGGCGTCCGTGGCTGTTTTCCTTTCCCACTGCCATTGACTCCTGTGACGTTTTCAATTTTGTTAAA
The DNA here is from genome assembly GCA_027481765.1 of Tenualosa thibaudeaui. Taxonomy (NCBI): domain Eukaryota; kingdom Metazoa; phylum Chordata; class Actinopteri; order Clupeiformes; family Clupeidae; genus Tenualosa; species Tenualosa thibaudeaui. The sequence goes on along the minus strand of JAIFZK010000009.1, from coordinate 9,692,316 downwards.
TTTGTTTTGTTTAGTAGTAGGAGTTATAATGTGATGTAATAAACGTAATATATGTTATTTTTTGTGTCTTAGTAGTTATATAGATATGAATTTATGACTGATTGAAGTTGGTGTTAACTGTCTCTTGCATATGTGGTTCTCCCCAGTTTGAAAGATGCAGATCTTTGTGAAGACGCTAACGGGGAAGACAATCACCCTCGAGGTGGAGCCCAGTGACACCATTGAAAATGTCAAGGCCAAGATCCAGGACAAAGAAGGCATTCCCCCAGACCAGCAGAGGTTGATCTTTGCCGGCAAGCAGCTGGAAGACGGCCGCACCCTGTCCGACTACAACATCCAGAAGGAGTCCACACTCCACCTGGTTCTGCGTCTGAGGGGCGGCATGCAGATCTTCGTCAAGACCCTGACGGGAAAGACCATCACCCTCGAGGTGGAGCCCAGTGACACCATTGAGAACGTCAAAGCCAAGATCCAGGACAAAGAAGGCATTCCCCCAGACCAGCAGAGGTTGATCTTTGCCGGCAAGCAGCTGGAAGATGGCCGTACCCTGTCTGACTACAACATCCAGAAGGAGTCGACCCTGCACCTGGTGCTCCGTCTCAGAGGTGGGATGCAGATCTTCGTGAAGACCCTGACTGGTAAGACCATCACCCTCGAGGTGGAGAGCAGCGACACCATTGAGAATGTCAAGGCAAAGATCCAAGACAAGGAAGGCATCCCTCCTGACCAGCAGAGGTTGATCTTTGCTGGGAAACAGCTGGAAGATGGCCGCACCCTGTCTGACTACAACATCCAGAAAGAGTCCACCCTGCACCTGGTTCTGCGTCTGAGGGGCGGCATGCAGATTTTCGTCAAGACCCTGACGGGAAAGACCATCACCCTCGAGGTGGAGCCCAGTGACACCATTGAGAACGTCAAAGCCAAGATCCAGGACAAAGAAGGCATTCCCCCAGACCAGCAGAGGTTGATCTTTGCCGGCAAGCAGCTGGAAGACGGCCGCACCCTGTCCGACTACAACATCCAGAAGGAGTCCACACTCCACCTGGTTCTGCGTCTGAGGGGCGGCATGCAGATCTTCGTCAAGACCCTGACGGGAAAGACCATCACCCTCGAGGTGGAGCCCAGTGACACCATTGAGAACGTCAAAGCCAAGATCCAGGACAAAGAAGGCATTACCCCAGACCAGCAGAGGTTGATCTTTGCCGCAAGCAGCTGGAAGACGGCCGCACCCTGTCCGACTACAACATCCAGAAGGAGTCCACACTCCACCTGGTTCTGCGTCTGAGGGGCGGCATGCAGATCTTCGTCAAGACCCTGACGGGAAAGACCATCACCCTCGAGGTGGAGCCCAGTGACACCATTGAGAACGTCAAAGCCAAGATCCAGGACAAAGAAGGCATTCCCCCAGACCAGCAGAGGTTGATCTTTGCCGGCAAGCAGCTGGAAGACGGCCGCACCCTGTCCGACTACAACATCCAGAAGGAGTCCACACTCCACCTGGTTCTGCGTCTGAGGGGCGGCATGCAGATCTTCGTCAAGACCCTGACGGGAAAGACCATCACCCTCGAGGTGGAGCCCAGTGACACCATTGAGAACGTCAAAGCCAAGATCCAGGACAAAGAAGGCATTCCCCCAGACCAGCAGAGGTTGATCTTTGCCGGCAAGCAGCTGGAAGATGGCCGCACCTTGTCCGACTACAACATCCAGAAAGAGTCCACACTCCACCTGGTTCTGCGTCTGAGGGGCGGCATGCAGATCTTCGTCAAGACCCTGACGGGAAAGACCATCACCCTCGAGGTGGAGCCCAGTGACACCATTGAGAACGTCAAAGCCAAGATCCAGGACAAAGAAGGCATTCCCCCAGACCAGCAGAGGTTGATCTTTGCCGGCAAGCAGCTGGAAGACGGCCGCACCCTGTCCGACTACAACATCCAGAAGGAGTCCACACTCCACTTGGTGTTGCGTCTGAGGGGCGGACAGTAACAGTCCACCATCTTGTTACAGTATCTCAGCAATCCAAATTGCATCCATTTTTATATTTAATTTCACTTCTTTCACTTCTTACAACTTTTTTTTTTTTATTATTACAGTTCCTGATGAATAAAAGCATTTGAAGTTATAACTGTCTCTTTGATTTTGATTCACCAATATAATGCTATTTTTAACCTATTTGATTACTACTTAAGTGATTATAGGATGGATATATAACTTTAATTATCCTAAATGGAAATTTGATAATGTTATGAAATGATTGATGTAAGCATAGTTGGATAACACCGCCACATAGAAATGGAGCAAGTTCTTTTTGATTGTAAGAGGCAAACATGCCTGTAAATATATCTGAGTAAAACTAATTGGAAAGGACTTGCTAGTGACAATCCAAATTGTCCACCTACATATACACCATTCCATTTGCCTGACATCGGGAACCAATCAGAAATGGGCTTTTACCCCCTGATGCGATGCGAGGCAGACTTTAGCATCCAAAATCAAGAAACAATCAGCATTTCTCATGCAGACGACTGAAAATGACTTCCTTTGCTGACCTGACCTGATCTGAAAATAGGAACATTTAGGCGACCTGTAATTTGAGCTTTATAGTGTATCAGTCTTTTATAACCTATAAATTACTTCTTTAATACAGTGCTTGGCACATGAACTGGGTCATGGGGCAAAAATAGACCATGGTCACTAACAAGGTCTCCAAATTCACACATAGTGCCCCCATGGGCCATAGGTCCTGTCGTGTGGTAGCAAAACCTGAAATGCTTATAACAATGTATTTCACAATTAGGGTCTTTATGAGCCCATCAACATTGGTGATTTTAGACAAAAACAATGCACCTTCTAGCCTGAGTATTAAGTCCTCAGTTGCTGTAAGATGGCATACACAAAACAGACTAGCCTAGAAATGTGTTAATGCAGTCTGTACTCACAAGCAAATATAAATACACAGTTATCTGAAAGAATCATGTCATGATGATATGAATTTACATCTAAATAAATGTAGTCCTACTTAGGTCTTAACCTCCTTTTGCTGTTCTTTCACAATTTTTATCTCTATTTCTTCCTGAGACGCAATATTTGACCTCACATGGTCCCTTTGCAGGAAATCTTTAACTCCACTTAGTCACAGAAAAGTCTATATTATTATTTTAATCAAACTGTTGGCTTTAGGACTTCTCTGTTAGACAAGGATTGTCCTCTAAACAGTTATCAGTAGGGCGTTGAACTGTAAAATAATCTCCAAAGCACATCAGGCGCGGATACACGGGCGGGCCCAGATGGACCCAGGCCCACCAAGATTGACAGCTGGCCCATCTAATCAGAGATTCGGTTTGACAGTATACTTTTTCTCGTAAACTAATTACAATATCTAAAGATTATGCAGCGCAGCCCACAAGGACATCGATGTAAAGCTACTGTAGCCTAAGTGGAAACCATAGACTAATTTTAACCTTTTGAAGTTTCCTTCTCACTGACCAGCATTTCAGTTCAGTGGTTCTGATATGTCCCTCTTCTATAGCCTAACTGAATTGTTGCTTTACAGATATTTTTATAGTATTGAATAATTCCCTTTTCTAGCATTGAATAATTCCCTGTTCAGATTACTCAGGATATGTTTTTCAGGATTGAGAAACTTTTCTCCATAATAAAAAAAATGAAGACGGTCGCGGAGAAGCAGAATGATTCATATTTGCTAGAGAAGTCGAGAGACTACGATTATGAGATTTGCTCACTATTGCGAACGCATACATCCCGACTGCATCATCGAATCATGACATGATAGAATGACACTGAATTAGACTACTTTAATTGAGACTTTATTGCTTATTAGCGGTATGGTAGTAGGCTATATAAAACAAAATACATGTTCGTTAAACTTTAAGGAGCAGCAAGCCTGCAACTCTAAGTAAAATTATATGAAACATCTAAACCAGACATCCCAAGTCCCCCAGGGGGTCCCCCTTAGGCTACAACTCCTGAGTTGCCCAGTCTCCGTTCTCCTGCAAATTGTTGTTGAGTGTGTGTTGGGGGGCGGTAGCATTTTTGGCCCAGCTCGTTTTAACCTTCGCCTTAACCTTAGACTACCTTAAACATGCGTTCTAGTTCCGCCACAGGTAAACCTAGGCCTACATTCAAAATATGCGAGAGGGCCCCAGGGGAGGAAAGACAAATGACAAAGCTAAATATCCATAATGCATTTCTTTAATGACAACAGTCAAAACAAAACAGCCATACACGAACAAATGAGTGATTAATCGGCAAACATAGGACAATTTAACAATAATCAGATCATTGGGGAAATCTACAGTGAAATGGTACGAAATCACGTCGTAGGCTAGACGTACCCTAGTGGTTGCAAATATTTTGACGTTATAGTCTGGCTTGTCAGACTCGTCGTAGACCATATTTTTAAGGCTACAGGTGGGACTTGATGATTTCCATAGTTGGGCCTGAAGGAAAACGTTTTAGAACCGGTTGGTTAAATGCAGGTGTAGGCTATTTGTACAAGAAAAGGGAAATAGCCCAAATAAAGGGCATGGGCATTAGAACTATCGTTAGGCAGAATAAACTACCATGTAGATTAAGGTGTCAGGCCTCGTTTCATGCAATATGCTTTTCCCCAAATGACTGGATAAGATTCGGTAAGTCTACTAAAATTTTGGTCGGCGCGGAGAGTCGGTAATTTCATTCCATCTGCCACAGCGCGGACTGCAGAGGTGACTGGGGAGGTTTGTCCAGTGCGCGGACATGGCTGGCGCATGTTTAAGTTTCGCATGGACTCTACTTGATTATAAAACTGAAAAGTTTGTCATCGCTAAGAACAAAAAAGTCGGGATTCTGTTCAGACTCATTCAGTTGTCTGTCATTGGGTACCTTATTGGGTAAGTAGGGTAGAGTACCACGCTCATGGCTAGTTGAATGAAGCATGACAGTTATGTTTCTCTCTCAGTGTTCCAGATTGTCAGCAAAAGTCACCATATAATAGTTATTTAACTTTTGGATTTAAACTCTGAAAAAGAAAAAGAAATGCTGAGGTGAAATTCAAGACTTAAAGTCGAATCCATATAACTGAAATGACTTCGCAGTCTATTAATAGGAACTTTGCGCATAACTGATAGCACGTTTAAATTGCATTGACACACATAGTGTTGATCAGTAGGGTAAATATTGCTGTTGAACACATTCTTAAGCTGGTCATAAGAAAAGAAGTTATGTGTAGGCTATATTTCTTTTTCATTTTAGTTCATTTCAAGCCAACGTGTATGCATTATACGAATCAACGGTATTCCTCTTCTATTCGGAACAATGCTGGATTAGAGAGGTTTACGACTGGGCTTCAACGCGCTACACATGAGGACCCCTTTTCTCTTGTGCTTGAGATAAAGTGACAGCTATAGGCTAGTTAAAAGGTTGACTCATAGGAAGACGACATATACAGCTTGCTCAGCTTTCAGCATAAGCCTAGTTCGATAGGTTTTTTGGACTTAAAGGCTTAGATCCTAGCATACCAGTCTGTTTATTTTAAAATACTCAGCCAATAATGTGATGGTTAATATTACTATACTAAAAGTGTGCAATCTATAAATGAACCCTATATGGCCCCTTACCAGACTATGGCTAGTAATCTTAGTAACCGTTCCTTAATGTGCTTGGCACTATATAGGTGGGTCTTCCTGTGGAAAAAAGGCTACCAGGAGAAAGAAGAAGCAGTTCAGAGTTCTGTGATTACTAAATTAAAGGGCGTGACCCTGATCAACACCACTTCAGGGCCTCAAATCTGGGGACCAGAGGATTATGTCATTCCCCCACAGGTAGCCTACATATCAGAGAAAATTATTATGTAACCTACAAACAAGTATGTTTGAAAAGTATTTATTTATTTATAAAAGTATTAATTTATAAAAAAAAACAAAAAAACATCACACATACAGTAAATCCCATGCCTCAAATGTATGAGTCTAATGTTTACGTTTACAGCCTATGTTCTGATAAAGATACCAGACATCTTGTAAAATCTTCATAATTTCTGAAATTAAACATTTGGGAATGAATCATTAATAGTGTCATCACTTTACGTTAACCAAACTTCATCATGTTTTGTATTTTTTTTTTTTTCACAGGGTGAACGCGTATTCTTTATTGTGACCAATTACATAGAAACCCCAAACCAGAGAATGGGTGTCTGCCCAGAGGTACACAATACAGTTTGGTATCACTCATAACAGTTAATAGTAAATTAAAGTTACATGGAGGGGTTTTAAAGGTGAACATAATATTTAAACTTGAAGTGTTGATCTACAACAGAAATATGTAGTTAAAGGTGAAGGTGTACAGAAAAAACTGCATTGAAAATTGTGTACCATTTCTGCATATGTGATGTGTTTTCTCAAATGTTTCAGAGCCATAGAGTGCTAGATGGTCAGTGTGAACTGGATGAAGACTGCCCTGAAGGGGAAATTGTTATTGCTGGCCATGGTAAGACCTTCACTTGAAAAATGTGGTTATGGTCATTATTATGGTATAATTTAAATATTAATGATATAGCAAATTATGAGTTTGATTTGAGGTCTGTTAATTCGCTGACTGCAACTTGGTATTCAGGGATAAAGTCCTGTAAAATAGTCCAATGACGTTTTTTTCATCAGTCATATCGCTTAACTTATTGGCCCTGGGAGCTAAAATTCTTGTGAGGTATGCCTCACTTTTCTTCTCACTTTGTTTCAGTCCAGTGTCACACTACACCTGTTGAATTATTGACCTTTGTCCAGAGTTGCTGTAGATTAGCCAACTTGTGCGTTACTGTGAACAGGTTCTGTTTGATAAAAAGTCAAAGTTGTTTGTTGGTGTTATCTCAACAGGTGTGAAGACTGGACATTGCATAAATACCACTGGTACCTGCGAAATCCATGGCTGGTGTCCTGTGGAGCGTAGTCACAAACCAACGTGAGAGAGAGAAATAGAGAGACTTTCTAACTTTAATTCAATTCAATTCAGTTTTATTTATACAGCGCCTTTTACAATAGTATTGTCTCGTGGTGCTTCACAGAAGGAGCACCCAAGAGCAACAGGGGCAAGGAAAAACTCCCTTATGTTCAGTTAATCTAGGAAGAAACCTTGGGCAGTTCCACGACTCAAGGGGCTAACCCAACTGCCAGGGGTCATGGAGAAAAATTACAATCAGTAGTAACCATGACAGACTATAAGTTGCCTATGGTTTTAGCTAAGGTTCATAATAGTTCATAATAGAGTATTATCCCACTTTTACATTACATGGTAGTCAGTCTATAGGTTTATAGGAATTATGGCTGGACAATGTAGCAGCGGCCAGTCATAGTGACAAACTCAAAGGAATGAGATGGGTCATGGGGGTAACAGTAAGGGTCCATTTGACAGTGCCATTGTGAGGGGGGGGTCAATCACAAAGCCTCAGGAAGGGGAGTCGGGCCCTGCATCGGCGTCCAGGAAGGTCCTCTGTGATGGGGAGTCGGTCCTGACATGGGCCTCCCGTAGTGTTGGTTGTAGTCCACTCAGGAGGGGAGGGTGAGAGGAGTCCCTAACTATGGGAAACATTAAAGAGGAAGGTTGTAAGTCTAGACTTAAAGGTATTGAGAGTGTCCGCTTGTCGAATGTGGGGGGGAGACTATTCCACAGGAGGGGTGCACGGTAACAGAAGGCTCTTCCTTCTATCATAGATTTTGATATTCTTAGGATTACAAGGAGGCCAGCATTTTGGGATCTTAGGGTTCTAGGAGGGTGGTAAGGGACAAGTAAGTCTTTAATATATGTTGGTGCATCGCCCTTGAGGGCTTTGTAGGTTAGGAGGAGTATTTTAAAATCAATTTGACTTTTAATAGGGAGCCAATGTAGGGAAGCAAGAATAGGAGAGATATGTTCATATTTTTTTAGTCCTGGTGAGTGTTCGGGCTGCAGCATTTTGTATTAGTTGTAGGTTTTTGATGCAAGTATTGCTACACTCAGAGAACAGAGCATTGCAATAATCAAGCCTGGAAGTAATACATGCGTGTATTAATTTTTCAGCATCCTCAAAGGATAGGAACTTTCTAACCTTAGCAATATTTCGTAGATGGAAAAAATATGTTTTTGAAATGTGTTTTACATGACTATTTAGAGAGAGGTCCTGGTCAATAATTACCCCGAGGTCTTTAACTTTTGCATTACATGACAGTGACAGGCCACTGAGTAAGTTTTGGTGATGGGGTAGAGTGTTGGTCAGCTGTTTAGGGCCAATCATCATAACTTCAGTTTTATCAGAATTTAAACAAAGGAAATTATTAGTCATCCAGGTTTTGATGTCTAGGAGACATGCATCAAGTTTAGTCATTGGCATATAGTCAGTACGCTTCATAGAAAGGTAAAGCTCGGTATCATCAGCATAGGAGTGGAAAGTAATACCATGTTTCCTTATAACAGATCCTAAAGGTAACATGTACAGGGAGAACAGCAGGGGACCTAGCACTGAGCCTTGGGGTACACCAAACTTTACTTTGGTATGGGTTGATGACTCATTATGAGCGTGTACAAACTGGTAGCCACCAGAGAGGTATGATTTGAACCTGGCAAATGCAGTGTCTTTGATGGCTATCATGTGTTCAAGTCTGTGTAGTAGGATACCATGGTCAATAGTGTCAAAGGCAGCACTAAGATCCAGTAGGATTAATATTGATATATATCCATTATCAGATGCGATAAGGAGGTCATTGAAGACTTTAACTAGGGCTGATTCTGTGCTATGATTAGTTCTAAAGCCTGACTGGAAGGTTTCCTGGATATTATTGTCATTTAAGAAGCTACAGATTTGCTTAGACACTATTTTCTCAAGTATTTTTGAAACAAATGGGAGGTTAGATATGGGTCTGTAATTAGCAAGGACATCAGGATCAAGGTTTGGTTTTTTAATTGATGGTTTAATAACAGATGTCTTGAAAGATTTTGGGACATGCCCAGCTATGAGTGAGTCATTTATAATTTTAAGAATCGTCTCAGCCAATAGAAGGAGAGCTGCCTTAAGAAGATCAGTTGGGATAGGGTCCAATAAGCATGTTGAGGCTTTAGCTGAAGAGATCAAAGATGTAATTTCTGATATATTGGTGGGTGTGAATGAATCAAAGTATGCTACAGGTTGACTAGAGCTAGCTGTAACCATTACATGTGGTCCAACTGGATTTGAGGTTACAAGGGAGTTGTTTATTTTAAGTCTAATAGATTCAATTTTGTCATTAAAATAGTCCATGAAGTCCTTGCTGCTTAGACTTATTGGAATGGAATGGGACACCTCAATCCTGCTTTTTGTTAAACGGGATATAGTGTTCAAAAAAAACTTCAGTTTATTAACACTGAGCCCTAGTGCTGACACAGCTGTTACTAATCATACGATTATATTCACACCCCTATGTGCTTTTCATTACTCACCTTCTGCAATTTATCAGCTTAAGAGCTGGATTTCTTTTTCTTGAACAGAGACGCCTTGTTGAAAAGAGCTGAAAACTTCACAATCTACATTAAGAACTTCATCCGGTTTCCTAAATTTGAATTTTCCAAGTGAGTTTGTCTCTGTAATGAACCATGTTTGTGTTTTATAGTGATATGCAAACACCTAGTTCACCTTGACGATTCACACAGTTGCAGTATTCAGTCAGTGTTGACTGGTTTGTCAGACTACAAGACCTGTCATCTAAGAAATCTATGTCAGCAGACTCTGTGCTGCTCATGACGGGTGTCAGAAGGAAGGGCTCAAGTTCTCAGATTTCAGCATGGCTGTTGTTGTTTGACTTAACCAGCTGGAACCATGCCTCAAGCTTGCCAAAGCCCAGACAGATACAAGTTTGTAGCTTTGTACGTAGCTTATGAATTATGGTTGTGGAATTAATTGAGCATGGACATTAAAGGAGCAGTTAAACGGTAAACAAATCTTCAGGCAAAGTAGCCTGAAAATGCATGCATTCTGCAAGACTCACCCTACCTTCTGCCTTTTTAGGTCTAATATCCTGGATACAGGAAATCACTCGTATCTTAAAAACTGTACGTATGATGAAGATCACAATCCCTACTGCCCAATTTTTCGTCTTGGTGACCTCGTGAGTAGGACTGGACACAACTTTGAGGAAATGGCTGTGTTGGCAAGTGAACTCGGCTTTATTCAATTTAACGGGAGGATCATCATATATCCTGGGGCATAATAGCCTCTAAATGACTTCCCATAGCAACACCCAGAGTAACCTAATAGTGGTCATGGGTGGTATCAGGTTCAATTTCACAATTTTGCTTATAGAACATTTAGCTAAGGACAAGCCAGATAAAACCATTATTCACAATCTAATAGGTAGTATCTATCCATGTATAGAAGAAGAGTAGACTAAAATATGTATATACTGTGTCTGTTGTTATTTCAGGGTGGATCACTTGGAATTGCGATTGAATGGAACTGCGATCTTGACAAAGATTATTCACTATGCAATCCTCAGTACAGCTTCACACGCCTGGATGGTCACTCTAATAGCAATGCCACATCAGGTTACAATTTCAGGTATTGAGAAGTATGAAACCTTTCACTGTTGCATGCAATTAATTCCAAAAACTTCTGAGACAAAATGATGTTTCTAGATTCACCCAGTATTTCAAAGATGGAAATGAAAAAACCTACCGCACCCTGTACAAGGTATTTGGGATACGGATTGACATCATGATTAATGGAAAGGTATACCAAAACTCATTTATTTTGTTTTTACCAACACAACTGGATATGTTGGTTAGGATGCTTAAATCAACATTGCTCCTTCTTCAATAGGCAGGAAGATTTAACATCATTCCAACCATCATAAATATCGGATCAGGCCTGGCCCTAATGGGAGCGGTGAGTGTTTCCATACAATATTATTTTGAAATTAGTTACACATTTAAATTTATGATGAGTGTTTCACCTGTGAATAGATACATCACATCTTTATAATTGGGCATTTAAGGCATTTCTGTTTGGTGGTTAAGTAATGGTTAAGTGAAACCCCTGTTTCTTTGTGACTGAACTCCTGCTGTGGATGTTCTATTTCTCTGTTTGTGCCTGAGTGTGGTAGAGCAGTGGTACTGTCAATGATTGAGAACTGACCTACCTGAATATCTTGATTCTCACACCTGCTTTTACGACTCGGTGTCACATTAGGTAGAAGCATAGGAAAAACAGGCATTTGTACCTTTTATCTTGTAATGCCAGTCAAATACCATCTAACAAATAGGCTAGTATAGCATTGTTGCTGATGTTGAATTCTTATTACATGTTTTTTCGCCTGTGTTAACATCCATTTAATCCTTTTTTAGGGAGTGTTTCTGTGCGACTTGCTCTTAGTCTACCTGATGCCAGGTAGTTCATTCTACCGTGAGAAGAAATTTGAAACAGACAAGTAAGCAGTTCTCGTATAATTTAAAATAATCATTTGAAGTAATTTGGGTCAGAGAATAATACTGTTATGCACTATGAGAGCAGTCATTCAACTTGCATTTGACTAATTTTTACTCTATCACCAAAAGACTGTGTTTGATGGTTTGAATGAGAGCATTTTACAAATGCAACGAGACGTCTTAAACAGATAAAACATACACACAGTAATATTGGAAGCTTTTTCCCCCCTTTCAGGCATTTCTATGTGAAAAAACTCTTTCAACCCAAATTGACATAATGACTATTTCTTGGATTTTAGGGGTCGGGGACAGAAAAAGTCTAGAGATCATAAGGACCACAAAGACCACAAGGATCATAAGGGCCATAGAGACCATAAGGATCACCGAGATCGTAAATCTGCACATCATCGAGACAGACGGCACCGAAAGCGCCCGACAGAAGAACAGAAGCTTACTGCCGTCACAACCCAAAATTAGCCCTGTATAACCTAGAAACATGGAGAGGACAAGGGATTTTTTTCTAAGCCATGGAAAGCTGTAATTAGCAGGTGCAATCTCCAAGATGAAGTCTCACATGTAGGCTCACTAGATCATCTGAATTTGAGACAGATTCATGTGAGTGAAATGTAAGTGATATCCTGTAAATTGCTTGAATTTTCTGTAAACAGCATCATAAAAATGCAACCTGTCTGTTTTTGTAGAAGTCAGTGCTCTCTTTAGAACCAGAGTTCTCAAGCTTGTGTCATTTCTGAGCTTCACATGAGTTTGCAGAATGATCTGAGGTTGAAAATCTCACCCTACGTTTGTAGAGGAGGGCTCAGAAAATTAGAATATCACATACAAACAATAAAAACATCAGATTCACTATATAGAATTATTTAAAATATAGAATTATTGAAATTAATTAAATTTAAATTTAATTAAATTTCAACAATATTCTAATTTTCTACCCTACCTGTATACTAATGATGTGACCCATGTTCATCAACAGTTCAGGTGTGCAACTACTATGCCAGCTAAAAGCTAAAATTGGTGTAGTGTTGTATCATCCATGTTAAGTATGATAGTGTAATTGTGGTGGTGTCATGTTCAGTGCCAGATATAATTTCTTGGAGGCCTTGTAATAACTTATGAAGTTGTTAAACAATGGAGGCGTGTACATTTTTTGTCAAAATTCACTGTTTACACAGATTTTTGTACGGTCTTCAATGGAACAGTTTGCATAACATCTACCGGAGTCAAATTCCTTGTATATCTTAATATACTTGGCCAATAAATCTGATTCTGAAAACAAATTCACCTCAAAATGTATTATTTATTTCATAATGAGGTTGAGATCAAGTGTGTAGACAAGATCTTCATGCATGGTGACTAATTTTACTTATGCTGAAATAATCATCTTAGGGGGCTAATAAACCTACAGATGAGCGTCAGCAAATTTCCATTATTTTGACAAGTATATAAAGTTATATACAAAGTTATATAATGTTGATGGCAGTTATTTCAGCCTTCAAAATGTGCAATATCCTTTAAAGACTGCAAATTTGTACTGATTCCATAAACATGTTTGTTTTGTATTAACACAGTTTATAATTCAATTCAATTCAATTTTACTTATACAGCGCCTTTTACAATAGTATTGTCTCGTGGCGCTTCACAGAAGGAACACCCAAGAGCAACAGGGGCAAGGAAAAACTCCCTTATGTTCAGTTAATCTAGGAAGAAACCTTGGGCAGATCCACGACTCAAGGGGCTGATCCAACTGCCGGGGGTCATGCAGAAAAATTACAATCAGTGGTAATAATGAGCTGTGAAATAACAAGGCTACCTTTGTCTATATTGTTACAAGGGGAAACTGGCTATCTGGCCAGTTTTCAGATGACTGAAGCAGGAGATGCACTGAATGTGACTGGGCACCCAAAGTTGATCAAAACAAACACAACATGTTTTGATAATATTTTGAAGTTTAAAGGATATTGGCATGGATTCAAAATAAACTGACAGCCACCAAGAACATGTGTAAGTTAATTTGAATGTAAGGGCCCATTCATAGTCATTGCAAGATACGCAAACGCGAATGCAAGGACGCCATGACGCGTCAAGTGTGTAGTGAGATCATTTCTGAAGTGACGCAATGGTGCGTGCGATAACATGGGAGTCAATGAAGCTGCCTGCGCTGTTTGTGCGCATTTGCATACTTGTGTTGACTATGAATTGGCCCTAACTCATATAATTTAATTCACTGCATATTTTAAAAATTCATTTTAACAGATGGAACTGTTTTTCAAATGTGTTTTACAGACAGATTCTCTCATAATATAGGCCTATGTTTTCAGTGTCAAAAGAATGATAATAAAAGATCATTTTTCATGGTATAAATGTCATAGGACAATGTACAGTTTATTACTATTGGTTTAACAATGAGAAAGATCAAACATTTTAACATATTTAATGTTGATACTTTGTTGCAGTTGACGTTCTGTTCTAAAATTACATTGTTCATTCTAAATCAATTATTTAAATAATTCACACTAAGTGGAATGATAAACTACAACAGCCGTAACCCCCATACCAATCCTAACAGGAAAATAATGACATTGATAAAGGGCCATCCTTCTTGATGGTGGAAATGTGATCACTGGCAACCCATGTGATGGCTCATACTTTATTTCTAAAAGAGCTGTGAAAATGCATTGAAAGCACACTATCTGATTATTAACAGTCCTTGGAATAGACATGGGTTGACTTTTTCCAAATTAAATGTATTTTCACATTGCATGACCGTTCAGAAAAGGCCAGTGTAGCTCCAACAAATGTGCCATGAAGCACTGTGTAAGGCTCAATATAGGCAAAGACCATGCCACATAACCGCATGTTTTGTGACTAATGCTTATGTAAAACTCCAACTACAGTGCAACAGCAGTTCCTGTGAAGATTAATATCAATCAGAAATTCTCTAGGTATTTAGTGGCTGCAGACCTATACAACACACACGGGGAAAACTAGGCTAGAAGATGCATATCAACTAAGACATATAACGTTAAGCAACAAATCTCTACACCCTTCAATACACATGAACCATTCCGTACAGGAAAGTCCAAAATAAGATGTAGGTAAAAAGACCTCCGACAAGGCCTCCAGTGAAGAGCAAGCGCCGAGATTTAAAGCACTTATTCCATCGGCGACCAGCCTTAAGGATGAGCAGCAGAGAGAGAAGGAAAGATGCGAGGAAGTAAAAGATGAAACCATATAATCCTGTAAGGCCCAAGATGCCCGCTGTGGCACCGGATAGGGCAGAGACAGATGTCCTACAGTAGTCAAGCACAGCAGCGTTGCCCCTCACCGCTACCTCGCTGATGAACTGCGGTCCCTCACGTTTGGCTGCCAGGGTGGCCGCCATGATGAACAGAATCAGTTACAATCTAATGATAGGGGAAAGCAGAATTAAGAATAAACGGAGAACACTGACATCATATTGTGGCATCAGTGAAAAATAAGAATAATGCTATTTTTCATAAAATTCCTGACCACTATGATTACACAACGTTTTATGTGGCAATTCACTGCAGCCAACAAAACTATGCTAATGTTAGCTATCATTAATATAGCAAAAATGACGTCTTACCGTGAAAATTATTCCTTCACGGCAGCTTCTAAGCGTGGTTAAGCAACCGTTTCACAGCGCAAAAACTGATTTGAGGCTCATAAAAAATGAAACGTGATCAACTTTCAGTGCGAAATTGATTTCAGAGCGAACTGAAGTCATACCGTTGTGGTCATCTGCCTGTTCCTTGAGCTGCCATCTTGGACGCAAAGCATACTGGGATGTTACTAACAGCCACCACTGAAAACGAATTGAACATTCGTCCAAGAATTTTTACATTTTTAATTTATTAATATAATATACGATTAATTACTTCATATAATAGATAATTGTAATCATGTATGCCTGACATGCTAAAGATTGTAACAACATCTTCACGAAAAATAATTATGACCTTTGACACTACGGTAACCCCTACAGACAAACAGAACACATGTAAATCCATTTCGTATGATGTAGTTAGGTTAAAATACAACTAGCCCAGTTTATGATAGCACAAAGGTTTCAGATAGTTGATCCTGGGATCGTGGTTTATTGTTTACTATATAATGGAGGAAAGCACGAGTACATGTTCATAGCCCACGTCAAGACAGATTTCAAAAGGAATGTAGGGTCTGTGTGGTTTCCAGTGGTAAAGAAGACGTTGCAGCCCTGAAGATGGCACTTTCCACCTGCTCGTCGAATTATATCCTTGGCATCGATTTAGGGACTACATCCGTGAAAGTTGTATTACTCGACTCCCTGTCCAAAACTGTGACGGAGAGTAACTGTTTGCCAACGGGGGCTGACAAAGAAAGCAATGTGACCAATGTACGTCGTATGTAATTGGGAAAGCCTTTCAACTTAAAGTCTTCAAATTCAGATACGTAGAAATTCCACTTTCGTTCTTTGTCCTTTCATCCTGCAGGGCAGGGAGCAGGATCCAGAGAAGATAATTTATACCCTCAACCAGTGTGTTACTTCTCTACCCCGAGAGAAGTTAGAGAAAGTCGTAGGAATTGGAGTTTCTGGACAAATGCATGGGGTTGTGTTTTGGAGAGCAAAAACAGGTTTTTACCATAGTGTTTTTAACTTAGAAACATGGTGTGTGAGTCCATGTAATGTCTTTCAACACATTACTAGGTTAATTCACGCACCGTTTGTACTTTATAGTATTTGACAATGCTTCATACTTTCACTTTTTTTAAATATTAAGTTATAGGATATAATATCAATTAATAAAAAATATATTTTAATGAATAAATATTGCTTTTTGAACTCACCTTGTCAGGTTGTGAATGGTTTGATACCAATAATGTTCACATGTTCAAGTCTAAAGACATAAGTCACCTAATGACATGGCAGGATGGTCGCTGCAGCAGTGACTTCCTGTCTTCATTACCACAGCCTGACTCTCATCTCAACCTTTCCACTGGCTTTGGATGTGCAACTATCTTCTGGTTGCTTAAGCACAAGTAAGTTGAGTTAGTGTCTGAGTGCACTTAAAACATTGAGCACACATGTGTGGGCAGGCTTGATTGCGTGGGAGGAGTGCTGTATTGCATCACAGATTAATAGTTTGTTCACCTGCAGACCAGAATATCTCACAGAATTTGATGTTGCTGGAACCATCCATGACTATGTGGTGTCGATGTTGTGTGCGTCCAAGGGATGCTCAATATCAGCACAGAATGCTGCCAGCTGGGGTTACTTCAACACTGTCACCAATCAGTGGAACGTTGACATGTGAGGATGTCTTCTGTAGGCTATATTTTACTGATGGCATTATGCAAAGGAAAAAAAGCACCAGAGAAAGCTTATTTGTCTGAATTAATGTTGATTTGGATGACTTTTTTTATTGATTGATCTCTCCATCTCTTTCAGTCTGAGAGATGCAGGCTTTCCTGTTCATCTGCTCCCTCAGCCTGTTAAGTCAGGGACCTTTGCAGGATGTACATGTTCTGAATGGCATGGCATCCCAGCCAATACTCCTGTTGGGGCCGCACTTGGGGACTTCCAGTGTAGTGTCTACTCTACTATGACCACTAAAAGTGATGCAGGTAGATTCTGTGGTGTGTATGTGTGTGTTTTTGCGCATGCCTTTGGAAACATCACAATGTTTGATTAGTTAGCTATAGCTCAAGCATGCAGCCTTTGAAATTATTGTTTTTGAGTGTTCCATTTTCTTGTGTGGCACCAAAAGTAGCTTGCTAAGCAACTCTAATATTTCAGTGTTTGTTAAAGTGGCCTTTAAACTAGACATGATGACACAGTTGATGCCTGTTGTACATGTTGTTTTAAATTAAATGCAACAACTAACAGCATTACTAATATCATTCACAGTTCTCAACATTAGCACTTCAGCTCAGCTAACTTTTGCCATGCCTGCCGGATTCACACCTGCCTGTGTGCCCAATGCCCTGTCCCCCATAGCCTACTTTCCCTACTTCAATGGCTCCTATCTGGCTGTGGCAGCCTCACTGAATGGTGGCAATGTGATGGCCACCTTTGTTGGAATGCTGACTGCCTGGATGAAAGATTTTGGTAAATACATTCAGTGAAACTATAAGCATGCATGTGTAGTGGGGTTATGCAAACACACAGAATTAAAGGCTCGAGGAAATCTCTGGTCCTCATAAATCTCTGGTCTACTAAGGAGGACATGCTGCCAGTGGCTGCTTAATAATCAACACTGTCTCTGCTTTTGCAATGTCTTCAATCCAGGTGTTGAGCTCAGTGAGTCCAGCATCTACCCTCAGCTCATCCAGTCTGCCCTGACCCAGCTGGACACAGACCTGAAGGTCACCCCCACGTTACTGGGTGAGCGGCATGCTGCCACTTCCTTGGGTCAGGTGTCCAACGTCTCCCCCTGGAACCTCTCGCTGGGCCATGTGACGCGAGCCCTGTGCCGTGGAATCCTGGACAACCTTGTGAGCATGATGTCCCCAAGCACATTGTTGGAGGCAGGAGTGGAGAGGGTTATGGCTAGTGGTAGTGCCCTAGCTCGAAATGAAGTTTTAAGGCAGGAAGTTGAGAAAGCTTTCCCGCTACCAGTCGTCTATGGGAAAGATGTAGACTCAGCAGTTGGAGTTGCCATGGTCTGTAGTGATCACTTAATTGCAAAATGATGTACAGAACTGTTTTTAGAACTGAAACAGAATAGCCTGGAGTTAAGAACTTTTTATTCCATGGGTTGTTTTTGATATTCTGATAATTTCCACAAAGATGTGAAAATAATTTGTACCCACATTTTCTGTCCACTTAAATTATTACAGTACATTCTTTAAGACATTTCAAGTTGTTTTTCAGAGAATCTAACTTGAGATAAATACAATGTAATGTATGTATGAATCGTGAGTATGTGTAGTTTAAAATAGTCTTGAACAGCAGTAGTTTTATCATGTGTATGCACAAGATCATGTAATGTACAAATACAGCCCATCCCCTCTCATGCCTGCATCAGTGTAGCGCTGATGCAGGCAAAGCATCATCATATGCATAGAAGAGACAACCTCGTGACCACAGACCTCGTCAATGTGCCCTAAAGTTGTCTAACAGGAAGCTCCAACAACCCACGTATATAAAAAGAGTGATAATGCTGTGAAACAAGACTCTAATTTAACAATTAACATCAGAGGAACCAAGTTCTCTGCACATCAGGTATGAATCATAATCTTGATATTCTATGTGTTGTCATTTTAAATGTGAAATGTGTGTATGTCAACTTTTCTAGTATCCAGATGTTTGTCACCTTGAGTTCTCAAAGCCAAGGCATCAATAGCTGATGTGAAAAAAGAAAGAATCTTTTTCCATTGCAAGAGCAAAATGTACTTCTATGTAATGTCTATTTTTAAATAAGCTGCATGACATAGGTTTTTGCAGTATCGCAGAAATGAACAACACATTCTTGCATGAATAGCTGTTTGTGTTACTTACCACATGTACTACACACCATCATCTGCAGCAGAGAAAATCAATACTGCCATCCTTTCAGCCTTTTAGACCTCTCTAGAGTTAACTCTCCACTATAGCATTACCATAGATTCTCCTCAGTGTCTTCAGCTTGCTTGTCTCCATCTTTGTGGTAGAGAGCATCATGAGAAGTGTATAGATATTTATCAGGAATTGAAGCAGCCACTTTTTAGTTCCTATTCTTGTAAGTACTGCCTTATTTTTTTCTGATTCAGTAGATACTTGTATTCTTACCGTACGTCATAATGTGATATTGCTTGTTATGTTTTCTGTGTGTGCCTGTTCTTCAGAAACAACATTGTGACTAATGTAAAACACTTTTGTCAAACCTAAAATGAATCTGTGCTGTGCAGCAGACATTTTTATTAAGGACCATGTGTAATGTAAAACTGACAATGTCACTATAATCCGATTGATGGTGAGTAAGACCAGAACCTGATAGGACTATACTTTGGGCGTTTTGCCTCTTGAAACAGAGATAATAGAATTCAATCCATTAGAAAGATAAGAAAGATAAAGCCATATGGTGCACCATAAGGAAGTGAAAACTACTTTGCTGTCATTTGGAGATGTATTGAAACTTATTAAAGGGAACTGACAGTGAAAGAGGTGGCATGTTCTTGGGATGAGCTATGGGAGTCAAATGAGAGAAGATGCATCACTATGTCTACTTCTCAGATTTCTGAGCAACACTAAACCTTAAAGCCGCGACTGCCTACAGATACGCTGGTGCTCATTTCCTCATGTAGGCATTGAAAAGGTTTCAATTCCATAAAATCAGACTGTTTTTAATGCTAAAAAATGGGTGTGATGCTCAGTCCTTAATGAAACACAATGGACACATTATGTCCTTCACACAAATAAGTCAGTGCTTTGTTTGATTAAGCCTGAATAGAAGATTTGACTGTCTGTATCCAATATTAGAAGTTGCTTGGTGTGTGAGTTCTGTTATTCGATTATGTGCCTGTACCGTGGCAGACATCACAAACAGATGTGATCACAAGATCCACAAGACATTGTTGCATTGTTCACTGAGTCACTGGTCACACCTTCCCTTTCAAGGTCATCTAAAACAAACAAAGTGCACCGTTTTCATATGATTTTTATGTGAACCTTTGAAAACACTGGAGTAGTGTAGACAAGCTGGGGCAAGAGACATTCTCAATAAACTCTTTGTTGGGTTATGTGGTCACAAGTCACAAGACTAAGTGCATGGGGAACCAATACCAATTCTCAGACTGTGACCCCCACATCAACAGCTGTGGTTATTCAACATTGCCCCAAATATCTTGTGTGCCAAATTCTTTTGATTTGCATATGAAACAGTAGTCAGGATCAACATCAACAGTGGGCAGATCTTCAACCACTGCTAATATCTGAAACATGTATTGCACTGGACTATATAACATGGCATGTTAAAATGATTTATGAATTTGCTCTTTGGTAATCATGGAGTACAGCAGTGATACTTAGATGCAATGTTATGGATCAAATATTGTTTCATCTCAGCTGTGCTCAGATTTCCTTTTAGACAGTCAAAAAATACACTATTTACAATATCCAGGGCCGGCCCAAACCTTTATGGGGCCCTAAGCAGAATTTGATGTGGGGCCCCCCACACACCACCACCAAAACTGAGCTACTAGCTGCGTCATCGTTTCATAGGCTACACAGTTAGTCTAGAACACCCATACTGTAACTTGTGTCATTATGGCGATTGCAATATAAAATATTCAGAGTGATGTGTGGCATGTTAAAACTATTTGTAAGTAACAGAACAAGTTAACCTGTTAACCAGTTTATTTTCTCTGGTTTTAAAATTTGACACAAATGCGCAAAGCATGCAATCCTCAACTACAAAACAAAACCTAGCATACACACTTCTTACAGTACTTTAAAAACAGTTGTTAAATAGCAACTGGCTTTCATGTGCTGGTGACCGCTCCTCAGTTTCAGGCCTCTCGCTCTCAGGTGCTGGTAGGCCTACAGAGGATGAACCTGAGGCTACAAAAAAAAAATAAAACAGGTCAACCGTGTAAAATGTGTCATGTCATTCAAAAATAAATATTCAACAGTGTTTCAATAACAAAAGTGTTTTGAAATAAAAGTGTGATTAATTCATGGTTTGGTAGTAACCCATAATAACTCACTTGGAGCAAAAGGCGGAGGTACCCAGACCTGCCTGGGCAGGTGTAGTTGGTTGTGCACCAAAAAAGTACCAAAGTACCAAAATAATGTTACACCAGTGCATCATTAATAAATCATTTGAATCATTAATTTAGTATCTTTACTTATATTCAAGCGCAGACAGTTACTCATACTCAAGAGTAGGCTGACACATCTGATGACTTTTGCCTACATTTTATAAGTGTAACAGGGCTTAATTACTATGCGTTTCATACATGCCTGTACACAATACCAATAACAGTAAACAATTCAAATTTTAAAATCTAACAGAAGCCAAGCAAACATTGGTGAAGCAGAATTATTTATTGCACCATTATACACTGTTGGTATTTTCTTTGCTTGTCACTCAAGTGCAAGAAACGTCTGCATTTAGCAAGAAAAGTGACCAAACAAACGGAATTTAACTTCCCATCAGCTGCTATTCTGCAAATGACTTGGACACTGAGGCATTCTACAACATCGTCACGGTGTGCAGCAGACCCCAGAGGTCGGTTCGGTCGCCTTTTGACTTCGTGCGCAAGAATGCTAACTATTGATGAATCTCCGGTAAAAAGTTTTCTAAAGTAACATCGGTTTTATTGTAGCATATTTGTCCATTAATGAGTTTTAATGTAATTTATATGGAACATTAGTGTTAAATTAGTGTTAAATTAGTTAAATATAAAGCATAAGCATAAAAGATTCGGGTTTTTTTTAAGTGAGATTCGGCGCTTCAGTCCCAAAAGCCATCGTCCCCCCCCACACACACACACACCGCTCCACCCGATGCTAGGTAAATGTTTTCACCTATTTTGAATAGCATTAAAAATCGACAGGTATCACAACAGTCTTAGTAATCTATCACATAAAGTTACCGAACACCCTCAACTAAATATTTTAGCCGGTGGCATTTTGTTTTGTTGGGTAGCATAACGTTAGCTACCATACGCATTCTGTTAGCTATCCAGCCAACCTAGGCAGAACATAACCGAAAAGCTTGATGACACACAAAAATAGTATCACTGGAAATTCAAACTTACCATTTTCTTGCTGCCTTTTTTCTTCCTCTTGTCTTGTTCTTTCTCTTCTTTGCTCCAACTAATCCACCTATCTTCTGACATTAAAGGTCAATTGCTTCACTTGTGTCGTCGTGTGCGTCTGGTGCAGTGGCAGCAACCAGCAGCAAGAATTGGTTAACCTACATTGTACCAACTATGAAAATGATTGTTTTTTGTTTCTTTAGTTTGTCGTGTGCAATATCACATCATTCACATTACGCTTTTTATTTTTTATTTTTTTTATTTTGCAGATAGCCATTCCAACTGGTCTTGGGGCCCCCCTGGTGGGGTGGGGGCCCTAAACGGCTGCTTAGTTCGCTTATGCCTTAAAAATTAAAAATTATGTTAAGTGAAATACCACAACTTCCACAATTTACCACAACTTCTACAATTTCCACAGCTAGGCATCATAGCATTCAGACAACACAATGGGAACACCAAAGAACCGTGAGAGGAGGCCATTGAAATTGGAAGTGGATGACAGAACCGCTGAAGAGCGTGCTCAGAGCAAAGAACAGGGGGCAAAAGATAACTGGGCTTCTGCCCTCGGCCTGGGCGGAACCAAAAAAGACAGGGGCCCTATGGACTCAGAATATCAAGAGGATCTAGGAGGAACTTCATCACAGGTTACAATCAACAGGAATTTTATCAAGTGAGTTATGATGGTATGGTGTAGTTCATCCTAATAATACTAATTTCAGTGCAGGCGTCATAAGAATGACTGACCTGGTCGTTGTTCCTATACTGTGGGGACTGTTTGACTGTTGGATCCAAATCAATTCACCTCACTAAATCAGTGTCAAATTGTGTATCCCAAATATTTATGGGAACACTGCAAATTTGCACCAGTTGTATGTGATACAACAATAGCATGCAATTTACTTTTAATTGCATAATATGTTGTATCAAGTGATTTGTTTAGTTTGTGGAATTGTTTCTATATTATTACCCTATAGTTCTGGGGTGTTCACAAACGGTTTCCAAAGCTACTTTTGTTTTTACAAAGAGTCTCCTACAATACAGGGGTATCAGTGGAATGACAGGTGAAGCTGCCCAAGACAAGAACAAATTTGACATTAAAAGGCTCTTCTCAGCCGTTTCCAGTGGAGAGGTTGCCCAGCTGGAGGGACTGGAGCAGTACCTGCGTCGGTCCATGAAACACCTGACTAATTCTGAATGTAAGGCTGAAGCTCACTTTCACAGTGCAGAAGCGTAAAAGCACCTCACAGGTGTCTGACATTCAATGGTTTGAAGTATTTGAGTATCACCTTGTGCTTTTTCAAAAAGTCAGCATCTTTAATGATACAAAGAGTTTGTACAATTAAGCTAAGTAATTTATAATAGAAAGTTCTATTTTTTAACACTTACTGTCTTCAATACTGATGCCATTATCAATCCTGCTTATCGATCCAGTTGTACCAATTCACCAATTCCTTACAGTGGAGAAGGTACTCTACACAGGTTTTTAGTATCAACACACAGGCCTATAATATAGCCTGTATAACTATGGTGGCCATAACTGCTCATTTGAATGAGCTACACCATGTGATACTGTGTTGTCTATTTCAATTCTACTTTCAGAAAGACCAATTGCCCATGATCTCTCACAATCTAGCGCCACCTAGTACTTCTGCTCAAAATCACATTTTGCTACAGCACAGTCAGGGATCTCTCCATTAGCTTAGGTTTCCTTCGACAAATTTTTGGCTGTGCAATCAGCAAACAGAGGGCTCTGTGAAACAATGTGAAACAAAGTGAAACTGAAAATGTGAAAGCGTTTGGTGCACCAGGCTACCCATTGTTGTCCCAGTTACCCATTGTGTCAGGTCTTTGCTAGCCTCATGAACCAGACTCTTTCACATTGTTTCACTTGGTACAAAGACTCTGGCACCTCTCAATAGGCATAAGTTAGCTTCCTGGTAGGCAGATACTTTCTGTAAACTTGAACACCTTTGGGCTTACCCTGGTCACACCTTCATCCATTCACAAACGTTTGATCACTTTCAGCCCTCCCACTGAGGACATAGCCTTCTCTCTGTTCACTGATTGGGCCTACAGTTTTGGCTGAGGAAAGCTAAGCCTCTGGGTAGGTTCCTGACTAGTACAGTGTCAAAATATAATATTGAGTGGAAGCACTATGCACGCTAGTCTGGCTAGGTCTTTGCTTTCTTGTATTCAAACTCTTGCTCTGATACTGTACAGCATTTGTAACTGCAAGTTGCAGTTATATACTCAGTTTTAAGGTTTGAACATAAAGCCTTCTGTTTTTGTGCAGATCAGTCCAAGGGAAAGACTGCTTTACTTAAGGCCCTCCTAAACCTAACAGGGGGCAGAAATGACACAGTGAAATTGCTTCTTGACATTGCTGAGAATATGGGTGATTTAAAGGAATTTGTAAATGCAGCTTATACAGATGCTTATTACAAAGGTGAGAGGTCAGAGAATATTTAAGAAATATACATGAATATAGGTCAATTTTGCCACACAATCAGTTCTTCTTCTATCCTGTAGGCCAGACAGCTCTTCACGTAGCCATTGAGAGAAGGAGTAAGTATTTTGTGGAGCTTCTGGTTCAGAAAGGAGCTGATGTCCATGCCAAAGCCTGTGGGAAGTTCTTTCAGCAGCACAGTGGAGCCTGCTTCTATTTTGGTGAGAGAAAGCAGTAATCAGACTTTTGGTGTTAATGTTCATTCAAACAAATAATAGCGTGTGATTTGTGGTTTCAGGGGAGCTACCACTTTCATTGGCTGCCTGCACCAACCAGAGAGATATAGTTGACATCTTGCTGGAAAACCAGTATCAGAAAGCAAATGTGCTTGAGGCAGACTCTCAGGGCAACATGGTCCTCCATGCCCTGGTGGCAGTAGCAGATAACAGCTCTGAAAACACAGATTTTATTATAAAGATGTATGACCACATCCTGACCAAAGCTGCCCAGCTTCACCCAAAAGTAAAACTGGAGGAGATGGAGAACAACCAGGGCCTCACACCAATTAAACTAGCAGCCAAGACAGGCAAGATTGAGGTGAGGTTAGACTAGTTTCTGTATTGTTTGCTACAAGCGTTATTCTTGGCATGAGGTAAATTGTGTCTCTATAACTCATTGCACAATTTTCTTACTGCTCTTTCTTTTCTTCCCTCTTGTCTGTTTTTCCTAAGCTGTTTAAGCACATGTTACATCGAGAGTTCCAGGACAAGGAGAACAGACATCTTTCCAGAAAGTTCACTGAGTGGGCCTATGGGCCTGTTTATTCCTCATTGTATGACCTGTCATCACTGGACTCCTATGAGAAAAACTCTATTCTGGAGATAGTTGTTTATGGCACTGAAATTCCAGTAAGTCTACATTTTGTTTTTTGCTTATGGGTACAAAAACATCTCTGTATAATGTTTTAAAGTCCTATGCGTTTATATGTTTATGCTTTGTTATCAGAATCGCCTGGAGATGCTTCAGGTTGAGCCTATCAATCAGCTGCTAGATGAGAAGTGGAATATATTTGCTTATGCCATATTTATCTTCACATTTGTGGTCTATGTATTGTATCTCAGTATCTTCTCCGCTGTGGCCTATTACTGGAAAGATGTCTCAGCTGAAAAGGTTGGTCATTCCCTTTAGCTGTTTCTTTACTCCGTGTTTGATTGTTTTTTGGATTTTGCTTTTGCATTTGGTGTGATTTTCCCACCACTGTTTCTTTTCCTCTCAGCCACCATATGTTTTGGAGAATACTGCAGAAGATTATTTACTCACTTCAGGGCAAATCCTAGTGATCCTGGGCTCTTTGTATTTCATTTTTAAAGCGGTATGTGTTACCTAGAATGGGAACCACTTGAAAATGGTTTGTTGCAAAGTCCTTTCAGACAGAGAAAATGATACTGTTTTCTTTCAAGTTATCAGATTTAAAAAGAAAACATCCAACACTAGAAACTTTGTTAGTAGATGGATTCTCTGAACTCCTTTTGTAAGTCACATAAAAAAACATATGTTTGAAATAGTAAACAAATTGTTGAAAATGGTTAGAAATGGACACCAATTACAACAAATTGTATAAACCTTGATTTTATTTTCTTTATCCCAAACCATATGTCAGTTTCATCCAGGCAGCCCTTTTTCTTGCTTCGGTGGGACTTTACCTCATTAGCAGGATGGAGTACCTTGGGTGCATGGTGTTGAGTCTTGCTCTAAGCTGGATCAACTTACTCTATTACTCCAGAGGGTCGAAGAACATGGGCATCTATGGCGTCATGATACAGAAGGTGTCTGTCATCAAATGCAATTAACTGCCTTGAGAGAGCATCTGTTTGTGTTTGTGTTGCCTTGAGTTCTTTTCAAATCATCAAAAATTTTCTTTGTCATTCTAGATGATTCTTGGGGACATTTTACGTTTCCTTTTCGTCTATATGGTTTTCCTCTTTGGATTTTCAGCAGGTAAACAGGTTTCTGACAAAATCCAAGAATACAGTTTTAGAAAGCACCCTCCAAAATTATTGGCACCCCTGGTAAATATGACTGTAAAAAAATCTCTTTGGTGTTTTTGGCTTTACATGTCTCAGCTTTACTGAGGGTGTCAGTAATTGTGGAGGGCAGTGTTATTTATGAAATTTAGGAAATAATAACTTGAATAACAACAACAATAATAATAATAATACAATCATCATCATAACTGTTTCTATAAATATGCACATCAACTATAAAGATATAAAATCATATAAGCGCTAAAAGGTCATCCAACGCACTGATTTCTATTACCTTTGTTCAAATTGTCTCAATATCTCACCCTCTCCCAAAGCAATAGTCGTTCTACTGGATGAACCAGAACCTAATACAACCACTGTGAGTCCGAAAACCCGTTTTTTTGTGGATGTTTACGGCACTTGCAAAAAGCCAACTTTCAAAAACTTCTACTTCACTACCTTGGAGCTGTTCAAGTTCACCATTGGCATGGGGGACCTGGAGTTCACTGAGAATTACCGATACAAGCAGGTGTTCTATGTGCTCCTCATCTCCTACATTGTCCTGACCTACATCTTACTCCTCAACATGCTCATCGCCCTTATGAACAAAACTGTGGAGAAGACCTCTGAAGAAAGCACAAACATTTGGAGACTACAGGTATATTGATTTTCCATACTGTAAGACCACTCCCAGTCCACATCAGGGGTCTCCAACCTTTATGTCTCTGGGAGCTACTTCAACAAAATCAATGTGGTTGAGAGCTACTCTACTATTTTACATCAATATTATTGATAGTTTTAGATATAGATGTTACATCTTTTACCATCTTAAACACTTACAGCGCAGTGCAAACACTCATCTAAAGTGGCATCTAATTTTGTGAGGAGAAAAATATTTTCTGACCTTTATTGGCCCCTTTCCTTTCCATAGTAATAGCCAAATCTGGTGTGTACTACTAGCATCTACTCTCATCAGAGAACAATAGAAAGAATCATTTTGCATCAACCAGAGCAGGATGTTTGAATATGATTTCACAGAGATTTTAACTGGATTAATAACCTTCCTTTTGTGACTATGAGATTTATTTATTTTCCTTTGACCCTTACTCTTAAGCAGGTGGGGAGCTACTGGTAGCTCCCAAGCTACCTGTTGAAGGCCCCTGGTCCACATGGTCCACATCCCTTATGTTGTTTTTATGTGTTCCTAGAGAGCCATTACAATTCTTGATATAGAAAGACGTCTACCACAGTGCCTGAAGTGCAGACTTCGCTCTGGAGTGGAGAAAGACTTGGGCAAGGGCAACGGAGAGGACCGTCGCTGGTGCTTCAGGTAATTCATAGATACACTAAAGACAGAGACACACATACATACTACACACTCATATACAGTATTTACTTTAGCTTGGTATTTTATCTATTATCTAAAATAATCTTTGACTTTCTTGCTGTTTATTGACACTGGCACTTGCTAGTGAGACACTGATTCAGACGGTTGTCATACGAGCATGAAACAGTAGGCACATAGGAACAAGAAGAACAGGAAAGCCACAGGACAACAGGATAACGAAAGAACAGGATAACAGGACCAGATATAACAGATACCAGGTAGCCTAGCTGTGCATATGGAACATTAGTAAACCTTCTTCCTGACATCTCATGAGCTTGTTCAGTTGACAGCTTGGGCTTTTCAGTCTACTGGCTTGTGAGCTTGACTCTCAGGCCGATGTTGCTGAGAGGTTGTGGGTTCGGGGCTGGACTGGGATGACCTCGGTTCACAGAGAACAAAAAACACTAAGGCACTAGGCACACTAAGAAGAAAATACATGCTCACATTAACACCTTTGTTCTGGAGGAAAAATGCAGGACTCATACTCCCACTTGTTAATAATTATTATTACAACAACAAAAGTATTACTACTTTATATAAGTATTATTACTTTTTATCAATATTAACTCGATCAATCTGTCCAATATAACCTACTATATTCTATGAGTATAACTCAACTTCACAGTTCTCTGACTGGAGTAGGCTACTGCTCTGCTCTTTAAGCCCCTGACTCAAGAACTTCTTACAGGACTTGGCATGAAATTTGTATGCACACACAACACGTTCAGATTCATACAGATTTCAGAGTTCACAGTTTTCTGTGATCACTTTGTAAATGATGGCCATTGACACTCACATTCACACTGGTCTGATTACATCATTGACACAACACAAAGTACATGAAGATTATATGCTTGTTGCGTGTGTATCAGAGCCACATTACTGCAAGTGTAGCACGTTAATAACTACACAACCAAAGTAAATGTTCAGTTTGCCTATTTGTGTTCATAAACATACAGGTCCGTCAGTTATCACCAACAATTAACAACTGGAGTGTATGTTATATGATGATTTCAGAGTGGAGGAGGTCAATTGGATGAAATGGAATACCCGCTTAGGCATAATCCATGAAGATCCTGGGAATCAAGACATGAGGAAACTCTCACCTCTTCCAAGCATACCAGTCAGAGGTAATTTAGTGGTCATGCTTATGTTGTGTTAGCCAGGCTAGCCCTGCCTAGTGCTTCTGATCAATTTCTCATTTAGCTCCACCACTGGTCAGGGAGCCAGCCATAGGTCACAACCAAACGGTAGTGACTGGTTGAGGCACAATGTATCTGCCCACCATGGAGTGAACTTATACCAATGGAGTGAAATGATAGGAAAGTGTTTGATGCATCAGGCTAGTTGTATCACTTATTAATATAAATGGACAGGATGCGTCAAATTGTTTTTCATATTCTGAGGCTTTCACCAATAATTGGTGGTTAATTATAAGTGGTTTAAGTCTCAATTAAACAATGCTACAAGATTCCAGCTTTGAATCAGCTCATATTTTGAGTGTCAGGCCTAAATCATCTTATTTCCTGTATCTCACCTTATAACCCAAACATATCTGTGACATGAAAAAAACAGTTAAATTGAATTAGAATGCAGTATTTGTATTAAGACCATAAAAAGGAATAGACCTACTTCTCTGTCTGTTTCTCTCTCTCTCTCTCTCTCTCTCTCACACACATACACACACACACACACACACACACGTGCGCACACATGCAGACAATATGCACATCTAAACAACCCTGTATATTGCAAAATGGCTGTTTTGGTTAACATAAACAGCTGCATGCTGACTGCGACTTACCACAAGTTTCACTTCCTTTTAGTTGTTTTTGCCAGGGTGAACATGATGAGATCTAGCTTGCATTTCCTTCCCACTGTTTATTTAGTATCAGTGCAGTCTCTGAGTGCACTCACAATAGTATGGTGATGCTTAGGTATCTATTGTCTCATGTTGTTAAACTGTTTAGCATGAAGTTAAAGGAGAAATTCAGTGTGAATCGATCAATAGTCCTGTTGTTTGAGGTTTCTGAGAGCTGTCGGTGGGTATGAGAACAAGAGAATTTGGTACAATGTAGACAGAATTTGCAAAACTGCAGCTATAAATAACTGATGGGGGCATAAAGAACCTTGTCTCAGTTTCACTTTCCTATGCCCTCATCAGTTAGCATTAGCTATTTGGTCAATTTTTTTCCCCAAATTCTCTCGTCGTCTTACCAACCAACAGCACTCAGTAACGTCAAAGAGGCAGAACTATTGATTTATTCACACCGGATTTCTCCTTTAAGCAATCAGAACATTTTAACAGTTACTTCAAGACTTTAGTTGGGTTAGTATTAATAAATATTTATGCTCAATCTAACAGACAGAAGTTGGCGAGGACTCCTGAGGGATTTCAGTCAGCGTCGGACTCTTCGAGGACAACAGCAAACACAAGAGATGAATCTTCTGTCCGTCAGCCATGTTTAATCACAATACTTTAAAGTCTAGGAGTCAGTCTCATGTTCAATCACATTACTTCAAGAATCAGTAGTTCCATGGCCAAACTTAGCATTTTAATGCAAAATTATTTATGGGTCCGATCCCAAAATAAATAAATAAACGGCTCACTTTAAGATCAAAATAATCAAAACTCAAGCGCACCAGGACTACACACTAGATGTGAGATGGCCACCTTCAACAACTCCTCTACCTCCCCTCAGACGATTTATAGAATCTATTTTAGGTTAACACCAGTATTTCTTTTAAACAATAACCATGTCAACAGAACACACAATTAATGTTAATTGGAGTAAACCACTACATTTCATGCACAAACCTATGCTCCTGCCCAAGACTGGCACTTCAAACCTTTGCACCAGGATGTCCTGCAGTAAACATGATCTAATGAGCATTTGCTGTGTCGGCTGACATACAATACCAGGAGGATTTTTAAAAAACTCATCTCTTTACTTTATATTTATTTGATTAATTCTCTACCATGTTAGCTAATTGTAATTTGTTAGGCTGAGCCACAAAATTTGAATATATTTCGATTAAATTATTTAACTATTAGAGTAAACATATTAGAGTAAACCTTTTCTTATTTTGTCATTTTTGGCTTGTTGCCATAGCAGTTGGCTGCACTATGGGACATGGCTATGGCTGAGTCTCCATTATCATCAGTATTGGCCTTGCTTATTATTTATTTTTTTAATTTATGAAGGCCTGTGAATTGTAAAGTATGATGTTAACCATCTATTGTGTAGTATATTAAGATTATCTTTACAGTAAACAATACATTGATACTGTTATCTAGTATTATCATAGTATCATTATTCATTATATTTTTTGCCATCTGTAGGCTGCTCTACTCTTACTTAAATTTCAGTCTTATAGGCCTATTAGATTTTTATATTTTTTAGCCAGTTCTTTGTTAATGTACTATCTGTGTTGTACGTTGCTCTTACCTATGCTAAAAGCTCCTACTTACGCTAAAAGACAAGTAAATAAATAAACCATATCGTGTGTAAAATAACTTAGTTCGTTGTGTGTTTGCAAAACACCATGACAAACAACCTGTGTGTGCAACCACAAAGTTAATTGGCTGGCGTTAGCAATAGCCCAAGACTCATGTCAGTAGGCCATAAGCGTGGTGTTATGTGGTGTTGTGGAACACGTCTGTGTCACTCTTTAACAGTAGAGTGCTCTGTCACTGTTCTATGTGTCTCATAGTTTATGAGTCAGTTGTTCTATGTGTCCATTTACCAAAGCCTTGTGATCCTGTGAGGTGTGAAATACTCCACTGACAGAGGATGAAATTTGGTACCTCAAAATCTTCTATGCTTGTAAGACGGTCCCTGTGGTCCACCACCAATATGGTTGGACTATCTCTACTTCCTATCCCTGAGTTATCGTACACTCTGCTGGATTAGAATCCATATATGCTATGCATGTAAGTGAATAGACCCCTCGAGTTTAAAATGTCTGCAATATCTTGTTTAGGCAACAGTAATTTTTACCTAGGGTTAGGTTTTTAGGGTTTTAGGGTTTTCCCCAGCAAATTAGCATTGTTCAGATTATTTTCTACAGATCTAACAGAGTTAACTAGATAGCCTATCCTAGCTAACAATACCATAAATAAAAGCCAGTGTCTCCGATGATCAATGGCTGCCTTCCATTTCAGGCACTAGGCATTTGCCATTACTTGCAACCCATTTTCTAGCGGTGTGATAAGTAGATGGCACAACGACCCAAAACAAAAACACAAAACACAAACAGTAAATGTCAATTTCAGCAGTGGATTTACGGTTGTACTGTAATATTTTGATCTAATGTGACTCTTCAACCACTGATGATACATCAAGGGCATCGAGTTCTTTCAAAAATTTCTTACATATGGCTCCTTTGAATACAAACCATTGCCTGAATGCATTTTTGGTAACTATACACACATTTTGTCAATCATACCATAATCAAGAAATATGTCACATGGATTGGACTAGACTGGCAATGGATTTGAATAATTGACTTGGCTAAAAATGTATGGTTGAAATGTATGAATGAATTGTATGTGTGTGTGATTAATACTGTTGTAAATACATGGCACTGATAAATTACATGATATGACAATTACTCCATTTGGAGAGCATATCTGTATTAATCATTCAACAAGCACACAGGTACACATGCATGCACGCAGAAGTACAGTAAAAAAAATAGCTCTGAGGTAAAAGATATGTCTGATGCATGGGTTATACGTCATTCTACACGCCCAGAATTGTATGTTATGTAATGTTACGCAGTGCCACTAGAGCATAATAACACAGGAGGATAATATGCCTTGCTTTTACATTACTCTGCCCGCAATGAACACGCTGTTTTGGCCCCTGGAATATAGCAAGTTACAATGTAAAAAGGGCTACAGTGTCACACAAGTTTCAGTTAATTTATTTCTTTGTTTATTTTATTGTTTGTACTTGGAACTATTGGTTTTTATTGGTTTATTATTATATTATTATTCAGAGATGTTCTGGACCCTGCAGGAATAATGTGGTGCACCAAACGCTTTCACATTGTTTCACTTCAGCTAATGGAGCGATCCCTGACTGTGCGTGGCATTGAGTGGAAGCACTACACGGCACTAGGAATAATGGCAAGAAGGGCAAGAAGAGCCATAACCTACTGTATAATACCCAATAACCATATAGTTTCCTTTTGGGCAGAGAAGACTGGCAGCCAGGTTTACTTCATCAGTAGATCTTTGTGTGATGTCTTCTGTATATTATATATACCAATAGCAAAAAGGAAATAATACATTGGAAATATAAGGAAAAAGTTAATCTGTTTTCACCATATTTCCTATATATTACCATAGTTAATTATTACCATATTACCACCATATTATGCATGATTAACAGAAAATGATATTTGATCTCTGCCCCTCCTTCAGTCTGTGAAAGGAAAAGCTTTCCTATTCATGTGTCATCACCCACTTTCCCTAGCCTATTTCAGTGGCTTCAGTTTCCACATGGAGGCAGTGGATGATCATTGTTGGAATGACATCATCTCTAGCTTGATTGATGAAAGAACTTGGTAATACATTCACTGAAACAATGGTATTAAACGTCCATGCAACATTACAGGGTTGATGCTCTCCTACATCATGGTTCTTTCATGTTGAGTATCATGTTGCCAGTTCCTAGTTCCTAGTTCATCTATGCCAGGAACCAGCCCTGCATTCAGACTCAGAGCACTGTGGCTAACTGGACGGCACTTCATGAGCCGTTGTGTCTAAAGTGCTTGAGTGAGTACATAAATGTTTTAACACAAACATTTAGAACAAATCTCAGTCCTGCCCAGCCTTCATTATCCTGAGTTTTATGCCTTTATGAACATGTACTGTTAAGTCACATGTAATTATCCAACAAATGGAAATTGGTGCCATCAGTTACGTACAGCTCCTTTGAATACCACACATCTTAGTAACAGCTCCAGTGAAAATACCAATGGTGTCATATATTGTCCACCAGGGCAAATGGGTGATTGCCTAGTTTAACTGGACACTCCGCTCTCTTCCATCCCTGAGTATGACTGTCCCATGGACATAGTGATATGAACATCCACTTAGAGCAGGGGTGGGGAACGTTTTTGACATCAAGGGCCACATCAGTTTTTATAACTTGTTTTGGGGGCTGGACTTTTCTTTTTTTAAAACATGGCTTTTAGAATTACCAAACATGATAGAAGGGTGCCCCAAGATTTAGTACTGGGGCCTCTGTTCTTTGCCATGTAAACCACCTCATTGGGTCCAATCATCCACTCGCATGGCTTCTCCTATCACTGCTATGCAGATGATACCCAGTTCTATCAGTCTTTTCCTCCTGGTGACTCCACGGTGTCAACACGAGTCTCTGACTCTGAAAGACTTCTGACATATCTGCATGGATAAAAGAACTTCCCCCACAAGTTTGCGGGAAGCAAAATCCAAAGTAGCCAAAAGTTGACAAAGTCCAATAACTCAAATAATCCACGGATAAGCAAAACAATGGTACAGGCAAAAAACACAAGAATCAGGTTATATAGGGAAGAATATATAGGGAAGGGAGCACTATAACAAACAAGGGACAGGTGAAACTCATTACAGAAATCAGAAACATGAGGTGCAGAGCAGGGGAGGAGAAAGGGTCAGGGCAGACAGCAAAACAGAAGCACATGGATGAAGTAAACAATACACAGAGATTGCAAAACGGAGACAGTCCAGTAGGTGGCCGGAGTTGTAGAGAGCAGGATCATGACCATACCCCGCCCTCTAACGGACGCCTCAGGGCCGTAGCCCTCCCAGTCTACGAGGTACTGGAGTCCCCGGCCCCGGCGACGAACGTCCAAGAGTCGTTTCACAGTATAAGCTTCTGATCCATCTATGAGGCGGGGGGAGGTGGGAAAGCAGGGGATGGGTGCATGGGGCTACAGACAAAGGGTTTAATGCGGGAGACATGGAAAGTGGGGTGGAGCGGGTGGTGCGGGTACGCCTCCAGGTCCGAAGGCAGCGCCGGATGAATCCCTCCGCGGATGGTACCCCAACCTCCTCCTCCTGGTCTGGGAACAACGGAGGTTGGTAACCCAAGGAGCACTCGAAGGGAGACTTGCCCGTGGCGGATGAGACGTGGGAATTGATGGCATATTCCACCCAAGGCAGCTGTTGGTTCCAGGCGGACGCGTTCTGGGAAACCATGCAGCGCAGCACGGTCTCTAATGATTGGTTCGCCCACTCGGATTGACCATTGCTCTGTGGATGAAAGCCAAAAGACAGACAAACAGAAGCACCAAGCAATTTGCAAAAGGCTTTCCAAAAAGAAGAGGTGAACTGGAGCCCTCTGTCTGAAACCACCTCTACGGGGAGACCATGGAGTCGGAATACATGTTGAATCATTAGTTGGGCAGTGTCTTTGGCTGAGGGAAGACCAGGAAGGGGAACAAAATGAACTGACTTAGAAAAACGATCAACAACAGTGAGAATGGTGGTGTTACCGTCTGAAGGGGGCAAACCAGTCACAAAGTCTAGGGAAATGTGGGACCAGGGCCTTCAGGGTACAGTTAGTGGTTGTAGAAATCCGGCGGGAGGTTGGTTGGAGGTTTTATTCTGAGCGCACGTAGGACAGGACTGGATGAAACGGATGACGTCGTTTTTCATGGACGGCCACCAGAAGCGTCTCTCTATGAAGGCTTGGGTTCAGCTGGATCCGAGATGGCAGGAGAGTTGAGATGAGTGCCCCCACTGCAGGACCTGCGGACGGACAGAGCTGGGAACATAAAGGCGATTAGTAGGGCACTGACTGGGACCCGCCTCGTCTGCTTGAGCTGCCACAACGAGGGATTCAATGTCGAGGCGGGCCGCTCCAACAATACGATGAGGCGGGATGATAGGATCTGGGTCAGGGTTCTCTTTGCATGAGGTAAACTGTCGGGATAAGGCATCGGGTTTAGTATTCTTGTGGCCAGGACAGTAAGAGAGGGTGAAGTTGAATCGGGAGAAAAATAGGGACCAACGTGCTTGCCGGGGATGTAATCTTTTAGCTTGACTGATGTATTGCAAATTCTTATGGTCTGTCCACGCGAGAAACGGTACCGGGGCGCCCTCCAGCCAGTGCCTCCACTCCTCCAGGGCTAACTTGATGGCCAAGAGCTCCCGATTACCCACATCATAATTCTGTTCTGCCGGAGAAAGACGATGAGAAAAAAAAGCACACGGATGGATACGGTTATCCTTGGAAGAACGTTGAGAGAGTACTGCTCCGACGCCCACCTCAGAGGCGTCGACCTCAACAATAAACTGGCGTTCTGGATCTGGCTGGGTCAGGACAGGAGCCGAGGTGAAACGCCTCTTCAGTTCCCTGAAGGCGTTATCAGCTTCTGATGACCAGGAGAACTTGATCTTCGAGGAGGTCAGGGCAGTGAGTGGAGCGGCGATGGTGCTGAAGTTTCGTACGAATCGCTGGTAGAAATTGGCGAAACGTAAAAAACTTTGCAGCCCTCGGCAATTGGCGGGTGTAGGCCACTCCAAGACCGCCCTCACCTTTTGCTGGTCCATATGGATGGACCCCGGGGAGATGACGTGGCCGAGGAAGGAGACTGACTCCTGGTGAAACTCGCACTTTTCTGCTTTTACGTAGAGTTGGTTGTCGAGAAGGCGTTTTAGGACAGTGCGGACGTGGGTGATATGCTCAGACATAGACTTAGAAAAAATTCAAATATCATCCAGGAACACGAACACAAAGCGATTTAACAAGTCTCTAAGGATGTCATTAACTAACGTCTGAAAAACGGAGGGGGCGTTAGTGAGGCCAAACGGCATGACGAGATATTCATAGTGTCCGGAAGTGGTGTTAAAAGCTGTCTTCCACTCATCCCCCTCACGTATGCGGACCAGATGGTAAGCGTTCCGCAGGTCTAATTTAGTGAACACTTTGGCCCCTTGCAGAAGCTCAAAGGCTGATGACATGAGGGGGAGAGGATAACGATTCTTGATTGTTATATTGTTCAAGCCGCGATAGTCTATGCATGGTCGGAGCGAGCCGTCCTTCTTGGAAAAGAAGAAGAAGCCCGCTCTGGCAGGGGACGAGGAAGGGCGGATTATGCCTGCAGCAAGGGACTCTTGTATGTATTTGTCCATAGCCTCCGTCTCGGCGCGGGATAGAGAATAAAGTCGCCCCTTCGGTGGGGAAGCGCCAGGAAGGAGGTCGATGGCACAGTCGTAGGACCGGTGAGGGGGCAACGGGACTTGCTAAACACGGACTTTAGGTCCATGTAATTCGGGGGTACAGCGGACAGATCAGGGATTGAACAGGGTTGAACAGGAACGGACCTCACAGAAATACTGGTTGGGGTGATACAACTAGACTGACAGGAGGAAGACCATGCTACTACATGGCTCTCTACCCAGTCGATGTGGGGGTTATGTTTTATTAGCCAGGGGTGTCCCAGGAGTACAGGGTAATTCGGAGAGTCTATGACATAGAATTTAATCAGTTCACAGTGGGTGTCGAGGAGACAGAGACTCACCG
The DNA here is from genome assembly GCA_027481765.1 of Tenualosa thibaudeaui. Taxonomy (NCBI): domain Eukaryota; kingdom Metazoa; phylum Chordata; class Actinopteri; order Clupeiformes; family Clupeidae; genus Tenualosa; species Tenualosa thibaudeaui. The sequence goes on along the minus strand of JAIFZK010000009.1, from coordinate 9,654,738 downwards.
GTATGGTGACCTGACGAACGGTTGCCAGCTTAGCCCCCGTTAAGGCGTTAGCTACCAGAGGCTCCTTGAGATCCTCGGTAGGGAGCCCCCACTGGGTCACCAGGCCGGCGTCGACGAAGCTCTCTTCCGCGCCCAAGTCGATGAGGACTTCCGTCTCTCGTCGTTGTTTACCCCAGGTCAGGACGGCAGGGAAGAGGGTCTGCTGGATAGGTGAGGGGTAGGTTGATGTGACGCTCACCCGTACCCCTCTCGCGGGTGAGCGTGGGCTTTTACCGGACAAGCGGCTAGGTAGTGTCCAGGCTGACCACAGTATAGGCATAGGCGTGCTTGTAGTCTTCGCTGTCTCTCCTCCACACTCAGGCGAGTCCGGTCCACCTGCATCGGCTCCGGAGTTGACACGATGGAAGGCGGATGAGACGAAGAGGTAGCGAGACGAGTGGTTCCTCCACACACAGCCCCGGATGCCCGGAAACGTTGACGTTGCTGAAGCCTTGTGTCAACGCGAATGGCCAGATCAACCAGCCCCTCGCAGGTCTCAGGCAGATCATGGGAAGCCAACTCGTCTTTTAGTTCCTCCGAGAGGCCGTTTACCCCAGCCTGATGATATCGCCAGGGTCTGGAAGTCTATGGCGAAATCCGAGACTGATCGGGAACCCTGCCGTAGATGGAGCAATTTGCGTGCGGCTTCGTGTCCATGTTTGGAGCGGTCGAAGACTCGCTTCATTTCGGAGGCGAATTCTCTGAAATCATCACAGACTGGGGACTCCGCCTCCCATACAGCCATTCCCCATTCTCTAGCGCGCCCCGACAATTGGGTGATGACGTAAGCCACCTTAGCTCGCTCAGTGGGGAATGACCCGGGCTGGAGGCTAAAAATCAAGGTACACTGGGATAAAAACGAACGACAGGTACCTGGCTCACCAGCGTATCTCTCAGGTGGGGGCAATCGAGGCTCGTGAAAAAACAACGTAGCTTGAGCGATTGGGGCAGGAGATTCAGACTGCACGGAAAGACCCGTGGTCGATTGGAGTGGCTGAACTCTGGAAGTGAGGCTCCTTACATCGGCTCTAAGGTCGTCAATCAGTGCCTGATGCCGGCCCAGCAGAGACCCATGTTGCTGGATGGCCGAGGAAAAGTGTCCTTGATCTGCTGGGTCCATCTTCTGGTCTGATTGTACTGTTACAGACGGATTGGGACCCAAAAGCAGATCGGTGCAAAAAATTGTTTATTTACAAAAAGTCAGGGGTAATTTCAAAAAGGGGACAAAGCTCAGAAGATCGTAAAAGGCACAAAAGATAATCCAACAAAAAATGTCAAAAGGGTTTGGGGAAGAAACACACAAAAGATCAAGCCCAACAAAAGTCAATCAAGGAACGGGCAGGCAGTTTGCAAAAAACAGATATCCACAAGTTTGCGGGAAGCAAAATCCAAAGTAGCCAAAAGTTGACAAAGTCCAATAACTTAAATAATCCACGGATAAGCAAAACAATGGTACAGGCAAAAAACACGAGAATCAGGTTAAACATCAGACTAGCAACTAGACAATCAGACAAGGTGCAATGGAAGGACTGGAGAATATATAGGGAAGGGAGCACTATAACAAACAAGGGACAGGTGAAACTCATTACAGAAATCAGGAACATGAGGACCGGGTGCAGAGCAGGGGAGGAGAAAGGGGCAGGTCAGACAGCAAAACAGAAGCACATGGATGAAGTAAACAATACACATTCTTTAAGACCCAGCTCTTCCAAGAGTATCTCTTGGCTTAACTACCTACAATGCACTTGCAATGCACCCCCCACTCTCTCTCTGCTGCACTTCTATCACACTCCTGCACTTCCATTCCTGTTTTTCTGTTAGTAAGTGGCACTCTAAGTAGTTAGAGTGTTGTTGTGAGTTAATTGTCTTTGTGAGTCGCTTTGAATAAAAGGATCTGTTGAGGATCTGATAAATGTAAATGTAATTAACTGGAAGCATGTTGACACAATTCAAACAAAGCAACAAGATTATTTGCTGGGGATAAGTTGTGTGGAATAAGTGGTTAAAAAAATCCATAAAAAAGTCATTGCATTTACATTGCATTTTTGGTTTGGTTAGTGGGAGTGGTTCAGCATTAGTAGTAGTGCAGATCAATACAACCATGGTTTCAGGCTTTTAGTCCCCTCTGGAGATTACTCTCCATTTCACCATTAGCCTAGAATCCCTCCTCAGTGTCTTCAGCCTTCAGCTTTATTGAGCCTGAGCCTTGTATGGATATTCATACGGAGCTGAAGACAGCCCTAGTGAATGTAAGTACTCCCATTCCTTTCTTTTTGTCAGAACATGGGTACCATACAATGCTAGTTGTCACACTGTATATCATAAGTGTATTTGATGTTTCTTTCATTTAGCATCGTAAACGGTGTGGGTGGATGACTCATTTGGGGACTTTTCCAGGAAATTTGTTTTGATTTAGTTATGAAGGATCAGTAGGGTGCATTGTATGTAGCCTAGGCTATCCTTTGGTGGATATGGTGTTTGCCTGTTCAATGTATGGTGCGCCTGCACAGTTTTTCCAATGTTTTCTTAGTTATAAGTTGACCCCGACTTCTCTGTATTGATTACATGAGTATATGAATGCATACTTGCTGAAGTGTTCTGCTATATATGACCAGCTGGTTTGCTGTTGGAAACGATAGCCTATTTAAGCACGCTGTGCTGCCGTATGCTGTCAGCACAACATTCTATTCAGCCTGCGTTAGACACGTGTTATGCTCAGTGCTGAAAGTGGGTGTAGCGTACAGAATATTAAATTAATTGCGTTAAAGTGGTAGAGGCTATATAATGCTTTAAGCAATGTGTCGAGAATTCGAATTTCCAGCCGAGTGTTTTTTTGTTTGTTTGTTTTTTTTTACCTCAGCCTGAATTTTGGGTCCGGCCTGTTTTTTCTCGCATCGACCATGACTCGGGCCATTATCTTACGCCCAGTCATTAATTCAGGTAGGTTATTATTTAAGGAATTATGGTATGCTTATTTTATTTTTATTTGTTGTAAAGAGTTTTGAAAAGCGCGTGTGACCGTGTGCCGTCACTATGGTTGAGTAGGCCTATGAGAGATTGCTGCAGGCATACCAATGAGCCTGGCTCCTTGCCGTTGCACTCAACGGCAGAGACCTGGGTTCTAGGCCAGGAGTCACTGCTTTCTCACTTTGCTACTACATATGGTGTCAAAAGTCGGATGGTTGTCAAGCCAATGTGCGAGCTGTATAAGGGACCTCCAGGATAGATTGACCCCGCGATGTGGAGGACCCCAGAGATGGATGAAACACTAGGGGCACACTGGTATGGGAGCAGTACAGCTGATGGATGCGTGAGGGGCAACGGTTTGCGTGAAACCCATGGGCACGGTTTCCGAAGGGAACAGCAGTGTGATGGATCACTACGGTTGATGCCCTCTTACTGCCATACCAAAGAACCTGGCCTCTGTGGTGCTGCAAAAACATTCGGCACATTTAGAGCCCGGAGACCTGGGTTTGAGGTGGGGGTCACTGCTCTCTCCCTTCACCATGCAGCACTCATAAATAAAATGTGTTTGTACTATATCAAAAGTTGTCACTATCTCTGACATTCAACTTCTTCCTACAAGTAAACAATGTTGCCTGTGGTCATCACCTGGTTGCCTGTGGTTAAGTCATTAGAGTTAAATTAAATTAAGTTAATATAATTAATTGTACAGTTGTATTTCAGTTGTATTTCACATTTAAAAATATGTAATTTTTAAACTAAATCTCAGTGAAATGTAAATTAATGTAAATTATTTTTATTGGTAGCAGTTTTATGTTAGTTAATCAAGATTAATCAGTCTTGCTTGCACATATACAGTAGGTCTGAGCCAGGTTTTTTGAGATTTGATTGATTTGAAGGATTTTTGATGAATCTTTCCATTCTAACAGGCTGTTACAAGAGATTCTTTCTGAGACATTTTAAAAGAACACTTTATAGTTTGTGCTTTGTGCTAAAAACATCACAAGGCTCACCACACAGGATGCCAAGACCCCAAATATCCTGTGATCATTTGAAGCAACCTTTGTGGTCATAATGATCAAGATGAGGACATGAACTAAATTAATAATGAGGAATTAAACCATGGACTGTGGATGGAAGGGGTGAAAAGCCTTGGTCTTGGATTACTGAGATCAATTTAGCAATTTTACAGGGCCAGAAATTACAAGATTCTTACAGTAAGAGATGTGTGGGACATGACCCCCCTAATTTCTCTATCTCTGTATCTAGACATACCTTGGACATCTTTGAAGGAGAGATAAGGAGAGTGCTCAGAGCAAAGGGGAGGAAGGAGAAGACTGCAGGGTATATGCATGCAAAAAGGACAAGAGCCCTATGGACTCTGAATATCATGAAGACAAAGGAGAGACTACTTCACAGATCAAAATCAACAGAAACTTCCTCAGGTGAGTTACATTATAATGAATTACAGTTCATAACGTTTATTAATCAACTGAACATACAAGCACATCATTTTAGGATAATTCTGTAAATTCACTAAAAAATGTTTACATTGATTTTCTGTACTCTTCATGTCCAGATCTGAATGGATCTAATCATCCATTAAAGTGTTAAATTTGTTAATCTGGCCCTGTTTTCCTTTAATAACAGAAATCACTATTACTAACATTTAGCTAACTGTGCAGTAAAATAAGTCATAACAACGATTGTACTCATTTTATGTCTACAGTGGTCCAGGTACATTTGACATGTTCTAGTTCTATTTTCTGTTGTGTATTCAGATGTATTCAGATGTAGTCATGGATCCCATTATCTGATTCTATGATTTCTAAATGCAGTCAAAACTACATTTGTTACAACTCCTCTCATGCAGGAGGATCAGAGGATCAACAGATGAAGTAGCCAAAGACAGGGACCAGTTTGACATTAAAAAGCTCTTCTCAGCAGTATTCAGTGGAGAGGTTGCTCAACTGGAGGGACTGGAGCAGTACCTGCATCAGTCCATGAAACGCCTGACTGACTCAGAATGTAAGGCTGACAATGACATTCACAGTGCGCCTTCTGTTGACTCCACTCTAACAAAATCATTAGCTGTCATAATCACTGCCTTACTTTATGGTACTTGACTCCTTCTGTGTTGTGTGATACACCTTTGTATTTTGTTATCCTGATTCAGACTCAGATACAATGTGGCATTGTAATGTGCTTATGCAATTACCAAAGTTGAAAGTTGAAACATTAACACTTCTACTTTTTTGTAGACCAGTCCAATGGAAAAACTGCTTTGATCAAAGCTCTCCTAAATTTGAAGGATGGCAGAAATGAAACAGTGAAATTACTCCTTGATATTGCAGAGAGGATGGGTAATTTGAGGGAATTTGTCAATGCCGCATATACAGATGGCTATTATAAAGGTGTGAATAATACGAACTGTTTAAACCCAAAGAGTTTTTTGTGTGTATAAGACAAATGTGATTTTGAGTATGATACAAATTTGATTCATTCTTCCCTGTAGGCCAGACAGCTCTTCATGTAGCCATTGAGAGAAGGAGTAAATATTTTGTGGAGCTTCTGGTTGAGAAAGATGCTGATGTCCATGCCAAGGCCTGTGGGAAGTTCTTTCAGCAGTATGATGAAGCCTGCTTCTATTTTGGTGAGACCTTTATGATATTAAATAAAACTTATAAAATAAAAAGGGAAATTAGGGGAGCTTTTCAACTCATAGCCCTGTTGTGGAAAAGTAGTGAAAAAAAATCTATAACTGAATTCACAAAGACTGAATTTACTACTAATTTCATTTTCCTTGCCCCATTCAGTTAGTGTCAGCTGCTGGTTCACTATTGGGTCTAAGTTGTACCTGATTTTCTTTTTCTTACCGACAGCACTCTTACCTCGAAAAATAGGGCAATGGGTTAGAATGTTCTGGAGTGAATAACAGCGTGTGATATCTGTTTTACAGGGGAGCTACCACTTTCATTGGCTGCCTGCACCAACCAGAGAGATATAGTTGACTTCTTGCTGGAAAACCAGTATCAGAAAGCAAATGTGCTTGAGGCAGACTCTCAGGGCAACATGGTCCTCCATGCCCTTGTGGCAGTAGCAGATAATAGCTCTGAAAACACAGATTTTATTATAAAGATGTACGACCACATCCTGACCAAAGCCGCCCAGCTTCACCCAAAACTAAAACTGGAGGAGATGGAGAACAACCAGGGCCTCACACCAATTAAACTAGCAGCCAAGACAGGCAAGATTGATGTGAGATTAGACTAGTTTCTGTATTGTTTGCTACAAGCGTTATTCTTGGCATAAGGTAAATTGTGTCTCCATAACTCATTGCACAATTTTCTTACTGCTCTTTCTTTTCTTCCCTCTTGCCTGTTTTTCCTAAGCTGTTTAAGCACATGTTACATCGAGAGTTCCAGGACAAGGAGAACAGACATCTTTCCAGAAAGTTCACTGAGTGGGCCTATGGGCCTGTTTATTCCTCATTGTATGACCTGTCATCACTGGACTCCTATGAGAAAAACTCTGTTTTGGAAATAATTGTTTATGGCACAAACATTCCGGTAAATCAGTTTTGTTTCTACATTCATGACTAATGGGTACATACCTCCATGGACATGACATACTGCTTTCCACACATGGCATTCCTCTCCAGCACTTACCAACCCACAAACCTGACACACACACACTTTTTGTGCTCATATGGTCATATCACTCTACTTCACCCTCACACTTTGTTTGTCGCATCCTTACCTTGACATAGTACCCCCCCCAACACACACACACTTCTGCCCCACACCTACAAAACACACTGCTGCCTGCCCCCCAAACCCTCACTGCATTCTAACAACTTTAGTCTCATTTCTCACATTTAGCCCCAAACCCCCAAACTCCCTCATCCGTCCCTCATCCCTCCCCTCACAACAGAGCCCGCACCCCTGCATCATCCATCATCTGACGCACCCTACCCCACCCATGGTTCAATACCCAACAACTTCAGTAACTTCAGATATTACACTGTGGTTTCAGAATCGTCTGGAGATGCTTCAGGTCGAGCCTCTAAATCAGCTGCTGGAGGAAAAATGGAAGAGATTTGCTCATCCAATATTTCTCTTCAGTTTCATGATCTATTTATTGTATCTCAGCACCTTCTCAGCTATGGCCTATTATTGGCATAACTTAACTCAACTCAACATAACTCAACTGGTGAGCTTGGTCATTCACTTTGGTTTAGTCGTTTTGATTGCTTTAGAAAGACTGCATTTGATCTGACTTTTGCTTTCATCACTGCAGCCACCATTTCCATTGGAGCATCAACTAGAAGGTTATTTGATTCTGTCAGGGCAAGGCATACTTATGTTGGGTTCTGTGTACTTCTTTTTTCATGGGGTAGGTGTCACACTTAGAAAGCAAGCATTGATGTGAAATGGTTTGGTGCAAAATCATTCTTCATAAATTATATCAATAATCTCTCTCTCTTTCTTTCTCTCTGTAGTTATCAGATTTGAGAAAAAAACATGCAATACTCAAAACTTTCCTCGTAGATGGCTTCTATGAAATACTTTTGTAAGTCACATGATAAAATCTTCCATAAGAGATTGCTTCAGATTGTTTTAATTCACAGTCAGTGAATTATTATGTAAGGAGTAGGTAAAAATGAGGTAACAAAACAGAAAGCTTAAGTAAGACCTTACAAACAACATCAGCAACAAAATAGATATGCTGTGGCAAGAGATAAACTATAGAGTAGTTAACCTTGGCTGCTACATTTGACCCGTGAAGTACAAGGTAACATATTCCAAATTACCAGGTTAACTAAGATTTCAAATAAAAACAGAAACAAAATGAGGTGCACAGCCCCTGTGTGTATACTTTAGAAAAAGTTAAGCCATCCCGTCTGCTGTTGAACAGCCACTGGCTGTTGTAGGCTGCGTTTTCTGTAGGGTGACAGATGGTAATGCACCCTACGGGTGCACCCTCGACACGAATCCCTGCACAGCATTTGCTCCAAAGATTGTTCATCAGTTTGTGCAGCAGTTATGGCAAAAAAAGCATATCCCACTTGGATATTATGGGTAGAAGTGTTGTATTTTGAAAGTTTTGTTGTAGTTTTCCAGCATCCACTGTGATTTTGAGACAGAGCACGAAATGACAAGTCAATCAAACGTACAAGTGTTCAGAATTCAACACTTTGAACTGGTTCACTGAGCAAATACAAACCAAATGATTGACATTTTGCTGCTTTTTTGAAAAGCAGGCTACATGAACAGAACTGCCACCACCAGTCAAAAAACATCATCTTTGTCCTCTCAGTACATTTTCTGCTTTTCTGCAGTAATTTGTAAGAACAGAGGCCTACTAAAGGGTAGGGTACCCAATTCCTGACATTGATGACATTGATTCCTGACAATTCCTATACATGAGAGAGGCACATTAAAATGCAGTGAGAATGTTGTTAGTTTTATTACTTTTTTTACTGTCACTTTTGCTATGGTAAAAATCCATATTTGCACAAACCCGCAATGAGTGATTGCACTTCCCAGTATGCAAATCAGCCTGTAGCATGCATCATCATGTATGAAATTTAAAATTATTAGTTTGATGGAATGATTCATATATCTTTTTTTCATTTATTTTATTTTTATTTATTATTTTTTCAAAAACTGGCATCAACATGTTCCTGAAGTGTTGTTTTGCATCCAGCCTGAATGGATTCAACATATTTTCATGTAGGAAATGTGGCACCATAATTATGCATAGTAAAAAACAATTGGTCTGTTGATTGGCATGCAAAGGAACAAGACCATTTCTTGATGGCTCTACATGTCAAAAAGGTTGCTGACCCCTGATGTAGGTAGTGACTTGTGCTTCACACCCTAACATCTCATCCGTTAAGTAAAGACCAAGTACCCTACAGTTTAATTACTCAAATTCCCCCACAACTAGCCTACTTGTTACTACACACTAACATTAGGTGTGCAGGCTGTAAAGTCAAGTCGAGCATTCAACCCTGCCTTTTCTAAATACTTATTGTTAAGGAAAAAACAAGTACAGTGTAATTACTCAAATTCCCCACAACTAGCTAACTAACACTGGATATAACATATAATAACTTCTATTTTACTTCTATTTTGTTTTGTTGTTTTACCCTCTCCTTACACAATAATTCACAGCTGTAATCTAAAGTGTTACCCTTTAAAGTTACTACAAGATCTCTGATGAGTGCCACTTGCTGACATTTTGTGATTTTGTGTCCTATCCCTAATGCCAGTTTCATCCAGGCTGTTCTCTTCCTGGTGTCTGTTGGGCTCTACTTGTGCAAAAGGAAGGAGTTCCTTGGGTGCATTGTTTTGTGCCTTGCTCTCGCCTGGGTCAACTTACTTTACTACTTCAGAGGGTCCAAGAATATGGGCATATACTCTGTCATGATACAGAAGGTGTTTGCAAGAGATAGCATTTTGTTCTAAAGCTATTAGCATGTTACATTCCACAATAAAGAGAACAGACATCTTCACAGAGAGTTCACAGTGTGCCTGTATAGCAACTGCTTGTGTTCATGTTAGGATCTACTGAGGCTGATGACCTTCAGTTCTTCTCAGAATAATCAATTTTCTCTTCTTTCTAGATGATTCTTGGGGACATTTTGCATTTCATTGTTGTCAATATGGTTTTCCTGTTTGGATTTTCAGCAGGTACACAAGATGTTTTCAATGCTTAATTGGAATAATTAATATAGCTACAGGATTTACACTTTCTCTGTTTCTTCTGTCATTTGTTGACGGGTGATGTCTCTGTACTGTAATCCCGAAGTTTGTTTTAAATTAATGTAGCATAAAAAAAAGGAAAAAATTCTTGCTGCAAATTTAGGGAGCTATTTCTTTAACAAAGTAGACCCAAGTCTACCCAAGCCAAGAAAAACTTTACAAGCTATTGGTACAAATAAAAATTAATCCTTTTCCTTTTCCCATTCCTTTATGTAAACAATGTTAATACCCTTTCCACAGCAATATTCACTCTTCTGAATTCACAACAAAATACCACAAAACAGACACGTTTACAAACAAGTTCACCTTGCAAAAAACTGGAGCCAAAAACCCTTACTGCCACCATTCTTGAACTGTTCAAGTTCACCATTGGCATGGGGGACCTGGAGTTCACTGAGAATTACCGATACAAGCAGGTGTTCTATGTGCTCCTCATCTCCTACATTGTCCTGGCCTACATCTTACTCCTCAACATGCTCATCGCCCTTATGAACAAAACTGTACAGAAGACCTCTGATGAAAGCACAGACATCTGGAGATTACAGGTATAGTTGTGTGTACTGTCTATGTGTACTTAGAAAACCACCTGGAGTGAGTAATTTTAACATGATCCTTCATGTCACGCCTGTGATTTTTTTACATTCTCAGCGAGCCATCACTATCTTAGATATAGAAAGATATCTGCCATCGTGTTTGAAGTGCAGACTTCGTTCTGGAGTGGAGAAACACCTGGGCAAAGGGAATAGAGAGGACCGTCGTTGGTGGTTCAGGTGACTCACACATAGGCCTACTGTCTGTTCTCACACAAGTGCATACAGTAGAAGTGCTAGCATGATGGAGATATTAGCCACAAAGGATGTGCAACAGAACCACATAGCAGCAAATGGCATATAAATATCTGTATACAAATACAATAAAAATGGCCTCAGTGTTTCCAGTTGTGCCAATCTTGAGCTAGAGAACAGTGGCTAAAGTTGTGTCATTTCCTAATTTCAGAGTCGAGGAAGTCAACTGGAATAAATGGAATGCCTCCATGGGCTCAATCAGCGAGGATCCTGGGAACCAAGAATTCTGGAGACCAACACTTCCTCGACGGAGAGGTATTGTAGTAATCATTCCATGCACACACTTTGATTGCTGTTTCTTTTCTAATTTGAATTCTAACGTAAACTCTCTCTCTGTCTCTCTCTCTCTCTCTCTCTCACACACACACAGACACACACACTCTCTTTCTCAAGCACAACGCACAAATAGACATTTGACATATTGGGTGTTTTGCAAAACTGAACGTTTGATATATATAACTGCATGCTTTACTGCATGCTGGCAAAGGAACTAGTTTGAAATTGTGCCTTTGCTACAGTTTCTAACGGTGTTCACAAGATTGCAGTGATTCCATGCAAAATTAATTTGCCATGAAACCAATATAATGCCTTGTAATTATAATAACAGAAATAATAGCATTTAGCATGGCTAAAACATGTCATGAAATAGGTGATTGAAGAAACATGTATGTTTTATGCAACAGGAGGAAACTGGCAAGCCTTCCTGAGTCACCATCGACATCGTCAAGGGCGACGACAAGAAGGACCAATGAGCTCTCCGCCACCAAGCCATGTTTGATCATATCCTTCCTTTCTCAGTTCACCACTCAACAGTATGTCAGTGTTGATCATTTATCACTTTTGAAGAGATTGTGATATTGTGATATGTGAAATTATAATAGTGGATACACAAAAATAGGAGCAGAGGAGGAAACGGATTCTTTTTAGGCTTTTAAGAGGACTGAACTTATAAATAAAATATGGTTAAGAAAAGGAAGCAATTTAGATTTTATTGCACGGACAAGTTTTGGTGCAGTTCCTGTAATATGCCAAAAAAAATGTCAGTGCAATAAACAAACTAAGCAGTTAATTCAAAAATGTATTTTCTTCTGTTTGTTTCCAGGGTAGGAAGTTTATATGTGACATGACCGGTCAGCTGTGGTCAGGTCCATCTACAGAGGCTCTCAGTGTACATCAACAAAAATTCTCTTTCTTGAAAAGTTGTCTCCTTAAGGGATCTTTAAAAGTCATAAATCCTGAGATATGTTTGCTTTCCCTCAAGATATTCTGCAGCTGCAGCGCCCTCTATGGGCCGAATTGCATATGCAATGGAACATGCAGTGGCAATAGCTTAGCATGGCAAAATGAACTTTGAACCTTTAGATCACAAGTAATTAGCATCTGCATGTCTTCTGATGAGGAAATGTGTGTGTGCACGCAATGCACAAATGTACATGGACACACATCCACATGCAGTGAACATCAGGGTCCAAGAAGCTATATTAACATAATTAATATCATACTATATTAACTGCATCTTGTGGTCATTATTTCTCAAAATTTGGTGTTCATCCTAAGATGTGGTAGTGATGCAGCAAGTCAAATTCCATTAGAAGGAATTTTATATTTTCAATGCACAAAATTATTTTGGATGAATTATTTTCTGTCAGTTTTCACTTTTATGGACACAAGAACACAGACATGTGAACTTTGTGTACATGTAGCCACTCTAGGCTAGCCACTCTAGCCACTCTATTATCCCAGGGTCACCCTCCTCCTTCCTGCTGGCTCCCAATAAAACTAGACTGGCTAAACTGCATTACTACCATAACCAGATGTGTCAATGGGCCTCATTCACCAAGCATTCTTTTAAAGTAATTCCTTTTTAAACCCCAGCTGTTTTTTTCCTATCTGGTATTTGTTCATAGATTAAAACAAATCTATGCACATTCAAAAGCATTTGAACCTTTGAGCAGTTACTTTTTTGTGCAAAACAATTGGTTGTGTCATTTCCTTCAGTTCTGCGGTTGTAAAATATTACAGGATTCTTAGGAAAATATTGATGAATGGGGCCCATTGTTAGTAGTTGTTAGTAAAGGACAAGATAGTCGTGACGCACAGGTCGACCCAAAGCCTCCAGGTTGTTTTTCAATTATTTTACTTATTCGACTCATATGTATCCATATGTATCATTTTTTTTGTGTGAGGATAAAATGCTCTCCTTTTCCCTCTGTCTCACACTCAGGCTGCACGTCAGAGACTGCAGGATATCTCCTGCCCGTATAGGGAGGCTATTAATAATTTGTGTAGAGAAAAAAATAGCCTGCCACACTTCTCTTAAGACTTATCCTATAGGCCAGGGATATTCAAATAAAAGTCTACAGGGTCCACACAGCAAAGTTTCTCTGATTCAAAGGTCCGGACAAGCACAGGTCAGTTGTTCAAAATTTGGGACAACCAAACAACAGTGCAAGGTGAGCAAATTCCTCTCGTAAGTAGGCCTAGGTTACCGTGCGTTTTTCTCTAGGATATCACAAATCACAACGTCGACTCATTGGTTTCTTTTTTGTGTTCTCTCTCTGTTTTAGTGGTTTGAGTCAGGTTGGGTTAAAAATCAGTGCGTAATTTTGCAGAGAGGGTTGGCTGTCGTGATGGGGAGGATTGGTGTAAGTGTTAAAAATCCTTGACCCGTGTCTTAATAGTAGGCCATAGGCAGTACCAAAGTACAGTTACAACTTGATAGAGCTGAATGATGGCATTGTAAATTCCTGGCACAATATAGGTGAATTCAGTTTTTTATTATGTAATTTGGTCAGATGGATCCATCTTCTAAAGTCAATGAGAGGGACAAACAAATATACTTTTACTTCAATGCAAGTAAAACTTGTGTTTTTGAAGGTTTTATGTGATGGCCTATTTCTCAATATTAAGATCATATCAGCACTACAGGGCCAAACTGGAAAAACACAATACGTCATATAAGAGAGCATAGCTGGTTTATGTTTTTAGTTTGGTAGTTTCTATTAGGCCTATGCAAAATGTACACCTGACTTGTCTTGCACTTTTACAACCTGATTGGTGATGGATGGTTCTGCTCCCAGCTACCTGAATACTCTCCTAAATCCTTCTGTCACCCGCCGACCACTTCGATCCTCTAAGGAACGTTATCTAGCACGTCTAACACTATGCCCAGGTCAATCCAGACTCTTCTCATGTGTTGTTCCACGCTGGTGGAATGACCTTCCAAGTGCTACCAGATCAACAGATACCCTCTCCACCTTCTTGAAGACTCAGCTCTTCCAAGAATATCTCCTGGCTTGAATTTTGAGAATGCACTTAACCTCTTATACTTAACTCGTGTGTAACTTGTGTTGTAGCTTGAATGTTATCCTCTTTTGTAAGTTGCTTTGGATAAAAGCGTCTGCTAAATGTATAAATGCAAATGTCATTTAAATGAAAACCCACATGCATTGTCTTAGTGTGTTTTAAACATTTGTGTTCACAAAGCAAATGCTGCATTCAGTATTCAGTCAACGTATCAGCAGTAGGCAGCACCAAAGTCCAGTTACAACTTGATAGTGCTGGATGATGAATTCCTGGCACAATGTAGGTGAATTAAATTTTTCATCATGTAATTTTGTCAGAATTCAGATGGATCCACCTTCTAAAGCTTAACCTACTGTATGCTGAAATAAAGAGAAAAGGCATGAAACTATTACTGATTTACTTCAAACTTTTTCAAAGTTTCTATAGAAATATTGTTTCTGTCACCACCTCGTCTTGTCTTCCTCTGTTGCCTCTCGTTTCCCCTGTCTCCACCGTTAACAAGCTCAATTGAATTCAATCACGTCATCTCACTTCCTCATTTCCCCGTTAATCACCAAATTTTCTTCACCTGTTTTCACTGGCTGTTCCCTATCGTTCTCCCCATCTGTGTCTCGTTTTCCCCTAATCACAGTTAGTTTTTATTCTCCCTTGTTTCAGTTACTCCCTGTCAGAGCATTAGCGAACCCGCACGCAGTATCGCCGAAGGCAAGCATTTAAAACCTGACTCCCATGTCTGCTCCTCTGTTCCCTGTGTCTGCTACCTGCCTCTGTTCCAGACCGTCTCCTGTTTTCCCCGCCTAGTTCCTGGTCTGTTTCTGTTCGTCTCTGTTTACTGTAAGATCGTCTGCCTGTTGCCGAACCCGGACCGTCTGTGACCTACGCCTCTGCTCTTCTGCCCCCGGTTGCCGACCCATTACCTGCCCACGACCTTCGCTCTGCTCTCCAGCCCCGGCTACTGACCCGCCGCCTGCCTGTGACTCGCCTGCTCTGCTGCCCCGGTATCCGACTAGCCGCCTGTCTCCGACCACGCTCTACTCCTCTGCCCCGGTAACCCGACCCGACGCCTGCCCGACCACGAGAGTTCCTGCCCGCCTCCTGCACATCCACACCGAGGGTCCTTCACGGAGCACACTCGCACTCCCTTTCCCCCCTAATCCTTAAATAAAGACTGTATGCAACTTGACGCTATTGTGGTCCATCCTGTCTGTTTCGTGACAGTTTTATTTCAATTGTGATGTCAATCTCATTAATCTTGATAAATGTGTTTTAATGCGAGGTGATGGAGACAGATGTAGATATGATAGAACTACGGAGTTCTAAGAAATCCAGAAGTCCTTTCTATAGTACTACAGTTGTCAAAAATCTGTCAGGTTTGACATGAATACACATCTTAGTTCAGGCCATCTGCACTGAAACCAGCTGAGTAGCCTGCTGAGCCTATGAAGCACCATTTGAAAGTCAGTTAATTTCAGGCTTTCCATTTACAACTCTTAATAGGTCCACTCTGCTATCACAATACAGTTTGCAATAGGCTGTTTTTGAGTCAATCAAATTTATTTTACAGCTTTATTTTACCACGTGACAATGCAGTATGCAGTCTTACAGTTCAAATATGAGTCACAGGTCTGTGAAACGGTTTCTCTATTCTTATTCATTTCATCAGATGTTTAACATGGTCCAACACTGAAAACTCTACAGTATAAAGGTTTAAAAACTCAAAACATTTGTGAAGTAAACATCTTTTCTCCATTCCTATTGGATTAATCTGTGTCCATACATATCAAATTCAAAATGGTTTAAAGTACCTTCATTTCTGACATACCATACACATACTGCTGCTTCAGTACTGATAATCAAATGTCAACATACTGTTTAACAAAAAGTCAATGAGAGGGAAGAAACAAGCATACTTTTACTTCAATGCAACTAAAACTTGGGTGTTTTTTGAAGGGTTTATATAATGACCTATTTCTCAGTATCAGTACTACAGGGCCTAAATATCAGTACTGCAGGGCCGAACTGGAAAAACATAATATGTGACATGGTTTCCCTGAAGCAGTTAGTATAAAAGGGGGCTGATAAGGAAGTCAGACATTCAAACACACCCATGGCTAATGTGTTGGTCAGAAGGTAACATTTTCTTATGCTATTTTGTCTTTCTTCACAATATTTGCATGAAATCTTCCATGTTTACTCTTTGCAAGTAACATGAAGTGAAGTGAATAATGTCCGTGGGAAACAAGCAAGAAACCATGCTATGTTGACTTACCTGTGCATTTCTTTAGATCATGTCTTTTTATGTCTTTTCCTCACATTTTTATTAGAAGAAATGGGAATAGCCATTACATCAATTTGTATGCACTACAAATGACATCAGGATTTATCCATTTGTGAATTCTGTATTTAAATGTAGAAATGAAATTAAGCAGACTTCCTCCTCCTTGTCAGACGTATTTATCAGGTATAGAAAAACCACTTGTGATCTGGCAGCACCCAGTCCCAAGGGGGCACAAAGTTTGTCACTTTTCACAGGTGCGTCGGAGGCTGATACGACTCTCATGTCGCTGAATTTACAGATCACAAAGCGGGTATATAATCTATCGATAAAAAAATCACATTTTAATAACCAAATGAGTTGTATGAATTGTAAGTGAATGCAATGTTCATACACATATAAATGATAAAAGCAACACCACATAGCATAACTGGTCTTTGTTTAACAACAATGCACATTTTTACTTAAGAGAAGATAATAGTTATATTTGTGTATTTTATAATCTGTAACCCAATAGTTTGTGTCAAAACAATAGTATATACCAAATCTTAATTATAACTTTGAAGCATAAATAGATAGCATGGTGATAAATTGCTGACAAAGTAGGTGTTTTCCAAATGGGAGGCTGGACAATAAACACGGGAATTTCCATGTTTCTGTGCATTCCGTTCTGATTTCTTTGTTTTGCTTTTTGTTTTGTTTTGTTTTATTTGTTTCTGTTTTTGTTTTGCAAAGTTCAGTCAAAAAAGGCACCTTTCCTTCTTCAAACAGTGTCAAATGTGACACATATTTAACTCACAAGTAGGCCTGTTCCCAGTTGTTTGTCTTTGACTCTCCAACTATATGCAGCTATGTGACAGCTGTTAGACGGCCTATTTCCTGTAAATCAGACCAAATACTAGATGCCAGGAACATTGCCAAAACACAATGCCACGTGACCAATGATAGGATAGGTAGTTTTGTGGGTTTCGTGTTTTCTTGGACACATCTTCAGTAGGCTATATAAGGACGTCCAGAATGAGTTAAAATGAAAGGAAAAGATTCAGACGACAATGGTCACTGATTGTGAAATGGTGTCCAATGGTGTCCAAAGTGTCCATGTTTACACTTTGCAAGTCATAACAACGGAAGAGAGGGGAATAAATGTTTAGTCATATAATTTGAAAAATATAAAAGATTTTGTTTTAATTACTCATCTGTAGGTTAATATGAGTATTTTGTTTGACTTTATAACAGGCTTTCCACTAAATCAACAAATTCTGATGGCATATATTTACACTTGTCCTTTCTTTTCCTTTAGAGGAAAATGTAATAGGGACAAATGTTCCTTTATCTGTATGCTACACTAGCAGAAGTAGAGTATCATTTATGTATGTTTGTCAGTGCATGCTTAGGCTTTTTTAACTGCACAATTAAAAGTAAGCAGACTAATTTTTACTTTTACTTTCTCTCTCTCGTTAGCAATTTGTGCCACTGGCATACACCGCTTGCACTCCAAATGTCCCATCTGGCACTGCTGAATACTTTCCTCACTTGAGGCACACCATTCATACCTCTCTGAGGGTCTTAAGAGAGCCATCACCCTCTTCTGGCCCCTTCTCAGTTAAAGTCATCAATGGCTCAGATGGCAAGGTGGTGCATCTAGGAGTGAGCAGCGAGGACACCATTGCCAAACTGCAGGCTCAACTTTATGAAGAAAGACCTGAATTGAAGGGCCTGGGTCTCGCCTTTAATGGGAAGCCTGTGTTGGAACATCAGTGCCTGCGAGGTCTGGGAGTGAAAGAGGGAGCGATGTTTGTCACCTTTCGCAAGTGCTCTGGAGGTTAAACAGACTCTTTTCACATGCAGCACTCTCTTTCTGATTTCATAATCAAAAATCAAAAAGTTGCTGCAAGAAAAGCAAGTGAACACTTTGTCTTTTCTGTTTGTACTTTTCTTTTCTGTCTCTATTTTCCTACTGTGACACCGTACTAGCTGTTCTGATGTGTTTAGGCATGTAGAACATGAACAATTTATGTCAATATATCTTAATGTAAATATTTCAACCTTTTAAAGAAATGTAACTATTCTATCTACTGACAGTTTTTCATGTACATTCTGTGTTTCGTTTTCTTTTAAAGTCTATTCTAACTGGCATTACCTACGACCAGCATAATCTGTGGGGGGTCAAGGGTGAACCAAATTTACAACCTGTGTATATTGAGTCTTACCATTAAGAAAAAATCTAATTCAACCACCTGAACAATACATTTTGCAAGTGCTGTAAATTCAAGGCTATAGGGCCTCTTCTTTCACAATGTAATGAGCCATTTGACCATTGAGGTGACCACAAAGCTAAATGAACCTAAAACAGCATACACAGTTTAATGTCCATGCAAGATTGATTTAAATATGTTTATACTTTGGTCCTCTTTGCAAAGTACACAGCCCTGTATTCTGCTGAGATCTGTTTGATAAATTTGGTCTTTACTATTAAAGGAAAGCCAGTTTAAGTATACTGTCCTCCATCTTATTCATTGGTGCACCACAATCACAAAGATTTTGGCCTCTACCATTAAAGCAACACTAGAGTTTTGATATAAAACTGGTGGACTTTGATTTGTTAGGTACTTTCCTTGGCATATCTACATATAGAAGGATGATTAAAGTAAAAGATTCAGACAACGTCTGTCATTTTACAACAGCAAGATTATCTTTATCTGTCTTTATCTTTTTTTAATCCATAAATCCTCAATAGCTACCAGGGCCCAGGCATACACCTCTTGCTCTCCAGGTGCACCCAGCACTGTTAAACACTATTCTCCCTTCCCCAGGCACACCATCCATGTCTCCCTGATGGTCTTAAGAGAGTCATCACTCTCTTCTGGCCCATTTACTTTTAATGGAACACGGTTACTGTGTACTGTGCCAAGTACACATGGTGGGCCAGATCGATCCAATAACATAGCTGTCAAAAAAAAAAAAAAAAACTAAACCCATAACCGTTTAAATTTAATTGTTGTTATTTTATATAAAACTGACAATAAAATTCAGGTTTAACTAATTTGCGTGTGACAGAAGAACCAAACCTTTAATACTATAATACATAAGTTCTTTTAAAAAAGGATTTCTTATAAAGGACTCCTACTTGTAACAGAATGTTTTTGGGTTGCAATCTGGCAACAATGTTGTTTGTCTTTGACTCTCCAACTATATGCAGCCATGTGACAGCTGTGTTACACGGCCTATTTCCTGTAAATACTAGACGCCAGGAACATTGCCAAAACACAATGCCACGTGACCAATGATAAGATCGGTAGTTTTGTGGGTTGGTTAGGTGTTTTCCTGGACACATCTTCAATAGGCTATATAAGGACGTTGAGAATGAGTTAAAATGAAAGGAAAAGATTCAGACGACAATGGGGACTCTTGGTGAAATGGTACGTTTTCTTTATCATTTTTACTTAGTAAAATACTTTAATGCAAGTGTCCATGTTTACACTTTGCAAGTCATAACAACGGAGGAGAGGGGAATAAATGTTTAGTTATATAATTTGAAAAATATAAAAGATTTTGTTTTAATTACTCATCTGTAGGTTAATATGAGTATTTTTCTTGTGTATTTTGTTTGACTTTATAACAGGCTTTCCACTAAATCAACAAATTCTGGCATATATTTACACTTGTCCTTTCTTTTCCTTTAGAGGAAAATGTAATAGGGACAAATGTTCCTTTATCTGTATGCTACACTAGCAGAAGTAGAGTATCATTTATGTATGTTTGTCAGTGCATGCTTAGGCTTTTTTAACTGCACAATTAAAAGTAAGCAGACTAATTTTTACTTTTACTTTCTCTCTCTCGTTAGCAATTTGTGCCACTGACATACACCGCTTGCACTCCAAATGTCCCATCTGGCACTGCTGAATACTTTCCTCACTTGAGGCACACCATTCATACCTCTCTGAGGGTCTTAAGAGAGCCGTCACCCTCTTCTGGCCCCTTCTCAGTTAAAGTCATCAATGGCTCAGATGGCAAGGTGGTGCATCTAGGAGTGAGCAGCGAGGACACCATTGCCAAACTGCAGGCTCAACTTTATGAAGAAAGACCTGAATTGAAGGGCCTGGGTCTCGCCTTTAATGGGAAGCCTGTGTTGGAACATCAGTGCCTGCGAGGTCTGGGAGTGAAAGAGGGAGCGATGTTTGTCACCTTTCGCAAGTGCTCTGGAGGTTAAACAGACTCTTTTCACATGCAGCACTCTCTTTCTGATTTCATAATCAAAAATCAAAAAGTTGCTGCAAGAAAAGCAAGTGAACACTTTGTCTTTTCTGTTTGTACTTTTCTTTTCTGTCTATTTTCCTACTGTGACACCGTACTAGCTGTTCTGATGTGTTTAGGCATGTAGAACATGAACGGTTTATGTCAATATCTCTTAATGTAAATATTTCAACCTTTTAAAGGAATGTAACTATTCTATCTACTGACAGTTTTTCATGTACATTCTGTGTTTCGTTTTCTTTCAAAGTCTATTCTAACTGGCATTACCTATGACCAGCATAATCTGTGGGGGGTCAAGGGTGAACCAAATTTACAACCAGTGTATATTGAGTCTTACCATTAAGAAAAACTCTAATTCAACCACCTGAACAATACATTTTGCAAGTGCTGTCAATTCAAGGCTGTAGGGCCTCTTCATTCACAATGTAATGAGCCATTTGACCATTGAGGTGACCACAAAGCTGGTAAATTAACCTAAAACAGCATAAACAGTTTAATGTCCATGCAAGATTGATTTTAATATGTTTATACTTTGGTCATCTTTGCAAAGTACATAGCCCTGTATTCTGCTGAGATCTGTTTGATAAATTGGGTCTTTACTATTAAAGGAAAGCCAGTTTAAGTACCTATACTGTCCTCCATCTTATTCATTAGTGCACCACAATCACAAAGATTTTGGCCTCTACCATTAAAGCAACACTAGAGTTTTGATATAAAACTGGTGGACTTTGATTTGTTAGGTACTATTCTATCTACTGACAGTTTTTCATGTACATTCTGTGTTTCGTTTTCTTTTAAAGTCTATTCTAACTGGTATTACCTACGACCAGCATAATCAGCATAAAAATTTACAACCGGTGTATATTGAGTCTTACCATTAAGAAAAAATCTAATTCAACCACCTGAACAATAAATTTTGCAAGTGCTGTAAATTCAAGGCTGTAGGGCCTCTTCTTTCACAATGTAATGAGCCATTTGACCATTGAGGTGACCACAAAGCTAAATGAGCCTAAAACAGCATACACAGTTTAATGTCCATGCAAGATTGATTTAAATATGTTTATACTTTGGTCCTCTTTGCAAAGTACACAGCCCTGTATTCTGCTGAGATCTGTTTGATAAATTTGGTCTTTACTATTAAAGGAAAGCCAGTTTAAGTATACTGTCCTCCATCTTATTCATTGGTGCACCACAATCACAAAGATTTTGGCCTCTACCATTAAAGCAACACTAGAGTTTTGAAAACTGGTGGACTTTGATTTGTTAGGTACTTTCCTTGGCACGGCCTATTTCCTGTAAATACTAGACGCCAGAAACATTGCCAAAACACAATGCCACGTGACCAATGATAGGATAGGTAGTTTTGTGGGTTGGTTAGGTGTTTTCCTGGACACATCTTCAATAGGCTATATAAGGACGTTGTGAATGAGTTAAAATGAAAGGAAAAGATTCAGACGACAATGGCGACTCTTTGTGAAATGGTACGTTTTCTTTATCATTTTTACTTAGTAAAATATTTTAATGCAAGTGTCCATGTTTACACTTTGCAAGTCATAACAACGGAAGAGAGGGGAATAAATGTTTAGTTATATAATTTGAAAATATAAAAGATTTTGTTTTAATTACTCATCTGTAGGTTAATATGAGTATTTTTCTTGTGTATTTTGTTTGACTTTATAACAGGCTTTCCACTAAATCAACAAATTCTGATGGCATATATTTACACTTGTCCTTTCTTTTCCTTTAGAGGAAAATGTAATAGGGACAAATGTTCCTTTATCTGTATGCTACACTAGCAGAAGTAGAGTATCATTTATGTATGTTTGTCAGTGCATGCTTAGGCTTTTTTAACTGCACAATTAAAAGTAAGCAGACAAATTTTTACTTTTACTTTCTCTCTCTCGTTAGCAATTTGCGCCGCTGCCATACACCGCTTGCACTCCAAATGTCCCATCTGGCACTGCTGAATACTTTCCTCGCTTGAGGCACACCATTCATACCTCTCTGAGGGTCTTAAGAGAGCCATCACCCTCTTCTGGCCCCTTCTCAGTTAAAGTCATCAATGGCTCAGATGGCAAGGTGGTGCATCTAGGGGTGAGCAGCGAGGACACCATTGCCAAACTGCAGGCTCAACTTTATGAAGAAAGACCTGAATTGAAGGGCCTGGGTCTCGCCTTTAATGGGAAGCCTGTGTTGGAACATCAGTGCCTGCGAGGTCTGGGAGTGAAAGAGGGAGCGATGTTTGTCACCTTTCGCAAGTGCTCTGGAGGTTAAACAGACTCTTTTCACATGCAGCACTCTCTTTCTGATTTCATAATCAAAAATCAAAAAGTTGCTGCAAGAAAAGCAAGTGAACACTTTGTCTTTTCTGTTTGTACTTTTCTTTTCTGTCTATTTTCCTACTGTGACACCGTACTAGCTGTTCTGATGTGTTTAGGCATGTAGAACATGAACGGTTTATGTCAATATCTCTTAATGTAAATATTTCAACCTTTTAAAGAAATGTAACTATTCTATCTACTGACAGTTTTTCATGTACATTCTGTGTTTCATTTTCTTTTAAAGTCTATTCTAACTGGCATTACCTATGACCAGCATAATCAGCATAAAAATGTACAACCGGTGTATATTGAGTCTTACCATTAAGAAAAAATCTAATTCAACCACCTGAACAATAAATTTTGCAAGTGCTGTAAATTCAAGGCTGTAGGGCCTCTTCTTTCACAATGTAATGAGCCATTTGACCATTGAGGTGACCACAAAGCTAAATGAACCTAAAACAGCATACACAGTTTAATGTCCATGCAAGATTGATTTAAATATGTTTATACTTTGGTCCTCTTTGCAAAGTACACAGCCCTGTATTCTGCTGAGATCTGTTTGATAAATTTGGTCTTTACTATTAAAGGAAAGCCAGTTTAAGTATACTGTCCTCCATCTTATTCATTAGTGCACCACAATCACAAAGATTTTGGCCTCTACCATTAAAGCAACACTAGAGTTTTGATATAAAACTGGTGGACTTTGATTTGTTAGGTACTTTCCTTGGCATATCTACATATAGAAGGAAGATTAAAGTAAAAGATTCAGACGACGTCTGTCGTTTTACAACAGCAAGATTATCTTTATCATTTTTTTAATCCATAAATCCTCAATAGCTACCAGGGCCCAGGCATACACCTCTTGCTCTCCAGGTGCACCCAGCACTGTTAAACACTATTCTCCCTTCCCCAGGCACACCATCCATGTCTCCCTGATGGTCTTAAGAGAGTCATCACTCTCTTCTGGCCCATTTACTTTTAATGGAACACGGTTACTGTATACTGTGGCAAGTACACATGGTGGGCCAGATCAAATAATTTGACATTGGCATTTTGACATGGGTCTAGGAAGGGTTTCCCATGGTTTATGTATGGCACACAAAGACATAGGCTACTGGCAAATCTAGCCACCCAGCATGGTATACTTATATGTCTTAGTACTTGTAGTAGTAGTAAAAGAATGATGAGGACAAGTGGTCTTTGTCTGATGTGGCTATGATGATTTAGGTGCCATTATTGATTTTTTTTTTTTTTTAACTCCAAGGCCCATGGAGGTTCCATGGGAGTGTGGCTTGATGCACAAGAAATTTGTAGAGAACGGTTAGCGGGTCAGAAAAGAAGAAGTCACATCATTCTAAGTGAGCTCGATCCTGAAGGCTCCCAGTATTGCCGGCAGTGGCACCTGAGAAGGAGACTACTTGTATTGTGGACAATTTGGGCTCACAATTTTGAATAACATCGTACAATTTTCATTTCATTTTCAGTTATACTGACTGACAAGGTAATCAACTTTTAGTTTAATTCACTTCCAGCTTCGTTGGCTCGCTGGCTCAGTGTTTGAGCAGATCACAAGTGTAGTAAATGACGGTGCTGACATATTAACCATTAATAGTACAGCTAATAATTGTGTGTTCCTCTTGGGAGGGATTTTTGCAGGACCTCTTCTTGACATATAAATGTAAATGGCTTTAAATGACTGGTGTTTTATGAAAGAATCATCTGCCAATAAAGATCTGGCAAAACACAATGCTTTTATTGTTGCTCATTCCAGCCATTTGTCTGTACTACATGGTCCATTGCCTGTTTCCAAGAAAACAGACTCAGAGCTGTAAATACAACAACAGGGTTGGGACAGCCGCCTCACCTATCACTGAATAGGTAGTTTCCATTGTTAGTTTGGTACTTTCCAAGACATTCCTACAATACATAAAAGGATGAAAATGAAAGAGTCCACACAACCATGGCAACTACTGTAGACTCTTCAATGGTAAGATTCTATTTGAGTGATCAATTTGAATCAATCACTGAATTTAGTGCAATAATAAAAATGATCATTGACAAAACAAAACAAAAAATGCTTGTCAATTGATTGTTAAACAATTGTTAGATTTGTAGGTCAAAATAAGATATATTTAGGTGTAGTGAACAGACATGTTAAATGTGTTTGTTGTTGTTGTCGTTGTTTGAAATGAGCTCTGTTGAGTCATATTCCATACTCTCTCTTCCTTTTTTTTCTTTCTCTGTCTTTTCCTCTCATTTCCCTGTATACTTTCCTGTTTAGCATGTCCGGCAAAGGGCATTACAGCTACCATTCCCTCATCCTTGTGCTGCACAAATAGAGGTAATATATGTGCAAATATATATTTTTTTGTCACATCTCTTTGCACAGTCCAAACTAAATGTTCACTTTCTCTCTCCCTTAATAACCATTTGTGCACCAGGAATGTCAAACAGCTGTACCACCCAGCCCTACTGAGTACTATCCCCACTTGAAGCACACCATTCATGCCTCCCTGAGGGCTTTCAGAGAATCATCACCCCCCTGTGGCCTCTTCTCAGTTAATGTCATCAGTGGCTCAGATGGCAAGGTGGTGCATCTAGGGGTTAACAGCGTGGATACCATTGCCAAGCTGCGGGCTCAACTTTGTAAGAAAGCACCTGAATGGAAGGACCTGAGACTCGCCTTTAATGGGAAGCCTGTGATGGAACATCAATGCCTGCGAGATCTGGGAGTGAAGGAGGGAGCGATGTTTGTCACTTACCGCAGATGTCCTGGAGGCTAAATCCCTCCGTTGCTTGCTAAAGAAGGGCTCTTAGCTGTAATCACACAATCAGAAATGTAATGTTTTTTTCTGTCTCCACTTTCCTACTGTACTATCACATTGCAATAGCTGCCCTGATGTGTGACTGTTAGGCATAAACAAATATTGTGTATAATAATATCTTTTGATGTAGGCCTGAATATTAAAAACTTGACATGCTACATCACTAACAGAAAGGGATGTGTAATTGTTATATTCTTTTAAAGTTGAAAGAAATTAAAGAGTTTTATCCTTCTTCACATTTCATTCCATGGTTTGTTTTGGTAGATAGCATAGGCGATATGGTGACTGGCACTGCATGACCTGTGACTGACATAATGTCTGATAAAGTTACCTGGCAGAGGGTAACTCATCACATGCTGTAACAGAAAAAAGCACACTGCTATCATTTTCACTTTCAGATAGTTTCAGATAGTGTTATTCAATTATAGTATGTCTGTAATACTGTAATGCTAATCAAGATAAATTTGGCAGGCTTAGGGTGTATTTACACATGTTTTGAAAAACAGAATTTTAAAAATTTCTTCTTTAACTGTATTTACACACGTCCAGCGAAATCCACAGAATCCAATGTGTTGAAAAATCTCCATGTTGGAGGGCATTTTTAAAAATATCCGTATGAGGTAGCTAAAACTCCGTTTACGTGTGAATGAAAGGCCCAAACAGATTTAAAA
Source organism: Tenualosa thibaudeaui (assembly GCA_027481765.1). Taxonomy (NCBI): domain Eukaryota; kingdom Metazoa; phylum Chordata; class Actinopteri; order Clupeiformes; family Clupeidae; genus Tenualosa; species Tenualosa thibaudeaui. The sequence goes on along the minus strand of JAIFZK010000009.1, from coordinate 9,628,468 downwards.
AATCTCTGTTTATCTAGGTACATGTAAACAAACTTCTTTATGAGTTTTTTAAAAAAATACAGGACCAGAAAGTGATGAGGTGAGAAAAAAACTTATGATAAATAAACTGATGATGCTTTGGCAATGATAATCACATGAAGTCCTGTGACATGTCATCGAGTAGAACCAAACTTGTGCATTTACTTTAAAGGCACTGTCTGGTTTCATTTTTTTATTTTAATTTAAAATAAACTAGACTTTTACATTTTCTTAAGTTTTGTTTGCCTTCTCCACATGACCATGTGACTGCACATTTCCTGTAAATAAGACCTTACAAATACAACAGGGAAGAGACACAGCCTGACTCATCACTGAATTGGTGTTGGTTGTCGGTGCTTTCCTCATTCTCACAGTATTTAAAGAAGAAAAACAGAAGAATCCAAACAACCATGGCTACTGTAGACCTTTCAAAGGTAAATCAGTTTGTTTTGCATCGAATTTAGAGCAGCACTTGCATTACAATACTTTTTCATTTTTCATACATTTTTCATTTAGCAAGTTATACTACTTGAAGTGAAGTGGCTTGAAGTAACTGGCTTTTCACTGAATCAGGACATACCGTATTTAGGCATAGTGAATGGAGATGTTTTTGTTGTGAAAATGAGAACTGTTGAGTCATATTGCACGTTCTCCTTCTTTCTTTCTTTCTTTCTTTTTCTGTCCTTTCCCTTTTCATTTCCCTGTATACTTCCCTGTTTAGAACATCTGGGTATGGGGATCACCTCCACTACTGTCTCACCCTTGTGCTGCACAAACAAAGGTAAAGCAGGATTTATATGCATATATTTGTTTGTGCATCAATAGGTTTTTAACTGCGCAATCTAAAATACACAAACTAACTTTCACTTTTACTTTCTCTCTCCCTTGTTAACGATTTGTGCACCAGGCATGTGAAACTGCTAGCAGACCAACTGTGCCAGCCAACCCTGCTGAATACTCTCCTCACTTGAGGCACACCATGATTCATACCTCTCTGAGGGTCTTAAGAGAGCTGTCACCCTCTTCTGGCCCCTTCTCAGTTAAAGTCATCAATGGCTCAGATGGCAAGGTGGTGCATCTAGGGGTGACTAGTTTGGACACCATTGCCAAACTGCAGGCTCAACTTTGTGAGGAAAGACCTGAATTGAAGGGCCTGGGTCTCGCCTTTAATGGCAAGCCTGTGATGGAACATCAGTCCCTCCTAGATCTGGGAGTGAAAGGGGGAGCGATGTTTGTCACTTACCGCAGATGTCCTGGAGGCTAGATAGGCTCTGTTTCATTCAGTATATGATCACTATTTGTTGCATTTGGCTATTCCACTAGATGATAATAATCTATTTGGTCTCTGGGTCTATTTGGTCTCTGGGTCTTTCAACTGTAAACTCACATCAGAAACCATACTGTAACTATTATAAGATTAGTAACACAACTGTATTTTCAGTTTCTGTTTGCCTGCTCAAGTCACGTTGCACAAGATGTCTTGATGTGAACTGTATACTGTCCTCGTGTGACATTTAAAAGACCTCCCACACAAGATAGATAGATCTGTCACTCGGAGTTTTAACCATCTTTAGCACTGACCTTTACATTTGTGTGATACACAACTGTTCTTTCCATTCGTTGTGTGGAAATCACATTATCCATTTTAAGGGGGGTTGTTCATCAAGCGTTCAATCAAGCATTCTGATAGTCCCATTGGATAATTCCTTCAATAAATGTTGATGCTTAGAACAGACAATTGATTGTTTATTGTGTCTGCGTCCACAGTTTTTCTTGAGCAAAAATAAATACAGAAAGGGTAAATAATCATGAACATTACATTTCTCATTTCACTAAACTTATGAGAACTGCACCAGAAACCTCAGAATGATAAATATGGTAGTAATAAAAAAAATGTAAAGCCACTACAGTGAACTGAAAATTATTTACATAGTTATGCACGAAACTGAAAAATTGACATGCTAAAATGGCAGCACAATAAATAGAAAGTTTCATCTCTGGTGCCTTGGATAGTTCCCATTCAGGTCAGCAGCAGACTGAATCTGACATCCTGAGACCTGAAATGTCTGTTGTCTACACTGATATACTGCCCTCTTCTGGTCACTAATAGGCCTAGTTGTGATATCATGCATGCCCGATGATTTTCAGCAAATAGCACTGCACCTTGACTTGTGTTTATAAGGTAACATTGTGTAGGCCTATGTGAGACTGCTTACAGTTTACATGATCCTATCACCTCTGTGCATGCTATAAAATGCCTTGTGTTTGACTGCAAAATTAGTGTGTATAACATCACAATTATTGTGTATAATATAACACTGGGGATAGGAACAAATAATATGAAAATGAAATTATGTTTTACTCTAGCCTGAGGCACACCCACTTGTCGCAGAACAGCTCAAAATTAATGCAACTTGGAACGCAAGGTACACTTGGTGAAGCTGACAAATTTAGGCATACACATTAACTAAGCCCATATCCATTCTGGTAAAGAAATGCAAACTCGTTTATTTCATGATGGGTCGACCCATCCTTTTTCAAGATGACCTTTGTGATGTTAATTAGGCCTGTCGTATTATTACATCATAGCAAAGCAACAGTGTCATAACCTATAATGTTCTTAACCCAAACTTATTAACCTTGATAACAAGCAGAAGGTTGCACTGGGTAGGCATATTTTAAAAGTGTTATGTTAAAATTGATGTTATGTCAAAGAGTTTTGGGCTCTTCTCCTCCCAGCCCTACTATGTCAGAGGGAAGCAAGATTAGTTGCCAAAATGTTTGATTTCAATGTTATATCCAAATTCAATAGAGCAGGTTGGATTTTTATTTCATGTGGACACTGCAAAAATGTCCTTGAATGCTTTAGCCATTATCTGCTAGTGTATTATTATACAATTTTATCATTTACTGTAAGTATTTCAGGCCTCTGAGACTAGTTTGTGATCACTGGCTCCCATTATTTCTCAGTAACTGTTATGGACTGTGATAAAATGTCCAAATCTATCATATGTATATATTTTTTTCTGTCAGCCTATTATAATGACCAGTGTTGTATAGAGTACTCAAAAATCCCACAAGTTTTGATGACCTACCAAAACAATTACTTTGGTACAAGTTCATCACCTACTAGCATGTTACTCAAGTAAAAGTCTGAAAGTATCTTGTATTTTCTCGACTTAAGTACGAGAAGAACACACACACACACACACACACAAATTGTTTGCACTTGTCCAATGACAGTCAACCAAATTCAATTTCATCTGATACTTGTCACTAAACTGCCAACTGAAAAATGTAGTGGAGTAAAAGTATGCATATACTGTATGCAAAGTATAGATACTCCCAAAACATACTGAAGTACTGTAGTGAAGTATTTTTACTTAGTTAATATACATCCCTGAGAATGAGTTCTAGTTATTGCTGTGGTGGTGGTACCTGCAGTGACGCTAGACTAACTGCACAAGCCCATTTTGTTAAAGTATAGGTCTACTCCTGTTTTACACACTGTATATGGTTTTACATCATTGTGCACAGTTGTCATAACAACAATATTGTCAAGACAGTGTAAATTGTTAGTTGTCTTGACAACATCATAGCTCAGTTGTCATAGCAACAAAATTACTTGTTACAAAGTGTGTGTGTGTGTGTGTGTGGGGGGGGGGGGTAATTAGAAGACAGTGCAGGATTGAGTAGATAGGATTTATGGATTTAGAGAGAGTCAAGGGTAGAATAAACAAAACTAAACACAGGAGAAAGAAACAACCATAGTCAAAAACTCTCTGTTGCCCAGATACCCACTGAAGTTAGCTTTCGAACCACTTACTGGAACACGAGACAGTTCTCTTGCAATACCACATTGCACCACATGTGGCCACTGCTTTAATACGATGGGAGACTATGCTTTATTCAAGACAACTCAAAGCTTAAAGAATTCCTTAACTGATGTGTGCCCTTCATGTGTCTATTGTCTTATGGATTTTTTTAATTGTACAGAACAGATCGACTGTGCTTTATAACTAAACTGATTGTAAAAATCTATGAATCAGAAGCTAGTTTTCTATAGTATGTATTTTGGTTAGATTTAATTAGCAAAGGCATAAAAGATATTTCATTCTCTGATATTTGATATATCTGATTCATTTCTGCTGATAATAACATGTGACTTGTGACAGATAATATGGGGTACCTCAGCCAAAGAAAAAAACTGGAACTACAAAAAGGACCAACTGTGATGCCGGTCAGTCTATATCAAATTCAGACATTTTGAAAAATGTTAAGACAAAAGTAGTAGGCCTATTTTTAGCCCAACTATATATCTTAGATCTACAACTCCATTGCCTTTTCAGACATGGACCAGATGAACCTTTCTCCTATGGTTTGACACCTGGGTGGAGAACATTAGAGAAGAGTAAGACACACACACACACACACACACACACACAGAAAAAACTTGAACGCCATTGTTTGTCCAGTAGTAACGTTTCAGTTTTCTAAAAAATTTTTCCACCTTTTCAGGCACTGGAGAGTAAAGCTCTGTGTAAACCGGTGAGTTTAATAACCCGCGCACAGCATTCATGTATCTGATCAATCATCTGATATAATCAGTTTTGATTAGGACTTACTTACATACATTTGTTGACATGGGCGCCTCTTCAGTGTTTCCAGTATGTGCAAATGCAATAATTGGCAATGTGTTAGACGCCATTTTAGACTGCGGAAAACTTGGTCACAACACTGAAGGGCTGGACCAGTGAGATCTGTGAGTCAAAAATCGTAGAATACTCCTGTGATATTGCTAGCCAAGTGCAAAAGATTCTCAGAGGTTACCATGGCTTCCAGACTCCATTTTGTACAAGCTGTCACCTAAACCTGAGAGGGAAAATTATGAGGAAGAGGCAGTGAAATGCCTGGTTTTGTAATGCCACTGCAGGCTCAGATCTGCTGTCTTGTGTGTCTGGTACACATGAAGATCAGCGTGCGGGAGTCACCCTCTCGTCTTACCTGTTTCTGTCAGAGTCCAAGAATGACTATGCCTCCATGGTCTCAATGCTGGTTATTCAACTCCTCAAGAAATTTAACAGCTTACAGTTGGACATTGGCACAAATGAGGGTGGACTTCCAGACTACATGCTGGATCTGTCCAAAGTGTTAATTTCCGAAAAAAAAATTTGAGCTTCGCACAGCTTTTGGCATTGCACATAGTGATAATTATCCTCAGCAGGTGAGTTTTCACCAGATGTACCAGAGTGTTTACAAGGATCTTGTCCAAGAGCTTCTATCTGAAAGCGTGCTCCGTTCTGCCCTGGATTCATAAGATCCATCCTTGGAGTTGACATTGATAGACAAACTGACCAAAGAGATAGCAAGGTCTTGTGACCAAACAAGCACACCAGCTTCAGACATCCCTTCACTCCAGGAGAAAAACAAGGGAACATTCAGGAATTAAATGTTTCCATTCAGGCAGAGGATGCCCACATTCAAGCTGAAGGTATAGTGCTTAGAATGATATGTATTATGCAGTGTTTTACTGTTATACTATATCCAGTTGTTTTGATAGTTATGTAATTATATGTTCCTCAGAAATCCAAGGATCACAAGAATTCCATGTGACTGCATGCCAGAACTCTCCTGGTACAGTGACAAGTTAAGGTTGATATCTGAAACATGCTTTTCACCTTCAGTAACTTGATATAATAGTTATAATACTATTATATAATAGTCTAATAGTTGAGCTGAGAATGACAGGGCCTCAGTTCAATGTGACACTGGCTAAGGTCTCCAAGGTTTCAGCACCTGCTGGTCCTCTGGAGATGCCAGCGGAGGCAGCCAGTGTTGGATGTTGTTTCTTTAGGATGCCTAAACTGAAATTCTCATTCAAGGTGCAGTTAACATTATTGATCTTCCTGTAGACTTTGGTATAATGTGTACTAATACACTGGTTCTATGGTCCAGCGAGTGTGAGCAACAAATCAGTGCTAAACGATGTATGGAACTAAAATATTATGTTCATTAGTATTGGCTTTAGAAAAAGAATGCATTTTTTTTCTAACTTAATCAGAAAATGATGAAATGTGCAAAGGTCAGGCATTCTAACAATGTAGAGCTGATGGCACCTGAGAGTTCAACTGCATCTGAGCTGGATGAGACATCTGCTCTAGATATGGGACTTTCTCACCCAGTAGTTTAAGTCAAGAAGACCGCTAAACTCTTCGGATTCAACCTAAATCTTGCTTCTTTCATTAAACCGATCATTCCCTGCATGCATGTTAGTGTATCTTTTCCTTTTTTTTTAAAGATGCATTTCAGAAATCTTAAGGAACAGAAAATATTAGGAATTAAATGTCTAGTAACATTATTGATTATAAATGAAGACTGATATTAGTACATCAAAGTCTAAAGTATAATTTCTGTTAGTTCCACAGTCAATAAGAGGGATGACGCATCTTAAAAATAAATATTGACAAAGTGTGATGAAAACTTGCCAGTTTCTCAAGATGTGTACAACAGCGTCCCCTGCTGTTCTAAAGGTGGTTTTCCATTTGCAGTTCAGATAGAACCAAAAGTAATGGTGAAGAGGTCTAGGAAGAAAACCTGTATATATTCAGCATTTTTCTTGTCAGAAAATGTATATATTGTCACAAGTCAAGGAAAAATGCAAAGCCTGGCTGAAAATATATAAATAGAAACATGAACATGAGACATTGAGAAAGCATAAATTAGAACTTTATTTTATTATTACAATATTACAAAAAGAGTAGCACAACTTTCTCACACTTCATTTTCCATGTCAGTCGTACAGCCACAGAGTGACACGTATGAGAAAGGCTACTAGGCCTTCCTCCATTTCACAGCAACAGCAAAAGGAACAAAACAAAGAAAAAAAGGATTTAAATAACAAGAAAATCAAGTTCATAATTATAAATAGTCACAAATTGCAAAACTGAAGCTTTTGAAACTTGGAATAAAAAGATCTGTTACAGCCCGGTACTACATATAGCTATAAAACATAATTACAATAAAATATTATTCAGCTTTTTGTTTTGTTTTCATTACAAAGTAATTCTAAAGAATTGCTTTTTTCTATTTAACAAAAGCATCAACAAAAAGAAAAAAAAGAAAAAAGAAAAAAGACTGCTGTTCTTTTATAATCTCTGTTGTCTTCATAATCATTATCATTATAGGTTTCAGTATAACCATGCTTGTTTTCAAAGGAAAGTCCAAGGACCAAAATACTTAAGGCTTTTTAAGGGCTGTCTGGGAGGGAGGCAAACACAGTGTGGGCATCAGTGAATTCACTCTACCCACATACAAGCACGCACACACACACGTACGCACACACACGTACGTACACACACATACACACACACATGCACGCACGCACACACTTCAGCTTCATATCAACATTCATTCAATAATCAAACACAATCAGTACACTTTTTCAAAGTTACAGTAGTGTAGTAGATAAGCCAGTGTACAATAAAATAAACAATGCATTTGCTGTTTCACTTTTTAACTTAAAACATCCTTTTCATTTTACCCACAAGCAATCCTGCAAGTGATCAATTTGGTGTCTTCAAGCACACATCAGTGTAGAATCAGTAGCAAACTAAAAGACTTGTCTAAAAACAACTTGCAGAACAAATGAGAAAGTGAGCATATTTGGTTCATGGTTAGCTTCTAGATGAACTTAGTAACAACTGTGTAATGTGCACTCAGTAGTTATGTATATGCTTTACCTCCATCTCATTCAAGTAATATATAATTTTTTTTTTTACTGTAACAAAAAAAAAAAAAAAGGATAAATGGCACCCCATGAAAACCAATTCATTAACACACAATCAGACCACAAGCTTCTCAAGGTTTTATGACAAGGAGTCTAAATATCATTTTTGTCCTGTCCAGTCATACTGCCAGGTCTGCTGCCAGTGGGGATTCATAATGGGAACGAACACTGAATTTTCTTTTCTTCTCTTTTCAATTTTTGCAGCATTTCACGCAAAAATAAGCACTTCCACTTTTATCCCCTGCTAAATAAATATGATTTACAAAATCAGCCCACACATCTTAATGAATTACCACTTCACTAAAACGATCCGCCACGGACCTGATTATAAGAAATTATGTCTTTAACTTAAAGGAAAGATGTGGCCTTTTTATGCCTTCTTGCCCATTAATTTCAACTTGTGCAATGACTGATACTTTCTTGCACAGACCAGCTACCTAAAGGAAAGCTTTCTTCAGTTGAAAGGGAGCTATAGGGAGTGAGGGAACATCAATCACCGTCTCCTCTCGATTTCCAGACAGGTGAGATACGTAAACTTCAAAAGGAGAGGAAATCCTGATGGTGGATTCATAACATCTCTTTGACACATCATATTCGTCACACAAAAATACCAGCATTCTGCTTGTTTTCAGGACCCATCATTTCTATAAGGTTGAAGTAAAAATATCTCAAATGTACTTCAAAATTCAGGCACAGAGCATCGCGGCCAGGATTACAGGAACAAGGAGTGGAATGACAACACAACACTTCCCTAAGGTGCCTGGTAAATTAAATACACATTTAGATATATCTAGAATTAAAAAGAATTATTGATCACTTGCAAGATTGACAATAAAATAAAGGAAAACACTGCTCTTGTTAAATGTATTTGTATATCTTTTTTTAATTCAACTTTAATTCATTATTAATTGTATTCTTCCTTTTAACTTGTGTTTTTAATTTTTTTTTGTCTTCCTCTTTTTATTCTTTTTTTTTTTGTTTTTAAGACTAACAGAAGGTGTATGTGTGTTGGCTAACTGCAATGGAGACTTGGCTCTAGCTTATCTGTACCCTGGGTGCTGGCCCTGGGCCTCTGGGATTGGCCTGCCCAAGGCGGGCCTGTGCATCTTTCCCATCAGCCCGAGATTCTGATCTCGGAAGCAGGGCGTCTGGAAGTCCCCCCCACCCAAGTAATCCGCCGTTTGCATCAGATTAGTCTGCTGGCCGGAGGAGGAGGAGGAGGCAGCGGACGAAGAGGTGGAGCCCCCCACCCCGGGTCGGTAGTGAGCCCCCCCGCAGTCGATGGCCGTAGTGGTGGCTGCGGAGGCGGCTGCAGCGGCAGCGGCGGCTGCAGCAGCTGCAGCGGCAGCAGCAGAGTTGGCAGCGCCCGACACCCCGTGGAATGGCACCGTCAGGTCCTGCGACCCAGAGCTGTCACTGTTGGGCGTGGGGAGGATGCTGTTCCACACCACCTGCTGCTGCTGCTGTTGATGAAAGTAGTGCCCGTTGGTGTAATGAGACCCCAGGGCCCCTGGCGGCATGCCGCTGTTGTGGTTGTTGATGATGGGTGGCGAGGGCGTAGGCCTGTCCACCAGGGCTTTGTAGGAGTACATCTCTGAGGGGTAGCTCCCCTTGCAGGGGAAACCAGGGTCCCGGGGTGGGTGCTTGCAGGGGTGTCCACCGCCACCACCACCACCCTCCGGCATGTGCTGCAGGTGAGCCAGCTGGTGTTGATTCCATGACCTCAGCTGCTGATGGTGGTTATGCTGCTGCTGCTGCTGCTGCAGCTGTTGTTGTTGTTGGGGTGGTGGCTGGCCTTGCTGCTGTTGGAGGTGCTGTTGGTGTGGCTTCATGTCACTGTGGTACACAGACATCCGGTTGATGGCTGCCATGTTCGCATGGGGCACTGCTCCCATGGGGGCCTGAGCGGCCGCGCCGGCGGCTTTGTCTATGGGCGCGATGACGCAGGAGGGGTGCATGAGACCCGGGGGAGGGATGCCCGGGTGGTGCTGAGGGTGAGGGTGAGGGTTGGGGTGGGGGTGAGGGTGGTTGTTGTTGTTGAGCATGGAGACGCGGGAGCTGGCGTTGATGAGCAGGTTGCGGCTGATGGGGCTGGGGTTGGCGATCTGGCCCTCGCACATGGAGGTGGACCCGGCGCCCTGCGCCCGCGCCTGGCAGAACTGGTTGATCTGGTGCACGATGCTGCTCAGGTCGGGCTGCCGGTTACCCTGGTGCAGGCTGGCGGCCATGGAGAGTGGAATGGTTGAGGTAGAGACGGTCACGTTCGGTGGGGCGTCTGAGTCGGGCATTTTCCGGCTGCCCGGCGGGGGCTGATGAAGGTGCTGCTGCTGCTGCTGCTGTTGATGCTGTTGATGCTGCTGGAGCAGGCCAGCAGGGGGCGCATGACCTGGGTGACCCAGAACATTAGGGTGGGATAGAGTCTGAGGCTGGGGTAGGCCCTGGGCGTGCTGAGGCATGGCGGGAGGGTGCCTGAGAGCTTGGTGTGGCACGGGGCCCTGCTGTGGGTGAGGCTGCAGTGTCTGTGGGTGAGGCAACCCTGCTGGCTGCTGTTGCTGCTGATGGGGCGCCCTCTGCAGGCCTGGAGGCGGGTGGTGCAGGTTTAAAGTGCTGGCCGAGGCAGAGGTGGCCACGTACGACCCTCGGGGGGCGGCATTCATGATGACCTCCGGGTGCAGGCGAGCCCGGCTGCCGTCAAAGTCTTTCACAATGCCCTTGACGACGGGTACCTTGACGATGGCGAGGAGACCGGCCTTAGCGCTGGCCTGTGAGGGCGGGTAGGGGCTGTAGCGTGGGCCTGACGTGTCCAGGCCGTTGACAGTGCGGCGCACGTGGTTCCTCTGGGGGACCTTGACGCTGTTAGGGAAGATCTTGATGGTCAGGGGGTTGTTGGCTACTTTCTTAGCATAAGCATCCAATTCCGCAGGGGTTGGATACTGAGCGGATCTCATCCTCTGTGTAGTGTCCCCTGAGAGAGGAGAGATAAAGACACGGGAACAGGACAGCAGAAGAGCAGAGATGAGGGTGATGAGGGGACAGAGAGAGAGAGAGAGAAACAGAGAGAGAGGGAGAAACAGAGCGAGGGGGGAAAGAACAAACAGACAAGAGAAACACTGTGTAAGAAAATGAAATGAGTAGAAAGAGGCAAGTCTGATTTTAGGAGTAAACTGTTTCAACATTGTTAGGGTAAATGACTTCACTATTCATGCTATGCATTTATGTATGTAGGCTGTAATAACTTTCCACTACAGGTGTTCATCCTAATGCTACATATAGGCTTGTACTGTTCATAGAGATTGTTGATACATTTTGTACCTCTGTATCTCTACGTATACTACAGAAAAAGACAACATTTTGACACAAGGCCTCCAGCCCTTTATGGGATAACACAAAGACCCCCCCCCCCGCACACACAGTAAGGAGTAAATAAGCATTCAGTGCCACACTTCACCCCTTTCAGAACAGGCCGCTGGGGTCTCGTCTTGTCTCAGATGGAGACAGCTTCAATGTGACAGCAGATGAGACATCTTGCACACAAACACACACACACAGAGATACACACACCTCTGCATGAGGATGCACAAACAAACACACACACACACACAAACCTCTGCATGAGGATCCACAAACGCACACAGACACACACACACACACACACACCTCTGCATGAGGATGCACAAACACACACACAGGCTCATGCAGCCCCTGCCCCTCCGTGAGCCACTTGCGCACAGGGGGATTACACGTGCCTCTAGGTTATTTGGACCAGGCCTGATCACCGTTTGGCAGACCCAGCCTTGATTTTTCCAAAGCCCTTTCATATCTGTTAGCCTCTCATATGCCGGTGATTACGGCACATTTAAAATCACAGTGCCACACTTTTGTGAACGCGGTGAACAAATCCATCCGATTTAACAGTCTGGATGTCTTGAAGATGCTGATGATTAAAAAAGGCCTGGAAGCTGTTCTAGAGAGACAGCCAGGAATAATGGGGTCCTGCCTGTGGCCTCTTGGATACATCTCCATCTCAGAGACTATCAGACAGGCACCTAAGGCACAAAAACAAAAGATGCCCTGTTCTGTCAGCAAGATCTCCAACTAGTTCAATTAAGCTGCTGGCTAGGATGGAGACTTTTCTTTTTGCCTTGCTCAATTACTGCAGGTTGTTCAACAAAGGCTAATCCTAACTGGGAAAACCCCAGGCTATCAGCCTCTACAGTGTATACAGCTCAGTGACTATATTTACATGTGCTTAAGTATGCCAATATGATCAGGATAGTAAGTAACCAGAATATTAGTATTTATCATGTAAACAGGAATATTAGTAACCCCATTTCTCTGCATTCATGTAAAAACTTCATCTTGAATATGACCAAAACCGGGATAAGCCTCATGCTCTAGAACCTTAAGCGTATGTAAATGTAGTCAGTGTGATTTTTGAACTCCCAAGTCTGCTAGAATGCAAAACTATAACACAGGACTGAGGATGTGTTCGGTCCTTCGAAGTCAGTTCACAAAAGGTCTTGTGTCTCCTTGAACACCTTGTACTCTAAATTTTGAAAATGACTATGCACTCTTTTCCCCCCCAGAGACCAGAGCAACTGAAAAAGTCATACACAACTATGTGAGCCAAAACGTCAAGCTCATTGTAACTATGGTTTGCAACTTCCACGGCCCAAGGCGCCTTCAGGAGGTTGTGAGTCTTTATGGTGCATTAATCGCTTCTTCCTTACAAGCAAACAAAATAGACTGTTCACTTAAAAAATAGCGTCCAGAGGCTCCATGCTCATGATGAAGTCATTAGCTTGCAAGGGGGACCTTTACACAACCTTTTAATATGAAGACCAAACTATTCTGGTGATCCAAAAATAATGATTTTCAAGAACATTAAAATCAGGCAATTCATCTTTATGTAGGGACATGCTTCACACTTTAGAGAGATGGTTTGCTACAAATAAACAGAGTAAAACACATGATAACAGACAATGTTTATTTTAACTTTTTGGATGGCTCGTTCCATAGTACATACTACATAGATAGTACTATATTAATTTTATATGAAATGGTATTTCAAATTAAGCCATGATCTCCATTCCTAAGAGAAGATCACACATCAATTATGATCCCCTGGTTGGTGTTAGATGTTGGCCCTCACATCCACCCTGATGCCTGACTGTTTACGCCCTCTTTACCTTTGCCATGGCAACCCACCAGCGGAAGGGAAGAGGAAGAACTATAGGCTAATAGTTCTAAGTTATAAAACTGACCTGTTTCATTACAATGACTGTACACAGTGCTTTGTAACATTCCTAAGACCAATGAGATTGTTAAAAAAAAAAAAAATAACAACTCCACTTTCATCACAGTCCTAAAGATTAGAGTCAAATTTTTAGTATGTGAGCGATCTAATGTGCGCATGAGAATTCAGTATGACACCAAATCATTCAGCAGAGAATGTACATGTTTAGTGCATGGTTCTCTCTCCCTCCTCCTCCCTCAGGGAGAGGGAAGTATGACAGATCAGCAGCTTGTCTGAGTGAATATGAATGCGTGCTAATAAGCTTTTGAATGTCCAGATGCATTTCATGGGAGGATGCAAGAACACAAAAAGGGACCGGGGCTTGATCTCCTTAGTCATCCTGTAAATGCCTCAGTAACTTCAGCTTCATTTCATGCTAGTGCATCACACACACACACACACACACACACACACACACACACACACAATTTTGCACAATGTTGGTCAACTGAGTATTATTTGTGTGTGTATTTGGTGTATAGGAGGACCTAAATGAGGGCCAGATAGCTGTTAGTCACACACCAAAAAAACAAAATATGATTTTTGTTGTGAATGTGAAACCAGGGAAATACCTCATTGTTCCTCCTTGTCCAAAAAGCTTAACTAAGTAGCTGGTGTCATATACTATATATATTATATACATGAAATATAATTTCATTAACAACACTGTAACTCCAGACTAAGGCCTATCAATAATTCACTGGCTGATAGAATTTCCTGATACTGAAGAAAATCATTACATTTTCCTCAATCAATGAAGTCCATTAGAAATCTGCAACACTACACTTCTCCTATTCCTGTGAATGATTCGTCAAGCGACTGAGGGGGAAGAAAAAAAAAGTGTGAGAATTACAAAAGGCTAAGCACTCTGTGAAAACTGCTGTCTCTCTGCTGAATTGCCAGCTGCTTTTATAACCCGAGAATCGGCGCTGGCTGAGCAGGGTGTCTGATGTCAAGCCACCTGCAACCAGGTTTTTTTTTTCTTTACCTCCCGTTGCTCCTCGACAGCCCCTGGCATCATTTGCATTCATTTCCATATGACCTGGCTCAGTCTGCCGCTACCCAGCCGCTCAGCGCGCTCCTGAAGTGGGGACCAAGGCCACCATGACAGGGCCGATTCAAAGTGACACTATTGTTGTGAGAAGAGGTTGTGATGGTAATCATGGAGTCTTTCTAATGATGCATGCAAAAGTCAGTCCGCTGCCATAAAGACACACGTACACACATGCGCGCACACACACACACACACGTCCCTCATTTCAATTTGCTCCTGATCTCCCTTCTCTCTTCCTCTCTCTCCCCATCCTGCCTTTCCCTTTTCCTTACCCCTTCCTATTCTACCTCAAAAACACAGAAACTAATTAAATTTTATAAGAAGAGGGGAAAAAAAGGCCTGAACGGTTAATTTTCTAAAACAGATGGTTGTGAGGGGACACATGCTGTTACACCACCTTTCATGAACTCCGCAAGCCAGTCCTGCAAATCATAAGAGGGAAGGAGACACGGTGAAAATAAGAGCCCTGTGCAGAGATGGGAAAACTGGGGCCAGTCGACCCCCTGCTTTAATTACCCTGCTAATGGGGGAAACACAGCCTCAACACTGCACTGTCAGCTCTGCCTAATTAGAGCTACCAGGACTATGGGCTCCTTCTTACCATTTTCTTTCTATTTGAGGCACAAACGATGTATGAAACAGAACAAGCAGTTCATTTTTTTAATGAACCGAGTAGGCTAGTGTTTTTTTTGTCTTTAAAATGGCAAGCTAATACAGAGAGTGCCAACTATATATATATTAAAAAAGCTTTCTGTAATATGCAAGAAAGCGTCTAGGAGTCTAATATGGAGGAGACTACTCTGTATTGGCTGGCTAGGAGATGTGAAACAAGGGAGAGAAGAGAAGACAAGTGGCATGAGAAGGAGAAAGAGACTGTAAAAACCTGAGAACTCGCCCCTTCCCCTCTTGTCCCTTCCCTTCCCTTCTTCCTGTTGGTCCTGTGGAGACAGGGAGTCATTACGCTTCTGTAAGGGGATCCAGAGGCCTGCTTCCTGCTCTGACACAGGACTGTTTGTGCCTATTCCAAATGACATGACATTGGCTTTGTGGCTGAAGGATAAGCAGGAGATCTAGACTTTCAAATGATTAGTCACAGTGCACCATAGTGATCTTTATCACCTTGGAGAGAGGAAGGTAGGTGTGTGTGTGTGTGTGTGTTGGGGGATAGGGACTTGTGAAGAGGGGGTTATGAGTCATGAGGGAAATGGAAAATGCCATTTCTGCATGGAAAGTGCACCCTGTTAAATCCCGCCCAAAGGTCTGCTAGAGGACAATTTTCAGTCCCAAATTCGGACCATTTCCTCTAGCCCCCGCTGTGTCTATTCATTCTTAACACTCACCTGGAAAATGGAGAGAGAGAAAGAGAGCGTGTGCAGGGGGGTGGCTTAGTGAGTAGACAGGGGGAGTGCCAATACGTACAGGGGGAGAAGGAGGACAGAAAATCTGCCCCATCTCTCTCTCTCTCCAGACACCCTGTTAGATTAGCTCTCAGTCATGGTGACAAATCGCGCCCCGGAGATTTGACGCTTCTTTCTCAGCTGTGTATCGATAGCCCGGAGACAGATGAGCCGTGAGCTCTACCATGCTGCATCTTGCCTCACTCCAGAAAGTATCCAGATGAGGAACAATTACTGTGCTCTACTCTGATGGAAGCAAAGCTGCAGTCTCTAAACAGCAGCCAGGTTGCCATCGCCAAACAGACAGACATATTCTACCATAGGCACATATGCAGGGTCACTAATGACTGCTTCGTGTGGAGGCTCATCTCAACGCAAACAATGCAGACGGGGGGAAAAATGCCCCCATCGGCTTACTTAGCTTTTTAGGGTCTTAGAATTACAAGTAGCTTGCTAAACATTGGAATTTTTGCAATGCTCTAAACTAGCACAACCAGCACACAATGATTAGGAAATGATTAGCATTAGGAAAATGTAGTCATTTTTCAGTGGATACATTCCATGAACTGATATATAAAGGGTCTGGGTGAAATATTTATACATTTCTGATTGGATGAGAGGTATTCATGAGTGGCAAACTCTCACGATGTTCTCACTCAGCCGCCTGATAGTAAGTTATCACTCCACATTTTGTGGTAAATTGTCTAATTCAATCATTCTATTCATTCAAAGTGTGGAAACTGCAATTTCATAACATCATATTTGTCAGTAATAGAGTGAGAAATGGACATGGTTGAATGTTCAGATTGACCTAACTTGAGGACAAGCAAAATTTACTGCGCACAATATGGCCTCTCACTAAACTTGGCTGCATGATGACATTTTTCATTGCAAAAAACACCAAGACTAGACTGAAACAATTCTCAGGGTTGCAGGAAGAATAAAAATAGTCAAAATGAAGAATCATAAACAACAAGAAAAAAAAAAAAAAACACAAACTGATGGTTAACCTGGATTAGTTTTAACCCTAACCCAACTCCACTTTCACTACTGACATCAGAATGTAACAAAACTGGTAAATTGTTGATGTTTCTATATAGTGTATTTCATAGACAAGATCAAAAGTGCCAGAGGCAGAGTGCACAGTATAACTTGCCATCAAATCTGCTAGTGTAATCAAAGTTCACATATTGAGAAGAAGCTAAAACCAAATTTATAGATATAACAAAATATAATTATAAGATATAACAAAATATTTGCACAGATGTGAGGGGTGATACTCAATTCTGTGAGAATGTACTGTACATTCTCACTAATCCATGTGGATGGAATCAGAGATGATAATCTTTATAGAGTTATGTTGACTGACAAGGTAATAAACAAGATTTCAGTCTTCAGGTTTTGGTTTGTTGGCTCTCCAGCCCCCCGTTCAAGAAGATTGCAAGTGTAGTAACTGTGGAATATAGTTAGAGGTGTCCGAGAGAGCCTCCCTTTAGTACTTAATGAGCCATTTAAGCATCAAAACGACTACCGAGCTAGTAAATTAACTCAAAAATATTACCTGTTTTGCCTTTAATGCTTGCTTAGTGTTCTTGCATGCTATGGGATTTAATGCATGTTTACATTCAGTTAATGGTAACAAAAATCACCCTTTACAACATTCATTCCTTCCTGCCAGTGAAATTAAATCAGTGAACTGATAAGTGCTTGCCTTGCCACAACCAAAGCACTGACTGTGTGAGTTGGCTGTCTAACACAGAAGGACTCGAAATGGGGCTTCATTTAACTCTTGGCCATGAGAGCAGGCATAGCAAGGCCTATGCGGCAGGGCCAGGATGGCAGCCATGTTGGCTGAAGAGCACAAAACTGGGGGAGCCCGTCCAAGCAGCCAATCAAATCCTTCCGAGTCCCATTGCTGTCCCAGCTGTCACAGGGGCACATCTGGCACTGAGGCAGTGCTTCAGACAAAAAAAGACCTCTGACCAAAATAAATAAATAAATAAATAAATAGAGCGAGAGAGAATGGAGAAGAGGATGATGGGAAGCGGGTAAAATGAGCTCACAACCCAGAGCCTTGTAAATTGCCGTGCAGAAACCGACGCTAAGTGGCTTTGCCTTTTGTTTATGTTCAAGCTTTGCTCCCTTTCCTGAAAATGCTTTTAAGAGAGGATGAAAAGGAATAAAGTGGGACTGCACTGTCTGTGGGAACAGAGACGAGTTTCAGATATGTACAAAGACAAAATGAATAGAACCAGCCGGACCGTTCCCCTCGAGAAAGGCAGCCAGTGTGCACACCACGGCACAGTCTTGAACAAAAAAAAAAAAAAAGGGGTGGGCTCGTCAGATTGAAATGCCTCAAATATGGTCTGATGCACTCTCTAGATGGACGGGACGAGGAGGGAGGGTGGGAGGGGGGTAGTGTGTGTATGTGTGTGTGTGTGTGAGTGTGTGTGTGTGTGGCAGGGTTGTAGGTCGAGACACATGATGAAGCCTACAGCCTTTGGAGCAACGCAAAGGCACTGAAAGAGCCAGCCTTTTTTTCAGCCCATAATGGCTGCTCCTGGGGTTGGTCTGATTACAGTGATTCTGAAATTACAGTCCTGATGAGGCACATAGGCAGGAGGGAAGGAGAAAGGGCGAGAAAGAGAGAGCAAGAGAGAGACAGAATAAGAGAGAGAGGGAGGGAGAGATGGAGGGAGGGAGGGAGGGAGGAAGAAAGAGGGAGATGCACAGAGGGAGACTGTTGTATGAAAAACACAATAAAACTGGGTCAAACTGACTTGTACTCCAGCATGAGGAAAACCCTTGAGAAATCTCGGTTCCTCTGGGATCAAGACGAACAGGAGAAACGGTAATGGACAGATTTTATCTGCTTAGGTAAAGGAAGTGTATGAGCTCTGGTGGATCTCACTGGCTCACACTTGCACTGACTGGAGGGAGAAGCGTGTGATAAAAGTGTCTCAATCATAGTCACCTTAGCAGTCCTTGAGCAGAGGTTGGGAGAGTCACAGTAGATAGTTTCTCCACAGCCCCTGTGTACAAAGTGGGTCTAGGTGTGACTGAAACTGTGTGGATCCGTGCAGGGTCTGTGAATGGTGTTGGGGGAGGGGGGTGGGGGTGTCGACTGCTCACCTTACTTTCGTCTGTCTTACTTTTCATCCTAACGAGATTGGCTCCTCGTTATCACCAACAAACACCACCACCCCACACCCTTGGGACGTGAGTGAGAGAGAGAGAGAGAGAGAGAGAGTGTGTGTATGTGGTGGTGGTGGGTGTTTACACAGTGTGGCACAGAAGCAGTGTTCCCATGTGAGTTACTAGCACGACCACTCTTTTCCACTAATGGGGGCAAATGCGAATCATACTGTGGTGTTTTGAGAACAACTTTTTTTTTTTTGCTTTAATCTGAGATCTGTCAAGGACTATTTCGCCCGGCCACTAAAATAAATAAATAAATGAATATAAAAATCACATTTCTAGGAGGCCGGATGAGCTGCAGAAAGTAAACAAGCCTGGTTATAGAATGGCTACAGTCTACTGGAGATTTTTTTTATCCCCCCGTTTACAGTCTGGGGTTGAGGAGTCATTCAACAAGGGCTGGCTGCAGTCATAGAAACCTCAAGTGGGTGGGGGAGTCACTAAGGGCCGGAAAGCATCCATCAGGAGCACGAACAACTGTGCCAGGCATGCCAAGTGTTTGAGTGGGTGCTGGTCAAGTGAGTTGGAGGTCACAGCAGCTATCTGCGGGTTAAGATGAGGTGACCGGGGCATTCTGGGAGACCAGGGCAAAGTGAGCAGGAGAAAGTGATTCAGTGAAAGGGGTAAAGCTGAGGTGAGGTGAGGTGAGGTGTGTGTGTGTGTGTGTGTGTGTGTGTGTGTGTGTGTGTGTGTGTGTGTGTGTGTGTGTGTGTGTGTGTCTCAGGGGCAAACCGGGTGAGAGGTGAGGTTCATGTTTTGTTTGTGTTTTGTTTATAGATTTGACTTTTTGGTAACCGGGGTAATGACACTTACATTTCTGAAGTCCAGTGTTCATCTGCGTGTGGGAGAGAAGCTGGAGGGAGAGGTCACCTGGCCCTGGCAGACAGGCCAGCATTTCACACCCACACTAGTGCAACATGGGATACTCACGCCTCCTCACACTGTAAAACACAGAGAGGGGTGTGGGGGTGCGGGTATGGGGTGAGAGAGAAAGAGAGAGAAGCAGACAGACAGACAGAGAGAGAGAGAGAGAGAGGTTAGCACCTGGACACAAAACACAGACACAACACAGTAGACACAGTAGAACCGAGAACCCAAAACCCAGCCGAGGTCAGGGATCAAACGTTGCGCTGCCCCAGGCAGACACGTGCTACATGGAGATAGAGAACAGGGGAGAGAGAGAGGGAGAGAGAAGGGAGTGGGTGGGGAGAAAGGCTGGCTGGCTGGCAGGCCGGGTTTAGTCTGAAAGCAGCAGCCTGAGGATGAAAGAGGGGAGGGCGCAGGGCAGCGTTACTTTTCAATTAGAATCAGATCCACACCTGGAGCGGTGGTGCCGTGGTGACATTTGATGCCGAATAACAACTTCAATTAAACATCAAACGGCCCAGCCAGGCACGCACGCACACACATACACACGTACACACACTGCCCGCAGCGAGGCAGAGGTGCCTGAACTCTCCACACTCTGAACAGACTCCCAAAAATACTTCCAAAAAAACTTCAAAGCTGAATGTGAGAGATCTGCTCCCCTTCACAAAATCCAGCCTACAGCACTATATATATATATATACACGCACACACACACACAATGTCTTGTTGTCAGATCACCTGCCAGCAGCAGATACATCCAAGCAAGGGGAAGGCTTGTGAACAAAGTCTAATACAGCCTTCACTCCACAGTGAGGGGGCACTACCCGGTCTCAGGCCACACTGACAGTCCAGGTCTGAGGAGGAACATGACATGTTACAACTGCTTCATTACGGCCACCCTGACCTCAACACTCACATCTTTACCTCTGCGCTTGCTGCAATGTGATCTTTTCAATTAGGCTACAGAAATGTGTGACTCAACGACACAAGGATCTTGTAAACACATAGCATAATTCTAACAACAAGAAGAGGTCATTTGTGTTTATTTTACTGTATTTTTCTCAATTGTTGCCACTGTGTCTGGTCCTTCATTTCCTAGTAATTCTGGTGCTTTGCCAAAGACTGAAGTAACGCACACAGTCAAAGGGGCATAGAGGAGAGGCAATTACCACCAAGCAAAGCACCTTGACACAGCCGTCTGAGCAGCAGGCTGATAGCTTAAAAGCGTCTTGCTTTTGTGATGCAGGGCATGCGACTGAACTTGACATGAACATCATTTTAAGCTGGGGAAGGCAAGAGGCCTGGCACCTAAAAAAAAGGTCAGGGTGACTGCTCATTTAAATCCTACCAATGTGAGAGAGTGTGAGCGAGAGTGAGAAAGAGAGAGAAAGAGAGAGAGAGAGAGAAAAAGAGAGGGGGAGAGAGAGAGAGAGAATATGCTAATGAAGCCAATACTTACACAATTACCTGCACACAGCAAATGTGCACCTGTGGGAGTTTGGGGCGCAGACACCTCCCCTCTCCCCTCACCCCCCAAACACACACACACTCACCCCTTGCCTTTCTTGCAGACACTGCGTCCCTCACCTTCTCCTTCTCCCCCCCCCACCCCCCCACCACACACACACACACACACACACAGACACGTCTACTATCCAATCATCTAGGCTAGTCCATTTTTCACCTTTTGATTTACTGCTTGGCCCACCATATGGCAACAGTCCCTGCCCCTGATTCAACATGTCACCACGCATTAACTTTAATTGGCCTGACGTGTTATCCCAACCCCCCCTCCAAACACCGACCAGGATTTTAGGTACATAGCGCCTTGATTCCCTCCCTGTTCTCTCTCTCTCTCTTTTTTTAATCTATAAAAGTGCTGACATTTTCGCTACGGGGATAAAGAAGCATTTCAAGAACATTGAGGGGTGAAAAAAAGGAAAAGGAGGACAAGAATGGAAAAATAAAGGAGTTGTGCTGGTGCTGAGCATCTGTCAAAACACAGTCTGCATTTTCAAACAGGAGCTTTATAGAAGGGACATGTCTAACAATCTTTCCTTCTATTTTTGAAAACAGGATTTTTCAACAGGGCATTCACAAATATAACCAGTGTGCATGCATGCAGGCAGGCACACACATACACACACACACACACACAGAGCACACTCTGTGTGCCCCTGAATGCTAGATAAGCAGGCTGCAAATCAGTAAAGGTCAGACTATGGTAATGCCTGCTGTACCTATAGCGATGCTGCTGCAGGCTGTGTACTGGAGCACCTCAAACTCCGCCGGGAGGAAGGAAGGAAGGCTGCGAAGGTTGAGGTGATGCTGATGAGGTTGGTGGGGCAGTATAATCAAATACACATGCATGCCATTCAAAAGCTTTACACCTGGCAACAGGCCCAGCCTTTACACACTTTAATCAGTCTGAATACATGCTACACACATGCACAAGTGGGGGGTGCAATGGTGTTAGAGGGATATTCTATACTAAATATATCGAATGCCCTAGTCAACTTATAGGCCTATTTAACTGAATCTCTCAAAGGGGTGCTGTGTCTGTGGAGAGAGGACCTTGCATTCTGCAGCAGGAGTCTGATAGCGTGTGGTCGCCTGGGACTCGCAGCATGTGGCTGATGATGACGGCTGGCGGGCAAAAAAAAAAAAAAAAAAAAGCCAGGAGCTCGGACGCAGACAGATGCGGCGCTCGCTCCAGCCTGGCCCAACCAACCAGCCAGTCAGCCAGCCAGCCAAAAGCTATTAAGCATCCAGTGACTCAACACCTCTCCCTTTAGGGCAGCGGTGTGCGCCGATGCAAATCTCAGTGGGCTTACATCGAAATGGATTGCGTCCTTGGCGACTTCTAAAAAGAGAGATGCCGCATGCAGGGAGCAGACAGGAGTCACTTGGATTAAGTGGAAAGTGATTTGACGCGGTGAAGATGCAACCGAATCCTGTTAGATGGAGGGGACCCCCCCTCACCCATTCCACACCCCCTATTTCACAGGGTATGTAGCAGTGTTTAGACTGAGGCAGACACAGACACACAGCGAGCGGAGGGTGGAGGGGAGATGACCATTTAGGAAATAACCACTGTAAGCTATAATCAAGCACTGATGGGACCTGGGTTAATATCAGCACTTTTCTAGGGCAATTTCCTTCACCACAGATACAGAAAATGCAGGGCATGTATGGAGTGGAAGCGCACATATACACACACACACAAACACACACACAGACACACAAATCTCAGGGACCAAACTGGGAGAGAGTGAAAGAAAGAAAGAAAGAGAGAGAGAGAGAGAGAGAGAGAGAGAGAGAGAGAGAGAGAGAGAGAGAGAGAGAGAGAGAGAGAGAGAGAGAGAGAGAGAGAGAGAGAGAGAGAGAGAGAGAGAGAGAGAGAGAGAGAGAGAGAGAGAGAGAGAGAGAGAGAGAGAGCACGCGAGTGAGAAAACGTGAGGTTTTATGAGAAACAACGCCGACTCGAAAAGGGTTAACAGAAGAATTTGTGAAAAAAAATCGTGGCAAGAGACCCACTGTTTCTCTGATTCCAAGTAGACTATTAACTGCAGCCTATCCTTCCCCAATTAAGAGCAGAAGTAATTAAGATGGCTAAGCCTCTGTGTTGTACACTGCTTGCGAGAAGAGCTGAGGGGAAGGCAGACTACAGCAGGCCTCCTGTTATTTAATTGCATGTTTACCCTTAGGTTATGGGGCTTTAATAGAAGGGAGAGAAGGGGGATAAGAAGGGGGGGGTGGGGGGGTGGGACTACCTTGTTTGAGAAATTCAATGTAGGCTAGTGTGTAAATTCTCCAGGGAACACAAAAGCCATAGAATGAAATTACTTCTGGAAGTGAAGCAGGGATTCTGAATTCTGAATTCTTTTAAGGAGGATGGGGGGGAAAAAAAAGGAAGAGAAAGAGGGGGAGAGAAAGGCACTGGCAAAGAAAGAATAGCTTTATCTGTGAATACAAAAACCAGGCCATTGCCTGAGTCAAAGGAAAAAAAAAGAAGAAGAAGAAGAAGAAGAAGAAGAAGAAGAAGAAGAAGAAGAAGAAGGAGGAGGAGGAGGAGGAGAAAAAGCCCCGGCTCAAGCAAATGTTACTCGTAAATAAATGTTCACATCAATTCAGGCTTCATTATACCACATATCTCCACGAACAAGGAAAGAGGGATGGAGGGGTGGGGTGGGTGGGCTTTACAGTGGATTTGCTGAAACAGTGTGGTGGGTAGGAGGGGGCCTCTGGGCACGTAGATGTCAGAGCTCCAACACTGACAAGAGATCCTGATGACTAAAGCACATCCTGGAGTGTTTAGCCGTGACATTTTTCAACCACAGAGAGAAAGAGAGAGAGGGAAATAAAGAGAGAGAGACCCCTTGTCTCTTTGGAACGCTATTTTTAACAAAGGAAGGCGCATGCGCTTGTGTGTGTCTGTCTAATCCAGTGTGTGTGTGTGCGCGTGTGTGTGTGTGTGTGTGATAGATTGTGTTTGTGTGAGAGTGCTGACTGTCGGGGTGAGAGAATGTGTGTGCGCACACACAGATGTCAGTAAGACACAGTATCCAAACACAAAACACAAAAGGTGACAGAAATACAAGCAGCGAGGAGAGAAATTGCATTGTGGCACCACAGGAGCGCAAGACGGACTACAATGAGGTGTGGAGAGAGGTGTGTGTGTATGTGTGTGTGTGTGTGTGTGTGTGTGTGTGAGAGTGGGGGGTTGGGGGGGCTGTACTCACAACCTGGGAAATGACTTGTACAATCTACAGAACCCCGTGTTAGAGGAACGAATGAAGAGCTGACACATTTCTGATTAAAGGTGCTGAAAGACAGAAGGGAATGGAGGGGGTCTGTTCAGTGGGAGAGACTGAGTAAAGCACACCAAAAGGTGGAAAGACACAAACGTCATATCCTCACCTCAAAATGAGTGGCAAGCTTTTTTTGCGTGCCATCCCGCTCTCACATTTCAAAAAGTCACTCTGTTTCCAAGGACAGGATGCCCGAGACACAGGAGAAAAGAAAAGGACCTAAAAACAACACTAATGGGGTGGGCGGTGGGGTGGGGGTGTAACAACGACTCTGAAATGCAGTCTTATCTACCACTGGTCTGGTTAGTTAGTCCTGCTCCGTCGCCACAGCGATAGTAATCTCCCTAGCCTGTGCTGTCTGAGCGGCCGGCCCTCTCTGCTCCCTTTAGCACAGCGGAGCGACGGCACAAAGCTGGCAGGAGAGGAGAGGAATGGAGAGAAGAGCAGTGTAGAGAGGAGAGCAAGCGGAGTGCGTTGGAGGTAGAATGTTAGTTTGTGCCCCAGCCTGATCCGATCTGCCCCTCAGGCCACATCATTACGGGGCGGGCCAAATGACGCAGAGCCAGCGCCTGGGCCAATGGGTGCATGGCGTGTGCAGTGCCCCGGGCTACTCCTGGCACGCTGACATTTTTACTAATGACCCCTCCTCGGCCTCAGCTGGCCCGCTGCAAGTACAAGGTGTGGGCGCTCGGGGAAAGTGGATTGTTTGTGGTTACAAGCTGGGTTTGAAGCTTGCCTCTGTGTGTGAGTGTGTAAGTAATGATTGTAGCCACATTATGCGTGTTCATAGCTGTTTGTTTGTGTGTGTGTGTGTGTGTGTGTGGGCTCTTGGGACTGTCAGAGGCAAGCTCTGGCTCTTTCTCCTACTGACAGGAGAACCAATTTCCAGGAGGTTTTCAGCTGTTTGACAGACATGTTTACCTTATGTGAGGCACCAAGCTATGAGTGTGTGTGTGTGTGTGTGTGTGTGTGTGTGTGTGTGTCTGCAGACCGTTATGGCAGAGAGTCTGCAAGTGAGCGAGCGCAGTGCACAGGAAATGTGCCAGGCAGCTGGAGGGGAGATATTTATTTTGCACACGTCCTCCACCCCCCACCCCCGCCCCCCCCTTCACCACAACCCATCACCAACTGCCTGGACACGCCTCACCAGAACGCTGAGGGCATCCGAAATAAAATGATGGAGGAAGAAAAAGATTCTTAAAATTATTCCTCTCCAACTGCCTCCTCTCCAAAAGAAGGAAAAAAAGGAGAAAAAAAGGATGAGAAGGACAGGCCACCCATTTCCAGTCCAAAGAGTGGTACCGTTTGGCCGCAACCAATCCTGGCAGGCTTCAGGACAAAATCCTGCTTTTGGTTTTTAGTTACACCCTAAATACACCTAGCGCTAAAATCTGATTTAGTGCTCACAGCCATTTTACTAAGCAGGCTATTCTCCCCATAAATGTCCATCAAAAGTAACTGTGCCATTGCACCACACCCCTTCCCCAAATCCATACACACATACCCTGTTGGTGGCACTGGTGGCCATAGCTCACAGCCAACTGTTCAAACACAGATTGGATGGTAATCTTGGGCAGATGTCTCAGTGGCAAAAAGCATTAGCCCAAACAGAACTAGGCCTAAGTGATGTCCTCACACACTCTGTAAACTCACTCAAGGTTGTCCCAGAATGTATCTGAACAATCCGCTGTACTGTTCCGAAATGTTTATATCTTTCAGAGCATCCTCCTCCGGGGGCATCAGTGTTATTCATTTGTCTTTCATCTCACAACACGAGCAGAACTGCTGCCAAACAGGTACTAAAGGAGCTGTGCGTGCTGACATCCATGCACAACAGTGTGATAAATCCTGCGTCTGGGTGGCAGTTGGCTAACCTTGGGAGAAGTGAATTAGCCTCCCCTAACCCCAACAGTGAGGCCAGAACAACATGGAGGGTGAGCAAACATGGCACCCAGCGGTGGAAGAAGAGGGA
Source organism: Tenualosa thibaudeaui (assembly GCA_027481765.1). Classification (NCBI taxonomy): domain Eukaryota; kingdom Metazoa; phylum Chordata; class Actinopteri; order Clupeiformes; family Clupeidae; genus Tenualosa; species Tenualosa thibaudeaui. The sequence continues at coordinate 9,602,066 of JAIFZK010000009.1, read as the reverse complement.
AGTGGCAGCGCTGGGACAGACTGGGTGATGTCGGTCTTCTTCTGAGGTTGAAGAGATTGATTGTCCTTAATGGATGTGGCTACACTGGGCACATTACCCAAGCATTAAGTTTGCACTGAGTAAGTGTGCAACACTTCACTCCTTCACTCATCACAACTGACATGTGCACGTATAAAAAAAAAAACACATTAGGAAGGTCTAAAACTTTTTACTGCCAAATGAACAGAATGCTTCTTCAGTTCTATGGCCAGTGTCCTAAAAGAGTTTGGAGTTGGTCTCTGTCCCAGATGGGGTGAGGGGAGTAGAAGACACTGTGTCTTTCATGTCGGAAATTTCTCATGGCTGCGGCCATCAGCGTGGACAGAGGCTTACAACCTGCAAGAGCAGGAATTAAAACAATGCAGGTAGGAGATGCTAAGGAAACACTCACTGGCCCTCCAAATAGAAAACAGATGCTCAAGCCATCATAAGCAAAAGATAATGGAACAGTCGCCAGCCTTCCTCCTGAGTTGGCTGTCATAAAGTGTGTGTGTGTGTGTGTGTGTGTGTGTGTGTGTGTGTGTGTGTGTGTGAGTGTGTGAGAGAGAGAGAGAGAGAGAGAGAGAGAGAGAGAGAGAGAGAGAGAGAGAGGTGCTCGGGGGCTACCGCACAACGCCATCATTACAGGCAGGAGAAAATAAATTAAAAATGAAGATGGAGTGGCTTGATTTAATTCATGAGCAGGTGCATCCATTTGTGCTGTCAACCCATCTCACCTCCCCAACCTCGCCGCTCTCGACCCAGCGCTTATCAGAAATTGGACACCCCAGTGACAAATTGGGCTGAGTGATTGAAGGAGAAGGGGATGAGTGAGTGAAAGACAGAGAGAGAGAGACAGAGAGAGAGAGAGAGAGACTCAGACAGGCAGACAGACAGAGAGAGAGAGAAACTGAAGGACAGAAAGAGGCAAAGCGAACAGAGACAGTGAGACGGCCAACTTCAGAGATGGAAACAAAAAAAGGTTCTCAGAGAACCTTAGTGACTGGACTAAGGGTGTGTCTGTCTGCTGTGCTTGTCAGCAACAGTGTGTGTGTGTGTTTGGGGGGGGGGGGGGGGGGTGGTCATGTGAGCCTGAGGGACACATGCGCTGCTGCCATGGTGTGTCTGTCCAGGTGTTCCAGCGTCTACGGTTTCTGCACTCTGAGCACTCGGCAGGCAGACACTGCATGAGACAGCTGCCCTCAATACAGCCCATTTCAACCTGCACCATACACACGCACAAATAAAAATCAAAGACACATGCCCAGGAAGATACAGTGAGAAAGAACTGACACATGGGTAAAACACTGTTCTCTCTTGAACACACACAGACACACAAAAACTAAACAAATACTGCTCTCTTACTCACTCACTCACACACACACACAGTTACACTTCAGGTTTCCAAAACCCAGCTTACAGGAAGTCTACAGCCAAAAATCTTCCCTTTCTAACTATTCAGCTACTCAGGTTTTGCAGTGAGGCCAATAAGGACCTGCCTGATAACTCTATTCCCCAGCTGCTTGATAGTTTTACAAGAATACCTCCTTGAATAGGCCACATCCAGACCCTCTCACAGCCCACAGCTGCTGTGCACTGCTTCATTGAGAGGCCCTGCTCAGATCTGACGCGCCATGTCTGCTTTCTGCCTCGGAGACTCATAGCACCTGGGTGTCAAAAGCGTCTGATTTAAAACGAGGGTCACAGAGCACGGCAGAAGGGGATTTCGTCTGCGGGTGCCTGCGAAGGAAACGTTCTGTCCTGCTCCGATTACACATGTGAATGGGGACGACCTGAGAGGCGAAAACCAGACCTTTTTTTGCACCACAATTGCCGAAATGCAAGGTTTTTATAACAAGGGTGGCGCTGAGTGCGCTAATCGTTACAAATCATTTCCACGTGGAGCTAGCAGATTGGTTACTGCTTTCCAAGACGATGCATCAGGCTTCTGCCACTGTCAAACGTCACAGGCTTGGTTCTTCAGATGTATTACAGAGCAGACAAATAATTCATCAAGCAAACTAATAAATAACAAGAAGAGACAAACACACATGCGTCATCTCCTCTCGTCCGTAGTCCAGCTCACGATGTGAGACATGGTGGGTCAGAGAGCCACGGTGGAACAGTGAGCCTTTCAACTAGGCTCAAAGAGCCACATCAAACGGCACGCCTCACACAGCCTCAAGTCCGTGCTGCGCTCCGCACGAGGCTGCTAAGGCCTCGGCACGAGAAAGAGAGAGAGCAGTCAAAGAGTACAGCTAATCTCTCGCTGAAGCACCCAAACTCACATATATTGTGTGTGTGTCCGCTCAAAATGGAGAGATGATGGAGAAAAAGAAGAAAAAAAAAAAGAGAAGGGGAGATAGGAGCGGCATAACGCAGAACACTCCTTCGCTGTCGGCCTTGCTCTGAAGAGAGGCGGGTAAACACAGACGCTGCTCAGCCCCCTGACAGCAAACATTTCACGGGTGCGTGTGACCATGAGAACATCTGGCCCCGTACTAACACAGCACCAAAGACAGCCAGGCCACTTTTTTCACTTCAACAAGCCAAACCTTCAAGCCTCTGCCACCACACACACACACACACACACACACACACACACACACACACACACACACACACACACACACACACACACACACACACACACACACACACACACACACACACACACACACACACACACTTCATATCTGTGGGAGCCTGAAGTAAAGGAAGCGGCTGCTCTGCTGCAAGCCAAGACCTTGGGGGCTTGGGAGGAGTGGGTAGATAAATACTGTAAAGCTCCCGAGGTGGATGGAATGACCCACACAGTGTGTGTGTGTGTGTGTGTGTTGGAGGATGGGTTACTCTTTACACAGGAAAACTCTGCACAGTGCAGACAGTGTGTGTAATGGCACTGATGGCATTGTGACGAACACACAAAAATGTGCATGGGCGACACACTGAGAACGATGGCACTTTGCTCGCGTTGAACTGTGCGTGCTCTTTGGAACTGACTGAGCTGCTCCTCGGAACTAGCACACCCTCTACCAGCGCATTTCTGCGATCATCAACTCACTTTCCTCCGCGGTAATGACTCCGACATCAAACACAATGCATACCACACTGTTGACACAGGAGCACTGTGGGGGTTGGAGGACCGAGAAAAATTCCAGAAGTAACGAAGCATGAGTCTTTCATATTTGACTAGACTCTACGGTTCTGGCAGGTCCTGAGCTTGTTTTTTCCAAACCATGGCAATAAAAAAAAAAAAGGAAAAAAAAAACCTTGCACAAACTCAAGTATGCAACTTGACCTCTGGCATCAACCATGCCTCGAGCTTCAATAAATCACCCCATCAATTTTATGGGCTGCAAGTTAAAGCCTGGGGGGGGGTGACTCATCTGGACCGATCGCTCTGGTTATCAATCTGCCAGACGGAACAGTGTTCCCAGCGAGGGCTCCGGTTTCACTGTTTCCCAGCTGTTACATCAGCAGGACCACCAGACGCCTCTCGGACCCCTCAAGTGAAGTTGGCAAAGAGGAAGAATCAAACACCCCCCCCAGCAGCAGCAGCAGCAGCAGCACGTGTCACTGTCGAGGGTGCTGCAACATAAGCACAGAGTCATGTGTGTGCTGTATGCCCCATGATTAAATGCCACCTTCTACACAGAAGCTTGAGAGGTCTTAGAGTGTGAGTGTGAGTGTGTGTGCGTGTGTGTGTCTGTCGGTGTGTTAGACTGCTGTGTTTAATGTTGTGTGAGAAACTTTCCAATATTTCACCAGTAACGCCTGAACGGACACAGCAGCAGGCAGGCATATAGGAACATAGGAAGATGTGTGCAGCCGACAGGGCTTTGGCTAAAAAAATTTCACATTATCGACCCCGGGCACGCTCTGTCCGTCAAGGCTACAGCCCCCCGAAGCTGAAATCGATGTTTTCACTCAAAGATCATTCAATAATTACAACTATGTAGCCAAAGCCTGAAATTTGACACTGATCGCTGGAGAGCGAATGGACCAGTGCAAAATGTCAGGAAATCTTTATTTATTTATTTATTTATTTATTTTTTAAGTGACATCCGGGGGCTTTTGTGCAGCAGTTGGGGTGGCTGGTATTGGGCGAGATGGCGTTTTTGAGCCATGGGTCAACGTGTTTGTGTAACACGTTGTGCTACACAGAGAAACTCCAGGGCCCAGTGGAGAGGATTAAGTGGGTTTGTGGAGGCAGAGCCCTACAGGATTGTGTAGGAGGGTTATTCTGGGGTGGGGGCGACTGGAGCGTAGGGCAATGGAGGTTTGTGAATGGCCCTACAGAAGCAGAGGCCACTGCAAGAGTGTAAAGAGCCTGTGTGTGTGTCAGAGAGAGAGAGCGGGAGAAATAAGAGTGTGTGTGTGTGTGTGTGTGTGCGCGCACAAGTACATGCATTTCTCTGAAGCTCAGAGAAGCCCATCAGTGATGCGACAGAAATATGCCTGGTTGTGTACGCCTCTATAGAGGCGGTAATTATGGCATTCAGTTGGTTGTGTGTGTGTGTGTGTGTGTGTGGATGTGTGGCCGGCGCTGAGGCTGAGAGCAGAGATGTGGCCTTTCGCCCTGAGAGCTCTGGCTGGGCCTTGGGCCGAGCTGACTGGGTCGAGTCCAGCAATTCACACAGGCTGGCCTAATCTCTTAAAATCCACATACATTTTTTAGACTATGTTTGGGCTGATTAAGTGGAACCTCAAATTGTGCATTTAACATATTAATTCAGTCAACTGTCCCCAGTGATGTTGATAATCACTGCACTGAGTACGCGTGGGTGGCCATCTAGCAGGACAAGACTCTGGTGGGAGAGAGTACGCCTCTGGGAAAGCTTCCACTTATTAAAAAAAGATACATTTTGGAGGTCCACTTTCTTGTCAGACAAAAACCTACTGTCTTCACAAAACTGGAAGTATACTGCCAATCAATATCTGTTCCAACTGCACCTCAGTACCTTGAGTTGATACCCTTTTATGTGTTTGTCAAACAGTGATTCTTTAAATTTCATAACTCAAGAGTGCTTTCTCATGTTTAAGCTATATCTGATACATCACAGCAACTACATCCGCACTGTTTTGTTTGTTGCCCTCTTCTGTTTTATATAGTGGAGAAACCTACTTTCTAACCACATTATTTAGTGAACAATGCTAATGCTAATAGCAAACACTAAAATAAATAACACACATCCATGCATCAGTGATATCTGTGTATGTGTGTGTGTGCGCATTAATGAACGTTTATGTGCACTTGTTTGTGGGAAACAAGTCATGCTGGCATGCTTGCTACTCGCTGTTTTTGGGAGAGTGGAGAATTTAAAGCACGCTCCCCGGGTGGAAAAAAAGGTTGCCAGAAAGATTAACCCGGCTTCCTTTTATAGCCCCTGACAAGAGGTTAAATCACACATTAGCGACAACGGCCACCAACCTCCTGCTGAATAATTGGATCATGAATATTACAGTGGGCCCGCTCCCTCTCTCTCCCTCACAGGCAGACCCCGCTTGATCAATCCCGGCGACAGCGTCGAGTTAAAGCTTCCCACGGCTCCTCCAATGACACAGGCAATGGTGGCAGAGCCATTAAGGACACTTCCTCTGGATGGCCAGCTGAGAGGAGGGGTGGGGGTGTTGTGGCAGTGAACTAAAAACCACTTGCAGACCAGCTGAAGGCTGAAACTCAAGCCTAAAACCTTACGCCGTAGATGCAGGAGAAGTCTACTAACCCATGACCTGAGAAGATGCATGTTGTTGCCTGGAGAGGACGTGGGGGGTGGGGGGTGGGGAAACTTTCTTCTTCATTGATCCAGCTGCTGCCAGAGGCATGCTGTGAGGTGCATTCTGGGAAAAGGGGGTGAGATCAGGCTGATAAAAATACATCGAGCGAGCTTTTTGTCAGAACTGATACCAGCCCCTGGAATCCAATCTGTGGTCAGAGCAACACCTGGTCCCCATAGTAGGGAGCCTACTATTAACTATTAATTACAGAAGACTGACATTCCGGAACAGTCAGCAGCAACAAGGCCCTGGGATGTCAAATACAGGGAGATGAATGTGTGGCCATGAGTGAGGGCAGATAAGCATTGACACACACACACACACACACACACAATCTCTCTCTCTCTCTTACAAAAGCACTCAGAGGACAATTGTGGCCCTTGGTCAAATTACTTTACCCTCCCTCTGTTCTGACTCAATCACGCTTCATCTATGCACAAACACACGTCAGCAGCCCACATAAACCTCACCTCCAGAAGCTGTGGGATTATCACACAATAGTGTTTCTTTTGCCATCACATTTCATGGCTGTTTCTGTAAACAACCGTTCATTTACAGACACGCAAACGCACATTTATAATTCACAAGACCTAGTGCCTTGGCAGAGATAGTGGACAATTCATCAGTTCTCAGATGCTCTTGACAGTTAATGACAGCAGGCATATTTGTGATTGATCGCAAGGACACGCCGCATGAAGAGGAACACAACATGGTTACTTTGCTCACCCCCCCCCCCCCCCCGGCAAACGATCTTTCCCATTCATTACACAACAGAACAATTCTTTGGGCCGTCTGAAAAGAGGCCTCCTAATGGAGGAAGGCTCACAAAAATGACCGTGCTGAGTCGCTGACTGTCGAATGCCAAATCGACCTGTTAGGGAGCTATTTCAAGCGTCGGCATCACCAGTCCAGGAGGCACCAGCAAGCTTTTGACGTGAATATTAAGCCCCCGGCTCATCTTTCATCGCACCTATCTCCATTCATTTCTGTCAGAGTGCTCCTCTGTTGCACACTCAAGCCACATGAGCCGGCCATTCAGACACTCTGAGAGGAGCACTTGTTCGCTGTTGCCCATCCAACCACATCTAATACTGCACAAAAAAAAGACACACAAACTGTAGGATTTAAGAACTCGACTCCGGCCAAGATCTTTAAATAAATAATAATAAAAAAAAAACATAGGATGAACAGAGAAAAATGACAAGGCCTGCTTTGGAAAGATAGGCTATAGGCTATCCACAGGCCTAATTCATAACACCCATTAAATACTGAGGCTGAAGTTGAAATTGTTTTTGTGCTTCACGGAACAGTAATAGAACTCTATGCATCTATGACCCTCATTTAAAAACAAAAAAACAAGGGCAAGTTCAGAGTAACCAGAAGGGATAAAGATGAAGTGTGAGTGTGTAATATTAAAAAAAAAAAAACACACCCCCCCCCACACACACATATTCGCCCAGTGTAAGCTGCAGGCAATACACAAAGGTTTTCTATGTAACTCAGCCCTTATTTGAAAGCCTCCATCAGCCACCCATCACCACTATTCTTTCCCAGATCACTGAGTCTGGTAAATAAAGCCTTGTCTGGTGCCTTGACACAGGAGGGTCTGTTTGAGAGATTCAAGAGCTGAGTCACACTTGAAGCAACACTAACATGGAGGAGGGAGTTTTTTGACAGGTGGGGGCTTCAAGTGACTTCACTGTCAATCTTGGAACTGCTGATAAGACAACTTTAAAAGACCTTCTAGTGTAAACATCTCAGCTCATAAAAATGTCACTGGAGAGACACATTATTTTTGAAAAAGGTCTGCACTCACATGTACTGCCATTATGGCAAATCACTCATTACGGGGACACAGTGAGTTTGGGGGGGTCGGATTACAAAAGCAGTTTTCATTTTCTGATAATGGCTCAAACAACCCTGTCAGGGTAGACTGGGGAGAAGTTTCCAAGCAATAGTCTGATATGGTTCATCAAATTATCCTATTAAGCCCTCTTAATCAAGTCAAGTGCACCTTGAAAGTTGCAGACGGACAAATACAACACTGTCTGTTGCACTGTATATGGTTCACTCCTCCATCCTCCTCCTCCTTGTACTCCTTTATTCACCAGAAATTCCACTCTCTCCCAAATGTAAGAACACCACTGGGCCATTTTCCTGTGTGTAGCAATAAGGCTCGTGTTCAGCAATGTCAACAATAAGTCCAAGGAGGATCATAGGCCTAGTCTAGATAAAGGGCACCTTTATGGTCTCTTACTCCGGCACACAACTTGCACAATGTCAAAAACACACACACACACACACACACACACACACACACACACACACACACACACACACACAGCGTCTGGTCCTGCACACAGCAAACAAGTATGGATCCACATAACCTTCACCTTCAGGAGGATCTCTTAGGGTAAGGAATGTCACAGTGAAATGTCAGCTTTTTGACTCCTTGCCTAGAAGATGAGACAGTGACTGACCCCTAGTTAAATACACACCTAAAGAGGTGGGCATGGGAATGCACAGTAGATGGTGCAGTTCAACAAAGATCACGGATTCCACAGCACATTTTAATATCGTTTTTTTTTTTTTTTTGCATTTCAATTGTGAGACAATGTGGACATTCATCTAAGGGTTTCTGGGAAAACAACTTTCTTAAAATCACAAGGGGTGCAAAAGATGAGGTAAACAGCACTACGAGCCCAAATGAGTCAAATGACATCCTAAAGAATTTAATAACAAAAAAAAGCCTTGATAAATCTTGCTTAGGATAAGCACAATCTTTTTTGCACCAACAAAGAATCATTACAGGGTATAGCTTGTACTTTGGCTTTGTGCATTAGAAATAAGCTACAGAAAGCCCTTTGAGAGAACTTAGTATGGGTAAATAGAAACTACTGAGCCAGTTTTGTCTTTAAACTATTAAGCTGAGTGTGAGAAAGGGGATGTTGGAGAAAGTGATGTGTCCAACATGACAATAACTTTCATGAGCTTAGAGCGAACAATGATCAGGATCAGATCATGAGCAAGTACAGTCAAGCACTTCACAGAAAAGTCTCTGCGAGCAGCTGGAGATTTGTGAGCTGAGACATTATTTCCCCCACCGCGGCCAGTGTCAGCTGACTACGACTCCCAGTGACCCGACTTCACCCTTGGCCTCCGTCACATTCTCGAACCCAGTGGGATTTGCGTCTTCAAGGGTCTCTAAAATGCCCTAAGTGGAATTTCTGGTGATCACAAACAATAAACTGGCATTACTTTGACATTTTCCGGTTTTGCAAAAGAATTTTATACAAGAGAGCAGACCACAAGGCACAGGGGATGACGGCATTTGACACCCGTGTGAAAATGTGTATTTAGACAAGATGTTAATGCAGTTTGTTCCTTGGGAAATTTGGACGGCAAGACTTTCCTTGAATGACAATGGCAGATACCAAGGCATATCTGCACACATGACTGCTGTTCATAAAATCAAAGTGGTTTGTGAGCATCAAGGCAAAAGGGTCGACCCATGTTCTTTCATGGAATTAATCAGGCAGTCTGTATAAAAAAAGAGACTTTGCTGTAGTGCACAACAGAGCTGGGCTTTATTACAGGGCCAAAACACCAAGCCATTTTTGCTTATCAGATTCTCACAAGGGCTAACTAACTCCTGACCTCTTTGCTTCCACTCTTAGTGCAGAGAGAGTAGTTGAGCTAAGGCAAGAATGTGCTTTACTCATTCTCAGGAAGACAGGTAGTTCCAGAGCCAATGTCAGGCATGATTGATGCACACAGGCCAAGTGCTCTGACTGCTCAATCCACGCTTGCTCTACAGACACCGCCATTCGCTCCCAGGAAGTGTCGTTACATAATTTGAGAAACTAAAAATATGAGCAGTGCAACCCAGCCTGGGCACCAGCCACAGAATCACAAAACCTTACAAACGAACCACAGGTTTTTGCTGCTAATTAGGCTAAATTGTTTGTATTTTCAATTTAAAAGCAGTACTGGACATTAATCGAATCATAATTAGTCAGCTGTTTTGATTGATTGTTTATTTTTTTTTTACCTTTTCCAGAATCACTGAATACCAACGATGTGCCAAGCTGGGCCAGTGATGGCACCGTACAGACCTGAGTAATCGCACGGATCATGCAGAATGGCAAGCACGCCCACCTGCTTTGGCACAGGAGATGACAAGGCGAGCAAATGACGTGCCAGCATGCTAATGGCATCTTTCAGACGTACTCAGATAGATATGTGAGTTTCGCCAAGCAACCCCCCATTAACAGGGAAAGGAATGAGAAGAGTGAGGGCGGATGGGTTGTGGCTGTAGCTGTGGTTGGGGATGGGGAGAGGGGAGGGGGATAAGGGGAGGTGGGTAAGTGATCCAAATCGGGATGCCTTATCTCGTGCCACGCAGATAACAGCATGTGCTCTTGCTGCTCACTGTTCCTGTCAGGGCGACTGCATGGCATAAACAACAACCACCACAAAAAACATGACAACATTCATACCATGGACACAGCACAAGTGTGGTGTTAAGTAGAAGCACAGCAGGTAGCAAACAGGGATCAACTAGAGATCAAGCCTAAATGTTGATGCTGTTTAGATACACAAAAAGAACACTCAAAAAACTGATATTTACACACCATTTTGCTCACACAATTAAGGTACTGGTTGAGAAGCTGATTGCACGTGGCCTCTGGGATAACTCTGCCTTTCGGCTCTCTCTGACCCTTTTTCTGGACAACAAGAAAATACTATGTTGGGTGTGTGTGCGTGTGCGTGCGTGTGTGTGTGTGTGTGTGCGTGGAGGGTGGGTATGCAATGGGGACAGGGCTGTGACACGAGGGAATAAAATCCTAAAAACACACACATGTAACCCCTCTGCTGGATCAGCCCGTAGATCAAAGCACATCCTTTCAACCAGAGTGTGTGTGTGTGTGTGTGTGTGTGTGTGTGTGGTGGTGTGTGTGTGTGGGGGGGGTATCAAACCAAGCACTGTGCTACGCCAGATGCAGGGGGGAAAAAATGCAATCTTGAAAACCAATCCACTCTAAACCCATCCAAGCGTTGTTATGCCAACCAGTTCTCAGGCCCTGTTCAGAGCCTCTTGTGCCACCCATCTACTTCACGTCCTACTGTGCCAACAACCGAGCTCAAACACTGCTGTGCCACATTGAAGATAAACAGTAAATCCACTGAATAAAGTGATGAAATGGCAGATATGAAATGTCAAAAGGGAATCTAACTAAAACCCAACCTGCAGCTTTTTGAGCCCCCCCCCCCCCGTTTAAAAACTGACAAGCTTTGGGAAGAGTGGTTTGACAGCTGGACATCTCGCCTGGGAGATCCAAACATGGGCCGAAGCACGAGCTCGCCCCTCACAGGCATTTTTATCCTTCGGACGAGAATTGGAAAACAGCTGTGTAAATGAACACACACAGTAAAAATATGCAAGCTATGAAGGGCAACATCGATAAGACTGCCTGTCAAGCAAAATATGTTATGCGATCAACAAAACAAAAATGGTGCACAACAGGAATAGCTTGTCCAATGTTTTCCTGTTGAAGTATCATTTTTTCACTAGATGTTTTGAAAAGGCGCGACTGAACTAAATCATGACTCCAAGAGCAGTTTCTGTGGTATGACAAAAAAAGCTTCCCTTCCCAAAGAATAATAATAAAAAAAAAACATGGCAGAACATTTCGCGATATTTCACCAGGAAACATACAGCCATATCAAGTAGGGCCATCCTCCAAAAAGTAAAGCCTATTCCACACAAAACTGTGTTTACCAGTGAGTGCTGATGAGCAGTCAGAATGAATTCCCAGTGAAACTTCGCAAACTCCCTTAGGTGAAACCATGAACCATCTGAGAAGTAGTGTTTCCAATGTTTGTTTACTTCCACTGTAATTGGTGAGAGGCTCCACCGCAGCGCAGGTCACTGGGCTCATGTGAAATCAAGCCGCCTTGGATTCCTGTCTCAGATCCTCAGTACAACTGAGCAGTGAGCACCCATCCGGTCCGACCCTGCTCTAATCTCTCCGATCACTAAAATGTCTCCAATTCACTTAACTTGTGCAATGGAGCTCAGACTAATTTGCAGTCCTGCTCACTGACTCGCTTGCCATCCCTCTCTCTCTACCTCTCACTGTGAGTGCAATTAACCATCTGTATTTACAACCTGTCCAGCTGCTTGACAGACAGAAGAAAAAATACAACAGCTAGAAAATCATGACTGCTAAATATTGCATTGACACACTCCTTGCACTATATCTTATGTTTACTCAGCATTAAATGGGGATTTATAGACATGATTGACTGATTCCCAGTCCAGTGGTCAAAGTGCCCTGACCCACTGGACCTTGTAACCTTGGAATGGTTTTAAATATTAGCCCACAGCCGGAAGTGCAGCAGGCCTAATGCATGCTAAAAATTACACAGATCTGATTAGTATGTTTGGCATTTCCCCATTCATGCATACAGCCTTTGGGTCAGAACCTTCCTTGTCTCTGCAGGCATGCTTGGACAAACAGTCTTTAATTAATATTTACAAAAGTGCTTTGCCTGCCTGGAGAGGTTTGCTGAAAAACATTAGCGACAAACACACTGAATTACGTCTTCCTCTTTGTTCGCCCCCAGGCTACTCATGCCTTGTACTGGCAGGTCAATTAAATGCAAACTATTAAAGTAGAGAAGAAAACACACATCCATGACCCCATACTAGTGAATGTGCTCTAATTAGCACCTGTATTAGCACGTTGCCATGCACTGTCATGCTTTTCTCAAGGGACACAACAGAATCAGGTTATATAGAGGCACACCGATGCTTCTTTCCTAATATTATTTCACTCCTTACTTTTACCAGTGTTGACTATTTCACTCAAGTGTTTGAATCTACAAGCAATGAGACAGGTGCAGTGTTGTCTTTCATTCAAAGGAGGCTTGAAATGAAGGTTATCTTATTAGACATGGTTATATTGTATGAGAATGTCAACACAGGAAGGTTTTTCCAAAAGGCGTTTGTTTTAAATTAGGACTGCTGTAACAGTGCTTCCGAATCTCCTTAAAACCAGACCAAACGGTATTTTTGTTCCGAGTGGAAACATTTCACTAATTTGTCAAATGCAGCCCCTTTAATCCTCGATAATTGTACTGAGTATGAGAGACTGTGTTTCTCGGGAAACAAGAAATTCAATTATCCACCCTTTGGAAAATGTAGGGCATGACAGAAACTGCGCAATGATTGTAAAATTGCACTCTCAGGCGAACTGAAGTCAAGCTCGCGCTTTTGACAGAGTAAGCAGAAGATATCGGAGTGCACACCGATTAGATCTACTTCGTACCCTAAATTAAATAAACACTCTCCGGTCTGCAAAGGAAATTGCACTTTTAAGAACTCTCGAAGGCTGTACGACATAGGGCGTATCATTCATTCAGTCATCCACTTGGAACAGAACTGGATCCTCAAACGGACATAATGAGAAATTCAAGTTGGTTGCAAAACAATGTCAAGCATTAACCCAATTTTATGACGGGGAGGATATTCGGTTATACACTTTTTAAATTGACGTGCGCTATTTAAAATATGTTGATAAGGTATTCCCGTCTAGTGGTTTCATCTCAACATGAGGGAAAGATCAATATCCGATATCATGAATGTTGAATACCAAAGCTGACACTTATGCTAACTTATTTACAAAGGAGCGGTCAGACAGATGCTTATCTAACTGACTGACGACATGTCCTGCATATATTTGGTAATAGCGACCAGCAGCAATTTTGTCTGAAAAAGCAACACCAAAAACATAGTAGCGATGGAACGAAATTCGCTCAATAAGGTTAGGTTCATAGCCTTACCCCACACTTAGTTTAATCATGGGTGGCATTCGACGACCCGACACACTTCGATCACTGATCCATAACCTGGAGATACATTGTTACAAATTCCAATATTTCCTGCGAAATGAAATCCTCACTTGGAACGGGAGTCACCTGAACCAGATATGCCGCTAGCTCAGGCGACACCAAGCACAGCATTTTCAACTCAGCCAGAAAAACTCTGCCCCCACGCTCACATCAACCCGGAAGTCCTGTTCAAAATCCACTCCGATTGGATCTTTGTCAGACAAGGAAGCTTCTAACAACAAAATTTGCCAATCGGATTTAATTCTTCAAGAAAAGGGGTCTGATATTCTGATATGGAAGTCATGCGGCCGGATGCAATGCATGACGTCAGCCCTTTGTTACCTTGCCGACCCCTCACATTCGAGTTTGTGCAAGTCAGGTTAAAATAATCTGACAGTTTGTGGAACCATGCATGCACCCCAGCTCCTACATTTGTCTCTCTTTCATTGTCATCATTCCCAAATGCATAGACTATTTTTTTCCTGAGCACAGCCGCACTGGCCTCCATTACTAGCGTCTGACTACTGCAATTAAACAGGTGCACCACCAAGTTGCACTGCGAGTTCCAGCGCTCCCAAATGATTAGTTTAAAGTGGATTACAGACTATAGATTATTGTGATGTTAATGGAAACGGGCTCCTCTACATCTCAAATTGCTATGAGCAATATCAAAGAGACAGAAATTTAGTTATTTGCAAACGCAGTTATTTGCATTTAGGTCCCCTGTCAGAACCAATGAACTCAGACAGGCCTAGGGCTCCCAGTGACATTTCGATAGGCTTATACGTTTACATGTTTGATATTCAGGAAAGGTCATGAGGATGGTTATTATAATATCAGCATAGACCTTTCAGCAAACTCATGGCTCGATGGACATGTAGCCCAGTCAGTAACCATTTCTAACGTTAAACAACTAAAATCTACCGTTAATATTAAACACATCTTTCTTCAGAGAGACAAGACCGTCGAGAAGAAAATAACAAATAATAATAATAATAACTAATCTCTAAATTAGAAGGAACTATGACAGTAGTCTACTGGAAACTTGGTCACCATGGTAAAAGTTTATTATTTCAACACTGCTAATCCTAATTTGCATACAAAGTGCTGCTCTTTACCAGTCATCGATGCCAAGAGTAAACTGCTAAAGTTAACTGGACATATCACCAGTCCAAAAGCAAAACTATTATTTCGTTTAGTGTTCTTCGCATCATTACATAATGCTCAAACAAAACTGAGAACCTGAAGGTAATATGCATCTAGCAATAACAATATCGCTGCAGCTAGGTCACATGCTAAAACGTTAACTAGCCTGGATAGCCACCTTTAACGTTTTATACTGATTGAGCTGACTCCTTTGTTGCTGTCTCTAGCTTTACTGAGATTTATTTATATGAACGGGCAGAAAATTCTCTTAAGAAAATCTACTTAAAATATGATACTCACTCTCTATGAACTCTGGCACAATTCATGGCTTAGAACATCGTCATGGTTTAAAATGCTGTCACAATTTTTGTGCTGTTGTTGCTGTGCGCTACCGAATCACTGCTACTGTCTGCGGCAGCAACTTCCAGCGCATGCGCGGCCATTCTGGAAAGAGAAGCATTCAGGCACGATTTTTGGATGCCTTTCTGCATAATACAGGTATGTCTACTTGTAGCCTGAATGGAATAAGACATTTTTGAAGGAAGAAGGCTGTGAAGCGCACTGTCAAGACTGCCAGCAATCGATTTGACAACAATAATAATTATCCTAAATTACAGAGAACAAGATAGCCTATATGTTGCCTGCATCATGCTACATCAATTTAACTTTCTTAACATTTAGATTCCAGTTTACAATCTACTGTTTCTTCCAGAGAAACCACATAGCGGGACCGAACACATTTTATGTAATGCAACATTTGGATTAGATGCTTAATTTTCCTTCTTTCTTGAGTCAAAGTCTATAAAAGTCCATAAAAAAACTCATCTGCAGTAATGTCATATGGATTGTGATTTGATATAGAGCTCAATTGTGTTGTCTGATGTGGTGAATTTTCAGCTCAAGGACTAATATTTCTGTGACAGCTGAAATAAATTGCCCAATTACATGTACCCACCTGACTTCTCTGCAGTATTGATAGAATTGTTGAGCAGATCTGTTACAGACAGTGTGAGGCCTTGTGAAAATACTGTTGTTTTCAGACATAGTTTAAAATCTCCATGCACCTAAAGAGATAGACAGATCACGCTTGTTCATGACCACATTCTGATAAATGGTCAGACATTAATCAGATGGTGGCAGCTTTTCTCTCACAGGGTTCCTTGTGTCATCATAGGAAAAGATTGATACATACGACTTCATTACCACTCCTGCATGCTCACGACCACAGGGAGATGCCAACCCCAAATGCTGGGCATCCTTATAAATTGTGTCCAGAGCCACAGCATGACTAGGCTCGTCTCATCCTTTTCTCAAAAACACATAAAGGTCCGAGTTGGGGGCAGGTAGGAGGTTGGCAAAGACTTAGTCCCAATCACAAAGTGCCCACAAGGGTGAGGGGGAAGAGCACAGCGGCAGGCTCCATCAGGCAATAATACACAGTTAATGACGTAGAATGGTGTCTTTCTTCAGGCCCAAAGGAAGTCAATACAGGATGTTTAGGAACAGTGTTCCTAATTATGCTTTTTATATCCAACTCCGACATGACTGACGATTTCAAAGGGGGATGCATTATTGATCCACTTCACAGACAAGTCATATTGATTGGAGGTCTGGATCGAGGACAACTCCCCCCCTTCAATCCAATCAAAGATGGAATTGAGAATCAGGGTGTCATATGTGACCTGTGGGTGTTTTTTGAAATTATTTCTTTAAAAGCATTTTGATGAGGGCTTGACAAAGGATGCACCAGCTGTGTGGCATTGTGTTACAGACTGCAATCATCAGTAATGGATCACTGAGCGCTTTGTGGCAGTGGTGCCCACATTGTTCACTCCTGTCAGATTGCTCGCACTCATCATTTCGTCAACTTTGTTATTCTCTGCCTGCAGCGAGGTTGAGAAAGATTAGACGAGGAATGGGATGCAGAAGAAAAATCTATTATGACAGAGTTACACTGTATCAAGTTTTAGAAATGACAATAGCACAATCTCCACTGCATGCATGCGCTGCTTGTTCATCACAGATTGCTTATCTCTTTTGTCTGTCTGAATGTAACAGCACAGACAATGTTTTCATTGCTATACACAATTAGTCCAATCAGTGGTTTTGTACCAGTCTATACAAAATGCTGCACTGGGAGCAACCTATTGTTACAGACCTATATTTCTTCTTTAATTTCAAAAGATTGATGCAATCTGTCCTTGAAATGGCTGCAGTAGCAACTGATTAAATGGTCCTTTGAGATAGTCCTTTAGAGAGTTGCATTTTTCTGGTTTGAAGGGTAACGTTGAAGCAGTCAAAAAGTCACAAAAATAACTTTTACACTCTTTCACGTGGGATGGCCATGTGAGGGATAGCCTTGGGAGGAACAAACACTGTGTGTGTGTGTGTGTGTGTGTGTGTTTGTTTGCACACAGGCTATGCATGTGCACCAAAAAAACACACTTACATTGTTCCTGAACCATTCTTTAGGGCTTGGTTCAACTGGAGCTCTCTATTAGCAGTGCATTCTAAGTGGTTTGTTTTTGTAGTCCCTGGCTTTCAGAGCCAGATGATGACAGATTGTGAGCCACCTGATATCTTTCATCCTCCCCAGTGGAGGTGTTTGTTCCGCCCTGAGCTGGTCCTGGTGGACTAACAAGCAGCCGGCACGTTTGATGGGCAATAGGAAAACACATCTGTTCTCCCTGGCTTTACTTCAGTGGAGGAAAACAGCATAAACAACCTCCCTACCCCAGCCTCATTTCTCACATGTGCCCTTGCAGCTCCCTGAAGAAAAAGCTAATCATCACAGGAAGACTGTTTTATTTCAGCATGCCTCACTGCATAGTGGTGGCCTATGCAGCAGTGGCAAAACAGTGCAAACCACTGGAATAGGTTTTTGTTACATTTTTTACTGTGATGATGTGTAATCCCTTGTAGCAGTATGAGAGTATATCTCCCAGCTTTTTCTGATGCATCCTGAGAGGGAGATGAAACAGAGATGGACTGTGGAGGAATCATGTGAGCATGGTAAATATGAAGTCCAAGTTTAACTTTGAATTTTTTTTTTAAAAGTTGGCCTTGCATCTGTATTCATTTATCCATTAAACTAAATATGTTGTGAAAACCACACCAGAGAAAGTGCCCGCAACATTTAATCCCTCAGCAAGGCTGATTTTTTTGTATTTTTTCTGAATTTATTGTGTCTTCCTTGAGGCAAAACTTCAAGACTGTGGATGTTAAAGTGGTTTGTCCGCTGGATGGCAGCAAAGATAAAGCGTATACATTTCTCATCTAGAAAGTTTCTCTTTTCACAGAATGTGCTCTTTGACTAAACCAAGATGTCTGCGTCCTGAAGCAATGTGAAAATAAGCATGTTGCCTTCATCTTCGTGAATGCAACCTTGAGATTTGTAGTAAAAAGACTGTAATGACCACGGAGTTCGCAGGGTTTGTATGAAATGGCCTTACGCATCTGTCATTCCGTTTTTAGAAAGTCATTTCGAAAAGCTATCAACACCATCTTCACTGCGCCACTCGAAAATGCGTCACCATCCCTTCACACAGGTATGTCCTCAAGCTCATCAAAAAATAAGAATTTATGCTCACTTTAACGGCAATTTTGTTACGTTTGATACTTCTAGTGGACGTTAGATACTTCTACATGTTAGCCACGGTCGATGTCCGGTCATGTCACGCTTGCCTTTTTAGTTACCACCTTCAGTAACTACACCAGTTATCTAGTTAATGCTAGCAGACTGCTCTGAAAATGCACGGTGGTTGAGTCAGCAAACAAACATAGGCTAAGTGTGATTACCTTACCTGTCAGTATCTGAAATAGTTAGTATGACGGGTTATGTTCCAGGATCTTCAACTCTTCGTCTCCGGGCAAGTAGACTAACAGTTCTTCACCTGACTCCTGCCCGTTCTATTTCTTCGGAAGTGATTTTGGACAGATTGTTAAAAGGCAAAGCGTCAGGCACGAATGACGGTCTTGGTCACCGTCCAACAGCAGTTTCGCCCAATTCAGGTATTAACTGTTGCTGCTGGTAATGCTAATACTAATAACGTTAAATAATGTACATATGCTATTTCTGGGCGAATGCGTGTCATTTCGGTCTGAACAAATTAGTGGCTACGTCTCTGGTTGATTTCTCTTCAGCTGAGCAACTGACACTTCTTCTAAGACATCCAGATCAACCTGAGAATCCCAGAATTATCAGAGTTGCAGTCCTTGGTGCCCCAAATGCAGGAAAATCAACGCTAACCAATCAGTTGCTTGGAAGGAAGGTTGTTTGTTTTCTGTTGTGTACAATAGAAAATTAGTTACTTGCTTTTCAAAATATTGAAG
Organism: Tenualosa thibaudeaui; assembly: GCA_027481765.1. NCBI lineage: Eukaryota > Metazoa > Chordata > Actinopteri > Clupeiformes > Clupeidae > Tenualosa > Tenualosa thibaudeaui. Next base: position 9,582,893 of record JAIFZK010000009.1, on the reverse strand, counting down.
AACTCAGGATTTATTGCCTTTAATTTTTAGGTGTTTGCAGTATCGAAGAAGGTACATACAACCAGATCTCGTGCTCTTGGTGTTTTTACTGAGAATGACACCCAAATTGTAAGTTTGTCACAATGAAGTAGCACTCTGCATTTGAAAGATGTGTCAGTCAGTTTCCCCATATAAAACTCACACATCATTTTTCCCCATGTAGATTTTACTTGACACTCCTGGACTCACCACCCCAGCAAAGGCAAAAAGGTGACTAATAATTTCATTACACCGTGGAGATAATATATGATAGTACATGACAATTTCTCACTTTTTTGAATAATTGTCTTTACTAGGAGCTAGCACTGACATCATCATAAATACTTTTTTTATGGAATGGGGTTTCTAGAAGGACAGATAAACACAGTCACCAGCTTTCTGACTTTTTAAGTCTGTGGTTGTAGGTCTCCCATCCACTTAGTGTCTTATAGAGCCTTTAGTGCTGTTGGCATTAATAAGAATTTTGTATACCTTTCTCTTTTTCAACCCAAACTTACATAATGCTGGTCTAGATAGATCCAAACCCTACTGCTTGTTTATGCCTATTGAATCAACATTAGGATCATGTTTGCAGTGTTTTTTAATCACGGTTTACTGTTTTTTCAGACATCAGCTGGAGAAGTCCCTGCTTGTGGATCCGTCAAATTCTTTACAAGAAGCTCACCTTGGTAATACATGCTGATGTTTTATGGGGTGGTGTAGTTTTGTAGCTGTCTTATGTTTTGATCTGTAGTCCCACGGTCCACAGTCCTACAGTCATTTCTTTTGTACTTAAAAGTAATCCATTAGTTTACATAGTGGGACTAAGACAAGCAGTAACAATACTGCTTCATTACATTTCCAGCGTCCAAGCTAATAGGTGTGTGCAATGGACATTGTCAAGCATTTGGTATAACATTTTAACTCTGTTGCTCTTTGGTACCTTGTAGTCGTTGTACTGGTGGATGTGTCAGACAAGTGGACCCGCAACAGACTGGACTTTGAGGTGCTGAAGTGTTTGGCCCAGTATCCTCACATCCCAGCTGTCCTTGTCCTCAATAAGGTACCAGAGCAACCTCATTTGTTTTTCTCTTGCTGATTAGCACAGCATTGCGGAGGGGAACTTTATATGATTAGGGGATTATAGTTGTTGGCTGCCATAAGTATATATGCTATAAGTATATGATCCAGCCTCTTAAATGTAATTTTAGAGCTAAATGTCAATGGTTGGTGTGAACACATGATTGTTTGATTGACAGGTGGACCTGCTGAAGAGCAAAAGCACGTTACTGGACATTACTGCTGAACTGACTGAGGGGGTGGTCAATGGGAAAAGTATAAGAGTCAAAGGAGCTATAGCAGCAGCAGCTGAAAGAACAAGTGCAGTCCCAAAGAGAAATGCTGTCGAACCAGACAAAACCTCAGCAGGATCCGTCTCAGGAGACCACAGGCCACTGACATTGACCAGAGAAGAACTGAGAAGGCTGCGAGTGCAGAGAGGTTGGCCACTTTTCAAGGACGTGTTCATGGTCTCAGCGCTGGATGGAGAGGATGTGGCAACACTCATGGTATTATTGCCTGAGAATCTACAATTTTATGGCTTGAAATTGAAAATGTTCTAGAATAAAACACATTTCTAATGTTTTACCAGCCATAGAAGCTCATCAGGAAGACTAGTTGCTACATTCTGACATATCCAGTGTGCCATTAGTAGATGTGATAATGTGTGCTGCTCTACTAACTGAGAAAATTCTGTTTAATGCAGGCTCTTTTTGCCTCATGATTATGTTATAATGTGTTCCTCTTAACATTTGTGTGTGTGTGTGTGTGTGTGTGTGTGTGTGTGTGTGTGTGTGTGTGTGTGTGTGCCGCTTTTGTTTGTGTTCTCCAGAGGTATTTTATGGTCAAGGCAGAGCCTGGCTCATGGCTATACCATAGTGAGGTTTTGACAGACCAGAGTCCACAGGACATGTGTACAAATACTATCAGAGAGAAACTTCTGGATTACCTTCCCCAGGAGGTGCCATATACCATCACCCAGGTGATATTGCCTACTATACTAGTTATGCTATAGTAAATATAATATAAGTCCATACTTTTACATTTATATCTAACAACCTATGAACCGTTTGAGCTACAGTCATTCATACATTTTTCATTTTTTAATATGCTGTTTTTTTAATTGATGGTTGTCTATTGCTCTAGCATATTGAGCTTTGGAAGGAGCTGGAAAGTGGGGAGCTTTCCATATCAGTGAAACTGTATGTGAAGAAAGACAGTCACATGGTGAGTGGTCAGAACTGTTGTTGGTATTCTGCTGAGTTTTGTTAATGATAAGCCCTGGCTGCCTGGTTATTCACTGCTCTTTGTTCTTGAAAAGAGTTTTTTTTTATATACTCCTGTCATACACTTACAGAAAGCCAATACTTACTTAAAGGGGTCAATCAGCAGGAAACCATTTCTGAAATGTGACTAGGGGATGCACTAGTCTCTTCAAGTGCACTGTTCCCTCCTCTGTCCGTAATGGCTTTAGAGAAGGAAATGATCATAGAGCAAAGGGGAAAGTGCATTAAAACTACATTACATTAATCTACATTAGAACTGTTCTCATTCATTATGCTTCCTTCCCATTGCCAACTAGCAATATGCCTTTGCCCAGCAATGTTTGTTGAATGCGGAGGTGATGGAATTTCACTTCCCTGGGGACTACACTATATGCAGTGTCAGGGCTTCTCTTTTAGTTAGATAGATAGATACTTTTATCATCTCATAGGAAATTATTGTATCCTTAAGCTTCCAAAACATACACATGACATATATACATTATAAAAATACATAAAGAAATCCTATTATGTGTGCCATTTGCATGAATCCTGCAAATTCACTGCTAAAGGATAGGGAGGGACCTACAGTGATAATTTTTGAAGGTGATTTCATACAAAGGCTTTGTCTTGGTGTCGTAGCAGGAAGGCAGTTTTTTTCGTTATTAAGCTCTGATACAGGTGTAAGTGGGGCATTATATTCTTTTTTTACATGGCAGTTTACCACCAAAAGGACTCCAGAGCTGTAATATTTAAGTAAACAACTTGCGGGGGGCGGGCTTCAAAGCCATTATTATTGTTCAGTGCTACTTTGATTGAGCCAACAGTGTTTGAAGAGCGCTTTAATCTGCAACAGAACTGAATAGATTAAATTGTACTCTGTGTAAAATCATTTCCTCAAATGTCATTAGATGTTTCTCAATACTTTTAATTATGGTGCACCCATTTTCCTTTTAAATTTCCATGCCACTGTGGGAGGGGTGTTTTCAGTCAAGTCTATTTCTGGCAAACTTAAAGATCATTAATGAATCCCCCAAAATGATTGATGAATGAATGAATATTTAAAAGGAGATACATCACTATAGCTCCATTATTGCAGCTGCTTATTTGACTAGATTCCCATCTGATCAGACAGTACATGAATTTACTTCCTTTTCAAACAGAAAATGGTGATTGGAACAGGTGGTCAACTAATTGCCAAAATTGCACATGAAGCAGGTGAAGATCTGGCACAGATATTCCTGCGGGATGTAAAACTGAAGATCTCAGCAAAGGTGAAGAACTGAGGATGTCTGGAGCGTTAAGCTCACATAAGGGCTCCTCATCAGTGTCAGCAGACTTATAGCCGGTCATTCAGACATGCAGTCAGATATGCATGCTATGAATGGTGACATTTACAGGTGGAGATTTGCAGGTTGTGTGCAAGTACCCCCATTCATTGTGACTGACTGACTGAAGGAAAATGTATGAACTTTTTTTAATGTCAGTGTTGCTGTATCTCTCTTACTGTTTGACCTGTAAAATATGTGGTTTCATAATGCTCGATATCTGTAAGATCACATAATAAGTTAATGTACCAAGCATGGTACATTAATGGTTTATGCCTGCAGGCCTATTAAAACAAGATTCACAAAACTTCAGTCCATTAAGTCCATCCAAACCCTTGAATGACCTTCTCCTGCCCACATGTATATTTTCACTCATCTTAAAAGGTCCTTTTACCTCTTTGCCTTCCATGGTCTTGAAAGGACTCCCAAGTCAGTAGCAACAGAAAGGCACTTAGCCTCAGAGGACAAGAGTGTCTCTAATGGAATGCAAAATGGAGCACTGTCCTGGCTAAAAAAAATGGGTCGGATAATGGTGATCGTGTGCCTTTCTGTCTGACTGTTTTAAGTTTGCGCCGTGGTCAGTTTTTATGTAGGTCATCTAGATACATCTAAAGTTACATAGTCTTCGTAGGGAAGAACAGGATTGGACACAGGGCAGGGCAAGGCTGCCCCCATCCCTCACAACTGAATCATGACTCAGTTCACTGAAGATCCGTGGAGTGAGCTGGACGAGCCAGACTTACCAAAGCTTTAGGGCGACTGAGGCTAAATGTATACATTTGTGACAAATGTCTTGGAGGGAAAAAAATGTGTTAAAATGTTTTAATAAACTGGATGAAAAAGCCACATGCACTCAATTTTATTTTATTTCAGTTCACTTCACTGCTGTTTCATCTTATCACTTTGCATATTTTGCTCACTAAATAATTATTTTGATTTACTACTGTTACAGAAAATACACATCAAAGTATAATTCTATTTCCTTTGCCAAGCAGTTGTAGTTCCCTGTAGTTTCTTGCCTGATGACCCGATGTCGGTGAGAAGTGGCCGGAGAACCCTTACCATTACTAAACTCAGTAATGGTAACGGTTTAACAGCCACTCTCTGGCAACAAGATAGTGAGTGTGTGTGTCCGTGTCCATCTGCCCATTCACATGCATGTGTCTGTCCATGTCTTGAAACTGGAGGAGGATCGACACCCTGGATAGTACATCATCTATACTGTAGTGTCTCAATAATGAACTTACAGTATATGATGATATCCTGTCCGGGGTTCAAGAGTGAAGTTCATCACCATGGAATGCAGCTCTCTCTCCCTCTCATCTCTTTTTTTTTTTTTTTTTTAAAGATAACCCTCACAGTTTCTTTACATCTGAGCAAAGGTTCTAAAGCACTGAGGTTGTGTTGAGGCTCTACAGAACCAATAAAATACACCCACACAATTACACAGTTAACCATGGCTTTCCATTAATCCTCTATATCTGAAATAGTGTATCAACATAAAGTGTTCTGGTAAAAATGAAGAATATTTTTACAGAAAGGGTAATCTGATCTGTTGTCGTAAATAACTGCAAGACATTAAAGAACTCACTTATTCTCAGCCAATTATCAGGTTGCAACAGTCCTGTCCTCAGTGTCAGAAGCTGTTGACCAGACGGCAGAGTGTTTGTCTTTTTGGAGGTGTTGTTCTTATTCCGCTTGAAGAGTGTTGATTGACGATGTGATGACACTTAGTGTTCACACTCCTTTTTTTATAGCCTCCATGACATCGTCTTCAGCTCAGACACCCCACAGGTTGTCAAGGTGTCTCCTCTGACGCACCGTTTTAATTTGGCCACCTCATTTGCATATGGTGATGACATGAGCTTTCTGATTTGCTGCCCCTCCCCCATCTCAGGTGCAATCATCCAATCAAATTCATGGCCTCTATCTGTCCTCAGACACTTGTGCAACATGATGTTTTGGCATGCTGATATGTGATCATCAGACAGTAATTCATAGAAATTATGTAAAAGGACAATTGAAAATCCTTTAGTTAAGATGTTTATGTTTATGTTATGTTTTGAAATCCTTTAGTTAAAACCAACCATATTTTTTATTTTAGTTTGATGTCTAGTTTGATGATGGTTTCACTGTGTGTGTTACATTGAAAATTGCAACACCAATGTAATGTAAACACATTATTTATTAGCTAATATGAATATAACCATCACAAACATGTAATTTGTGCAGATCTCTGCACACACTAATGTCTCAAGGCAAATATACATTATAACTTCTGCCTGAGAGAAAGGCATCAGGAAAATTCTTATTTGTGACTTTTTTTTTTTATTTATTGGCCCTAACTAATTTATTTCTAAGAATGAATTCTATCTATAACTGCTATAATCAGGTGTTCCCATTTTATACTTCATAAAAGTACAACAATGTTTAAAATAAAATTGTTTAGTCATCCAGATGCCTGCCTGAACTTGGGGTGAGACACGTGTTTTGGGTGGGGTCTTGGTGTGTGGTTGCAAGCCAGCTCTTGTCACCATGGAGACAGCCTCCCCAGTTTGGGCGGGGAAGGTGGGGGAGGCAGTGACTGGCAGGGTCTCTGTGAGAGATAACGTGACTCAGGCCTATCTGAGCCAGACCACCCTCCTCACTGGCGTTCCCCCAGCTTCTTATCAGTTCCAGAAATGAATGAGGTCTCTCTGGATGTTAGATCCAATTCCTGGAAGCAAGAATTTTCTTGACTGACCAAGTGTGGACTTTCATACCTCATTGATCAACATGGTGTCTGTGTGTGTTTTTGTTTCACTATTTCATCTAATAATAAGAACAGAAGCCTCAAAATACTCTCTTGTACAACAGTGGCCATGAGAACCGTCGGTTCACAAGTAGTTTTAGTAGTTTTTAATCAATTCCTATTTCCATTTCTTGAAGTTCTGCACAAGACTGTTTTCACATGATGTTATTGCACAAACGGTAGGAAGTGAGAACTTGACACTGAGTAATTAGACATCTTTTAGTGAATCAGTTGAGAAAAATCACAGGATGAAAATTAGAACAGGAGCACAGCTAATGAAACTGTCAGCTTTATGTCTGGGTTTCTTTTGCACTGACACATTTGTTACAGTCTTCTATATAATGATTTTTAAATTCTCGCTATGTAACTGTAACTATAGAGTTGCATGAATGCATGTGATTTATACACAACCCCTTAAAGTAATGTTTAACATTCATGGATGCACATCTTTAATAATGCATGGCCCTGACATGACCTTCATTCGTTTTAATGGAAAAAGCGCATGACTAAATGCTCCGACCCATCACATTTTTCTTGTATATCACATGTTTAACAAACTGAAAACTGCTTCCACTGTATTTGATACAAATAGTAAGTTGTTTAAGAAAACCTACACTATTAGAGGATAAAAAAGTGGTAATTTGGATGGGTTCGAGTTTAGATTTATGCAAGTTGACAAGGCTCTTGAAATAGATAAATGGAAAGATGTAACAGACGTGTAGCTATCTAATATATAATACACACTGACATGCACACCTTCAGTGTTTTGTCTGAACCGGTTCTTCAAGTACACTGACTCAAGTCTCAGTGTGTGGTTGAGGGAGCAAACAATTCAATAACGAGACCTTTATGCCCCCCGCACTTTCTTGCTGCCATCACTTATATTTATGTAGAATAGTCCTTTGTTTACAAGGCATACCACTAGCATTGCTGCTATTATTTATATTTATGTAGAACAGTCTTCTGTTTACAAATCACACCACTAGCCACAGTGCTCTGCTAAAAGCCATGCCCTGTCTAGTGTGTTTGTTTTAGGTCACCTGTAACTTTGACCTTTGTTTACAACTGTGTTGTACTGTATGTACATATGTGTACAAGAGTGTGCACGCCTGCGTGTGTAGTTGTGTGTACGAGTGCGTGTGAGTGGGTGAGTGAATCTGTGTAGTCCCACAATAGTATATGTAGGCACTATTACGTATCTTCCTTGTCCATACTGTGTTTTAACAGTTATGTTTATCACCAATTGTTCCCGGTGAAACGTTGTCTCATCTCACAGTACATGGCTGAAACGACAATAAAAACCTACTTGACTTGACAGAATAAGAAATCAAATGATGGACAGAAATTAGTTCAGCATGTTCAGTAGGACATTTTGAACGATGCATGCCAGAATGTGTTGCCAGAAAGTCTTGCAAATATGTGAGCCGTCATAGATAACAAGTTGACCTCACGCCATGCCTAAGCGTGTTTGCAAGTTGAACAAGAGTTTTTGTGCACCACTTGGTTTTGCTCCCATTTTCAACTGAAGTCAATGCTGCACAAAAATGCTAATATCTGTTTCATTTTATTCGCAAAATCACAGTGAACAGTGAATATTTCGTCACAGTGAAATATCTGAGCACATTGCTAATTCAACATTAAACAGCATAAACGGCCTTGGATATCATGAAAAGTGGTATATAAAACTGTTATTATTATTATTGTTGTTGTTGTTGTTAGAAGCAGTAGTAGTAGTAGTTATTGTTGTAGTATTAATAGTAGGCCTTTTTATAGAAACGGTACCTGCAGCAGCAGCAGTAGTAGTAGAATTTTTGACATGCCACATGTTACAGACAGGTCTTAAGGAGGAAATATGTTACTGTTTACTTAATGAATTCTTCACTATTCATCCAAACCACTGATCGGAAATGTGTTTAATTAAAATGAAAGATCATTTGTCCAGGGTTCTTATATGTTCATAGATGGTTATGGAGTTGAGACTGATTCGGCTGGGCGTGACTGGGCTGAATCTGAAGGCCAAGTACTTATTGATGATGGACACAGTGCCATTGGATGATAACAAAACACAAGGTCCCTCTCCCCACTCCACCCATGATCACTCCCTCTTACCACACAATCCATCTTGCTAACCATATGGCTCTGATAACCTATAAATGTGCTTTTGTTAGTGTCTTCAGAAAAATATCTGTATGTGTAAATAGAAAATATCATCAAATAGCTGTATCTGTTTGATGGGTCTCTTTGCCTATCTGTTGTGGATTAGGTAGGCCTGTATTTGTCCTGTTTATTTTATGGGTCTCTTTGCCTATCTGTTGTGGATTAGGTAGGCCTATATTTGTCCTGAAAATTGGAAGAGAGAAAATCTAATTACACAACAAATAATAAGAAAGTAGACTGTCTACCACTAGTGTTTAAATTGGTCAGTTTGATTGAGTTTGATTTCCTTTGACAGTGATGAATCTTTCCAGCTTTGCATATCTTATGCTGTGGTGGACAGTTTTTGGACACTGTCTCTTCTCATTGCTACTCCACCTATCCACTTACCTGGCCCTGCAAAAGCCCCACACTCTTTCAGTTCTAGGCTGTATGTTTTAGTCACACATTTAAACACACATTCACACTACCTGCATAATCTAAGATCAGCCTGAATTGAGTTTCATTCCTTTCAATGTTCCATGTCATACAGTGCAGCATTACCCTAAGACCACAACAAAGAAAGCACACTCTGCCACCCCATGCTTATGCAGAGCATTGCATGCTTAAAACCAGACAGGAAAGCTCAGGTTTCCTAGTACACACTTACACTTACACTTACATGACCACACTAGCTTCAGGGAACTTTGAGAGGTACAGAAGGGGAGACAAAACACCTCCCACTTTCCACTTGGAAACCAGGTAAAAATCACAAAAATGTGCTTAAATAAAGATTCTCAGGCATTTTTGTTAATTACTACGACAGAAAATGGCTGGTAGTCACAGTTAATGGTCTAGGTCACTTGGCTCATCACTCACCATTCCTTAATGATCATTTGTCTGAATATATCCAACACTGCCATCTGGTATAAATAAGTCATGAGAAACTGTATGCATGTCTTTGTTTCCATTGCCTCGAAACATAGGGACTGTCACTTTATGTGGTACACAAGATTAAATCCAACCAATATTTGTAACTGTTTGTAATCCAGTATAACAACTTCTGTAAATGCCTTAAACGCCTTTGACACCCTGTGACTCAGTATGCATGTACTCATTTCTCTATGGAGGGTTGGAAAAGAGTTAAGGACTGAAATTTTACTAGGTTTATGCAAAAGATATTCCCAGAAAGGGTGGTTTTAAATATTGAGAACTGAGACAAATTTAAAAATTACATGTTAAATGACATGTTACTGTAATGTGTTACATCACTAAGATTATCTTTCAACAAAACATGACCTTAAATTACCTTGTGTTGTTCACTGAACAAAAACTAAAACATGACCTGCATGGCATCTAAATGCTAAAAGCCAAAACTTCCAAAGTCATATGCTTTCCCGGGTTTTAAGTTTGTCCAAAAAACAAATATATATATATATATATATATATATATATATATATATATATATATATAGATATATATATATATATATACTCATCAGCTACAGGATATTCAATAAATTGTTAGCTGGACATCAAACTTTGTGTAGGCCTATACTTTTGTTTGTTTTGGGTTTGTTTGCTTTTCCCTATATACCCTGCTGTGTACATTGGCCCTGTAGCAGCCACCACCCTCTTCCCATCAATGTTGAGCTCAGTCCTAGTAACTGGGCACAAACATTCGGAGTTGTTTATATTAGAGAAAAGGGGCACTCTCTTGCTACATCATCCTGACGTATAGTGACTTTTAATTTACTATTCAAGCCCAAAATTACCAAAAAAAAGTAAAATTTTATTTTTTCTTTTTGAATTAAAAATGGAATAAAACCTAAGAACGACAGCATTTGGTACAACGTAGACTGAATTTACAAACCGGCCTAACCACTAACTGATGGGGGCACAGGCAAACAAAACCTCCTTGTGCTATACAACACTTGGCAAGGTGAAACAACAGGGCTACAAGTTGATTCACTCCAGGTAAACGATAACTATAAGGGTGCCTACATCACATTTACAGGTTTAATGGAGAATTTGTTGTTTGCATAAGTCGGCTTCCCTAAAACTTTGTCACTCAATCGACCACCATATTCAGTTTCATCTGATAGCCTACTTGTATATGCTACCAATTAAAAATGTAGTGGTGTAAAAGTAAACAAATATATAGTAAATATATAAATATATAGTAAATATATAGTGAAGTAAAAGTTGACAGAGTAAAGTACAGATACTCCCAAAACATAATTAAGTACTCTAGCAAAGTATTTTTACTTAGTTAGACCTGCCATACATCTCTGCATTCTACACGTATAGTGGTGATGAGCACCAGTCAAGGCTAAAGCGCCTCCTTCAGACAAGGAATTCACAGTATCCCCATTATGCAGTAATAGGGCAGCTACACTGCATCACTGGTGTTCTCCATGCCATTACAAGTCCCAAGTGCTGCAGGAGCACCACAGAAACATCCAATCTGCTACAATTTGCCACCAGAGGGCAGTAAGAGGCTGTCTCCTTACATCTACAAGGTGTCTGGTGGACATGATCAAAGACATTCCCCCCTCAACCACTAGAGCCCCCAGAAACACGCAGTGGCATCCCAGACAAGATGGAGGTGAGGTTGGGGGTGTGGTGTGGGGGTTGCATAATCAGGGCTCCCTCTGAGTCAGCAGGGCCACTCTGCTGACTCAACAGGAACAGATGCCTCGTCAGGACCACAAGCAAGGAGGTGCGGTCCAAACATCATTGGTCAGTCAGTGACTGTCAGGTCACAGCAATGTGTGTACTCAAGAGAGTCAGGGCCCACAGAAAGTCTCTCCCTTGAACTCGAGGTATCCAAGTACTAGGCAATGTGTGTGTATCTGCTCAGTAAACACATTATAACTAAAAAAAGAGATGTGTGGAAGAACTAACCCTTTTTTTAAGCATATACTGAACTGAAACCACATTCTTTATAATTTAGCCAAAAATGTTACACAGGCTCTTACAACAAAGGAATCTTTCGGAGTAACGGCTGAGCAGATGAACCTTTGAACACCACACTCTTCTATAAAATAAAGACACTACACTTGACTGTCTCATGCTATTTTATCAGTATAAATACAAGAAAACAGGTTAAAGTCGTAAATGCTCTAGTGAATTCGATACTGTATGTAAAAACACCAAAATTACATCCGATTCAATTTTTTTAAGCAGTGCAACAGCGCTTTCTAGTCATCACAGGACACATCTCAAACAGATACATTTATTGAGACACAGAAGAAATAGGCAAATTCGTACTTTACAAAGTTATTAAGTTAAAGGCAAAGATAGATAGTGTTTACTAAAGCCTCACAGTTAGTTCTGTAAACTTGGAAAAAGAAAATCAATTTTAAGCCATTAAAAGCAATATGGCTAGTATGATGCTGAGGAGACTGGAAGTGCACCAATGTGTAGTTACCATTCTTCACTACTACAGAAACAAGATGTTATTTTCAGCCTTGCAGTGGCTTACTACTGAAACTGATAGGCACTGAGGAGGTCTCATCCCAACCTCTTACTCCATAGCTAACCATTTATTTCAGAGGTAGGTAGGATCCAAAGTAGAAGTAAACTCGTTTAGCAAAGAATGCTCGAGTCCGTAAAGATTATTCTGTTATCTGCCAAGATGCTTTTTGGGAGGGCACTTGTGAGTAGATTTAGTCAATATTGGTGATAATATGATAGTTCCATCAATATTACAACAGTCCCAGAAAGCAACAGCAATCCTGAGACATTACGTAGAGGACAGCACAAATATGGGATTTACTAACAAACTTGTAGCCTTGCACAGAGTAACAAATCATAGGATTCTTCTGTAAGAACATTTGCCACATCCTCTGAGCTTAACAAGGTCTGTCATCAAACCATGAAGCTGGAACGGCTCCTAGGACGTCACTTGATGATATAGTCTTCTGCAGACAGTGGATAGAACACTATCCCAAGGGCTACACTGAGTATGTTACAGAAGCATGTAATTAAGTCAAATGTTAGGAATGCACGCAGAGCTGACGGGTCCATTGTTGTCGTTCCATTGATTATGATGCCTTAAAGGAGAAATCCAGTGTGAATCAGTCAATAGGCCCGATGTTCAAGGTCACTGAATACTGTCTGTAGGAAAAAGAACCAAAAAATGTGATGCAACACAGATTGAATAACAAACCAATAACTATTGCTAACTGAATGGGGAAGAGTGAAATGAAACTGAAAGTAGTTACAGTGCCCCATTCACTTCGTATTAGTTGCCAGTTCACTATTCTGTCTACGCTGCATCAAATTTTTTTCATTCTTTTTCCAACTGATAGCACTTGGCGACCTCAAACAACAGGGCTATGGATTGATTCACACCAGATTTCTCCTTTAACGTTTTAGTAACTTGCCCAGTTTAACCTCCCCGAAAGCCTGTTTTTTTGTATGTTTTGTCTCTTTGGCAACATCAACATCAGAAAATATTACCAGTGACCAATAAAAAAAAAATTGAATACAGCAAAACATTTTATGTAAAATCATTTTTTTTTTGTATTTAATGAAAATCTCAGACCTGAGGTCACAAAGTCTTCACAAATTACCAAGGCAACATCAGTGGTTTGTGATTTCCAGAACGCAAAAAAAAAAATAAAAAAATTACACTGCACCATGTTACAGTCAATGAATGCATAACCTGCTGTGCCTACACACCAAATCAGAACGGCTGGATGGCTTGTTGAGAAATCACAGGCAGGTAGCTCACAGATGAACAAATAAACTAAATGGATGTGTTTATGGTAAATGTTATGGTAATTAGGGAAACTACATGATGTACAATGTAAATTAAAATGAATAGTAAAAAATAAAACAAATAAAATAAAACTATACAATCAATTACAAATGATAGGCAGTATGAAGATGGAATACATTACATTTGCATCATGATCCCTATGGATGGCCTACAATCGACATACATGTTGCTTATGTGTATTAATATGTCTCTGTATGTGTGTGTATGTGTGTGTATGTGTGTGTGTGATAGAGACAGACAGAGAGAGAGAAAGAGAATGTGAGTGATGTGAATACACTGTGCATACATTTTAAAAATGCTAATTACCACTTTTCTTCTGCAGTATCAGTCTAACAGTACTATCACAGAGTACAGACATACAGTACACAAAAGCTGAGAACCAGAGGATGGTAGATATAGGAACATCCTTAAAAGGAGAAATACAGAGTTCTGGATATTCACATGATTTGTATGTATGATAACATGCACAAACTTGTGTTGGCCAAGATGCGGTGCAACTACCACAGAAACAAGATGTTATTTTCAGCCTTGCAGTGGCTTAAAAATAGCAAGTTATCTCAAGTTTGTGCCCTTTGTACGTCCATTATAAGCTTTTGGTGTTAAATGCAACAATCTATCTTGCTCACAACTCGTCCAATTGACACTGTTTTGCTACCAAAACAAAATGTAAACTCATCATACATAAATAAACATAAGATGTCCAGAACCTTTCCTTTCAAACAGAACTCTAAATATATATATATATATATATATATATATTTTTTTTTTTTTAAATTATTGACCCCTGCTGTTTGGCTGCATTTTTGTAACAAGAATGAGAATGAGGTTAGTAAGTTAACACTACTCATCAAGGTATAGCTAGAGCAACATAAGTGTGTTGAAGAGAAGAGACATGCTGATTCTGCACTCAAACACATCAGTGTCTATCTACAGGTGAATTGCACATGTAGTTAGATACTGAGGCATTAATTAAAACTCCCTTTGCAGATGATTGGTGGAGAGGCCTTCAAGCCACCGGTGTCAACACAATGAGAAGACCATCCTATCTATATCCCACTGACAGAGAACTTGCTACATATTTCTGAGTGCAGCATGATGTTAGTGATTTTCCATGCAATGCCATCTCGTGGCTTTGTAAAAAAATTTTTTAAAACTGCAACACAAAATACTTCATGCAGATTATCTGATCCTATGGTTATAAGGCTATCGAGGTGTCTTTAATTCAAAGTATAGTGGGTTGTGCTTCTAGAGAGCAGCATTGCCAACGTCCCTTAAAATCTTAGTTGCATTTTACCAGTTGTATCTAACTACCCCGGTGTATCTGCCAAGATTGCAACAGAAGTTGGCCAACGGCTCACTCTAGAAACTCAACCCTGCTCTGGCAGGAAACCGCTGTAGTTCCACGTGTCTCCTGTAGAAGGCAGAGGTGAGTGCACAAAGTGAGGGTGGTTCAGTAGGTCTATGCCTGAGCACTGGTCAGCTTTTGCAGGAGTGGAATCTGGAAATAAACAACAAATCCAGGTATTTTAATCACAGGCCCTTTGATTAAAGGCCCTTACAAGTGCATGATTTTCATATTTCTATATGTTGAAGATCCATAAGTACAGGTAACATACGTTTAATTAATATGTCAATTTAGGCTCAATATCACTTAGCTGATCCCAAGAAACACATTAAATCATATAACAATTTACGTCACATGTAACAATTTACCTATATGATCCCTTCCCCTCTCCCCCCCTTACATAAACATAAACCTCTCCTACATAAACATAGCCATAAACTAGCGCCACCTAGTGGTTTTGCTGAATTTCGTTTAGCTCCACCACTGTGTCAGGAAGCCAGGCAGAGACTTTGGTTTGCACCGAACGAGCGAACAGAGGGAGAGTTTCTTTGCACTTTGCACAAAGTGAAATGATGTAAAAACGGCTGATGCATCAGGCTAATATAAACATGTATGAAGTAGGTTTCTGTGTTTTGGTCCCCAAGCTGTTAATGTGGCAGTGTGCCCACCTTGGTCAGGTCCACTCCGGTGAGCGCATTCACAGACACAGGCAGCTCAGCCAGCAGACGGTTCACCTCCCCAGTCATGCGGCTCCCCTCACCACTCAGGATCACAATCTCGTTGGTCCTGGCCAATGGTGCTGCCACTTTGGCAGCAATCTGCACACATGCAAACACAAACAGATTAGAAAATCTGATTAGTGTTTGATTTAACCGATCAATAGCCCTGTTGTTTGAGGTCACAGAGTGCTGTCTGTAGGAAAAGAAGACGTAAATTTCATACAATATAGGCCAAATAGCCAACCAGCAACTAACATTAAATGAATGGGCCCCATGCACTTGTACACACAGTGTAAACTGCCAATTCACTCTTTAGTCTACCTTCTAATTAGTCTATTATTTCCTACACACTTGGTGACCTTGAACAACAGGGTTATGGATTGATTCACACACAATGGTTTTAACTTGGGGTAAATGTTTTACCCTGTTAATAATTTAGCATTGGTTTATGCCTTGCAAATACCATGTCAAACAAATCACAACCCACTGTCTACCCCAAACTAATAATTACCTTGGGCAGGGCCTCCAAGACCAGAGAGGTCTTAGCCGCCTCGCCGTACTGCTGGTAAGCTTCGGCTTTAAGCCGCATCTTTTCTGCCTCGGCCTTGCCCACGGCCTCGATGGAGCCAGCCTCAGCCTCACCAATGCACCTAATCTTCTCAGCCTCTGCCTGGGCGGTCAGCACTTTCTTTATCCTGAGAGTGGGGACAAAGGGTTTAGAGAAGGAGAAAGGGAAAGAGGAGGAGGAGAAAAAGAGAAAAAAAGAGAAAGGCAGAGGGGGTGGGGGTTGGTGGGTAAAGGAGGAAAAATTGAATGAATGAATGAATGAATGAATGAATATGAATGTGAATGAGAATACTCAACAAAAAATGAATAAATATGAATGTGAATATGTGATCACGTATATTCATTACGACAAATGAGGAGGACAGACACTGAATAGACATTGGATAAACTGGAAATGTAGGTCTCCACCTCACATACACTGCTAACTGAAACATGCCAATCAAATCCCAGCTATCGGGTCCAGACAAGCATTTGCATGAGGTGTGCAGATCTCTTCTCTGTCCATCTATTTCCAGTGGCTCTAAAGGATTCAACCCCAGCACCTTCTGTGCTCATGCGGAAACAGCACTCACTTCTGCCCCTCGGCCACCTGCTGCATCCGGTAGGCCTCAGCCTCAGCTGGCCGCTTCACCGTGGCAATGAGCTCCTTGTCTGTCCTGTCGATTTCCTTCTCCTCGATGGTGATCTGCTTCTTTCGCTGGACCACCTCGATCTCAATCTCCTCCAATCGGATCTTCTGCTGTTCCTTGGCTGCCTGAAGCTCATAGGCCAGCTGAGCCTCTGCTTTCTTATAGGTAGAACAATCAAGAAAGAGCAACATTTTATTTAGAGAAATGTTATTGTCATCAGGAATAACACTGGCCTAAGGGAAAGGAGCGTAACTTTCATATTCATAACATACAACTATGGTAGGGGTGGTGGTAGTGATGGAGTATTCAATAAATAGCAAAAGACAAAGTATAAAAACATGAGGCACCTTTGTGTTAACTTCCTGATTGAAAGCAGCTTTCTGCATCTCCAGTTCTCGTTTAGAATCAGCCATCTTAGTGTCTGCCTGGAACTTGACATCCATCATCTCTTTCTTGCATTCAGCTTCCTATTAGCCGCAGACAAGGAGATGGGTGAACAGAAAGTAAGTCAGGTAATGTCTGCAGGGCACCAGGATAGCATGTAATGCAGGAAAACCTGAGGTAAAGCTGCTATGTTGGGTCTAAAAGAGATTTTCAGAACCAAAAACTATAAACACACAGCAAGCACATCTCAAACTGTCTTACCCTGATCCCTGCGTCTCTCTCGGCCTCCGCCACTCCAATGTCGGCATCTCTCTGCACAGCTGCAGTCTGGGTCTTTCCTAGAGAGCTCAGGTATTCCACTTTATCATATACATCCTGTCACCAGGGGGCAAACACACAGAAAAACACTGTTAGTGCTGTCAGACCACAACAAACATGCAGCAGCATTCAAACTGCTTAAACAACTCCAAAAAACAACAACTGTAACAAACATACAAACAAACAAGAAACTTCAGGCTGATGATGAAAGCCAGGGGGTTGTGGGTACCTTTATGGTGAAGCTGAGGATCTCAATGCCCATGCGGCCCACGTCTGGGGCTGCCACCTCGCGCACCAACTTGGCAAACTGATCCCTGTCCTGATAGATCTGCTCCACTGTCAGTGTGCCTGTAGGGCAGGAAGAGATAGGGGCTCGTCAAGCGTGTCTTCATTCATTGGAAATATCCAAAAAAATGCAACTGTTTCAACAAGGTCTGTGTCATTTTCCAACACCTTTGAAGTTACAACATTCAGAAACTTCCTGTCAAAACCCACAGGCAAAAGTAGGTCAGGTGTGTGCTGTAGATTGGTTTCAATATCAAAAACCCAAAACTGCCAATTTTCCTTGGTCCCCAGTTAAACCTCTGTTTTCAGGTTATGAGTAAATGAGTGAAAAAAAGTCAACACCTTACTCACAATGTTCCATTACATGAGCATACTAAAATTAAACTGCTATAAAACTAAAAAACAGCTTTCCATCAGATCCTCACAAATATGAGACTCACCCAAAATGGAGCGCAGGTGACCTTCCAGTGTCTGTAAAATAACACTCCGGATCTCGTCCACCGTCTTGCCCAGAAACTGCTCGCAAGCGTACACCAGCAGCTCCTCGTCAGATGTGACCTTGACCTGTTGCAAGAGCCGCAACTTATCAGCATGTCACACAGAGGCATCTACTGAAATTAATAATAAAATACCAGCGCTATTTTATTTTGGTAGTGTTCAACACATTCAAAACACACTTTTCCACAGTGCTTGAGTAGCGTGTTAACGCAAAGGGCTAAACATACATGCAGTGATCCACTCTGTATTATTAGAGTGGATCACTGTATTATCAGAGGAGATAAATGCCCATATGTAGACTACAGGGTTTGAAAGTACAATATATGATATTCTGAATATGAATTACATTATCGTATTTTTATAACTTATTGTGATTTTTGGGGGCTTTGGCTAGAATCAAAATCATTAGTCATTAAAGAAGGTTTCAATATTCTTCTGAAGTATGTATACAGGCAGCACTATACTGTGTGGGTAACATATATTCAAACATCTATAACTGTAAGCTAAACAATTCACAGACATCCATTAGAGTACATCAAGTCTTTAAAACGGTCAGTTAATTTTTTTTTTAAGAGAGCCTCCCACATACAAAAAACATTATCTGTCTTATAATATACTAAATACATAGGCATTAAAATGTGTTGCTTGCTCTTGACTGACTGTGGTAGTCAGACTGTGGTACTCATTCATCTGCCAATGTGTTTGAGTCGACAGCATCATCAAAAAAACTACATGACACTGTGTGCTCACTGTGAAACGCAGTCAAGAAAACGGTGTCATCATCAGCAGGGGTGGCCAAACCTTTCTGTTTGTGGGCCACATACTGAAAAATCTAAGCTGCCCAGGGCCAAAGCAAAATTAAGAGCACCAGTTTTTAACTTGTGTCAAGTGAAGGAGTGACTGAGTTTTAAATAAGTAAGCCCGAAGGCCATCTAAACCATTCCATATGATGCTACACTGCTTAATAATACTACTGACAAACATTTCACATGTTACAAACATGTAACAGTACTAAAACTATGATGTGCAATACACATCTCATTTTAGATTAATGTAACAATGAGCCACATTACATTTTATATTTTGAATTCATTGTTGGTCGCTTGAAAGAGAGCAGTGGGCCGCGTAGTTTGACCACCCCTTGTCTAAAGCATGCTAGATGTAACCCTTCCCTTTGTGTACAGAGCACACGCCACATTGGCTAAAATCACAAATCAATTCACTGTGAGCTCAGATGGGTGGCTGATCTCCAGGGATTCTTACGTCCCCAACATGGCCGTCTTAAAGGACCATACTCTGCTGTGCCCACAAATGAAAATCCACATCAGCAGATCATTCACACAGGGCAGATCAGAGATGAGTCACCTGCCCCTCCTTGCTGCCAAAGAAAAAAGACACTGTGATCAAGTCCTTAATGAGAAGAAAAGAAATGACAGAGCAAAGGAACTATACTCATGGGTAAGGAGAAGAAAAGGGGATGTGATAGTAATGAAAGGGAAGGGGGGGGGGGGGGGGGTGATGGCAGCAGCTCCTCAGGATTCGGCTTACGTCATCTGGCAGAGAACAAGCAAAGGGGAGAAATGAACACCAGACTTTCGTGACGGGGTTCAGCATATCCACTGGGGGGAGGAGGCGCTCAAGCGAGCAATCCAGCAGGCTCTCGTGCATTCACACAACACAACCACGCCACAAGACACCACACAAATAATAACATGCTCAATCTGTGGCTCTTTGACAGTACTGAAACGATTGGTTGGAAAAACATCAAACCAAGAACAGGATGTTTGTGAAGTACATGTATGCAAGTCCCAAGACATGTATGCCTTTTAAATACAATTAAACTAATATATATTATATAAACTATATATAACTTATCAAAGTAGTTACTGTTTTTGTTTTGTTTTTTTTCATTTATATATGCAAAAGTCAATGAGGCCATTTGCAACATTAACACAGATCATTTATGTTTTACTTTGCAAAAGAAGACACACGGTAGTGTTAACACAGTGTTTCAAGTCTGTCCCATGTCAAAAGAGTTTGGTCCAGAAAGCCTAAAAGAGGTGTGCATATCATTCAGTAAGACATGGCAACAGGGAAAGACTCCAAACCTCAGCGTGTAGTCAATGAAACTCCAAACCTTTTTGTCACTGAAAGCCTAAGGCACAGGAAACCTCAGGGTATCTGATCTGCCAAGTGTTTCCTCCAGTTATGAGTGCTTGATGTGGGAAAGGCTGTGTAAAAGCCAGGAAACAAAATCTGTACTTCCCGTATTCCCACACAACCTTATTATTAACTATTACAGTAACCTAAGCAGTTACAGCTAACTCTACAGGTGCATTCAGTCTTGGCACAGACAATACAATGCAGAACATAAAGAGGGCAATTAAGGATGAACAGAAACAGTGGAAAGAGGCAGGTGTGGTCAACAGGCTCTCTCACATTCCTTGTCTAAAATTCTTTATGAAATCCATGGTGAAAAAGATTTATTGTTCTTAAATACACTGCTTACAGCATTAAGAATGAAAAGTGTTCTATAAACAGTTAATCAATCAATGCTGAAGGATGGGTTGTAGTAATCTTCAGAAAACATATTTTATTTGTACTAAAATTAGTACAAATACATGGCAATCCCAACACACCTTTCTCCATAAGCATTATTGGGCAGTGGTAGCGTAGCGCTAAAGGAACGTGGCTAGCATGCTAGTAGCCAGGAAATTGTGGGCTCATGTTCCGGTTGCCACCGTTATGCCTGTGAGCAAGGCACTTAACCCTAAGTTACTCCAGGGGACACTGGCCCTGAACTAATTGATAGCTGAAAAATGGAAGTCGCTATGGATAAAAGCGTCTCCTAAATGCATTATTGTAAATGTATTGCAAAGCATAACTATAATTGTAGGGATTTAGTTTGACTGCAGCCTAGTTCTGCCTAGAACAGAGACAAGAAATGATTGATCTTCATGCAGGCTACAGGAGACATTATAGCTCTGCTAAACCTTGGGGCAATTGCTGGGAGCCTGACAAAGGTTTAAGGCAAACATTATGTAGGTCCAGTAAGGAAATCAACATAAAAACAAATAAACAAATTTTTAAAAATAAATAAATAAAAATAATAAATTGACAAGTGGAGGGTTCTGAAGCGACCTGGATCTGAAAGAAGCATTCCTTAATGGCGATGTGAGGCGATTTACCTGTGCCACTCCAGTGACAGTTATAGCTACGCCCTCGGCTGTCTCTACATCCTCACACTTGGGCTGCAGGGTCATAATCTCAAGGGTTATCCTGTGGAGAACGCAAAACAAAAAGAACCCAAAAAGGTTTGCATGTTCTAAAAGGAGAGTGTGAAAAAAGTCAAACAAAGTAAAATCAAAAGGAGTTAATAATGAAAACAGGCAGCGACAGAGAAACAAACAAATAAAGGAAACAGGAGCAGCATTCACTCCAGACACACCCACACACCCAGGCGTTTTGATAGTTAAAACAGAATGCTTCTGAAGATGCAGGTTTACAAATTTTCAACTTCCTAGGTGTCCCCCTAGGTGCCTTCCACTGTAAAAATGACAGCTGAAATGTGCTCACCCATTACATAAGCACATACATACACTGTTGTTACTGTCTCTGTTCAGACCTATCCCAGTACTGACATACACTGGACTTGTTGGAGTCCCCTTACTCCCATTGTGCTAATTGGCTAGTACTTGCATACATGATCAATTCTCGGAGCTATGGATAGTCAGAAAGTGTGGACATCAAAGCATTACAGCAGTAACAACTATTTGACCGTATGTGGGGAGGGGACTTTCACAAAGGACTTCTTTGTAAACTGTGTCAAGGTTTACTGAGGCACGCAAAAGGGCTCAGTTACAACTGCATCTCCATGGAGACATTCATGGCACTGTCCACTATCAAAGCACCAGGGTGAGACACATTAGTAAGCTGACAAAGAGCTGTAGCCAAGCCCAGAGGGGGTTAGTTACTGTGGAATCTCCCACTCTCTCCCGATTGGCTGTTGAGGGAGAAATGAGAAAGAGGAGGAGGAAATTGGTTGAGAAACCACATGATCGTCAGCCCTCGACTGGTTTTTCCAGTTTCCGGATGTCATTTTTGTTCTCAATATGTCTCCATCTCAGCTGGACTTTCTGTTTGTTTATTTTTTTTTTTTAAATAATTGTTGTTGGTTTTTGCGATGCATTACCTGAGCGACCCCTGTCACATCCAAGGGGACACCCTCCGAAGTTTCGATATCCTCGCAGCGACAGAGGATGGTCATTATCTCCAGAGACAGTCTACTCAGGCAGGCAGGCGAAAGAGGGAGCGACAGGAGAGGCAGGACAGCAAGTATTACAAAAGCAGTTAAACTAAATGAGAAAACAGGGGTGGGGAGGGGAAGGGCGGGGCAAGGGGTTAGGAGTCAGGAATTGGTGAGTAGCAAACCCGGTTAAGCACCCATCTGATTTGTGACACAACTGTCAATGACACTCCAAAAGCTTCCCTCATTCAACTCTTCAACAAATAATTTGGGGCCGTCATGGCCTACTGGCTTCGGGCTTGTAACCGAATGGTTGCCGGTTTGATCCTCGACCAGCAGACCATGGCTGAAGTGCCCTTGAGCAAGGCACCTAACCCTTCACTGCTCCCTGGGTGGCACTATAGTGGGCAGCCTACTGCCCCGGGTTAGTGTGTACTTCACTTCATTGTGTGCTATGTGTAAAAGTTAAATGAGTTAAATGCAGAGAACAAATTTCCCTCACAGGATCAAAAGATCATAGATTATTTTTTATTGTTTCAATTAAAACAAAGACAAATTTCAGTTTCTTTTTTTAGCCTAGGCTAAGCCACCTTGTCAGAGTAGAGCATTCAAAACTACTAGAGTGAGAGTGTCACAGAGTTACATTCCTGACAGCCAAAGATGGAAATGTCTCTAGCCTATATAGACCACAACCAATCAACTGAGATAAGTGCTAGGCTATTTCAAGCAACAGTATAATAACAGCTCCAAAAACCACACCAATCTAAAATGCTGCACAACCTAATGGGCAAATTCTACTGTACAAAGTGCAGTGTGGACTAATCAGAGTGAGGGAAATTGTGAACTGTAAAAATGATTGGAATTGTGAAATACAATTAACAGACTATTATCACCCAGAGAAATGGAATGCTAATTTCTGCTTGGCTGGCAGGCTGTGTGTTAATTCTCTACAACTCGTTCTCCATCAATGCTCTTTTGAATAGTAACTATACCCACAACCACAGCATCACAACACCACCTGCCTCACTTATGCCATACAGCCTGGTTCTGAAACCTCATCTGATACAGCACTCCACAAATTAGGCCTACTGCTTGATAAGTGAAGTGATTCATGTATCACACATCACAACCCATCCACTGTTCTAGACTGACTGGGGATGCCTCCACCCTCTGTATCTTTTGCATATATGAACTGATACAGCATAACAGCAAGGCACACCATATCTGAAAATTCCTGTCTTCTTCCTCCCAGACTCTAAACATAGCACCCACTCGCCTGTGTCCAGCAGAATTAGATCAATATCCCGGTAACAGCATCCATTAAGGAGATTACAGTGAGCAGGGAGTGGCCTACCAGCCCCCCACATCACCTAGTCAGCTACACACCCCAATTACAACATCTCACAGGTTTCAGTGCAGATGGCTCAAATCATCTAAATGCCAATATTGAAAAGTCCTATTTCATTTATGGGGGAGCATGACCATTTAAATCAGGGAGGTGAATTCACACTTAGTATTAACAGTATTAACAACACTTCATCCATTTCCATCCATTGTAGCAAGAGGAATAGAATGTATGATTTAAACTAAACTAGTAGCCTAAATGATATGGCAGTTGGCCACACCCTTTATGCATGGGAACCAACCCGCACAAGGAAGTAAAGCCTTTGTTGGCATGACCAGCACAGAATCCAAAAGGTATTCCACAAAAGACAAACAAAGGCGCATGTAATCACAGAAGAGGCAAGGTGTGTTAGAATGACAAGACTGACAAACCAAAAGAAAGCAGCACAGAAAATATATAAAAAAAAAACACAGCCAAATTGTTGATTGCAGGCAAACAATTTCTTGCAATATGAAAAGAGTAACTAATTTCTCTGCAAAAATGCAAAGAATGTTGGTGACACGGGGGGGTGGGGGATGGGGGGGGCAAGATTGACCTATGCAGCGGACCAAAATGTGGTCTTAGATAGGCACTGGTTAGCAACAGCCCACTGGCACTATTCTGGGTTCATTAAAAACTAATCCCCCCACCTCCCCAGAAGAGGCAGCTAATTACAGCTGAATGAATTTGTGTGGCCCTGAGCTGAGCTGATCCTCGCCCCTGTGCTGTCAATGTTTATCTTTCCAGGGAGGAGTGGACGGGCCTAGCAACCCAGGCTCCAATACTGTGCTGCAGCTGACAGAAGTGATGAGTTATTTGTTTAGATAATGTTGTATTGTTCAACCCAAAGTGCAACTAAGGCCAATGCAATCTGCTCTGATACAGCGATACGAATGTGTTCTACATGTAAAACCCAGGGGTTCTAAATATAATCACACGTATATGTACATGTACATGTATACATCATTTATCATCTCCAAGAATGTAAACATTTTATTTCTTCCGTCTTTGGTTCAGTTTTCAGAAAACATTTCACAAAATGAGGGCCCCACTCTTAATTTTGCTAGACAGTAGAAAGACTAGAGAGGCCTGCACGCCCTAATAGCTTCAGCTACAATCTGACAAACTACAAGTACACAGTGATGTGCTTTTCATTTTCTTTTATGCAAGCTATAAACCAATATGCCCCATGAGACATGCTCGCTTAGATGTTATCATTACAGTACTAGTCAAATGTTTGGACACACCCTCTTATTCAGTTTGTTTTAATTAAAAAAAAAAACACACTAATTTAATTTTCTACATTCTACAAATTAATACTAAAGACCTTCAATATGAAGGAATACATATGGAATTATGTAGTAAATGGAGAATTTTTTTTTTAAATGTTAAACAAACCAGAATATGATTTATATTTTAGGTTGTTGAAATTACCCACCTTTTGATTTGATGACAGCTTTGCACACTACTGCCATTCTCTCAATCAGCTTTATGAGGGGTATACTACAAAGCAAGGTTACTTATCTGGCTAAGCCGGCTGCCAATTGAATAGGCCTGATCTACAATATAGGGAACATTTTAAAATAAAAGATTAAAACATTGAATTAAAGGGTGTGTCCAAACCATTGACTGGTACTGTACTTTAGTTCAGTGAACCTATTCTTTCCGTGCTTGTGTAAACTGAACAATAGACTGTCAGCGTTTGGACTATAAACAAAGGCAATGGCAAAAGAAATTGTGGCAAAAGCGATGGGCTTTTAGGAGGGGCAAGGGGAGACAGAACTTACTTCTGTATATCTGTGACCAACCACCATGCCCAGGCCCAGCCTCCCACTGTGTACGTCTTCTTGTCTGACCCACAGCAGCCACCTGCGGAAAAATGACACAATAGGGTGTGTGTGTGAGTGTGTGTGTGTATGAGTGCATGTGAGTGCGTGTGAGACAATTTCACTGCTCTGGCAGAGGAAACAGAGGCATACCGCAGTTCAAATCTCATATCCACCCTGGCACAACTGTAGCATGCAAAAATCTTTGAAAACATGGAAGCGATGGGCAGATATATATATATAAAGATAAATATAAATTGTGTGCTCGCCTAGAGGGGGAGTTTAAGAAGTGTTGTCTACACCACAGCTTGAGACATTTTTTTTTAATTTTCCTTCCAGATCATATTTCTTTCTCCCTGAATGCTGCCACTGCTAAAACTGGTATGCAGGTAAAAAGGGATGTGGGTGGGGAGTTGGGAGAGACTAGATTTCACTGAAATGGACAAGCAGGAAATTCATCCTTCACAATCCATTTTTTTATTTTAATTTCTTTGACTTTTAAACTTCTATGACAAACACCATGGAGATTGAAGAGGCTAACAAATTACAGACAAGTGAACTCTGCATTTTCTCATTGTGAGAGACCCATTTGTGTCCTTCACATGTGGCAAAACGACCAAACCAATTACATGAAAAAAGTATACCTCCAAAAAACTGCCAGTACCAGTAGCGTGGCTTGAAGAGAGTGGGACCTTAAATTCACATTATTCTTTTTCTGTTGTATTTTCTGATGAGTTTTTTTCCCCACAACCACTAGTTCTCTTAGGAGTCACAGAGACACAAGAGTTGCAAAACATAGCCCTTGTTGCCACATTATGAGGCCACTATTCAAAGTGTGCCACAGAAACACAGTGCTATTTCCGTCCCTTCTCCATCTTAGCGGCTGCATTTGTAGACACTGGCTTTTTAGGCTATGTCAAAATTCTCAAATGACATTCCATTCCACTGGGGTTCTGCTGTAGCAGCTGTTCTGATGCCATAAGAGGGTGGAGTCACTAGGAGGGCCAGCTGGTCCAATCAACGTCAAAGTTTTTTCTGTCAGGACTCTTTCTCGATCTCCCTTAGGTCTCTTTCAGCTGACTGGTACCAAAGTATTGTCCATCTTGACATCATCAACTTCATAAACTAAAACATTGCTTTTAAAACTATCTACCATCACAACATCCCATGATCTGTGCATCCATATGGTAAAGCCTAGGTCTGACATTTGCACATTTCAATACCATGTCTCAGAATGTTGTAAGTAATGTGTACATACAAACTCAGAACTTTAGCAAGTAATAAGATTAAGAGTAAGAAGAAGAAGGTTATATAGTGTACTGTATAAACCCCATGAAATCCCTACAAATTATATCATGCCATGG
This sequence comes from Tenualosa thibaudeaui, assembly GCA_027481765.1. NCBI lineage: Eukaryota > Metazoa > Chordata > Actinopteri > Clupeiformes > Clupeidae > Tenualosa > Tenualosa thibaudeaui. Next base: position 9,555,948 of record JAIFZK010000009.1, on the reverse strand, counting down.
TCTACTTCCCCAAATGTGTGAAACAAAGGAGACTAAATGAACTCACACCGTGGCAAAAAACAAGTCTAACAGCTAATGAAAAAATAAATGCACTGTGTGTCTCTTCTCTACTGATATGAAAATTAAAAAAATCATACAAACTAGCCTACTATTTGAAATGTTGGTATACCAAACAATAACAAAGGACATGTATTTCTTTGTTGCCAGTAAAGTAAAATGTCATAATTAACATTAGTGTCTGGATGTAAATAACACCATCTTGGCAACCCTGGTAGATCCTGACTTTATCAACATGTATTCAATAGTATACAATGACTACTTTCTTTCCTTAAAGGTAAAGGTTAAACATCACAAAAATCAATATATAACAACTGATGGAAAAGACTTGGTGTGTTAAAGGACTACTAAGTCTATTCAGATGGAATTCCTGAGATCCAATTTGTATGGACACAAAATGCTGCCTCAGCTAAGCACACTGTTCGTATTGCACTAACTTACTTGACATATTGGCCACAGTATATTGACTCATTTCCACATTTCCATCTCCAACTAAGAGGTCTAAGGTCTAAAAAGGATTTAGAAAAAATTCCATGCCTTTATCTTCAGTAGGGTTGATTATTATGGACTTTTCACAAATCTTCCTAATAAGACCTTCAAACATCTTCACTGATCCAAAATGCAACTGCTAAGGTTCTTACAAGAACAAAAATATTTGACCACATTACTCCCATTCTGAAGTCCCTACATTGGCTCCCTGTAAGTTACAGAATTGACTTTAAAGCACTGCTGCTTGTGTTTAAATCACGACATGGAACAGGACCTAATTACCTACATGTTTCAGCAACACACACACCACTTAGGTCTCCTTGGTCACAGGAGAAAAATTTGCTGGTAAAACCTGTGGTCAAAACAGAGTGGTAAAGCAGCTTACAGCTGCTATGCAGTTCAGCATTGAAACCCACTTCCTGAAGACATCAAAAATGCAGCTAATGTTTTCAAATCAAGACTTAAGACCAAACTGTTCTCTTTTTTGATTCCTTCATCTACTGTACTTTGCTTTTATCTTTGTACAGCACGTTGAAATTCCTTTGTGTATGAAATGCACTACATGAATAAACTTACCTTGCCATACATTAGCAACCCCATACCCTCCCCCCAAACACATTAACACACACACACACACACACAAAGAGACTCCACTGCTGCCATGTGCCCAAACATGTTCAGTGAAGGGCCAAAACATGATCTGGCATTGAGTTAAATGTCAAGGTTCTGGCACAGTCCTCAAGTGCAAACGGGCATTAGAAAGTGGATTTTAACTATGAGTGATTCTTTGGACCTCCCAGAATTACTGCTGCTTTCACAATATCAGTGCTCCCACTCTTTAACACTAGTGACATTCATTCATTTGTTCATTATTTATGTCGGCAAGTCTTGGTGGAGGTCAGTTTTGCTTTTACAAAATATTCTGGTTTGGTCTGCAAGGTCTTCAATTTCAATTCAATTTTGTGGGATCTTAACGTACACAGTCTTGCGTAATTTGTGCTGTTTGACCAAAGATTGTTTAGAATATCTTGACCTGTCTGTTTTGAGCAGCGAGATTTTTAAAGATGGGATGCTGAAATGATGGAAGGCCTGTTACAATCATAAGTAATACAAGGGAACCAACAGTAGTTGAGTGTTTAGTCACAGCAGGAATCGTTATGTGTGTTTTGAATACCTGCCATTCTTTCCGTTGCTGATACAATCCAGATTGATTAAACATCTTTGATGTTATCTTGACTAGTCTGTTCTATGGTCGCTATGTTTGCATACACCATAACGTTAGTCAACAAATCAGTTTCGTTGTTTGTGTTCATAATGAAACCGAATCACACTTTTTATGCAAGTGTACCCATTAAGTCCACAAAAATCTAAGTTTAGACATTTTTTAATCGATATTGATATGGTTTGCAGGGGAGATAACTTGTCAAACCGCAAGATTAATCTCTCATTTGCATGTATGCATTCATTTTTATAGATTTCAAAAGATATAATGAAAATATTTTACAAAATGTGTCAAAAGTCTATTTATTTAGACTTTTGGTCCCTGAAAGTCCCCCACCAATAGGCTTCTTTGGTCGCCTGACCCTATTTAAGACCATGGGTGTTCCAAATAAGAACACATCACAATTTTTAATAAAAGATAATAAATTATTGCTTTACAAGAATAAATAATAATAGCAATGCAACAATTCCAAAATATATTAAATAAAAAAAAAATATTGAAAATAACTCTTTAACTAGATCTAGGTCTGCTCAGGTGAAGTCCTAACCTTCATTTATATGGGACCTACAGAGACTGTGAAAAGGCACAGTTGTCTCTAGACTAAACCAAAACCTCCGCACAGTTGTCCTTTCTTAATTTTTGTTATTGTTTTATTTCCTCTTCTTTCCTTCTTTCTTAATTTGTCTATGTTTTAGGCTTATGTTATGATTGGCAGCAGATTATATTTCTCACTGCAAATGAAATCTAGAGCTTAATGTTCAATATGATCAGATCTGTGCTGTTTATTAGTGGACGCTATTATTAAAGGCCGTTAATTAGTGGTTTATTAGTTAGCATTCCCAAAAACTAGGAATCATATGAGTATTTGATTTGAAAGTCATAACAGTGCATCCCTACCTATGTTAAACAAGACATGCATAAATGCAGCCAAATGGTTTAAAATGACAAAGTATGTCTTAATATACAAATATCAAATCATTTACCTCTCATTTTTCATAAAATAAATAGAATTCTGAAAGAAATGCCTTTTTTCAGTTTGAGGGGTCGCGAAACACCAATTTTAAGTTTTTTAATATCTTTGCATAGAGTGTCATGGTAACTCACAAAAAGTTAGCCTACCTCAAAACTTTTATTGGTTGATTTGAAATTAAAAGCACTTTGAATTAAACTGCCGGACTGATTAAGATAATGACTGGAGCTAAACATTGTCTTCTTTTTGCAAAATTTGACTTCCAAGTTGAAAGTGGGCTTAAATTGTACGTGGGCTTAATGGGTACACTTACCCTATAGGTCCTGTTGTAACTGTGTGTGATTGAAAGGCAATCATGAGGTTTACTCCCAATTTTATGACCCTTGATTAACCACAAACTGGTACCAGTGTGCGTTGCGTAGTGAGGAGTCTCTCACATATGTCTACATCAGTCTGTTGCATTAAAGAGTATAAAATATGCAAAAGGGGACACGTCAAGGGAAAGGAGCCAAAATTTCAGTTTTAATTTTGAGGCAAATACTGTGCATCTGGACTACATTTTTACACAGTAAACTTGCTTCAATTCACAAAGTGTGCCAACTGTACAAACCTCATTACAATACACTATGAGTTTGAAAGCCCTACATAAGATTATCTCTTAGACCATATTTAGCTTCAGCTAAAACTTCATCCACCTTTTCATGAATTTCAAAAGGCTATTTCTAAAAAAAAAAAACAAGTAAAAGTGCTATGCTTGACTGTTAATTACACAGTGTCACATCCTAGAACACATATGAATTTTGCTTTCCACTCTCTAAAGAGAGTAAGTCAATAGCTGGGTTTCCATCCAACTGGTGGATGCACATATAAGTTATGCAAACAAGAAATCCTCAGTTGGAAATACCTGCAAATTTGCATCAGTCCCCTAATATGAATATAAACTTTATTCATTTAAAGAGGGGTGGATTAACTCTTAAATGTGCTTAAAGTCAATGGGAACAGTTTAATTTGCGTATATTCGCTTTTACCGCGTTTCTGTCCATTGACACTGATCCCACAGCTGGTTGGAACACGTCACTGGATTAGCCTAATGTTCATTTTGTTCATTTGTACACAGCTGATGTAACAATGCAGACGCATATATTCTTGAGCTAAATTCTTGTTAATGTGAATATGAAATGTGAATAACTTGAATGGAAACCTAGCTAATGTAAGTAACTCAAATGCACAATTTTTTTTAATCACTGATGCCAATTTCATGCTGGGCCACCTACCATCTAGGCCTATGTCTGATGGAACATACTGAGATTTATGTTGCTGAAACATGACAGAGCACCTTCACAGAAGGGCCAATTTCACAGCAGCCATTTTTCTAAAAAAAAAGTGGCAAAGTAAGCACAGGTTTTATTAATGACGGCTAATAAGATTCTGATTCAGTGTAGCAGAATCAGATCTTTATTGAATGTCATCAAGATGTCATTAGTAACACCTTATATTGATAAGAATTTTATAGTCAGGTTTCCACTGCAGAAGCTAGGCACACTACCCAAGTAACAAGGACATAATTTCTTCTTCAACCCTGAGCCCTTACTACACTGTAGCCTAATTAGGCTGCTCTGAGATAAACAGATTATAGACTTACTGTATTCTACCATGCGCATCATCACAGCAAACGCAATCAGTAACAAACTGCAGACAAGCATTGTGTGTAATTAAGCCTTTCAATCTTGTAACTCAAAAAACATTGTTTTCTCATCTTTTGTTTCATGAACAGAAAACACAATAATCCAGATCCCAAATGGATTTAGTTATCTGGTCAGCAGTTCAAAATGCAACCTTCCTTAGGCTCAAACACTGCCCTCTTATTGCCGAAATCAAATTACCAGTGATCGAGACACAAGGCAAATCTCACACATAACCAGTTCAGGGTTCAACAAATAGGTATGACTATCGCGAGGAACATTCCAGCCAGAGGATAGTGACTATTTGAGTGCCACGCCCTCCCCCGGTTCTATTCATATTCACTTTATCTCGGCTACAATTTAATGATCTTATATTTTGATTTATTGTGTGGAATTAATAGCTACGCTTTGTTGTCGAACAGATATTTAATTTGACAAATATGATTAGCAATGCAGACAGGGACGTAGCCTAATAACTGGAATTGTCATATGGCTAGCAAGGTTACTACGCTAACATTAGCTGGACAAGACGGCTGCTTCAAAATAGGAGGTCCTGTGAATGTTGGATGAATGGTCTTGTTACCACAGGGAAGCTTGAAAACAGGCATGACTTTCAAGCTTGCTAGCGTTAGAATTTAGAAACCATGGAGCGTTAAACTACAACATCCATTTTACCCATCGAAGACATATCGAGTTATATTCCATGTCTGGAGTCAACATTTGGTTTAGGTAACTTTATGTTGCAATGTTAGTTAAACAAACTAGAAAAGTAGCTGAAATGGTTCAGTTAACGTTTACGTTACACAGGTTAACATTGTTGTTGAACAGAATCAAGCATCAAGAATCAACCTCGATCACAAAATTGCAATAACGTTGCTAACAAACAGCTTACTGGAAATCAATGGCAAATCTCTACCTAGATAACGTTAAGCCTTGCTTTGAGGCGACTAGCTAGCACACAAACTGAGGTAACGATAACGTTAACATTACTGGAGGAGCATAAAGCTACGTTTCCCCACTCATTTCAACGTAGTAAGAGGTAACGTTGTTATAGCTAGCTGTACTTTACAACATACCTGATACCACCAACGCTTCATTTGGCCCTACTGTGTAACAGTTCCCCATTGTGGTATAATTGTACTGAACGTCTCCTTCAGTATTACTATGTGCGTTACTTCAGCAGTATTGAGTTTGGCATTCAAATCAGGCAGCAGTCCACCCCACGTCACTCCACGAGCATTATTTACTCGAAACGGTGTTTTCCCCACTACTCCCGCCCACCGAGTAGCCTGGAAGTGACGCATATCGCTTTCACTCTCGTAGCCAATGACTGTATGTATAGATGGACCGCGCATCAACCATAAAACTTGAAGAACCGGAGGTCTAGTCGCCCCCTGGTTGCAGTACAATGTATAACCCCGCCCATTCCCATGTATCTCTACGGCCAAGTAGCTCATTTTCCGTGTAACTTTTCACCTTTAAAATGATCGTTTCATTTAAGGCACGAACAACTCTCCTTGTCCTTCATACAAAACCAGAATTCCCAGCCGAAGACTTATTTTTTAAAATGTTATTTTAATATGTATAACGGGCGTGGTTGACAAATTATTGACAGCTGTTGCTGCAGATAGCACTTCCCAGTCCCACACCATTGTTCATTGCGAAGCTTTAGGGTTTGTTGTAGACTACAAACAGTAATGCCTTGTTCCGATTGTTGTATTGTTCTTTGGCTTCAACTTAACTTTAACAGGCTATCAGTTGGGAGGTTCTTAGCAGTTATTTCGGTAAACCTAATCCTAGCTTGCTAACGTTCTCTTATTACCCCTGTATTTAGCACCTTTGCTAGCTAGCTATATGTTAATCGTAGATACGAACGGTAAAAGTAACGTCATTTACCTTACTTTGTCGTCCTCATTGCTCCATCCTACCTATTTGGGTCATATTGCTGTTGTAACTACTGTTGACTACTGTTAACAACTGTAAGCAATTAAGCTTGAGTAGCAGCAAAACGTTAGCCATAGCCCACGCCTAGGTTAGGAACAGCAACTTGTTAAAGCATACATTTAAGGGAGCTTAGTTTTTCAAGGCTGCCAACTACTTGTTCATCAGTAAATATGACACCATCAGAACATTTGGAAGGATGTTAATATACTGTATATTATATACTATAAAATGCAACTGGCTAGCAATCTTAACTTGTATTTAGCCTTACCATTACCTTCGATTTCAGTGGAGTTTTTTCATGCAGCCAACATGAGTCTTTGACACGTCACCGATTTTTAGTAATTTAGTCAAAAGACAGTCCTATTCTGTTGACACATTCCCAGATTTCATGAAGCCATTTTCAAAAGTAATGACTGGTTAAGATCACACAGACATGTCCACAAGTCAACAAATCCTCAACATTAAAGAAGGCCTGATGACAAGTGACTGCAACATTTAAATTGACCTTATTGTGAGATAAGAATCCATTCATACTCAAAAGGTGTGTCTAAAACATAAAACAGCAGAAGTAGCCGATCATAGGGGTCCCTGGACAGAGTAAAGTTGGTGGTCTAAACAGGGAAAGTGAAAACATTTCAACTGGAGAGGCTTCAATGCTCCAAGTTATGAGAGGCTACATAATCTAGAAACAGTGATGTACATATTAAATTGTGTTAATTTGGTAACATTAACAATACAAGTGACGGTCCCAGGTGAAAAACAACCCAAAGTGTAAGTTTAGTAATATTAACCAGTGGCCAGTGAAACTACAGTGGCATATGCACTGCCCATAGCAGGTTCAAATAGTGATGTTCTCCGTTGAGACATGGGTTTAGTCACACTGGTTTATTGTTGACAATACAAACTTTTTGACAATATGGACACTCCTTATGCATCCAAAGTCATTTTCCACAGTGGATGAGTTGGACATTAGAACATATCAGTTGAAGACAAGGAGAAAGGCATCCCACTTCAGTCGATCCCAGCCTAACTGGGCAGTCAGGTCAGTTGCAGGTTAACAAAAAAATGTGCTGCACTATAGTTGATGGTATGTGCCATGTGTCTGCTGTTTTGGGAAACTTGCCAACAGTTTAATGAAATTCATCTTGTCATGCTGTCGTGGAAACCACCTTGATGCTTGCAAACCCCACAAATCAATATCCTAACCCACCCAACACGCTTGGTCCAAACCAAGAACTCACTGTTGGAGTAAAGTTGTTGACAAAGACTTTATTCACAATACCAGCAAAGTATACAAGAGACAATTGCCCCAAAGTGTAAGTGCTGAGCAGTGTGAAGGAGATCCGCTGCAGAGAGGATACCGTTTACCTTGAGAGTTGATCTGACTGTCCCTTCCAAACATCTACCTTTTATGTTACTAGAATCACCCAGAGGCCTCCCCAGGACCACCTGCGTCATATTAATTAATGCAAGAGGCCTTGGTCCTGTTCATATTGGTGGAATTCCTCGCCCATCCGGTTATTAAAAAAACTATTATTCTTTTTTCAGTCTGATGTGTTCTTCCTTACGCTGGGCTCTTATTTTGATGTATACTTCTTATGTTGGCTATTATTTCTATGATTCATATTCTCCTTATGTAATCAGGACCCATCTACACCATGGTTCTCATGTGTACAGCATCTATTCGCATCACGGTTCTCATGTGAACAACACCCATTGAACAGCGGATCCCCCTCACTGCCACATATCATGGTGTCCACCCAATGCATAACATTCTTCAAACATGTCATGGTATCCACCCAAACTGAGGTATCTCATGCACAATACATGTCATGGAATCCACCCAGATCTAGGTATCCCAGGCTCCGAAGCATCTTCCTGCATTAAATCTTGTCTGTTGAGCTGTTCAGGGCCTTATGTCCTCTGCTTGAAGTCTCTACTCTCTTTCTCTGCCTGAAATTTCCACAATGCCATAATGCTACTTGTGATTGATATAGCCAGACTAAACCAGACTAAAATTTGTATTGGCTTACCAGCCATTCAATAGTCCTACAGTTGAAAGGCCATAGGAGCATAACCTTAAGTTAAGCTGACATTCTGTAATGAATTGTTATGCTGATACATTCATTATATTAAGCAAACAAATGGCATAGAGCAGTCTGGCATAAGTGTCACGGGATAGTGTGGTGTAGATGACACTGGTCAAGTGGCACATCCCAGCAACAACAGTCAGTGCAATTACCTGCCTGGTGAAAGTCACTGGTGCTGGATATGAGGAAAAACAAACCCCAAAAATTGCAAAAGTAATAAGCACATAATATAGCAAATTTACAGTCCTGCAAAACTTGTAACCAATCACACACATTGCCTGATCCAAGACATTAATAATGCAAATATCAAATATGCTTCTCATTTGAGACATAGATTACGTAGTTATTACTGCACTGCTATAGGATGCTATAGTCTATGAATGCGGTCTGGGGAAGATTTATGTAACATAGTAAAATGCAACTTTTGTCAGAGAGACACTGAAACAGGTAACTACATGTATAAATCTCAGAGAGGGCAAATCTTAAGCGAGTGAGGGATATGGTTTAATTTAGGGGTCTACAACAGGTAGCTCAGGAGCAACCAGTAGCTCCTCACATGCTTAAGAGCCACTCCAATGAAATCTCATAATATATACAAAAAATAAACCTGTTAAAAATTTCTGTGAAATTCTGTCAAAAACATCCTGCCATGTCTGGTACAAAATGATTCTCTCACAGATTCACTGTTAATGTTTAGTATATGCCAAATTTGGTTGTAGCTATGGAAAATAAAGGGGCCAATGAAGATCAAGAAATATATTTCTTCCCAAAAATTTAGATGACACTTTAGAAGAGCACTTGTGTTGTAAGTGTGTAAGATGGTAAATGCAGCCCTCTCGACAGGCCGTGATGTGCAAAGCCAGCGCAGAAACTAGTGAATACATCTCATGTATACATCTCAACAAAAGTATTTTTAAATGGTATAATTTTGACAGGGTTCATTCATAATGTGACTATTTTAGTGCACATACTTTATATCTGTTTTTGCCCTGGAGTGTCACTTGAAATGATAGTAGTTAAAGGATAGGCTACATGTCAAAAAAGTTACTGACCCATAGGCTCTGTGAATGTAACCATGGTTTGCTGTACATATTTCGGTGCTGAAACCTGTAAAAAAAAAAAGCGTATCAGTGCTGGTGCAACAGGTAAAGCTCCATCTAAATTGTGTAAGGTATAACTATTAGCTGGGCACCTGATTGACTTCCATACAAAATGAATCTCTGTTTTTCCCCACGGTATCCATAAGGAGTTTCTTTTGTGGGCGTAACGGGACATTAACCACGTCATCTGTATCTATTAGGATTTTCACATTTCTTTCATTAGTGATATGATGATGTAGCCTGATGCATCAGCTGCTTTCACATCGTTTGACTTCATGCAAAGCATTTGAACCCTAGAAATTACCATGTGTTTGCTCCACAGTGGGCAGATACTTGTTGCTTCAACCGATTGCTACTGTTGGGTCATGATGCTGGAATGCATTTTTAAAGCAATGTTATCACTTTCAGCCCTCCCTCTGTTCGCTGCCTCCCTGACAGCAGTGGTGGAGCAGGGACAAACTGAGCGGAAGCACTAGGTCTATGGTAAAATGAAGTAGGCCTCCAACCCCCGGTGAACTGAACTTTTGGGCATTTGGGCCCTTGACTGGCTAACCAACTGACATACTCTTTCACATTCTGTCATTATAGCCTACTGGAGATTGGGGTTGAATTTTGTAGAACACATGTTATGGTCATTCATCACCAAACATCAGTAAACAGTATAAATAATATCAGTGTTCATAGCACAGTGTTCAGTATACAGTATAAATAATAACAGTGGTTCACTGTTAGTTTAATAGTGAATTAAACTAAGCAACTTCAATTATCCTTACTTAGGCCTTCGTTTACACATATCTAGATATTTTTATGAATGGATATTTTTTTCCATTTGGGCCTCCGAGTTTTAGCTACTTCAAACAGACATTTTTAAAAACAAGATATTTCAAAATGCTGGATTCTGTGGATACATGTATTTAAAAAATACACAGATAAAAAAATATCAGTTTATGAAAATACCTAGATATGTGTAAACTAAGGTGACCCACCACGAAAATCAGGGACATTTCCTTGAATGATGGAATCAAAACATTGCCAATAATATTTTACACCTGTGAAAAGATTTTCAGATTGTATAAAACAATCTGTGCTTGTGCAAGTACATTTTGTCGGCACTTCACCAACTTGGGGTACACCAACCACAGGAGTACCCCAAGGATCTGTGCTGGGGCCCCTTCTCTTCGCCCTGTACATCACCTCGCTGGGCTCAATCGTCCACTCCCATGGCTTCTCTTACCACTGCTATGCTGATGATACCCAGCTCTATCTGACCTTTCCGCCTGACGACTCCACGGCGTCAACACGGATCTCGGTCTGTCTCTCTGATATATCTGCATGGATGAAAGGACATCACCTCCAACTAAATCTCTCCAAAACCGAACTGCTGGTCCTCCCAGCCAAACAAGCCATACATCACAATATCAATATCAAGATCGACTCCCTGTCTGTTTCTCCCACCAAAGTGGCAAGAAACCTAGGTGTCATGATCGATGACCAACTGACCTTTGCAGATCACGTTGCCTCTGTGGCTCGGTTGTGCCGTTTTTCCCTATTCAACATAAGGAAGATCAGGCTGTACCTAACCCAACATGCAACCCAGCTCCTGGTACAGACCCTGGTTATCTCTCGTCTTGACTACTGCAATGTCCTCCTATCAGGCCTACCTGCCTGTACGGTGAGACCGCTACAGATGATCCAGAATGCAGCTGCATGTCACACCTCTGTTCATTGAACTTCACTGGTTACCCTTGGCTGCTCGCATTAAATTCAAGGCACTTATGGTGGCCTACAGGGTGAATGATGGCTCTGCTCTCATCTACCTGAATACTCTCCTGAAGCCCTATGTCACCCGACAACCGCTTCGCTCCTCTAAGGTACGTTTTCTAGCACGGCCAACACCTTGTGCAGGCCAATCCAGACTCTTCTCATATCTGGTTCCGCGCTGGTGAAATGACCTTCCAAGTGCTACCAGATCAACTGATACCCTCTCAACCTTCAAGAATATCTCCTGGCGTAAATTTTGGGAATGCACTTAACAATTGAATTTCTCTGCACTGTATTACACTATTGCACTTTCAACTTAAAATAGTGCAGTTTCTATGTTAGCAATATGCACTCCTTGTTAGTTATTTCATTCTGTTGTAGCTTGAATGAGCAAGCCATAATGAGGGAGTGGAAATCATATAAATGTTAACAAAGCCAACCATCACTGTTTCTAGTTGCAGTTGCGGATGTCCTAAAGCATATCTAATAGCACCAGGGCTGTATTATTGTTTTGGTAAGACTTCAATCCGTGCCTCGAAACATTTCATGTTGAATCCTTCAATTTGCGGCAAAAGGGCTGGAAATGTCCTTGAAAAGTCCTTATATTTGACACTAAAGAAAGAGTGGGAACCCTGCTCATAGCCATATTCATATCTATAGGTTGTCACCAGAACCATGTTAGTGAACCCAACAGTTATTAAAACTAATATTGGTTTTGTGAAACTGTTCAGCATCAGTAAAACAATATGAACAAGTCAAGTTCAATTCAATATAATTTATACAGCGCCTTTTACAATAGTATTGTCTTGTGGCACTTTACAGAAGGCGCACCCAAGAGCAACAGGGGCAAGGAAAAACTCCCTTATGTTCAGTTAATCTATGAAGAAACCTTGGGCAGATCCACGACTCAAGGGGCTAACCCAACTGCCGGGGGTCATGCAGAAAAATTACAATCAGTGGTAACCATGACAGACTATAAGTTGCCTATGGTTTTAGCAAGGTTCATAATAGTTCATAATGGAGTATTATCCCACTTCATATTATGTGGTAGTCAGTCTATAGGTGGTTATCAGGAGTTATGGCTGGACAATGTAGCAGCGGCCAGACATAGTGTCAACTTAAAGGAGTGAGATGGGTCATGGGGTAACAGTAAGGGTCCATTTGACAGTGCCATTGTGAGGGGGGGGGGCAATCCCAAAGCCTCAAGGAAGGGGAGACGGGCCTAGCATGGGCGTCCAGGAAGGGCCTCTATGATGGAGAGTCGGTCCTGACATGGGCCTCCCTTAGTGTTGGATGTAGTCCACTCAGGAGGGGAGGGTGAGAGGAGTCCGCCGGAATGAGGCAGGGATGACACTCAGCAGAAATAATTGTGGACAGAGGAAGAAAGTGAATTAGGCCAGGTTCACACATCAGAGAGCAAATGTGTAATTTGGGCATATATATATATATATATATATATATATATATATATATATATATATATATATATATATATTATATACACACAGACACACACACCCACATACATACATACACACACATATATATATATATATATATATATATATATATATATATATATATATATAAATAGTGAGAGAGAGAGAGTTGTACGGCATGACACATGAAGCTTTTGAGGCGATAGGCTATAGCAGCATAACTAGGGTATAATGTGTGGAAACCCAGCACCACTGCAGGGATGGTCAGTGGCCGCCATGCCTTGCAACTGGGGGCAACAGCAGAGGCAGTCCCTCCCAAAAGACCCATGAGAAGTGATGATTTGCCATGGGGGCATTATTCCACAGGAGGGGTGAACGGTAACAAAAGGCTCTTCCTCCTATCATAGATTTTGATATTCTTGGGATCTTAGGGTTCTAGGAAGGTGGTAAGGGACAAGTAAGTCTTTAATATATGTTGGTGCATCGCCCTTGAGAGCTTTGTAGGTTAGGAGGAGTATTTTAAAATCAATTAGACTTTTAATAGGGAGCAAATGTTCATATTTTTTTGTCTTGGTGAGTGTTCGGGCTGCAGCATTTTGTATTAGTTGTAGGTTTTTGATACAGGTATTACTACACCCAGAGAACAGAGCATTGCAATAATCGAGCCTGGAATTAATAAATGCATGTATTAATTTTTCAGCATCCTCAAAGGATAGGAACTTTCTAACCTTAGCAATATTTCGTAGGTGGAAAAAAGATGTGAAATGTGTTGAAATGTGTTTTACGTGACTATTTAGAGAGAGGTCCTGGTCAATAATTACCCCGAGGTCTTTAATTTTTGCGGTGCATGACGGTGACATGCCATTGAGTAAGTTTTGGTGAAGGGGTAGAGTGTTGGTCAGCTGTTTACGGGCAATCATCATAACTTTTTACAGTTTTATCAGAATTTAAACAGGAAATTTTTAGTCATCCAGGTTTTTATGTCTAGGAGACAGGCATCAAGTTTAGTCATTGGCATATAGTCATTGGGCTTCATAGAAAGGTAAAGCTGGGTATCATCAGCATAGTAGTGGAAGGTAATGCCATGTTTCCTTATAACAGATCCTAAAGGTAACATGTACAGGGAGAACAGCAGGGGACCTAGCACTGAGCCTTGGGGTACACCAAACTTTACTTTGGTATGGGTTGATGACTCATTACTCATTACTGGTAGCGACCAGAGAGGTATGATTTGAACCAGGCTAATGCAGAGTCTTTGATGCCTATCATGTGTTCAAGCCTGTGTAGTAGGATACCATGGTCAATAGTGTCAAAGGCAGCACTAAGATCCAATAGGATTAATATTGATATATATCCATTATCAGATACGATAAGGAGGTAATTGAAGACTTTAACTAAGGTTGATTCTGTACTATGATTAGTTCTAAAGCCTGACTGGAAGGTTTTATTTTATTATTTTATTTGCTTAGACACTATTTTTTCAAGTATTTTTGATACAAATGGTAGAGCTTTATTGTTATCTCAATAAAATATACAACAAGTGTCACACAGTCCAGTGTCAAATTGATTCATTCAGGTGGTAGCCTATGCAAATTAAATGTAATTGTCTCCAAAAGAAGAGATATAGGTTGTGAATTAATAGTATCTTACCCTGCAGCAATCCAATGCAATACAATCCACACCATGTATTGTAGGTCTACATATCATACAGCAGAAATATTAATCCATTAATCCAGTTGCTATGGCTACACAGGAGGTCATAAAGTGGCTTAGTGTTTTTTTATTAGTCTGGTAATAAAACCAGACCCTCATTCTACACTTTCGTTTTGTACCGAAGATCTGGACATTTGGTAGTGAGATTTGATTGTTTGATTGTTTGCTTGAGGTGTGTAAATTGAAAAAGATTGGATCAACTCCTGACTGATGCCTGCCTTGACTGATGGCATTAGCTCTGCATTCACTATGCCTCCCTTTGTTCTTTGCCTCCTAAGACAAAGAGCTCAATGGGATCAAATCCAGACTAGTACTGAAGGGAGATGATAATCAAGATGAAGTGCTAGGAAGGCAGTAAGTATTTGCATCTAATATAAAATATTGCATCTTATTGCGTCTTAAATGACATCAACAAATCATTTCAAATCATCAACAAATCATTTTGAACAATCATTTCAATCAATCAATATCTGGAATCACCAAGGTATAGTTCAATATAACAAATATAATATATTTGAATATTAAATATTCAAATAGCTCTTCCATGTTTATCTGAAGGCTGGTTGCAACTCTGCTGCGTACTGACACAAGATGGCAAAATAGCCTACATTAGTCACAAGTTCTTGTTAAAATTTAAAGAGCACCGCCTCGGTTAAAAAAAAAAAACAAACACTCAAAATGCTTTAGGTTTTAGAAAATCCTTTCACTCGTAAACTGCCATTGTATTTTACAGTAGATAAGATAGGTCTGAATGAGCTACATCCAACAAGCCCTCAGGCTTCCATTTGTGGTGTATTGCCACCTACTGACACACAAAATAGCAACATTTTGGAGCAAGTACCATAAGTGATTCTTGGGACACCAAAACATTGATTCTCTTCAAACTCACTGGCCATAGAATTCCAGTGTGCTCATATGTCTTAATCTATTTTGGTCCCCAGGGACTGGTCGGGATGCATTTGCTTTTGGTTTGTCAAAAAAAAATATGTCCTTGATACAACAGTCACTTTTTAAGCTGTTTAAAGTAAAGAATTAAGCCTAGGTATAGTAGGCTATATAGGCATGTGGTCGTGCACAGGCTTACACCCAGAATGAAGTGAAGGAATGTTCAATCATAACGTGAATCCCAAACTTCACTTTCACCTTTTCTTAAGCCCAGGTTTAAAAAATAATGCGATTCTATCCACTGGTTAGTGATTATGGGACGTAAATCTATTGTTTTGTCTGTGAAAAGTTAGGCCACTTGACACATTTTGAATGAATGGGAATTTTGTTTGATCATGAGAAGCGTGCACACAAATCAGCCAAATTGATAGTTTGCTAATTCAATAAGAAAGAAGATTCAGAAAGAAATGGATAACAGGGATGACTGGGGGTTGGAGGAGGAATATCTTCTGTTGAGTCAGTACAAGTGGGAGGTGACTGCTTCACCTAGGACCCGTCCACACGACAATGGTCCTGTTTTTTTTTTTTTTGCAGGTTGAAAAAAATCTGTGTCCACACACGAGCCGGAGCGAAAAATATCTGCGTCCTCACGACAACAGAAAACGATGTAATACATATTCCACACCTATATGTGGTGCTGTAAACAGATACAGCCAGAGCCACTGGACACACCAACACCAGAGAGCACATGTGCGTAGAGTCCTTCTTCCGCCTGCTTAGTTCAAACCGAACAAACACAACAAGAACATGATGGAAAACGCGCGCACGAGATCCGATTCTATTGTATGGACGGATGATGAAGTGGAATTACTTCTGCGAATAACCCTGGACTACAAAACCAGCAGATACCAAGAGAATGTTGACTGGGAGTCCTGCCAAACGAAATATGCCGACATTATGTTGGCTTTTTACTAATTACTTTTTACCATTACTAAACTGCAGATTACGACCAAATTAAAAAGTTTCCGAAATAAATACAGGCATGCTGTAGACTCTGGACATTGAAGTGGCCATGGACGTGTGGTCCTATTATTTTTTTGAACTTTGTGAGGAACTCTGGGGTGGATCGCCAGCTACCACTGCAATTCCAGCGGGCATAGAAAGTGGGGATATGGTAGCACAAGATCTACATCTAGTGTAGGTGTACATCTAGTGACTCGCCATGTGCTTCAGCTTCCTCTGATTCTCCCGAAAGAAGTGATTATCTGTCATTTTCAACAAAAGTTATATACAAGTTTACAATTCACTCAATCCACACATTTTCAACAAAAGTTATATACAAGTTTAACAGTAGCAGTTAAAGCACTTTGCTCAAGGGTCAAGGAACTTGGAACAAGGAACACAAGGTGACCACTCTTCTCACCCTCTTCCCCTCTGTCTCATTACAGTCAGTCAGGTAGTTGTTGCTTTCTGTGGAAGGTTGGACTTCCTGATCACACTGTATGGTGCTCAACACAGAGTGTTCGTCCATGTTCTCTCTAGTTGCCTCACAGTAGTTGTGGAGAACAAAGCAGGCGGAAATTACATCTGGCAAGTCATTAAAATTAATGTCCATAGCCCTTTTTAGGGCTTCAAATCTGACCTTCAGCCGACCAAAAGCACACTCAATCACCATGCGGAACCTACACAAACATAACCCAAAGTATTGTTCTTGAGGTGTGGCGCCACCGTTTGAATACTCCATCAGGAAAGGCAATAATGGGTAGGCTGGGTCACCCAACAGAAATATGGGTATGGGCTCCTCATCCTCTACTATCTGCTTCTTCAATGCTGGGATCTTTCCGGTTTTGAAATATGAGTTCAGCTTTGAATTAGCAAACACTCATGCGTTGTGTGTACTGTCGGGCCACTTTATAACTACACCCATGAAGCGGTACTTGTAGTCACACAAGCAATGGCTTTGCACGCCTGTCTTATGATGACCGCACAGCCTGTCGGTCATGACAGTCCAAAAGAGTTAGCCGTCTTCCGTAGCCTTCCCTTGTCACTTAAGTAGTACAACGTACAGGCAACCTTCTTTAATGTGTCGACTGCGTCTCTCATATTGGTTGTTTGGCCTTCGATATGAGGACGAAGTTCTTCACTCGGGGCCACAGGAGAAGCTCTGGACATTCGAAAATTTGGCACATGAGGCCAATGACACATGGTCCTACTCGTAGCAAGCTAGTTTGGTCTCCGTGGATATCTTCACCTCTTGTGCTTGATAACACAATCGTTGAAGAGAGAATTCAGAAACAAAGGAATTCATACTGTGAATGTGTTGACATGTATGTATAACTCAGGGGCAAAGCTCGAAACCAGTAAGACCTGCGGTAATGGACATTCATTTTCTTCTGATGGCACATGCAGCAATGTGTGGCTGTCATATTATGTACTGCTAAGTGGTACATCTAGTTGAAGTATGAGCTATCAAACTCATCAACCTGACTTTATCAAGCGGACTGGAGCCACCTGGAGCCAGCAATGCATTTTGGGTTGAGCTTGTGTTCAGAGGTGCTTGTTTACACAATTTATTTCCTCAAACAAACAAGCACCATACAATACACAAACACACACTTAGGAAAACTTACAGGAATTCAGATTTAACATGTAGGCCTAGGGTTAGGGTCAACAGATGTGTCAAGAGGGATGGATATTAATTTTCTTCAGATAGCACGTGCAGCAATATGCGGCAAAAAAAACTAAATAAATTAAAAAAATATATTGTTCATTATTCTGATATCGATCCACTAGTGGAAATGATATCCATTTGCCAAATAATGCTCCTCTAACTCTAGATGTCATTCCTTATTTTTTCCAGAATTACGCTTGCGCTAAATAGCCAGCGAAGAAATTTCACATGTTCAGGGCCCCTTCATGAAGCTATTGTTGGTGAAGACAGTGGATTAACTCAAGTGATTTGATAAATAGGTAGTCCGAATAGCAAAATGGTGAATTTACGCTCTCTGTCGGGATCTGCTTTGGTTCCATAGCCTATGTGCCGTTACGCTATGTTACGTAGTCTATTCACATTTGATGGAAACCATAAAGTGAACACGCACACTTCCTTGCTTCCGCGTTTTCGTCAAATGTTAACCAACGGATACTGAGGCACATATATCCGTGATTAAAAGTGCATTATTGCACAGTTGTTTTCAGTAGGACTAAATAGCTAAGGATAGGATTCGCTAAGTGTGTCTGGATCTTCACAATGCTCTAGCTTGCTGACATTACGTTACAGTGTAGCCTATCCAGCCGCTGACCGGGTATTGTAAGTCATCGCAGGTTCAGATTGGCTATTTCATTACCTTATTAGGGTCATCGTCAGTAACTTAATAGCCTAGACATATTTGAGCTATGAATTTGTCTCAATTATTTAAATAGCCAAACGGTAACAAAAAAGTAGCGACTTAAGGAGTGGGCAACTTGAGGTGAGTTTTTTTGTTTTCATTTGCATGTTTTAATTAGCCCTTTAATAATTTAGCTAGATGTGTGTTGCACAATGCGTTGTTCGCATCTCGTGTCTGAATGTGTGATGTAGTATTGTAAGTAGTCATGGTGATTGTTTGATAGCCTATGAGTAACTTAACTTATCTTTTTGTGAACCATGAACACTGTAGGGCTTGCATCATCTTTTATGATGTGAATACGATTGAATTTTTCTTCGAGGAAGGCTAGTCCAAGACCTATAATGTAACGTTAGTCTGGATCCTTGCATAAAAAAATTCCACTTGGGTCATGAGATGCAAAACGGGGACGAAGGTTACCGTAGGCGACAAGGCCTAATTAAAGGTAACATTAGCGTAATTTTAAGGATTCATCTTGAAGTATACACAGGTTTAGGAGAAAATTTTGTCTTTTCTTTTACCATCCAGTCCAGTTAGGGTTAGTAGTAAACAGCATACTCTTCGTGTGGCCGACATTTTCCAGTAGCATTTTCCTATCTTCACTTTCTAGTGATGATGTCAGAGGGTGATGCTCAATCCGAACTTCAGGCACTCATGGAAGGGAAGCTGGTCGATAAAAAAAAAATAGTCCTAAGTGATTCTAAAGAGGCCAACGGGACACTGTTGGGTTCACTGAAGGCATGGTCGGACATCAGTCATGGAAATGGGGTGAGTCAGCACTCATGTTCATGTGAAAATCTGTTTCTAAATTCAAGATTTTCTGGAATTTGTAACGTCTTTCTATTTTGAATTTGTGGGTAGCTTGTGGGAGGCTAGAAGAATGACTGCCTCTGAGGTAATATCCTGACTGTTAAGAAAGGGAGAATGAGTTGGTCAGTTGAGTTGAGTTCTCTAAACCATAATGGCTGTGGCCTATTTGTTAGGTTGATGGTACATCGGGCAACTTGTGGAGCAAAACTGATTCCTAGTGTTGTTACTTGATGGCCATGGAAATGATAAAGATGATGTTGATGATGACGTTGACTGTGCAGAGGATCATGGCATTGTTTGGGAATGTGTGTAAATTGTGTGATTAAGTCCTATAAATCCTGTGACACTGAGTTAAGATAACATCGTCATACAGCCTCTCCCTACAGTCCCATCAGAACTAGTTTCAGATTAAATCTTAGCTGAGGAAGCAGCACATTCAAAGAGACAATGACTCAGCAGACGTGAAATTGGTCCAAGACCAGGTCTATGGTCTTGGATTATAGGATTATAATGGTTTTGACTAATTAAATTAAAGCAGTCCTTTCATTTAATACTAGGTAATGCTGTGTTAAATTAGTTATGACAGTACTTACCATGTTATTTCAGTCTGTTCTAATACCTTTCTGCTGGTAAACTTGTGTTGTTCTATGAAGACATTTAAAAGTTAGGAAGTTCCTAGATACACAAAGTATTACCTTTTATTGTGTTTATTCAGTGTTGACATTTACCATTGACCGGAGGTCAAACCCACTCAAGCAAACGCATGACCAAACTCAATATTTATTGAACAATTGAAAATGTTTTAATTGAATCAAAAACTGTATAAACACATGATAAATAAAATGTGAAATAAATCACATGCACTTATTTATATATATATATATACATTTTGTCAACTATCAATTGTTCAGGGCCAGTCTCCCCTTTTACGGTTAAGTGCCTTGCTCAAGGGCACAATGGTGGCAGCTGGGATTCCAACCCACAACTTTTCAGGCTATTTGCATGCTAGCCAGGTTCCTTAACCACTACACTACCACCGCCCACACTTCTTTTTATACAAGCTATATACATTTAATAAAATAAATCTTTTTGCAGGAGTTCACATTCCAGATTTACCTTAATAGAAGTGAGCAGAAAGGGACTCTTTAGATAACTGCTTAGCGAGTCTTTAGCAGTGTTGTATAAAGTACCTGGAAGTGCCACTAAAAGTAAAGATACTCTACCAAACAACTTTGATAGAAGTTCAAGTCACCCCCTAGCCTGTTACTCAGGTAAAAGACTAAAAGTATCACTTCTATACTGTACAATAAGTAATTGTAACATCCTGTCCTGTCCTGTCCTATCCTGTCCCCTTGTACCCTTAGTTTGAATCATTCTGTCTCCTCCTTGTGTTACTTCCTGTCAGGTCCTTGTCACTTCCTGTTGCTCCTTTTTCCTGGTCCTTTGTTTATTGCTTGCCCTGTGTCGCTGTCTCTAGCTCTATCCCTCATCTGCACCTTGCTGTTTCATTATTAGTCTTGTCAGTCCCCGCCTAGTTTCACCTGCTCCCTGTTCCATAGTTTAGCCCTGTGTATTCAAACCCTCATGTTTCCTCAGTCCTTGGTCGGTCGTTGTTGATGTATGGACATTCTGTTGTGTGTTCCTGTGTACTTCTCTGCATATTCCTGTGATCGCCTACGTTTTCCTTTAGTAAAGGCATTTTGCTTTTGAGTAAAATTAGTAGTAGTACTTTATTTGTCAGTTTCTTCGCATATACAAGACATACAAAGGAATTAAAATTACGTTCCCCATTCGCCCTGTGGTGGGAAGAGCAAGAGGTCGCTGCATCGGCTGCAGCGCCACCTGTTCCAATTTGGGGGATAAAAGGCACAATACAGCAGTAGATACATTACCTGCAAAAGGGAAGGGAGAAGGGGGGGTGGAGATAAAAGTCAGCATGGGCAAGCAGCATCTGGTCCTGCATATCAGTAGAAGTGTATGTAGAAGTCCTGAGTAAGTGTAACTGTAGTAAGGCCTGAGAGTTGCTTCTCCTGGCACCCAATCTATGAGCCTCAGTTTGTAGGGTGACAGCCAGTAGCCATGGAGACAACCTTGATCAGAACCCAAGCAGAGACAACAATCCATCTGTGTTTTTGGGAGGTGGGGGAGGGAGGCGAGAGCGTCTCCCTGCCTTGATCTCTGGAGGAGTTGTTTTCCAGTGACGGCCTTGGACAAGGCCTGTGCTAATTAGGGATTCCGAAAGCAGATAGGATTGGGGTTGTTTGGGTTTTAGGGCGAGAAGCTTTCCATTTTTCAAACCTCTCTATGTCCATGCTGAGCTCCGGCCAAATCCACCTTTTGTGAAGCAGTGAGTTTCTCCATGATGGTATTCATCCAACCGAGTTGGGCTTTTGACAACTGTTGCCGTCTTTTTCATTTCTCGATAAACCAGGCCAATGCCTACTCCAATCAGCAAGAGACCTGTAATCATGGTTCTAAATAGGTAGATGTCTTCAATATTCTCCATGGAAAGAGCCGCCAGACCCACAACCCGCCACCCCCACCCCCCACTCCCATCCGTCCATCGTGTAGCCAGCTGCAAACGTTCCGGCAGGACAGTCAGGTTCCCCTGAACCTGGACTTCTCCTGGAGAAAATGGTGTTGTGTTTAGAGGCCAGTTGATCAAATCCATGATTTCCAGTTTGGAGTGCAGGGTGGAGAG
Organism: Tenualosa thibaudeaui; assembly: GCA_027481765.1. NCBI lineage: Eukaryota > Metazoa > Chordata > Actinopteri > Clupeiformes > Clupeidae > Tenualosa > Tenualosa thibaudeaui. The sequence goes on along the minus strand of JAIFZK010000009.1, from coordinate 9,533,699 downwards.
TCTCTCAAGACAGATTTAGTCGAGACAAAATGAGCAAAGCAGGTAAGATAAGGGGAGGAAAGAATGCGACCGCCTCCGCTGAAAGCCAGACCACAAGTATGCCATTAATTCTGGAAATGTAGTGAAGTAAAAGTAAAAGTTGATTTTTAACAACTCATGTAAAGTATAGATACTGTAAAAGTTGACAGATTTTTAACAACTCAAGTAAAGTATAGTTACTTGCAGAACATACTTAAGTACTGTATTTTTACTTCGTTACTATACATCTCTGGTCTTCAAGCTCACGTAGTGCAGGGATTGTGCCGGAGTCAAGCAGGATACAGGCATCTACCCTTATTGGATTCCTAATCAAGGAATGATGAAAGGGAGAAAGGGAGTGGCGGCACAGGGAAGCTTGAGCACCAAAGCAAATGCAGTGGCTTACAGGAAGGCTGTGAACAAGCTACCTCACTGGTTGTTGCAAGAAGTTTTCTGAACTTCTGTTTTAGAATGCCAGTTGTATATGGGTCATCATGTGTGGTGCAACATCATTCTGGATGTGACGCTAATAAATATTTCAGTTGATATTACATGTTATTACAAGACTGTGCGATTGTAAGTACAGAGCCATGTATTTTTATTTTTATTTTCTTTGCCCTCTTGGCAGCCAGATGCCTGAGAACCCGGATGCACTGCTAGCAAAATTGAATGTAAACAGGTCTGTCTAGTGAGCTATGCGCCAGTCGCCCTTTCACTTGACACAAGTTAAAAACTGGTGCTCTTAATTTTGCTTTGGCCCTTGGCAGCTTAGATTTTTCAGTATGTGGTCCACAAGCAGAAAGGTTTGGCCACCCCTGGTTTACAGGAATGAGGCATTTGCTGCACTTCCAAAGAGTTTTGCTGAAGAGTTCAGTTGTCATGTATGTCATGTTTTTTTGAACCTCTCTTTTTGGAGAAGTGAAAGAGTTCTGACATTCACAGTTCACAGTACCGAGACAGTAAATGATTGGTTAGCTTTCATGTTGCCTGCTACACTACATAAATGTCTGCACATTACAAAAAACAAATGACACTTGACACTTGAATGAAAACAGTTATAAACTTTAAAAAAGTTTAAAAATGTTTATGGTATGTTTCATGTCATGATAATGACAGACTAGATTTTCTGTACATTTTGTTAGTGCTGATCTACGCCACCTATGTGTGAAATCTATATTGTACCAAGCACCTTTAATAATGAATACATATCTGTATTAAAGCAGCATTATAATTTGGTATTAAAATGGGTGATGCAGTATCATAGCATCAGTTCACATTTTGACAGTATTTATCAGAAGCAGAGAGGTGATAACAGTTATCAGTGTTTTTATAGTGATTTACTGACTACTACAGCATAAATTACTTGCAGCGAGTGTAGAAGTATAGAATATAGAATCCAATAATGTCTGTATTTGAGTCATGGAATCTTCCAGCCGAGTGATGCATCTCAGTATGCATTTTCCCTTTTAACAAAACAATCTTACTGTGTGGCTTGAATGCCATTGGATTCATTCCCATGTGACTTGTGTAGGGGTATGATGAGAGGAATCCAGTGTCTAACATTTTTTGTTGTTGGGTGCCTTGGGCGCTGACCTGACTTATAGTGCATTGTGTTAATTCGTTTAAGATATTCTACCAATGTCTTGCAATGACCACTTCCAGGACAAAAAGAAAAAGTTGATTCGTTATGGACAAAGTTTTGAAATAAATTTGAATTTCCATTTCCACTGCAGTGTTACCAAAGAGGAGCACCACCAGTACTGCATGCATGCAAAAAAATGTCAGTTGTCAGTGGGGAATGTTCTTATATGGACAAAGTCAGACAGAATGGTAGTTAATTAAGGGTGTGGTTGGTTACTTCCAGTTGAAATTTTGATTAAATCATTTACCTGTATGGATAAGCCGTTAATATCTTCAGACATTCATCATTTCAATTGTAGGTAAAATTTGCCAGTGTTCCATAAGTCTTGCCATTTCTTATTCAGAAAATGAAAATTGTATTCAGTATATAGATTGTGAGTCCTGTATTTAGCCTAAGTAATTCCTTTTAAATGAGTGTGGCTTTGGTTTGGCCAAACTAGGCCCTATAAGGCTGAATGCTGTGGGTAGTCATAGCTGTGACTATAACCTTTTCCATTACCACAAACACGTGCCATTTTACTAATATATCCAACTAATTGAGTTTGTGTTTTCTATACTTGCTTGTCGATATGTTATGCCATATATGTCGAGTTGAACAGTCACCCTGTTCCCTTTACTGCTCTCTAACTCTAAATCAATGGGAATGTTCATGGCGTACCATACAGTACAATGCAAGATCCAGAGTGATTACTACGGAATGCCTCTTTATCCTGTCAGAAATGAATAAATTGTTTGACCAGACCTAACTGTAGCATTTTACTGAAAGTGAATGTATTTTGTTACTGCAATAGTCAAAGTAGAGAGTCCGTCAGGCTGATTTGTCTTTAAAATAAAATTGAGTCACATATTACAAATAGCGGACAGTAGGTGGCAGTAACAATATGGCTTGGTAGTGTTCTCTGACATTACTGACCAAGACGTGATGAAAGTGTATACAGATATATCAGGCAGAATGCAGTAGCATATATATTTAGCATATATTTAGTATATATTCCATTTTATGATGTAGTCTGTCACTACTTTCAGAGCCTAAATATGTGAATATGCACAAAAAAAACATGTGGAAGGAAGGAAATATAGGAAGGAAAAAACATGTGTGGCTGATGTGTGGATTGAAAAAGAGAGCACTGTAAAGCCCCCCTTTGTGGTTTTGTGTGGGCTGTCCACATGAGGTTAAAACTTAAGGGACTTAAAGTGTCGCCACTTCTATACCCAAAAATTGTTCCCCAATGGCGTGCCCACAGAAAAGCCTGTTTTGACCTTGCGCCAAGGTCTGCAAATTTAATTGATGGGTTTCAGGTCTTAAAAATAACTTTGTTTTTGCTAGTGCACAAGGTCTGTGGTAACCGATTGTCTAGACATTGTTTGTCTCCTCAGAAAAAGTGTGGTGTTTGTCAGGCATAGATGAGCTTCATTGCATCTAAGAATCAGGGACAGTTTTTGCCGTGGGCCTTTAAGAAGTGTGTGTATCATGCTGATAGTCTTAACCATGTTATAATGTGATCCACAGCATGGACTGAATATCAAATAATGAAAGCACCTCTTGTACAAAACAAGCAGTCCATAGAATTGTCAATAGAACTAATGCTTTCAGGCAGTTGGTATTCCGACCATTCAGCACATAGCCTATTCATCCAGGAATATTCTATCAAAAGACTGTTGACATGCATGTAATGTAGTTTTGCTAAAAGCTACTTATACTTTTACCATAATATACTTTTCACCAGCATAAATTGCCAGCTGGACTGTAGGCATTTCCTTTATCTTTATTGCTGTGACTTCCAAAAACAATCTACAATCACAGAAAATGAAAGGACATCTCCATAGCAAAGTACTTTGCTGATGTAAACCTTAGATTGAGATTTTCTTCACAAAAAAGTGTTCTTTATTTTGTGATCATAAAAAAACAAACCGTATTAGGAGAACTCATGAGATTTTTGAAAAGAAAATGTAATACACTACTTTAAAAGCCATTCTACAATGTATTTCAAAGTATAATTTGTAGTGGAAAAATAATGTTGACAAACATCCTGTTTTTGCTAGTTATACTTTACACATATGTTTAGCATGTTAAACCGTTGAGTTTGAGATGAAGAGGTATGTTTTTCTAAAACATACTATGAAATATGGAAATGAGTACTGGACTGAATCATGCTATCTTGCTTTTATTATGTGTGTTTTATCTTCCTTTTATACACCAAATTTATACAATCGATTTTATATTTTTATTACAGATTTATGTAATATCAAATAGAAATGCTTAGTCATTGCTCTTGATGATTTTATAGATGTGAAAGCCTTTCTCACCAGCTTTCACTGCACCATACCCAGGTAATCATTAATGTTGATAAATGGTGATTACATGACTATCTTCTCATATAGTCTGGGGAAAGCTGCCACCAGTCCTCTCCCTCCCTAAAGGCATTCAGTGCACAGAGGCAAAAGGGAAAACGCATGGGCAGCATGACTGTACAACCGGACAGACCAACATGGAGCAAACAGATCGAGTTCACCCTTGCTGGGATTGGGAATGCTGTGGGCCTGGGAAATGTTTGGAGGTTCCCCTACTTGTGTTACAGAAGTGGAGGAGGTAAGAGCTTCTCTTGATTCAAAAGATTGCTTCCCTCCTCCCTATGACTTTGTTTTACAGGGACTGTTAGCAGGGATTGTTGATAACCTTATTTCAGTCTAAAGTGTAATGATACTGAAAAAAGTCAGGGTTAGGGTGTTTGAAAGTGTCATATTGATTGATTTGTGCAGTTAACCAAATGTGTTATGTTTTTTAAAAAAGTAAAGACATGATATGATCATTGAATGACTGTCTTGTGGTATTACATAATATAATACAGCAAGGCGGTCAGAGGTCACAGAATCATGAAAGGTTATGCTGTTATCAAAGCCACAAGTGATCTTTATTTTTCATAGTACAATCTGATAGATTGTTAGGACAAGATTATTTTGTAGAGTGGTTGGGTAAGGTTCAAATGTTAGATGATTGTGAAGAACCTCACTTCAAATGAAAGTGAAAGGATGGAATAGAATGAGAGTACTAGATAGATATGATACTTTATTTATCCCAAAGGAAATTCAGGCATCCTGTAGCTTATGTGACATGGCATACACTTACACACATACACAATCCCAAAATGCAAAGAATTGTGTGTCGCTTAGAAGTTCTAGGTACTTTGAAATGAGGAAATGGGAGAAAAAAATGTGGAGGTCAGCATGCCTGTGTTGTAAATGCTTAACTTTTTAAACCTAAACCAATAGCACTGACAAAATAGAAATGTAAAACTTGTTTAAAAATGCTAATGATTGATGTATAATTTTATTTATTTGCTGTGGTAACCAGGGAAATGTCTTCTAATTTATCTATTTACTTGATCTAATCAGATGTCTGTAGCTAATGTGATTCTCTCTCTCTGTCTCTCGCTCTCCATCTCTCTCTCACTCTCAGGAGCTTTCCTGGTTCCTTACCTCCTCATGCTGGTGGTTCTAGGAATACCATTGCTTTATATGGAGCTTATAGTGGGACAGTACTTTAGGAAGGGACCAGTTCATGTTATGGAGAAAGTCTGTCCCCTGCTTAAAGGTAAACGAAGAATGCAATGTGATTGTTATTTTTGTCAGCCTCGGCTACATGCATTTTCTTTTAAGAAATTGAACAAAAGTCATTTCATTGTATTTGCATTTTCATTCAAGTAGTTCTTATTTCTTGTTGCTGTTTCCCCTCTTTTCAATCTCAAGGAGTTGGCCTGGCTACTGTAGCCATTTCTTTCATCATGTGCACATACTACAATGTCATCATTGCCTGGTCGCTCTACTACCTCTTCAGCTCGTTTCAGAACCCCCTGCCCTGGCAGAGCTGCAACCAAACCTGGAACGTTGCCAACTGCACTGACCATGCCACCAACAGCTCTTACTCCACCACTGCCAGTCAACAGTTCTTCAAGTAAGTTCTTTTAACATTCTACAGTTCTTCTACAAGTACCCTCTTTTGCTCCGCGTCTGGCTGGGATACTTGTGGAATTAGTAGTAGCAAATTGTGTTAGAACACTAGAACAAGAACACTTAGAAACCTTAGAACACCAAGAAAATCCTAACTTGCTGGTCTTTGACACAGTCAAAGTACTTCACTGGTCTCAGGTTAGGTCAGTTATGCAAGTTATCCATTTGCATTTTTTTTCTTCAATAGAAGTCTTGGGCAGCGTCTCAAAGCAATAAAGAAGATTCCCACTTGACCTTGCACGTGCAGCCACTCTTATGAGACACCATTGCAAAACGCGTTGCAAAACAATTAAAGGACACACGGGAGATCATGTGTTTATTGCAAAAAATTAACCTGTGTGTGAGAGTGCAAGGCAAGATTAGAGTGAAGAGAGAAGGTCAGTCGTGGGTTTGTGTATTCCACTGATAATTTAGATAGATTAGATTAGACATTTCTGGGTTAAAGCCACACTATGCAGGACTGCCCATTTCTTCGCTGTTCACTGTCATTCCTTCGGTTTGTGCCAGGTTTTTGCTCGCATTTTTCTCTACAGAGCTCCCCCTACAGCTTCGAAGTAGATATTTTACAAAACTGCCGTTTCCTCTTTCACTGTTCTTCTGATATCAGTTTTCTCTGTGTCTTTTTCTTTGGCTGTTCCATAATGAATGTTTTAGTTCCTTTCGCTACGTTGTTTTTTATAGCTAGCTGGTTCTTATCTGGGAGCGTGTTTGTATACAGTGCCATAAAGCAATTTGTTACTATCTCCGCCCAGATAAGGTAGGGGGAGTCAAAACAGCCACCAATTGACCCATTAAGTGTACAGAACCACTACAGTGTCTTTTAACCTGTTAATTAAGCTAAAATAGTTGCATAGTGCCTCTTTAAATAGTATATAGTCCTTTTGAGAAGTTTATCATATATTTTGAGGAAGTCAGGTGGACCGATGTAGTATACACAGTATACACAGTCTGGAATGTCTGTGCCTAATTTTGTTTTACCTTGCAATGTCCTATCAAAGCCCTTTGAATAATTCTGCAGAGGACAGTAGGGCTGTTCAGGCCAGCTAATACACATAGAAAAATCTATTTTTTCCAGAGGCGTTTTGTGCAAGATAACGACAGACCTGTCAAAAGGCCACCCTTCGGAAACGGGGAGATGAGATGTGCAGGCTGCTGTCAGGCCACCGGCCATCACACATGTGTTTTGTGTTGTCAGTCATAAAGTGCTGGAGCGGACATCGGGACTAGAGGAGGTGGGAACCCTCAGATGGGAACTCTTCCTGCTGTTGCTGCTGGCCTGGATCCTTGTCTACCTTTGCATATTCAAAGGGATCAAGTCTACTGGGAAGGTAACCTTAAGGGTGCTTAAGTGCTTCATGTGATGTATGAATTTGCAGTTGCAGCAACCACAGCTCTGTGCTGTTTCAGTTTTGCCATGCATGCTAACAGGTTAGGGCTTGCACACTGCATGTGTGTTAAGTGTGGCTTAAAACAGACCTTGCTGTGCTGTGACCGTTTGGAGAAAGATATAATGCTGTTTTGTTTTTTTATGTTGAGTGGCAAGAGGTTAGAGGTAGTGTCCATATACTGCAGATAGCAGCTGCTTTGGGCTTAAGACATTTTATATGTGTAAAACAAGGGCGCACTCCTTGCTGTGTGAGTGAGGCCTAGGTCCTTCACTCTCAAAGACGTTGACTTCTATGAGTCAGCCAATCGTAAAAATCGATTCATGCCAGTAATGTCTGTGAAGGCTCAGAGCGTAAATGTAGGGCTCAGCACTCAGCACTCAGCACTCAGACACTAGGATTAAACCTTTGAATGATAAATTAGGTGTGACACTTTGTTTTCTCTCTACCCTTCTCTGTTTGCTTCTTGACTTGCAATGTCCAGGTGGTGTACTTCACAGCACTGTTCCCCTATGTTATGCTCCTTGCTCTGCTGATCAACAATGTGCAACTGCCAGGGGCTATAGATGGCATTCAGTTTTTTATTCTTCCTAAGTGGAAAGAGTTGCTGTCTGTCGAGGTAAAAAACGAACCCTGTATTTAAGCATTGCGCTTTCCAAAAAAATCTTGTTAGAATCATTGCACACAAGCTAGTGTGGAGTCATAATGTTTTGTATGTGTGTTTATGCTGTCAGGTGTGGGTCAATGCTGCAGCGCAAATCTTTAATTCCATTGGGATTGGATTCGGTGGCCTTATGACTATGGCAAGCTACAATTCTTTCAACAACAATGTTCTTAAGTAAGTGGATGCAATTTACTCACATCAGTTAAAGTTGTGTTAACACTTTAAGTAACCACATAGGTCTTCATGTTCACTGTGTGAAATGAGTATTCCCTCTGTTCACAGAGACACCTTGGCAATCTCCATCATCAACTCCTTGACCAGCATTCTCGCTGGATTTGTCATTTTCTCAGCCTTTGGCTACATGTCACATCTGCAAAGTATCCCTGTTAGTGACCTGGCAGTGGATGGTATGTGTTTTATCACACAGATGTATAGCATAGGTTAAGGTGTCCGTAATTGGAGCTACATGTAATTAGACTCTACCCTGTTTAAGTTTACGGTTATATTCAAGGTGTGAGCTCCTGGACCTTGCACTTAAAACACACAGTGGGGAAGAGAGAGAGAGATAGAGAAAGAGAGAGATGATAAATGTGTTCCATTGTCAAGTAAATTTTAGATTTTATTTATTAAAAAGTTTTAGATTTTATTTGCAGTCTCTGCCCTATGCCATGTCAGACTCCAGTTTCATAACGAGAGAGAGACTTTATAGGTTTAGACTTTATAGATAGTTCAATTAGAAAGAAAGAGACTTCATAGATGACTTAGGGTTTTGTGTTTTTTTGCCACCTAGGGCCAGGGCTTGTGTTTGTTGTGTATCCCCAAGCTTTTGTCACCATGCCTGTGGCTCCTCTTTGGGCTGTCATCTTCTTCTTCATGCTGCTGTGCCTCGGCCTGGACAGTGAGGTGAGTCTCACCTAGGCAACTCTTTGTGCCGTGCCATGTACTTACTGTGATGCTGTGGGAGATGTTGAAAATGTTGAATCCCACCAACAAGAGGGGATCATCTTGTCAAATAACAATCTTGTGTTTTGTCAAAGCTTAGCTAAGAAGATTCCCTAATTTGTCACGCTGCGTTAGAAAATCTGTATCTGTGTGTCCAACAAACTCTGTGACCGAGACATTTTCAGAACTTTTCCTACTGAGCAAAGTATTCTTTTAACCACTGATGAAATCTGTGTACAGTGTATTTAATGGTATTTTAAAAATGCCTCTGTTCCTGATACAGTGAGTTTGGAGGATTACTGAACAGTGATTATTGGCAAGGTGACAGCTTCAGATGCGAACAATGCAACCTAATCCTAATTATATTTGGCTGATTACTCCTCTACTGTCTAACCACTATAGCTGTTCTTCCAACAGTCTGTGTTATTGTATGGGTTGCACTGGGATATCTAAGCTGGGGGGACAGCTTTAACTTTGTTTGGGACATGCACTGGTGATCTTTTTAGTGAAGAGATCTCGTATAGATCTCACACATCACTGTTTTTGAAATTACAGGGGTCATCAGATAGAGGTCATCGTTCTACAGAATTAAGAGGGGCATCTTTAAAAAAAAATTTATTCATTATGCTTGTTTTGATTTGTGTTGTGACCCTAGTTTGCAATGGTGGAAGTCATGGTGACCAGTTTAATGGATGGCTACGGTAAACCATTGTTAAAGTATTTACGGCTGAAGGAAATACTGGTGTTGGTTGTCTGCAGCACTGCTTTTCTGTTGGGGATACCTCATGTCATGCAGGTAATCGAGTTTAGGCCTAACAGCTAACATAATCAACACCTATTTCTAAGTTTACATTTTCGTTATCTAACTATTCTGTCTATGCTCAGTCATTGCATCATTAATTATGCTTGAATGAAAACATAATTTTCCTGTTTGGAAATAGTTTGGGATCTACGTGTTCCAGCTGATGGATCATTACACAGCCATAGTGTCCATCATGTTCCTTGCATTTTTTGAAGTGGTTGCAGTCTGCTGGATATTTGGTGAGTCTGCATCTCTATTTGTCAACTGGAAAAGCATAAGATGCCCATTTAAGCACTGTCACAAAAATTGTGTGAATGTTTTGTTCAAGGGGTGTGAATAGATGGATTAGGATCAAAATGGTTCATAGAATTTTAAAGTGGGCTGCATAAATAAAATTTTCTGGCTCGGACATATTTTAAAGAGCACAGAGTATTTCTGAAGTTAATATTTCACTTTTTTTTAACGAAAGGTGTGAGACGGCTTACTGATTGTCTTATTGAGATGACAGGAAAACCACCTTCCATATTCTTCAAAATATGTTGGTGGATAATATGCCCCATTTTGATTGGAGTAAGTACAAAAGTTAATTCAATTCTGATTTAAGCCTTCTGTTCTGTGCAAGTAAAATCACATTTACCGTGCTGATGTCATACTGCAGGTGATCCTAGTTTTCTCAGTCATCCAATTTAAGCCAGCTCGCTACGAGCATTATGTTTACCCAGCGTGGGCCCAGGGACTAGGCTGGATCATCGCCTTGGCCTCCATCATCTGGATCCCACTGGCAGCTATGCATACTGTTTGGGTCATTCCTGGCTCCATCATAGAGGTACATTTGTGGCAGACGATGCATTATAACATTTTAATAGTGGCTTTATAAATCTGTGTTATCAATCGATTTGTTTCGTAATCACCGAATATAGAGTTGTGTTGCAATAGCCCTAAATGAAAGTCATAAGAGATAAGGTGATTTATACACTTCAGTGTTTGACTAAATTTGCAGCTGTTTATTTGTTTGTTTGCTTTTTTGTTGTTCAAATAGAAAATAAGCAGATCACTCACTCCCTTTGGTCTGGAAAAGGTTCCAGCCATCATCCACCCTTCAGGAAGTGGAGAGTTTATTCCAGAACTGGTTGCGAAGCTGTAAAGCTCTCGATGTTGTCTTTGCAAAATATCATCAGCCTCCAGACAAACACCTACTCCTTATACTACTTCATAGCTTTTTTTTAACTGTTTGTGTGGAGAGTTATATACAGAGAGCCACACTCCTCACCATACATTACGGAAGGAATGCAAAGACATTCCTTAGTGTGATTTGAAGACTATAAATCTTTTTTTTTATATCAGTTCAGGTCACACGGTCGCGGTGGCCTGGATGCTATTGCAGCACTGCTCTTGAGGGGAATGTAAATACTGACACAGGTCTGCTATGTGTCCTCCTGTTTCCACTTCAGTCAAGGAGCAAAACTGGATGTACAGAAGCTGCAATGCGGCAGACCTCAGTCCTAACTAAGGATTCATTACTGTATGGTTGGCCCTTTGTGGGCTCGCCAGAGTGTGGGTGTTTTAACTTAGATGTATAATTATGCGAAGATGAAGAAAAAAAAAATTCAAATATAAATATTTTAATGTTTTGTATAATTAGCAAGAGTGTTCTGTCAAAAGAATCAGTTTGGAGTGGCACAGTCCTGATTTTTGACCTATTGGTAATATTTGAATACCACAGATTTTCAAAAGATTTGTTACGAACTTTATTTATATATTTTTTAGATATAAATGCATTTGTCCTGCGTGAATATTTGATAGAAAGCAAATGAGTATTGGTGCTTCCAGGGACCCATGAACTTTGAGTGTTTAGTTTGACTCAATTTAATATTAATTAATGAAGGTTCTTTTTACTTCAGAGAAATAGGTATGCTGTTCAAATATCTATTTAGCTGTACTTTTCCTTTTAATCCCAAGCCTCAGTTGTAGAGGAGATAAGTTATTCAAAGTCCAAAGGCGAATGCCTTATTATGAGGTGAGTCTCCTCACTCTTGATACTGTCTGTGTTATCTTTCAAAGAAGTTGCTTAACAACCAGGAAGTAAACAAGGACAGCAAAACATTTCACAGAATTTGTCATATCTGAATATGTTTTGCATTTCTATGGGTGAAGGGCTACGTACATATCTGCAATCTCTTGTTATTTGCACAACAATCATTAAACATTTTTGTTTTATTTGAATATGTTTGGCAAGGCCTGGGCAGGCCTTTTATAAACCCATGTCTACATGACTTGTTAGTATGTCTTTCTCTGCATATGTATGCATTTATGCAGTTATTGAGTTAATGCAAAGTTGAATCACAGCTACAGGTCCTTTTAAAGCATTGTGTCATACATTCCTCTGTTTTTAATAGAAATTATTTTAATATTTACAATAATGTGAAAATTGCTTTCTCCACAACTCAGTATGATGAGGGTAAAACAATGCAGACCCATTTCAGAAACATTTTGTATCTTATTTTTTTTTTAGAGAGAGAGACTATACAGTTTATACAGGTAGGTCTCAAAAAAATGTAATATTGCCAAAAGGCTCATTCATTTCAATAATTCAATGTAAAGCGTGGAACTTAAACATAAAGTGGAATATTTCAGCAATTATTTGTGTTAATTTTGGTGATTGTGGCTTACAGCCAATGAAAACCCCAAATTCAGTATCTCAGAAAGATCACATGCAACCATTACAATACAAGGACTTAGAATACAGAAATGTATGCTCCCTGAAAAGTATGTTCATGTTTACTACATACTTGGTTGGGCCTCTTTTTGCATGAAATACTGCATGAGTGTGGTGTGGCTTTGAGGCAAGCTGCATGTGGCACTGCCGAGTTGTTATGGAAGCACAGGTCGCATTAAAAGCTGCTTTTAGAGCATCTGTATCTTGTACCTCAGATCTTTGTCTGGACAATACCAATTGATTCCCTATAAGTTTCAGGTCAGCCAAGTTTTCTGGCCAGTTAAGCAGTCATTCCATGGTCACGACTAGTGTTCACTCCTGCTGGAATCAGCATCTCCATAAAGTTTATCAGCAGGAGGCATTAAGTGCTCTATAATTTAGAAGAAAAGGCTTTGCAGTGAGCTGGTCTGATGATCAGTGGTCCAATGTCCTCTTTTCAGATGAGGGCGTTTAATCTGAAATACTTCAGATGAAAGCATTTCATTTGGAAACCAAGGTCCCAGAATCCAGTCTATGTTGCGTTGAGTCCAGTGTGAAGTTTTCACCATTAGTAATGATTTGGGCAACCATGTCCTTTGCTGGTGTTGGTTCATGGTGTTTTCTAAACTCCAGAGTCAACACAACCATCTACCAGAAATTTTAGATAACTTAATGCTTCCCTGTAATGACTAACTTTATGGAGACTATCAAACGTACCAATAGCTGGTTCCATGACCATGGAATAACTGCTTAACTTGCCAGCAAACCTGGTGGACCTGAAAACCATAGAGAATCTATGTGGTATTATCAAGACAAAGATAAGAGACATGAGATACAATGGAGACTAGCTGCTTTTAAAGCAACCTAGGCTTCCAGAACACCTCAGCAGTGCCACGCCCCAAAATATCCCAATTTTTTAGACCTACCTGTAAAGGCCATAGCAACATCATAAAAAATTGCTATCCTCCTTTCTAGGGTTGTACAGTAAGACTGTTTCATCTTCAGGCTTCTGCTGTCCATGATCAGGCACAACAGATTAAGAGCAAATTCCTTTCAAACTTTAGACATGAACATTTAAAGACATGCCCTTTATAAAACACAGGCTGTGTAATTAACACATGTCAAAGATTAGACTAGGTTACATGTTCAGTGATAAAATGAGTGATATTTAATAACAGATGATTCATCAACCACTGCACGCTGAACAATCTGCCCACTAGGGGGCTCACACATGTTCTTCAAATGTGTTTCTTAGGCCTCAAAGGTCTTTATTTTGCACAGAGAAGTTGACTCCAGAGGCTACCAAACATGCACAGCTATTGTGATTTTTCTTTAGATGTTGGTATTCATACCACCTTTCAAACTATTGCCTGTACTGCGATGAAAAAGTTGTTTTCTTCCATTCATTGAGTATGCCAATAATTGGTGTCAACAAAGAATGACTGGACAATGGACTGGACAATGTTTTAAATAAATTTATGGTGTATGCACTTCAGAATTCAAATATTTTTTTCAGAAAATGTTGATTTTCTTTTATCTGACAAGAGGAATTGCAATGTTCTCTCATAATTTCTAAAGAATGGGGTCTTAAATGACTTAAACACCGATGACCTCCCCTAAGAGTAACATCAGGGTGGTAGACCAACACAGACAGGCATAGAGTAATTTAGTCAAAATGACTTACCACTCGCCAACTGAACAACAAACTGTGTGGACATCTTCAGTGCAGTTATAACTGTCTTTCAGTAAAGACTAGATTAGGCTGGTACAGTAGTAGTCACTAATGTGCTTTCCCCTCTCCCTTTTCTTTCAATGAAACATATTATAATAATGTATGACCTAAAACCTATGTAAAAATAGTCATAGAGCTGACCTTACAAAAGAGAACTCTCATTCTTATAACTCTTGTGTACTTGACAGACAACCACACAGGTTGGAGGTTGCAGATGCTGTAGTCATTTTCCCAAGAGGAAATGACCCTTTCTTCCAGCCATGGAACATGGTATCCCATCCAAAAATGAGAAAGTCGTCTCCTTATTTCTGAGAGCGTTGTGTCCCTCCGGCTTTAAACTAGGTTTTGCACATGGTCACCTGCAGGTGGTGCTTGTGAGCTGCTGACATGCTGCCAACACTGTCGTCCTCATCTGCTCCGCCAGTTAGGCTACTTTGGCCATATCCTGTTGCTATAGCACCTGTTCCAGTGGCCACATCTGAATATCTCCTATCTAAACAACAATAACAACAACAACTGAATTAGTCTGAAAACTGATAGAAACAGAAAAGCACATCCTGTTAATATTTTATACATTTAAATTTGGATATCCAATCCAATACCGGTCAATTTTACTTTCCTTTACTTTATATACTGTGCGTCCTATAAAAACAGTCAAGTAAAAACAAAATGAAGCAAGGACTGTTACCAACGACTTCCTCCCTCATGAGAGGTACTTTGTGTTTACCTGGACATGTGGAGGAGCACTGAGAACATACATGACAGCACTGGCTATGTCCTTGGCTTTCAAACACTGGAAAACAATGTCAATGTATGTATTTTAATATCTAGTAAGATACAGGGCTGCGTATTCCAATAGACACAAGTCCACTCACATACCTTTATACTTTCATACGTAGCAGCAGCCTTCTCTGGGTCAGTGTTGTGGTGCCGGAAGGCAAACTCAGTCTCCACTATGCCTGGAGATATACACTACAAAAACAAACAAACAAACAACCTTTCACTGTCATTCTCCTTATATAATTATATACAACTTATAAAAAACATATAGACTCCAAATCCTCAGGACATGGAGTTTTTATTTGGGGTTTATGTCTGGGACTGAGAGGTGGAAAACAGGGATGGAGATGAGAGGGTGAACGGAGTGGAAGCACTGTTCTGTTTTTCTCACTGTGGCTCTGATGTGGGTCTTGGCCTCCCGTAGCTCCTGCCTAAGTCCCTCTGTCAGGGCAGTCACTGCATACTTGGTGGCACAGTAGAAGTGCTCGTCCGCACTGGGAAACATCCGGTGGCCACCCATACTGTTTGGGACAGAGGGCAGAACAGTGATTGAGCTGCATTTGATGGCTGGTGCCTTGAGAACACAAAATGCTTAGTTTCCATTGTCGGCCTCTACTGTAGCTGTTTTCACATTTGTCTGTTAATGGTTAATGTTCTAAAAAATAGTGTGTCTTTCTGCGAGTGACTATGGCTGTGTGTTTGTTCCTGTGTAGTACCTGTTAATGTTGATAATATGTCCATCATTGATGTGTCTTTCCTGCATGGACTTGAAGGCCTCTCGTGTGCAGATGGACAGGGCTAGTACATTAACCTGGTGAACAATTGAAAACCATCTTATATAGTATCAATCACATACTGTACATCTAAGTTGTGAACTTACTTTAAAAGCTTTATCTATTTATTTAATCTTTTCTGAAAATCTTCTGTGATGAGGGCTTCATAGAACCATTGTCACAGGATGGTGGAGCCAAAGCTCCTGTTTTCTGCCCTGTGTGTGGTGTGTGTGTGTGTGTGTGTGTGTGTGTGTGTGTGTGTGTGTGTGTGTGTCTGTGTGTGTGTGTACAGAGCATCACCCTAGCTGGCTCCAACTGAAGTCAGTTGAGCTGCCGTGAGCGGACTGGTTAATGCGGGCCCACCGTGCAAGAGGAGGAGCAGAGGCATGGGTAGAGAACCAGAGTCCAGATTAAGCGGACTAAAAATAAACACATTCTCAGGACTCTCCCTCACTCACTTTCTCTCCCTTCCCCACTGCCATGCTCCCCAAACACTCGCTCCTCTGCTCCCATTCACCTCAGACGCCATGGCAACCGATGGACAGGCGGCTGAGATGTACGCCTTGAGTGGGAAGTGCTTTTCAAAAGGGTCTTGAATGGTCAAGGAGCCGAGAGGAGTTGCACCACAGGGGAAGCTGGCGAAATTCTAAAAGCGGAACTCTGGGTGCCATTCTTACACATAATGCTACGGTGTTTACATGTATAGAGGTCATGTTGAGTATGGCACAAAGCAAAAACCTATATTTTCATAGCCTGAAAATGGGGAAATACTTCCCTCTGTAACACATTACCTTTATGAAAATAAATGACAAATGACTACAAATAGACTTTGCATTGACTCATGTGTATATCATTGGATGCTGCAATATCTACAGTGAATGACATCCACAGGAAGGCATTTGGTTTTAAACGCATCATCTGGGTTTGTATATGATGGTTTAATACGATGGTTTAGAACAGTGCAGGGGGTACATGGAGATATGTAATAATAATTCATTTCCAAGATGATAAATAAATATTCTCATTTCATTTTATTCATTTAATTTCACATCAAGCCTGTCAATAAAATGGTACGTGTGTGCTACAACTAGTTTCCCTGAGGAGACAATAACCTGTGGCACTCCGTGCCAGTTGTGTTACGTTCTACTTTTGGAGAATCATCAACACGTATGAGTCTGGGGGTACTCATGGTATGACAAAAAGGCTCAGGGGGAACACAAGACAAATAGGTTGGGGAACACTGGTTTAGAAAGCCTTTTTGGGACTTTCAGCACTATCATAAATCATCTACTCTATAAAAACAACCTGTCAACTAGGCAAAGTTGTAAGGAGCCAAAATACACCTATCTATAACCTGCCCCCAATCCCAGCCTCACACAAAGGCCAACCCAACCCAAGCCCTACAGTAAACCTGTTTGTATTCTTTGCTGACAACGGTGTCGGCAATGGTGGCTTCCTCTTCAGGGTCATGTGGATGTAATGATAAATGTTTAAATGTAAAACCACAAGGGACCAAGGATAATAGACACAAAATTTACACATTTCACATCACTCACATCTATCATGTTCCTCCAGGCGCCTGTCTTCCCGCAGAGCAGAGGCTCACAGTGGGCCAGTCCGGCATTGTTGATGCACACGTCCACGCCGGCGTGCAGGATCCGGATGGCAGAGAACATGGAGAGGATCTCCTCCTCGTTGGACAGGTCGCACTTATAGGGGAAGAGAGTCCCGCGGTAGCCGGCACTCTGGCACTCGGCAGCCAGCCTCTGAAATCAATGAGTCACACAGACATGAGGTCAAGTGGGGCAGCAGTGGGCAGGGGGCCTCGGAAGAGAGGGGAAGACATGAGTCTGGCCATGTGAGGACACAGGTCCTCTATGCGTCGCCTTAAGGTAACACACAATCCATTTTTATATAGCGTCATAACCTATGACTACAGCAGTGGAAGCACAAGCATAACATACAATGCACTGAATTGTGTGAAGCGAAGGTTGTGTGAAGTCTACATAGATCAGTGTTTCCCAAAGGATTATGATGAGACTATGATGTGGGTGAATGGGGTTGGGGTGGGGTGGGGTCTCACGAATGCATGTGCTGCACTTCCATTGCTTGGATTGCAATTTCATGTCCATTGCTTTCACAGAAAAATAGACCTGATAGGCACTGATAGTGAAGAGGCTTAGTGAAATTATATTTACTGAGCTGACAAAAGTGCCAAATTAGACATGAGGCTCCCTTAAAGTCTCCTGAATGATTTTAGCCAAGGAGCCCAACTGAAATCTTGAAAATTCCTATGCAGAACACAAAAAATTAAATCCATGAAAAACATGGATATATTTTCTTTCAATCTATAAGAGGTTGTTGGTTGTTGTTTAAGGGCACTGAATGATCTTAAATTTATTTTAATTTGTGCTTAGGCCAGTCTCTTTGACATGACAAGTGTCAAATAGAGTGTCAAGACACCTGGTACCGAAAAAAAAACGTTATTAAGTGGAGAACAATATAGCCGGAACTAAAACAAATAAAATAAATAACTGTCAAAAATCTGTTTCTGTGTTAATTAAACCCAACCATTGGAGCCTTGAAACTTTCTGTAAGTGCTTGCAGTCATCTCTAAAATCATATTGTGTTAAAAATAGCAACTGTGGTCTGCTTGGCTCTCTCATTGCTGCTTAAAGCTATATTTATTTAGCAATACACAGTACAATAGAGAACAGAGTACACACAAATACATGGGGGATGAACTCTATATAGCATTTTGACAGGTATATATATCACGAGATTGCATGGAGCCGAATTATGGTCTTTGACAAACAAGAAAAAGATCACTGGAAGCATGGAGTTCTACCATGCGGGAAACATTGGGCCTCCATAGTGGGAAAAGTGCCTGTTCAATGTAATGTGATGAACCCATAAAGTCTTATTTTGATTTTCTGTCAGTCAGAGATAGGCATGTTGATGATGCTGCACTTCAGTGCTTCCACTCAGCATTTCTAGGAGAAGCATCCAGTCTTTACCCCGTCACCAAACTACTGATCTTCATCAGAGCCCTTATTAGTGTTTTAGATACAAATACTTGTAAAGCCAGCTGACAGAGCACCACAGAAGGAGGCAGAGAAAATATATATGGCAACCTGCTCAATAAGGTGACTTTTTAGCGCTAATGTTCTTTTTGCATCCAAATTGTAAACAAATCTTTTCACATTTTCCATCTTATGATTGTAGCACTGTTGAACACAATGAATCCATTTGTGTTACTTTGACCATTTGCTCATATACAGCCTTCCAGGCATTAAGTAAAATTATTTAGACAAAACACAAACATAACAGTTCAAAGCAAAAACCTCTTGGCTCTATCTCCTTTTAAATTGCTTTAAAAGAAAAAGAAAGACTTTGTGATGCTGTCTGGTGTCGTGTGCTCAGTGCGGTGGGTCACAGCCTCTGATATGTGATTTTAACTGGTGGTGCCCCTCAGGTGGCCATCCCATATCAGCTGAGCTCTTCAACAGTCCCGCTCAGTCTGGCTGTGACCATGGGAACGGGGAGAGGAAAGCATGATAGTCAGAGAAAGGTTCTCAAGGATCACTGACAAGAACACACACAAGCTAGCAAACACACACACACACTGTTTTCTTATTTCACCATCTTGAAACATCTATCCAATTCTACTTCTCACTGACAATATCACTTGCTCCTGTCAAAAACAGAAAGCATTCTGCTTTAGTAGAGAGAACATTTGACATTTGATAAAAGGAAAAGGGAGCTGGATATCTCTATGGATATGAATGATAGACACATCATCTGCTTCTCCTTGCCCATCTTTCACCTATCTCTTTGAATTATGGATCAAAGTAGCTTGACTATCGCCACCTACAATAATATTGCTCGCACATCAGGATGGGTTTCCTGAGGCTAGGAACAAAGGGTAAGGATGAACTATGATAGGATACTTTAGAACATATCAGAAAAGACAACACTGTAGTAACACACCATCAATGGTGTTACAGCAGCCTTCACAATTATTGGCACCCCTGGTAAATTTGGCTAAAAAGCCAAATAGGCCTTGACGGTGACATACAGATTTTGATTTAAAATTGTCAAGTAGTTCATAAAAGTCATGATGGCATCCACCCTAATGAGGTTTCTAGAGCCTTTAGAGTTAAACCCCAAAACATCACAGACCCTTCACCATAACTAGCAGGGGGCTATTTTGAGTATTGTAAATGTTCTAAATGCCTAACCCACTAAAAGTTAAGTCAAAAAGTCAAAAAGCAAAATTTTTATCCCATCTCACCAAGTCCAAATAGCATTTAGTAACACCAGTTTGAAATCTGCGAGTTTTTTCCTGGTATGTATTTTGGATGACAAGGGGGCCAATTCAGATTTTTTTTAAAGAAGTCTCCAACAGTGGTCCAGTCTTTTTTCTGGAAGTCTCGAACAGTGGCCCTTAGGGGGAGTTTTAGCCTTATTCAGCACCCTTCTCACTATGCATGGGGGCAAGATAAACATTGTCAGCATTATCCAGGCAAGTCTGTAATAGTTTGTGTTGACTGGAACATCTTAGTTTTAACTACAAATGGGGCATTTTCAAGCTGTTTTTATAGCAATTCTCTGAATTTGCCTTCTTGAATGCATTTAAAATGTGTATTCTGTTGTATTTTCTATGCTGAAAAATAGCTAGGGCATTTGACCTCTTGTTTTGTTTAAATGTTTTGCTGTTATGGCCAAATCCATATCAATTCAACACCAGAACCATGGTTTCCACCTAATTTTTTGTCCATGTCCATACATTTCTTCATGTCTTATTAGAATCAAGCGAAAATTTCATCTTGATTTCTGAGATATGTCTCTTCAAAACATCGATAGACATGGCCGAGAAAAAAGTGAAAATTTCAGTTTATCATGAGGACCACTTTTTTATATACCCATCTCCTCTCTTAATGCAATGACATTTTTCCTGAAAATATGCTCACTGGGATAGTACCATGTGCAGATGTCTAAGATCACATTGGAATTACAGTTCATCATGCCGTTGATGCCTCATTCATTATAATAAACCCAGATTATTTTTTTCAGTAACAAAAAAAAGTCATCAAGTCTCAAGTCATCTTGCATGCTGAGCACTCACATGTTCAAAATGTTGTAGACGAGTAGCCTATGAGGAAATGTATGGGCTGAGAAAAAATGAGATGGTTAGTTGTCTTGTTTACGTTTTGAACCTTTTAAGTTGTCCTAAAGACAAAGGCAGTAAAATTGCCATTGTAAATGATGGCAATTTTACTGCCTTCTTTGAAGGAGAAGAATTTGTAGACCAAATTCTTCTTTTCCAAATTCTTCAAATTCTTCTTTTCTACAATTCAATAGTACGCCACATTTCTTTGTTGTTTTCATTGTGAGACTAACATAAATTCTGAAAAGATAATTTTTTTATTCCACTGTATAGCTGTCTTTATCAGGAGTGCCGATAATTGTGGAGGGTGCTATATCTTAGATACAACCGTGTGGTTCAAACGGCTCTTAACTGCTTGAGCCAACACAGCGGCTGTGTGTTTGACAGTCAAACCTTGCCATGTGGCTGAAGGCCAAAGATGATGATGATGACGTATATGAATTAACTGACACATGATGAAGATAACCTGACAGAAGGAGTGCCTTAAGGCAGGGACACCTAAAACCTGTCGTGAAGCTGGAAGTCCAAAGGTTGGTGAAAGAGCATACAATTCAGTGCCTTTCCTCCACCTGATAACAGCTCTGAGACAGTCATTCACTAACAGCCATAAATGCACAGCATGCATGACTATAAAAACAAATAATGGCCATGTAAGAACAGGAAACACCTTGATCAAAAAAAGATAAAGGCCAAGGCTGACCTGCAAGAACATGACCAAGCATGAAATAAACTTGTGTTAACCTTGGGTGGCTCTTCTGGTCTAAATAAAATGGGTTACTATAAAGGTTAATTGATGATTGCTTGGATAAATGTTGTTATTGCTGGATAACCCACACACTGTATTCAAATGCAATTTTAAAGATTTATATGTCTGTATTTGTATATCTGTATTTGTATATTTGTATATCTGTTCACAATGGATGAGTCCTGTTTTGCAGCAAGATTGGTACAGTGTTGTGAAAAACACTGCACAAACTGGTATAGCCTGATTTCATTTCACATAGCCCATTGTCCATACACAGCTTTCCATTGGGTTTACTATAAATAGAGGACACCCAAGCACCCAAGACATTCACAGTTATTCACGGTTGTGGTTTGAGAGAGAGAGAGGTGGGTGGAGAAATAAGATGTTTGATCACAGTTTTCTGAGAAAAGTAAGCCGTGATTCCAATATATTGGGTGTGACTGAGGGTGAGAACATCTCTAAAATGCTGTGGGCAAGTGACACACAAGAACCAAACCTCACAGACTTAGACTATGACTGAATCCCATTTCTCATTCTTACTTCTTCCCCATCACGTATCCCTCATTTTCTATTCTGTTGTCATATATCTACAAATGTTCTGTTCAGGGATGGGAACTAGTAAGGGGTAACAAGTTGTGAGTGGTGAGACTGGTGGAAAAGGTGAGAATGGTGAGGCCATAGGGGCCTTGACATGAAAGGACTCAGGACCTTGTCTCGAGTCTGGCCTGAGGTCATTTCCTGATCCCATCCCCGTCTCTTTCCCTGTCATCTCATTACTATCCACCCCCCCCAATTGACTACACAGCAGACTTATTTGGATCTCCAGAAGGTGAATCTCACCTAGGTGGGGAGATTGCTTTTATGCTGTTATGATTTTGCCTCAGATTGAGCAACTGAAACAAAAAAAAATCAAAAATGTTGGCCCTGTTTAGTTTGAACACTCCATTTTTGTGTAGGCTGAGTCAGAGATGTTGCAGCTGCTATATCTCTAGCACACATAGGATATACTACACTCCAATCGGTCTTGCCACAGTGAGCAATTCAATCTAGGTCAGTTTCTGTAATGACGGTCTAGGCCACTCTCACGAATCCCCCCCTCTCTGAATTGCACTGAACTTGATGAACTCAAATGGCTAGGCTTGTTGCTCAGTCTTATAATGCCAGCTGGTTCATCCAATCACGACACTCTTTTCTCATTCTGAGCCACAGGCGTTGTTATTGGCTACTACACTGTTTCTCACAGAGCAGCTGTGGGCAAGGATGACAAAGTACCATGAAAGATTCTGTGCTCATATTAGGGAGTCCAGTCTGAGTGATTGCTATCCTATGAGCAACTATGTCAGAAGTAACTGTCATCAAGAAGGGAACAATCTTCTAATCAATAAGTCAGTTTCTTATTTTTGGCACAGTATCACCATGCAGAATAGTTCCCTAATAATATATTTGTAGGTTACAATACTGTTGAATTGTTAAGTTTGAACAAATGTAAAGAATTACATTTGAATATTTAAACGTGTCAGGCTGCAAGAGAGGTGTTCTATGAGTGACTATAGCAGCTCTCCAATGAATATGACTAATTATTACAACTGCTGCAAATTGTCTTGTTGTGCATCTGCACTTTACTGTTGTCCACGTACATGCTTTGGGACAGTGGGAAACGTAATTTCGATTCCTTTGCATGTCAAGTACACATGAAGAAATTGACAATAAAAGCAACTTTGACTTTTAACTTTGACTTTCAGGAAAACATTTATATTTTACTGGGACTTCATGTACATCAACATCATACATCCATCAGCACAGTTAAAAACAAAAGAAATGATACATTCAATGCAGGCAAAACCACCTCAAAACACAAGTTGTTTTGGTCTTGATGAAATCTCTAAAATGTTCAAATGGTCAGCATTTAAATATGTGGGTGGCCCAATAGCAAAGATGATGATGAAGATCTCACTCAGAAGATTGAACCATTCTGAACCATCCAAGGACAACCTAACCATAAAAAGTGTAAACACACACACACATACACAGACACTAGTATGCAAAAGAAAAAGAAAAGGTAGACTTGCAGTCTCGGTTTCAACAAAGAATTAGCCAGGATGTGACTTCATCATGACAGGGCACTTTAACCAGAGCCAAAAAAACAAGGTGGAAACAAACCACATCCAATCGCTGTCACTGATGTTATTGAAGGGCGATTAAGTCCCTTCCACAAAAAAACAAAACAAAACAAAACAAACCAGTGCTTGGCAAAGCCTGAATAACTACCTCTGCATCCCTAGATGACCTAAAAGGAATTTAAATAGGATTATCTTTTTGAAAGGATCGGAAAACATTTCTTCAGAATTGCAATACACTGCACTTAAATACAGTTTTACCAAGAATACTTTCATGTGCGTATTCTGCCACTATATTCCTTAAGTCTTCACAGAGTGTGTTGAGATGAGAGAAAAGACTAAAGCAGCAAGGTTGCTTTACTGACCCATAAAATCTCCAAGATGGACCAAACAGACAAGATCTCAACAGTGGCTCAAGGGCTGGGGTTAAGAACAGACGTGCTCTACCACTCTATTTTTATCTCTAATAACATTGGTTTATTGGTCCATTTCCACAAACAACATACACATTTTGGTATCAGGCCATCATCAGCGTGGGGTTCCAATATGAGTGACTGCAATGTCCAGAATAATCTAACTTGACACACATCAAGAAAAGCAGTGCTGGGTCAAACCTAGATCAGATGTCAAATCATGTGCCATTTAGTCTCAATAGGTCTGAAGTCAAGCACACTGGTCAGCTCGAAAGCCATTGTTAATGGTCACTTTGCAGGAACTGGTAACTTACTTGATAAGACACAGGATGTGTACAAAGTTGTTAAAAGTAAACAGTTGGGGAGATTGAGGGTCCTTTCCAGGTCTCGTCTGTGGAGGGCTTTGCTTGCTCATTGTGATTGAGCTCTTTTACATTACTCCTCAAATATATGTTAAGACTAAAACTTCTGTTTGGTTTAAATTTAACAAAACTCGGTTCAATCAAACTTTTTGGACAACTTCAACAGAAGCAAGATGCACTTCCAAAATCTACACTAGAGGCGTCTGAGAGAACCTTCATTCAACCCTTAATGAGCCATTTAATCATTGAGTGTTACCTAGTGTGCCTTTAAACTCCCTCAGCTGTGCTGGTTACCACACATACCTAACTTGGTTTAATTAGACAAGCCACAGTAACAAGAAATTAAGAGATTTATTCCTAAACAGCAATTCCTCCGCCAAGAAATAGATTTCCTTCAGCACAAACGCAGGCAATGTAAATTTTGACTGGCGCAGCAATATAGAACAAAATTCGGATTCCAGAGCTCTACACAAGACAGATTACTGACCGAAAAATAACATGAGGGATTAATGACCAACAGATTTCTTATTACATGTATTAGGTTTAGGATATTTCTTAGACAGATGGACACTATGCTTTAAGCCTATGGTTTTGCCTGAATATGGATTGAACAACTCTGAGGTCCTTTCGCATTAAGTTAATGTACATGGTCCCAAAGAAAGACAATTTGAAAAGTTATGGCCACATGGAAAGTAGGCTATAATAATGGCGTCAAGCGTGATCATTTACCCATGTGTTAATATAGGCTAATAGAACCCAGCTTATCAGAATGGCATCCGTTCTGGCTCAAGGCGTACTGATCTATCTTGCTCCACTCTAGAATCTTTGGTCTCAACTGTGCTATCTCAAAAAAAATAGCCTACACATCGGCACTGAACGTGATTCAACCAATCATAATCAAGGACCGTAAGTATCTGTTTTAGAAAAAATAATAAAGACCATTGATATCCAGAGAGGGCATTTACCTCGTGTAACACCTGCTCTGTGCTTCCTGTTCATGTCTGGCCTTCACAACTATTTCAGTTATGCTGAAAACAGTTCACAATTATGGTGTGTCATGGCATACAAAAATTCAGGTCTCTTTTGTTGATTACAAATTATATATGAAATAGCAATAACAAGATCTGGGTCTGAGATGAATCACAACGTAGGCCTATTTGGTGATGGGGTATAGTTGGTTCAGTGTTAACAGGAAAGTAGTGGTGTTTAGTGTGAACTGTAAGTTCCTAAGTGAACCTCTGCATAAGATTAATTTCACTGCATATTACACTTCAGTGCTAAGCTTACTGGGCTAATGTGCCTGTGGCTTACAAGACGGAACTCATGAGCTCCAGTTTAGTCCCGTCCTAAAGCTGTCCTGATGGAACTGCCATTCACACCACACCATTCCAAGAGTAAAGCCATGGTGACCACATGCATCCATCTCATTAGTCTTATTTCAGCTGCGGTCTCTGTTGGAGAGGGGGCTATGAAAGCTGCCAAAACACTCTGCCTCTTCTAAAAGTTGTGTTTGTCCATTCAGTCTGATGCTGAGCAGTAGGCAGAGAGGCTTGACTCCACCACCATCTATTGTTTTTGAAATATTTTCAAATGCAAAAACACTTCAAAGGGAGCAGCTTTAGTAACAATCAGACATGTTATCCAGTGCTGGCTAGTGGCACCAGATGGTAATGTCAAGTACAGTTTATCAGTAGCGAAATGGATATATGATGTTTATGATAAGTAACTGATTGGCACTACTGTCACTGACTTTGGCTCATGTTTATAGGATCCATACCTGCAAGGATGTTCATCCAGTACACATTAAATGTAAAACTGCAAACTTAATATTGCTGACTGCTCTAACCACTTTTCTGGGAAGAGAGTCAAGGATGTGACATTGAAGTCAATTATTAACAGGATACCTAATTAACAGGACACCAGTATTAAAAGGAGAATTTAAACCAAACCAAAGATGAACTGAACATTTTGTGTGTAGTGCGCACTGACACATACTGCCATCATGCTTATAATCATTTTTACATATAGGTCATTTCACATAGTTCAGACACCCCCACAAAAATACAAATCAACAGTCAAATTACATGTGATTTTGTGAGAACAAAGATTCCTATTATCACTCGAGGAAAGTATCGCCACATCAAGCCTTTGTTCAATTATGGCTATGTCAATAAAAGGTGCAGCATAGCGAGTAGCAACCACATTTAAGTTTTTCAACATGGGAATGCCAAGCACAAATATAACAGCTGACAGGGAAGCAAGCTTCCGCACGTAGCAGAGGCCACATAACCCAGAACTGAAGTCAAGCAGTGCAGTAGTGTGTTTCTCCTCTGGTCTATCTTCTTTCCTCTACTATTGAGAAGCCCCTCAGTGTATTGGTCAAATTGAACCACCTGTCCACACATAGGCCTATACTGAAGATTTGTGAACCGAGAATAGGCTACATACCTTTATAATCCGGTAAAACCACATAAACCATATTTCTAAAAGCATACGCTCTAGCTGTGATTTAACATGGATTGAGACATGTCCCAACTTCCCCCATACCATGGACAATGCGTAGTTTTATGCTATATTTCAATGGCATTCTCGATTATGAAGTACAGTGCAAAATGGATTGCTCCTGCTTTGTGTGGTTGGTGTTGATCATGAGCAAAAACGATTGGAAACAAACTAATCTAATGCTCGTATGCCATCCGGTCAGAAAGCAACCATAGATTGTTAGGTTATTACATATGATTGATGATTTACTACGGGTGGTGGCGAGGATCCTTAGCATTTCGACTGCCTCTGGTGGTCTGGATTGATGACTAACGCAAAGCAGCTCGATCAAATTGAAACTGTCAGAATTGACCATAGAAGCAACAAGCATCCGCCACTTTAGCGGACACTCCCTGAAACCAAGCCAAATATGAGATACATCGTTGGCAAAGTATGCCGTGTATATGGGCATTTACAGTATATCAGTTAGACGCTACATATCGATTTCAATACTCACCTCGACTTTATCCACACTTCTGGCACATCCTACTACTTTCATGCCGTGCTGAACGAGCGTCCGTGCAACAGCCGCTCCAATCCCAACCGAGGCGCCTGTTACAAGAGCAACTCTTCCATCCCAGCGTTCCATTATGTCTAGTTCAGATATAGATTTATGAAAATATGAGGTAGGCTATTTTATACAAACACTGGACAGTGCCAAGTTGACCACTTCCGCGCGATTTCGTATCGTCAGGGGTTCAATTAGCTTAAAATCAATACTGACCAATCATTTCAGTTAGTTTGAGGGCGGGCGGTTGCACTGTCCAACCCTCATGGAGTCAAAGAAGCGTCCAGGAAGGGCCTAGGGCAGGATTTTAGATCACGCCCAATCCCTGTGTTCGGGATTAAAATATTAAATAGCATGTCAAATGAGGATACCTTTGCCGTGCCTTTCCACTGCTATGTTCGCAAAGGTCCATGGTTAACATTAGCATTAGGTTGGTTACTGGCCGAGACATCACCATGATCATAAATATTTGCCTATTGAGGAAATCTGAGTGACAGGTTATCACTGAATCATATCCTCCGGTCCATACTGTTACCACTTTATTTATTTATTTATTATGAAAATAAAGTTTTTAGTCGGTGACATTTTAAACGCAAAGGTATGAGCTAAGACTAATTCAACTTCACTTTAAATGTGTCACACCTGTCTGTGGGGATCGTGTCGCTCGTATCATTAAAATGGAGTTACACACACTGCAGTAGTCCTAAATTAATAGCCTAATCTTTGACATTTTACGATTAAGACAAAATTCTGTGGTTTAAAAGGGCAGTAATCTACAAGGCGGATTATGTGGCTATGTGAATTAACTAGCTGTCCATTAGGAATTCAAATTATTTTCCTCATATAGGCCTACATGAATTGATACATTATTATTACCAACTGCAAATGTTCCTTTAAAAACTCATCAGGTCCTTAGCTACTGTATGTAGAGACTTATTTATATATAATTTAATATTTTTTAATAGAGCCTTAATTATGAAACACCAGCAACTACAACTCGGTTCTATCAAGTTAAATAGCTCCACCTAGTGGAATTGGTTGAATTGGCTCTGCTTTGTATGACAGACTAAACTGATATCCGACATATACCAGCATTTCTAAGCACCGTTGGATAACTTCGGGTTTATATTTACTTTTCTTCAAAGACGCATACATAAGATTTCAACAAAATGCCAAACAAAACACACCAAGTAGGTAACACACCCCTCCTGTAAAAAAATCAGTGTTTTGTCATTGTTTGTCTCTCCTTTCTTCTCAAAATCTTGGAGCCAGTTTATTTATTCATTTTCTTTTGTTTTTTGAGATAATGTTATACTCAGATCACTCAAGTGGATCACAATGAAACGAACATGGAAAAGTATAACAGGTAAGGCATTCATTTGAAAGTAGTATGTGCTTTTAAATAACCTTCTGGTAACTAAAACTATGACTAGAAACAGGCTGTGCTGAAAAGAAAAACAGACAAACAACAAAAAAAATCAAATAAAAATTGTATTTGCATATTAATAAATATCTTTATTATGTAAATTTTGCACATTGCGCTCATCATTACATCCAAATGTACAGCATTACACCCATGTAGTACAAATGGATGTTTGTTTTTTCTCTGTAAAGTCTTTATATTCAGATATTTTCTGTACACATTTACTGGTAAATCCTTTTGCCACCAAAATGTCACAGGCAGTGAGACAAAATAAGGAAACAAATAAAAAAAAAAAAGAAATATAAAGTCTATCTGCATCTAAAACTTACAGTTACAGCTTTACAAGCTTCATTTCACTCTGTCAGCAGGCCTACTGAACTTAAAGAAAATGGGTTTGGTCAGGTGTGAACAAGATGAAAAGATGGTGAAAGATGAAAAATGGGACAAGAAAAACAACAAAACAAAACAAAACTTAAAAAAAAAAGATGTGGAAAAAGATTCTGGACAATGAGATTAACATTCACTTTTAACTTTTGTGGAGGAAAATTCATAACTGAACAAGAAACGAGTGTCTAAAACTTCAGTCTTTGTCTTTAATTTCAATTCATATTTTTTCTCTTGTTTAAAGGCATTGCAGCAGTCGTAATAGCGAATCTTCAATTCATAAAAAGATAAATTCTCTAGGTGTGTGTTTCTAGTTCACGCTGGTGGTAGGAAACCATTCTGCACTGCATACAGACTTACTCTGCTCGTTTGAGCGGCAGTATTTAGTAAATCGATCCTTCAAGTGCTGTCTGTACTGGTTCCTGTTGCTGATGAAAGACTTGTTGTTTTCTACAAACGACTGGATTTCGTCCTGTGTGAGACAGTTCTCTTCATCTGAGGTCACTTCAGATTCATCCTGTTTTCACAAAGAATGAGAAGACAGACCCATTGGTGTAAGAGTACTAGTACTAAAGCCTAAAGTACTCCACACAACAAAATCCTTAAAGGTGTCCTGTCAAACATCTATATGGCATTTCAAATTGTTCTCTGATGTCTCCAGAGATGGTATGTAACTTTAGTTGGGCTGAAAACTGTCCAAGAAGACCTTAACAGGGCTTTATGCAACCTATTCAAATAGCCCTAGTGCCTTGTTTTTACACCCACGATGAGTTGTGCTGATTCGCTACTGTAGTATGTCAGCATTGCAAGGCGCGTTTAGTGAATACTTACATTAGTTTGCTAATGTCAGAATTGCAAGGGAAGAAAAAAAAAGGAATATTACATTTCAGAGAAAGCAGACGAAGACAAAGCCTGTTATACGCACATCCACCAATTGCTTGGAGAATGTAAACGCACACTTCACAACAGTCAGCTCGTATTGTGTAGGGTTTCACACTACACACACCCAGTTAACTGCTTTGTTAACACAAGGTTACCGTTACAAACGCAGGTTAAAATTTACAAAGCCTGTTGAATATGGCAAATTTGTCAATTCGTTCTTTTTGAAATGCCCTGGACACAGAAATAATACTGGACTTCTCCCAAATTTCACTGCAGGCCTTTGTCCCTAGCCTCCTGTTATTCATCATAAACCTTAAACTCTCTTATGTTATCTTTATTTTCAGGGATATTCAGTGATCTAGCATAGTTAGGATGCCATGGGGCAGGCACTAATCAAAAAAGACCATGGATTGGGTAATAATTATTTATTTCTCTTCACTGGCTACTGCAGACCTAGTAAATAGTATTACATTTTCACTCGTACCATATAACTCACTCATATAGACCTATCATATTTCAAAAACATGGTAAAAATATGTGTGTAGCAGGCCCACTTTAAGTATAACCAGGATATTATTCATAACTGAACACCTCATAATCCATTTGTTACCCGTCCTCACTGTAAATTTCACTCAACAGAACAAGCAAGTAATATTTTATTAGATAAAAGTAATATTTTACAAGATCCTAATTCTATCTAGAATGGATCTCATCCACAAATTAAGTAATTATAATCAGCCTTAAATTTAGAAGAAAGACACAGGGATTTGTA
This sequence comes from Tenualosa thibaudeaui, assembly GCA_027481765.1. Classification (NCBI taxonomy): domain Eukaryota; kingdom Metazoa; phylum Chordata; class Actinopteri; order Clupeiformes; family Clupeidae; genus Tenualosa; species Tenualosa thibaudeaui. Next base: position 9,502,942 of record JAIFZK010000009.1, on the reverse strand, counting down.
ACAATTTGGTTATGACATGAGCAGTCGCCTGCAAACTCACCAGAAGTTCCATGAGGCTCTTGGTGCCACACTCCCCTGGGGTGCACTCTGGCGGGAGGCCGGAGAAGAGGGCCGCATTCTTACGGTGCTCCGCCCACGGCAGTTCAAGTGCAGTGCTAGCGAATGAATCGCAACACAGGTGTGCACAGGCCTCCTTCGCTCGGCACGAGTGTGAGGGCGTTATGCTGTGGGCAACTCCAGGAGCCACTCTCCTGTTAATGTCTGCCATGCAACCCTCTGGCTTGGACCCCTGCAATCACCAAGGAGTCAACACTCATCATTACGCACACCGATACACTCAGCCTGACTATACAAGACATACATGGTGTTTATATGAGTATAGTCAACATGACCTATGCAATCAAGTTCCAGAATATTCTCTTTTTGAAAGGAAGGCCAGAAATAAGGGTTAACAATGGTGAAAATAAAAGGTACAGGAATTTAAAATAAAGTTGCACCTGATCGCTCCCAAACATTCCAAGCTTATTCTTTCTCTTCTTCTTTTTATTCTTCCCCTTGAGGTTGTCTTCGGAGTTGGCCCAGCATTCCACACAGCTGTCCACGCAGTCCTCCTCCTTGTCCTCAGAGCACTGATGACTACACGAGTAATCACCTGCAGATGTGCAGACAATCACACCCAGTCACACAAAAGAGCAGAAGCTTCAGGATGTCACATACACGTTGTGATAATTTCAACCTCTAACAGACCGTTGGGACGTAGGAAGAAAATACTTAATTCCACGTAACTGATGAATCACTCGTTTTTAAAATCACCATTTTAACACATCATGCATCGTGTGGAAGTTGACTCTAAATCCCCATCTAGTGAACCACTTCAAGTCCAAGTGACGCAACAGGAATAAACCCACTAGAGGCAAAAACTAGAGGTGCTGTGGCGATTGTGTGACTGACCCGTTTCATCATGGTTGCAGATGCCCTCAGTGCACGCTACGTCTGAGCCTTCCCTGGAGCCGGTCTCGCTGCCCTCCATACTGGATGAGTAGCCACAGTCGCTGCCGGCGCTGCGGGGTGATAGACCTTTGGAAATACCACAAGGTGGTCAGGAAGACTGGCATTTAGCAGACACTTACTAATGAGCAGACTCATACACACCACATGCAGATCGCTTTACCTTTCTTGACTTTGGGAGAGCCCAGTATGGACGGAGCGGGGCAACTGCAGGAGGAGTCCTCAGTGGGGACCAGGACCTCCCCACAACTCCCAGACTCCTCTCCACTTCTGCAGTCCTTGCAAATGCCGTCCACCGACTCCGTAGAGCCCTGTGCAAGGGCAATGATGAGAGACGTGAAAAACTGGCACCCAAGAATGAAGGCAAATGGGCCAATGGGCTAACAAGAGACTCTCACTCCCTAATCTCACAGCTGGACCTGACCAGTAAGGTCATATCGTCTTTCATCAGCAGAATAATCACGAGCTTTAGTTTAATCCTAACAAAAGATCAGGGGAAGGACAGGACTTGGTGGTTTGAGGCCTTTAAAGTCTTGTGAAATAATTAAATGTTCAGTCAACAAAAGGTGGGCAAAAATATGTGTTAAACAGCCAATCAAACTACATGCTCCCTTTAAAAGTCCTTAAGCAACAAACTGATGGGCTAGATGAACCCACTTGTTTTGAGTGTCCTTATTTTGTGCATAAACAAGTGTTCTTATGACCAAAACAGAGAATGGGAAGACAGAGAGACCTGAATCTAGTTAGAATAAGAAAGAAAGAAACAAACAAACAAACAAAACAAACAAATCAGCTTCCTCAAGTTGTGAAACAGCTTCCTCAAACTGCACTTAAAAGTACCACAACATTATTATTAGCATTAGTTTGAAACCGCCCTCTGTACACAAGAGGAAGTGATATTATGCTACATATTACAACCCTAGTTTTGGTGATTTGGTCATAGGAATGAGGCCAAGACAGATAATCACTGTAAGGCACTTGAACATGAAGTTCATCTGCACAATAGATAGACACAATTTCAAGAGTTTGATCATTAGCGTCATCGCCTGTTTGATGGGATATAAATGTAGCGGAAATAGTTTGGGAATGAAACGGAAAGTTCTGGCACTTTTTTTTTACTGAAACAGTCTACATTATTTGGTAGGTAATTTGTTACAAAAACAACACAAACTAAATACAGATTTCAATACAAGCCATCACATGCCATACATCTGAAGTAAACATTATGCAAACAGAATACCTTCTACATTGAAGCTGCTTGAACAGAGCAAACTGATAATCATACATAAAACAACCCCGTTAGAGGAGCAATAAATGAAGCTCAATGAAACATGCTCAGCAAACTGGAACTGGCTATTGGTGTTAGACACCACAATAACCATCTGAAAAAAGTCAGATTCTTTTGAACAAGTTCCTTTTGCTCCAGTCAGTGCTAGTTTTGAAACAAGCAACATTAAGCTTGATGTCAGCCACAAAAAGAATATGATAGCTGAAGATACTGAAACCACTAGCAAATTGCCTCTAGATGGCATCTACCAGTAGTACCATTCAAATAAATGTCCAAAATAATAAACTGCAAACATTGCCCTGTCCATCAGAACCTGTACCTTATCAAGGCTCTTGACTTTGCAGTCCGTGTCTGGCTCTGTGATATCAAAGCCACACTTGTTTTTACGCCGGTTTTTGCGTTTCTGTCGTTTCTTCTCCTGTTTCAGCTCCCGAGCTCTCTCCTCCTCTGACAGCTCCTCACAAAGCTGCTCCAAGCGGCTGATACCTTGTACCTTCTCCACAGCCATCTGACAGGGCAAACACACAAAGTCAAAAGATGGCACTTCTTATCATTAACATTCTTAAGCATATTTAGCTACACTACTACTACAACATTGAAGATCACATATATAGCTTTCTACATGACTGTAACGGTGTTACAATCTGTCATTTCAAATGACTGCCTGCAACTTAGACAGAATTTCAGTATCTTAATGGACCACTGGTCATGCATGCCATTCAACTTTTAAAGAAGGAAAATTTATATATCTGCATTATTGTGTTGGGAGAAGGCCTACTTCCGAGCAGCACCATAACACCTAGTTATAAATTATAAGCTCACACTAAAAATAGCCACGCAATACGACAGCAGGGTCATGGCCTTGAGGCCTGTATCACAGTACCTCAAAACTTTTGCGCAGTGCATCGATGCCCAGATAGAACAACAGCTGCCAAGTCTGCTCCTCCGCTCTCAGTTTCTGCCAGATTCGATGCAGCCTCTCATAAAGATGTATGCCCAGACAAGTCAGAACCTCTTCTTGTGCAATATCTATGGTTTTGGCATGTCTTTCCCTGCGTCTAAGTAAACAGTAAGAATATTAAACACATCACCTTCTACACAAACAAAACCACCCACGGAAAACACCCAGTATGTAGACATGACTGCTACCAAATCCAATCAGAAAATGCAGTTTACAAAATATGACAACATAACTCAAATAATAAACTTCCATTGTAAATAGAAAAAATAAGTACAACTTCACACATGATCTACAAGTATACAGCATTTAAAATATAAATAAATAAATAAAGTTCTTCTTACTCATATCCACCAGCAAACTCTGGCTCGGCCCTACCCAGGAGGTGTGCAATGAAGTCTGTTTCACAGCACACGTGGATGTGGTGTTCATGGGGGCAACAGCGGAGGCCCTCATACAGGGCAGCACAGTAGCCCTTCTCTTTACTGCAGTCCAGCTCACCCACCAGAATGTTGTAAGCTCTCAGTACCTTGTTTTTGCAGTCAGTGCAAAACCTGATGGTGAGAAAAGTAACAAGAGAGGCAGTCTCATCAGTCTGTTGTTGGTGTGTGAAATTTTTAGAACATAAGAGGAGCAACCAAAACTAAGCAAGATTCAAGAAAGGGGGAAAAGAAAAAACAAACAAACAAAAAAACAAAATGCAAATGTACAATCTGAGCAAAAATGCCCCCGAACACCAAGGACAAAACTGGGAATGGCGTCAGTGTGTTCTTATACCTGTGTTTACGTAAATATGTCTCTAGGGTCTCCAGGAGACAAGCACTGTCTATAAGAACCACCTCATCTCGGCACTCCTGAGACATGAGTTCCCATACGTCCATCCAGCTACCACTGCAAGAGAGGAAACAAAAGCAAATGAGTGCCGCAGTACAGGCAGCTTTACAACAAACAGAATACAAAAGTGTCCGTCCTTAGACAGGAACATTTGCTTGACAAATGAAAACACAAATGCATTACTTATTTGAATGTTATTCTTGTGATAAACATCATGTGAACAAAATAACAGAGAAGCACCTATTCTTACTTGGCAATTGCAATAGCAAACGTCCTGCTGCCTACCTGCTTGGAAACTGAAATGGTCCAAAATGAAACTGGATGCTACATCTGACCTCCTTGGATGAATCTCCACTGTCTTTAGCTACAACTACACCTCTCTCTGCGCTCTCTTCTCTACAGTTTCATACAGACAGACATCAACAAAGAGCAAATTTGCTTCCAACATGGTCCTTAAAATAATGGCCCAATCTCAATGTCCTCCCATGAGACCTAAGCCCTGAACGCTCATGTTAGTCAGCTTACTTAACTTAACCCAACTTAACTAACGCCGAGTTTGCTAGGTTGTGAGTGCTCACCTTGGTATTTGCATGACAGAGACAACACCTGGGACAAAACTGTTCAACACCACAAAAGGCAAGTTGCAAACACATTTCTGTTTGTGTGTTATGGTTCAGACGCAATACCAACTTTAGTGAAGGGCACAGAAAGGATGCAACTTAGCCCTCACGCACCTCAAATTGTGACAGCTAAACCCCCTCACAAACGTATCATTAGTGTGCATTTAAGTCTGAAAGCCTATAAGGGTGGACATTGAGATTAAGGCAGTGAAAAATTCGGATAGAAAATTCCTGTTCCACACACAAAGTCCATGTTTATAGTATTCACAGGTTGAAAACAGTAACAATGGTTCTATGTTGTGATAGTAAGGACAGGAAATCACTCACCCTAAAGGCTTCGGTTTGTGTGTATCTAAGGAGTGCAGCTGGCAGCGCTTGTTTTTCTTACTTTTGGGAATGGCATCAATCATGTCATTAAGTTTTGACCTGTGAAGACAAATGTTTAATGTTATGTTTTAAACTGAAATTCTGCCAAAAACAAGGCCAAGCTGTGATGCATGAATTACATTTGCACCTACCCATGGACATAGAAGAGTGTGTAAAGCTTCTTTGCATCTGCCATGCAGGCCTTAGTGACAGATAGTATGCCCGTGGGTCGCACTGTCAGTGGCTCAAGGGCTGGATTCCCTGACTCCACTAACTGTGAGAAGAGACGCTCCACACTGCGCCGACACCCCACGCACGGGACCAGTTGTGACAGGGCGCTAAACACCTCCCGTGAGGTCACCATCATAGAAATGCTCAAGTCTTGCTGCTTTAGCATAGAATGATACTAGATAGACATACAGATAGATGGAGAGATAGATAGATAGATAGATAGATAGATAGATAACTTTAATCATTTCAAAAGGGAAATTACAATGTCATAGCAGCAGATATATACCACCTGGAATGGTCTACTTTACCACAGACAGTAGCAACACTGCAGTTAGAAGTATCATCAAGTATTCACAACAAATAATGACCCAACAGGAAACGATACCACATAACAGAAAGGGCCAACCGTTCTGAAATCCAACAAATCACTCACCTGAACAAACTGTTTTAACTGTGAACAGTTAATCTGATGACTGTCAAGGTCCATCACACTGTCTGAAAATTCCATCACCATCTGACAAACAAGAGGAGCTTGGTGGTCACACCATATCATACTTAGAAACTGACAAACACTGTGCATCATTCATTGCTTCTACAGCTGACAACGAGTCATGTCTAACAGCAAGGCTAGCATGCATCTTTAGCCAAAGAGGCCTTGCAAAGCTAATGACTAGCTGACCAGTTCCATTTGACCCGTTTCCTGGTCATGACACAAATTGTCCATGGGGCAACAAACCAGTTTACACATACAACAGAACACGACAGGGTCCTTGAAATACATAAAATCAACTTACTGTTAATGTGTCATTAATGAAGAGTGGAATTTGGCGTGCAAGGAACTGATAGTCCTCCTCTCCTTCCCTACAGACGGCAACAAGACGCGCCATGTCTTCTCCCAGCTCAGGTCGTAGTTGTGGTCAGGTTGTAGTGTCTGTAAACGGCAATTATGATGGCAATTATTCCTTTGAATACACTCGCCGCTTCAACAGCGCAGGTGTTTCAAATAACTGTACTCCAATCTAGCTGTGGCATAAATAAATACACTTCGTGTTTGAATTATTGACCCATTAGAAACATTGTTAGCAAGAGACTTAGCGAGCTAACCAAGTAGCTACTACTGCCTGCTAAGATAGCAACAGCGGTGAGCAACTATACTTCAGCTAGTTGCTTATCCTATCAAATCAAACATTAACTGTTAGGGAACGTTTCTGGACGAGTTTTTTATAATAAGTGCAACCTTGTGCCACGTTATTCAACTGCATCAACTATCTTTCTAGAAAACTCGCATAATAATAAGTTTAGCCAACACACAAACGTTACGGGTAGCGTTACCTTGATAGGCGACATCTGCATCTTAAGATGCTAACTACGTGTTTATGCATCTGCATAACGTTTTTAACCTCATAAATTAGCTATACCAACAAATCTGTTCGGATAGCAAGCCAAATAATACAATGCCAACTTCGGATATATTCCAAGGAGCTGCCCACAAACTGCTAACTGCTTTCCATCCTGCAATCTAGGTCAAAGATAGACGTTTAGAACTCTGTCGCAACCTATCTACAGATATCTGTATACTTTAATGAACAAAGGTCTTAAAACACTCGTATCAAAACCATCAACTAAACGTACACCACTGTTTGATATCAGAACGCTAACGTCATTAACCACTGAACCTAAAATTCGTTAGCTTCACAGTTATCGTTAGCAAATTCAAAGTTAACAGGCAGCTACTCTGACTGTCAACAGCTAGTTGACTATCCTAGCTATGATGGCTTATGTTTAAGACTTTATCGTGTTGCTATATAACCCTGTCAATGAATTAACTCACATTGAATCTGATATATTACCCGAGCTACCAAGGAAACATTAATTGCAATAAGATAGCAAAGTTCTGATATTGATGCAAAATGAGCTCACATTAAATAACCAAATTAGCTAATCTGGGCAGCCAATAGTTCGCTATGATCAGCCGTTGACGAGCTAGGTATAACAGCCAGTTATCGCTAAGTAGCATGACGGCTAATGTTATCAAAGTTTGTCATTAGCAATTCTGTCAGCTAGCTATCAGACAGAAAGAAGTTTGCTAAGCAGCGATAAGTAACCTTAGCTAGGGTAACAATGGCTAGCGCTATCGGTAAGATACCACTTGCTAGGATAACTAATGTTAGCCGTCAGGACGTTCAGTGATGACAGAAACTGTTGTCATTTAACTATATTACAACTTTCTTGAACGTACAAAGTTTAAGTACTTAACTAGCTACATACATACTTCTTGTGATTATTTACTTTGTGGTCCTTGTACCACCAGCTACCCCCAAAGCCAGAACTTGAGAGAATGTTCGAACTAAATTGAAGCGTCAAACCATCTGACAACTCTTCGTGTTTCTTCGCTAACGTTAACGTTAGCCTTAACGTTGCAACAACGGGGCGCTGGCAAATCCATTGCAAGTAATTCGCAGTAAGGACGCATTAGTTTTACAAATGAATATACATTAAACACTACAGAAATAGCCAACATTTTAATATAACTAATAAAAGTTGCTGTCACACTCACCTGCTTTCGAAAGTTGCTTTTTTGTATAAAAACAAACAAGTGCGACAGAGGCGTATGTGGCGGTGGAATTCTCTCCTAACCTTTGACCCAAGACGTGGAGCAGGGAGCCGTAAAGCGCCCGCCCATGTTTAACACGCCACATTTAATAGAAGAGACTTTTGTGAACATAATGAAAAAGATTGATCATAATCTATAACGACATATATATATATATATATATATATATATATATATATATATATATATATATATATATTACAAAAAGTGCATTATATAAGCAAACCCTTTTAAATGAGGCTTCTTTCATCTTATCCCGGTTCCTTTCCCCGATGATTCATAATAAATAGGGCAATACATTTGGTAAAAGAACAAGAAGGTGATCACTGCGTTTTGGTATAAACATATTTTTTTTACATTTTAAAATAAACTTTTAAAATTAACAATGCCACAAACAGTCGGTGTAAAACTTCTTCTTTAATGACCAGCTGGGGGCGATAACATGCCACAACGTAAAATGGTACATCAGGCCACAAGCGGTGCCTCAAGGTGCTAAAGTAACTCATAAATTATGCACAACGGTTATCTTTTTGACATTACCCTACAAAACGTAGTACCCAATTCACATGCAGGACAGTTTCTGTCTTGTCACAGTAATCTTCTCTGCATACTTCTCTCTGAAATTGAATGCACACCTGTATTCTGAGTTCAGTGCTGTGCAAAATCACAACACTTCAATTGTTCAACAATGTCACTGGTTGTTCAGGCAGTAAATATATATAAATATATATACACAATCAGCTGTCAATTTTTCATCCATGCCATCAGGCCTGTTATATACAGTTGATCCCTGAGGTGTAAGGGCCTACCAAAACTTTAATGTTATCCCTTTGCGGTGTAATAGGAAAATGAGTGCACTATTAATTAACATGTACATAAGCAAAACAGACACAGAAAACAAATAATGACTACTCACAGTATCTACAGTTACATTTGTAAGTCCAGTCATAAGATTTGCAAGCATGAAAAATAAGAGTTGATTTCGATTCACAGATTGAATAAGGCATAAACCCTCCATTTCTGTTCTCAGATTTGCTTTCTTCATTTCATCTTGATGCAGGTTCCATGAGGTTGGAATGCCATAACAATTTGTCAGTGATTTTGCAAATAGCAAAATGACATCGACAGCACTTAAACAAGTTAAGAAAAACAAACATTCAGCAATAACCCACACACAATAAGGTAGGTTGGCCATCCGACGTGAAACAGGTTCTATGTGTATCTGAGATAAGTATAAGATCACATACAAGAGACAACTTAAAAATAATAGCTTCTGAATAACTTTCAACCATTCTTTGATCAGTAGTCTTGTTTCCATTATGTATAGTCCGACTTGCACTCCTGCCATGTAAATCGCTACATAGCCCAACACAGAGAAGATGCCCTCCCTGTTAGCTGCCAGAAAACTTCCAGTCCTGTCTTCACTGTGGATGATAAAATCTTTCAGGCCTGTTGTCTCCAGGGTGATTTGATAAATTCCGGAAATCAAAATTGCAAAAAGCCAAGATTTATTGACTGGAAATACAGCCAAAAGCATGGATGCTATTACTCTCACTATGGCCAATGTGAAGAAAAAGTTCCAGTGAACTCCATACTCTGACACATGTTCCTGATATCCTGACATTTTCACACTAATCAGCCTTGCCATCCCAAGCAAAACCAAAGGCCAGACAGACCACAGTTGTCTCAAAACATGACTGATATTGGACCCCTTCTTTTCTTTTCTTCGTGCTTCTGGACAGACAATTGCATTTGCAAGAATGTAAGCTCCCACGCCTAGGTCCATAACACCAGTTCCATAGGTCTCTGTTTTTGCATAGCGCCGCGGGAACACACTGAAGTCAACTGCCAAGATGCATAAGGCTGTTTTTACATTGACTTGCACTCTAAAAACAGTAACAAATGGTACCAAATTAGACTCTACTTTGCTCTGATAAAACTTCTTCAATGCTTCAAGTAATGATGCTGACCGTTTCTTCTTCCGATATACTTGGGAAAAGACACCCATGTCAATCACTGCAAGGCCTGTGATGGCAAGATAAAGCACATCACTAAACAAGGTAGAGTACAGGACCAAAGGGAGCACTAAGAAGGTAAAGTCTAACAGAAAGTGAGATTTCCAAGAAAGTGGTAGAGTCCCTTTGGTAAGATAATAAAGGATTAGAAACAACCCTCGGCTAAGCACGCACAGTGGTGCTACCAAGGATCCAAAAGCAACTTCTCCCAAAGTTGTGCCATTGAGATTGCTGACAAACGCCTCCTTCAACAGCTTATTGGTAATAACCTGTAAATGCAACAGATAACATGGGATTATGCTGAGAAATTTGCAACAGGAAGTGTTATTGACGTTAAAAACGAGTTACTGACGAACATTTATGCTACTTTGTATGTAGTATTGCTCTGGATAAAACAAAGGCCTATTTATTTTCAAACAACTGAAATGGAAACTATTTCAATCCTGTTCACGATTCTAGAATCTAGAACTACAAACAAACAAGTAGGCTACCAGAAACAAGAAAACACCTTTGGAGCTAGTAACGAAATGGATCAAAACAAATTCATAACTTACCCCATCCATTGCTGGAGGAAAATTGTACGTGAAAAGCTATGTATATCACCGGGTTTGTGAATCATATGATAAACATAATTCACGTTACTTTACTTCCACCGCCAAAACAAGATTTCAGTTGAAGCTAAATTCCAAACTCGATACTGGCTAATGCTTTTCATACTTAATAGCTAGCGTGTCTAACTCAAAATGTGTTGGCATTAGTCGTTTGCCACTTGCAGCAATAACCAACTAGTGTCGTTTCAGTGTAAGCTATGCTTACAACAGAAAGAATCACTACTCCAGCCAGATGTATTTTTGTATTTAATAGTTTCCAGTAAGATTACTGAAATCCATGCCTGCAGCCACCAACGCGTCATTCATTTCCGTGTTTGACTCCTGGGCGTTCCTATTTGAAGTGTCAGAGCACAGCCCTGCATTTTACTGGTTTGAAAGCTGAGGAGGGCGTGTTTGTCCGTGTCTTCCAGTGAGCAAGACACTCAGGAATATTTCGGCAACCGGTGTGAGATTTGAGAAAAAAGCGAGGCGGGGAGTGTTTTGTCCTTCACTGTGGAATTTTTATGACATAGGAGTTGGAAAAATGCCGTTCTGTTTGAAATGGAGGAGTAATGGAACATAACGCGAGGCTGCTTTAAAGGATTTTCTCCGACAATGGCTAATAAAAAATACACGATTCCTTCAGAGGGTTCATTATTTTCAAACAACAACCGGGACAGTGCCAAAACCTCACATTTTGAAAGCGGACGAAAAATTGACAAAGTCAAGGTAGGTCCGAGTAAGCGAGTTATTTCGTCAACTTGCATGTTTTAATATAGTTAATTTGTCTTAAAAATCGAGTCTTGACTTTTACAGTCAAAATGTTACATACTGTAAAGTTATTGTTAACGTTATAAAAGTTACTTTGTAGCTAATGCTAACGAACGTGCCTGAGACTGTGTGGGTGGGCCACGGTGTGATTTTCTCGGAGGGGATCGATGTTCTTGTCATGGCATAATTTTAGGTTAGTTAAAAGTTAACCCGCTGCAGAAACGGTTAGCCCACAGGAGATGGTATTCAGTCACTTTTTCATAGCCGTAAAAGACATGGCATACAAGTGAACACCTTAATTTAAGCATACATATCAGTCTTTATGTCTAATATGTCAGTAGTCTATTAGTCATCCATTCAGTTGTTCAGTGCATTTCAGATTTCTTTTTTTGCATTTAGTGGTAATGGTGGTATTCTCTATAAAGTCAATGTTAACTTTATACAAATTTCAACAAGTGGAATTAGACGTCAAATGAAAACAAGGATGGTGCAGAAGCATTATCCACTAACCATCCACACCGTCAACATTGCCTAATTTTTCGCCACAGCCTCAACCCTCTAGCTCAATCATAACTTTAATCTCGCACGATGCCGTTCCATTGAGGAGTACATCCTGTAATCCGCCTGTTTAAAGCACCTCCAACGAAGCACTTTGTATCGGATTTATTTGTGAGAAGTGACATGCGACTATACGCAATTAATGTCTGTGCGCAAGAGCTTCGCGCCTGTCAGGTGTAGCTCGCTAGACCTGTCCAGGAAGTGGTTGTAATAATTATGACAGATATAGAGGTAGCTTTTCTTTATAGAGCATCTAGCTATCCTCTTATTTTTAACAGAATACAGATAACAGAATTCATCTCATCCTCATAGGTTGCTATGAGACTGTAATTTGTGTCTTAAATGATTAACAGTTTTTTTCTTGATAATGCTGATAGTACACAACATCACAAACAATGCATGTAATTAAGAAAAACAAATAGTTGAACATTAGACTTGCAGTCGTGTGTTTTGTTGACTCAGAGACTGACCCAGTTGTCGAAAATCCATCAGAGGCTGGGTCAGCCAAGTAGTAGTGAGTGAGAGATAATTAGTTTCAGTGACTGAGGCTAATGGATGCTTGCAAAGGCTGAGGGGAACTAATTTATGAAGGACCGTACACCATCTGGCAAGGATGTGTTAGTGTCACATTTTGCTATTACATAATCTTTTATTATAATCCCTCATAGCTTGGGGAACATGTTATTATTTGGCAAAACAACAGCTGTACCACATGAGGAGGGCAGATGTATTCAGTCTGCCACTTGTCCACTTCATCTTTGCCTTGTCATGTGGACTCATACGCTTAGATTATTTATATTTCTTAAACATTTAGTTGAGCCATGCCTCTCCCCTATTTTGCACTGATCCCAAAGTTGTGTTGTACAGGTCTATGGTCTGCAAGAGAGGATTCAGGTGAGACGCAAGTCTCTCAATGACTCCCTGGAGGGTGAAGTCAGGGACTTCTTAATCAACGAAGGGGAGCTCCACACCTACGATGACCTCACCAAAGTGAATCCAGTTACGCCCACCACAGGTACTCCCAAGTAGAAACCATATCATAAAATATCTCCCATTGTTTGTCAAATTATCTTTATCATAAACATTTCTAACCTATGACTTTAGTTTGGTGTTCCAAATGCATTTAACAATGAAAGTGCTGTTTTCTTTTCTTCTTTTTTTTTTTTAATCATTTCTTGATAAGCTGTCTGTGAAATGTTCACCTCAGTTTACCTTTGCTGACTCACACCAGTTATCCCCTTGGTGGCCTGTGTGGCTGCGTCTTAAGTCATTACTTACGACCAGTCACGATGTTAACCTCTCTTTCCTTCTTCCCTCGTTGTTGTTCTCCTGTACTGTTTAGTCCTTAAATGCCTGCAGGCCAGGTACAGTGCAAGGGTGTTCTATACCCATGCGGGTTGCACCCTGGTGGCCCTCAACCCCTTCCATCCTGTGCCGCATCTTTACTCTCTGGATGTGATGAAAGAATACCACACGGCTTTGAAGCCTCAGGTTGGTTGGACACAATGCAATGCATCACTCATTAGACACTATATTGCTTTATGTAGGTGTTTACACACCTGTGTTTACAGAAATGGTGCATAGGGAACATGCATACAAATATCAAGGACACTTATGGACAAATATGTGAAATGAGTCAGGGGAGAGTGATGGAATAAAAAAAGGTAGATTTTGTTCTTTTTAAATCACCTGCATTCCTGTTTTCTGGTTGCTTGTAACCATGAACTACTCCATTGTTTACTTGATAAGTTTCAGTAAACTCAGTTAAAATGCTCTGGGTCAGTTTTTAGTTAGATGTGGCTTTTGGATTAAAGGTTACCTATATAAATGACAGGAAAGCAGCTGAGATCAGTCTACACAACACACTCAGAACCAATGACAAACACATAGCATTTTTGCCTGAACAGGAATTCAAGCCTCACATCTTCATAGTGGCGGAGGAGGCTTACAGAAATGTGCAGGGCCAAGTAGAACCCACAAATCAGTCCCTCGTGGTCAGTGGAGAGAGTGGAGCTGGAAAGGTAAGAAGTTCTATTTTTGTTAAATTCTTCAGCACTTGCAGCCAATGTCCTGGAAAAAAACTGTTTAACATAATAACATTCCGTCAGAGTGTGTAAGTGTGTTCACTTATGGATGAGGTGATTAATGGAATAATGGAAGCATTTTTGCACATCCAGTCTATTTAGAAAATAACTTGCACACATTATTCTTACTTTGTTATTGTTACATTGTGTTGATATTATTTATCGGTTTTCATTGAATGTGTCTGTAGACATGGACATCTAGGTGCCTTATGAAGTACTATGCCACAGTGGCTGCCTCCTCTCAGAACTGCCAGGACACAGTGGAGAGGATAGAGAAAAGAGTCCTTGACTCCAACCCCATCATGGAGGCCTTTGGTGAGCCCATGGATTTTAGATTTTATAAAGGCTATAGTGTAATGTAGTGTATCCTCTCCAAATGCTGACCTTTGTGCTGGTCTCTGCTGTCTTTGTCAGGAAACGCCTGCACTTTACGGAATAACAACAGCAGTCGATTTGGAAAATACATTCAACTCCAGCTAAACAGGTCCGTCTGGTCTCCTAAAAACCTTTCTCATGGTCTGTTATATCTAATAATATAAAACTCTGATTAAGGTGATAATGTATCTTGTGACTAGGAGCATGTGAAATAGTGACTGGTGCTAAGTCTGAAGGACACCGTGTCCTTTTGTTATGCAGGTCTCAGTTGCTGGTTGGGGCATCGGTCCAAACATATCTACTGGAAAAGACTAGGGTTGCCTTTCAAGATGCCAATGAGAGGAATTTCCACATATTTTACCAGGCAAGTCAAGATTTGTAATAGATCATAATGTTGTGGTTGCAGAGCTGTCCATAAAAGAGAAATATTTTCTGGGCATTCATATGACAATGGTTTTGTAATATTGACTGAATAAGTGTGGCATGTATCTAAAAAAGTTATTTTTCTGTTTGTTTCATGTAAGCGTATGTGTGTTTGTTTCACGTAACCGTATGTGTGTTTGTTTTATGTAACCGTATGTGTGTTTGCTTTATGTAACCGTATGTGTGTTTGTTTCATGTAAGTGTATATGTGTTTGTTTTATGTAAATGTATGTGTGTTTGTTTCATGTAAGTGTATGTGTGTTTGTTTCATGTAAGCGTATGTGTGTTTGTCTATAAGATGATGAAAGGGGCCACGGAGCAACAAAGACAAGAGTGGAAGATGCCACATGACCAGAAATTCAACTGGTTGCCAAACGCTGAGAAAACCTTGGAGGGTGAGCTTTTGATTATCTTGAAAATTTCTATTTTACACTACACTCCCCATAAAAGAACAACAACAACCTGTCAGTATTTTTTTAGGACTATGGAGAATCACTGAAGAACAAGTTCAATATTTGTCAGTTATGGAATCCATTTTCCCGTCTGATTTATTTTGCAGAGGATTGTTTTGAGGAGACTCTTGAGGCAATGGTTCATCTTGGCATTGACTCAGAGATGCGGACACAGATATTCAGGGTACAGGGTCTTCACTTATCTTCACTCTGTAGAAGTAGTACCCTAAACTCAGACGTGAGTCATGTCTTCTAAGTGCTTGTGTGCTGCGTCATCTTTTAGATTTTAGCTGGCATCCTCCACCTGGGGAATGTGGCCTTTAATCCATCTACAGATGAATCTCAGCCTTGTGACCTTGAGGAAAAATCAAAAGGTTTGTGAATCTGAACATGTCCTAGATATACATAATAAATATGTTTATTCCATTCCTCTCAGTCTGTAATATACATTCAGGGCCAATGGAAATATGCATTATTTAAAATGATATCATTATAAAAATGTGAGTGTTCAAAATTGTTCAAATGTCAGCGTTCAAATTACATGTGATCTAGAAGTGCTTTTTATTCAGTATTTATCTCATGGCACTGGTGTTTACCGCAGTGGTCACTAATCATGAGTTTGGCCTCTGTAGTATTCTTGCGGACGACTGCAGAGTTGCTACAGATTCCGGTGGAGGAACTGCAGTCCTGTCTGCGGGTGCGTGCCCTAAAAGCAGGCAGACAGAACACCCTGCTAAAGCCCTGCTCTCAGTCTGAATGCAGCGTTCGGAGGGACTGCTTGGCCAAAGTCATCTATGCACAGTGAGTGAAGGTTTTCTGGATATTGATACCAGTGTTCCTCTCTTTCTGTCACTCTCTCACTCGCTTACTTTTTTAATGCATTTTTGTCCCGCTTGTTGAGTCCTTGAATTGAATCTGCATGTATTTCCATCAACTGTGTAATGCAAATAAAAAAATGAACATTAGGCTAATCAAGTGACGTGTTCCGACCAGCTGTGGGATCAACTTCTATGGACAGAAACGCTGTAATGTGAATATACGTAGATTAAACTGTTTTCACTGACTTGATCGCATTATGCTTTATTCACATCAAGAGTTAATTCCCCCCAGTTGAGCGAATTAAATTTATATTCGCATTGGGGGACTGATGTGAATTTGCAGGCGTTTCTAATTAAGGATTTCTTATTCGCACTTAAAACTACTTACTAACACATGCTCCTTCTGCTCTGAATAGACTGTTTGATTGGCTGGTTTCCTTCATCAACAAGAGTATGTGTGCTGACAACTCCAGTTGGAGCAACTTCATAGGTACAGATATTTTCTCCTTTGTTCAGTCTCTTGTCTAATATCTAAATGCACTATGCAGCGTGTCATGGTCTGACTGTCTCACTTAACTATTCCCACAGGTCTACTGGATGTCTATGGTTTTGAGTGCTTTCAGAAGAACAACCTAGAACAGCTGTGCATCAACTATGCTAATGAGAAACTGCAGCAGCACTTTGTGGGCCACTACCTCAAAGCACAGCAGGTATGAAGACTTTGCTGAAGAAAAGATTCTTGGTGATGACTGTGTCGATGCCATTAACACACATGCTGGACTCACAGACAGTCGATGCTACATGTCATGTTTACCACTGGTTTGACAGTGTGAGAGGTGCAAAGTCTGTGCAGATTAAACTGAAAGCTTTCTTTCCCCTGTGTTCAGGAGGAGTATGTGTCAGAGGGGCTGGAGTGGTCCTTTGTCCAGTACCAGGATAACCAGTGCTGTTTGGACCTCATAGAGGGCAGTCCCACCAGCATTTTCTCACTGCTTAATGAGGTTTGTTGGTCATGCATACATACAGTACGAATCCATTTGACCTTGTTCCTCTCTTAGATTCAACCATACTGAAGTTTCAAGTTGCTTCGCCTGTCCTCAGGTGTGCCGACTGAACCGAGCCTCGGATGCCAAACAGTTCATGGTTCGCCTGGAGAAGGAGTTGTCCAGTAATGACCGAGTGAGCTGGGACAAGTTCAGCCAACAGCCACACTTCATTGTGTTCCATTATGCTGGGAAAGTCAGCTATCAGATCGAGGGAATGATGGAGAAAAACAAAGTATGTTTACAATATGATATAACGTAATCAATTGATATATATATATATATATATATATATATATATATATATATATATATATATATATATATATATATATATATATATATATATATGGGGTAACTTATTTGGAGTTCACAGAGTTGAATTTCCACCTCAGTAGTGCAATGGAGAAAAACAAAGTATGTTTACAATATGATATAACATAATCAATTGTTAAAAAAAATATATATATGGGGTAACTTATTTGGAGTTCACAGAGTAAAATTTCCACCTCAGTAGTGCAAGTTCATACTAGTGTGTAATAATGTCTGTCTGAACACTGTGTGTAAGTGGTGTGTTTTTTGTACCTCCTGCAGGACCCAGTCCCCCCTGAGCTGATCCGACTCCTGCAGAAATCTGAGGACCCTCTGATGCACACTATGTTTGCAGACACTGATGCTGAGGGGTCGACCGCCCGAGGACACAACAAAATGGTCACTGTGGTCTCCAAGTTTAAGGTAATAATGTGTATAAAGAACAGTGACACTTTGCCATCTGCTAATGGACCATGTTTAGGATAGGTGTTTTTTTTTGTTTTGTTTTCTCTTCAACATATCCTCTATGCCAAGCTTCCTTTGAAGTCATAGGGCTGTCTTATGGGCAGTCTAGTCTAGTCATTTATTGTATCATACTGTCCTGCATACTATGCTATGCAGGTTTGTTTAAAAGCATAGTCAGCTTTTGACCCCTTCATCCATATTTTTTTGTGCATGTCCTGTCCAGAACTCACTGGAAAGCTTGATGAAGATACTGCACAGCACCACGCCCCACTACACCCGCTGCATCAAACCCAACCCAGAGTGCAGGCCTCTCACTTTCAAGAAGGAGGAGGTAGGTCTTGACCACAGATCTCTGAGTCACATCATAGAACTGTCATAAACGGAACAGTATTTTTTTTTTCGTTATTTATGTTGTTTTTACATTATTATGTCAAAATAGTGTCTGTCTGTGTCTGCATTTTCAGTTTTTGTTGTGTTTTGTATGTTAATAGAACTTCAACAAGTCTTATTATCTGCTTTGAATAAGAAACTCTGTGTCCTTAAAGGTGATTACTCAGCTGGAAGCGTGTGGTATTGTGGAGACCATAAACATAAGTGCAGCAGGATTTCCTATAAGGTAACACCGCCCCACTTAAGTGTTAGTGTGTTTACATAATGCTTATTATAGTAACATTACAGCTATAATACGTTCTGTGGTTCTTTACTGTTCCATGCCCCAAGGATTCCTTACGCAAGCTTCCTGCAACGCTATGGACTTATTACGCCTGCCAGATCAACCACTCAGCCCGCCAGTCAGAATGGTAGGTGAAGATTGTAAGCAAGGGAAGTACATGGGAGTATGTTATTTTTTACCGTAGCATAATGTTTCTGCATAATGTTACTGTTTCTGCAGCTTTCTACTTTCATCTGCCATTCCAGTATATGCCTGTCGGCTCGTAATCACTGTTTACCCATAAAACTTTCTATTAGAAGGATAAAACTGTGTTTTCCTGATACTCTGTTTCTTCAGAACGCCTATGAATGTCAGTGCCATTGCCGAATGTGTACTATCTGACCTCTAGTATCTTAAGTGTCTCTCTAGTATCTTAAGATGTGTTTCACAATTTGAGTCTGGCCAGAGTTAAGTGAATGCATCTGATTTTGAGATTTCCCTCACAGCCCCAGCTGTCAATTTTGTCTCTATAAATTGGAGACCAGCATGGTGGCTTAGCTAAACCCATAAACAGCAACACATAGTTTTAGAAGCACAAACTTGTTGGGCTGGTAAGCTCAAATATCAATAACCCCTTCACCAAGATTGTGGATTGTATTCTTATTCAGCTCTCGTACTCTGGGTCTTTCACGGCTTCTTCACATTTGTTCTGTTTTCTCTTTCTTTTCATGGCCTTCAGTTCCCTTCCTTCCTTCTCTCTTCCTTGTCAATTTCACTGGTATTCCTTCTTTGTGGTGTCTATCTTGGAACTTCTTTTAAATGAATGCGTGTCTGTGATCCGTGAGATTAGAGCACAGGTAAATACATGCATGCGTTAGTGTGACCTGCATGCCAGAAGGAACCACCTGCATGTCAGGAGGAACCATGAATTTCTGAGGATCTCTAAACCTGGCTAATAGTAGCACACATGCTACTATGCTAACATACTGCACTATTTAGATTAATATAACCAACTATTCAGCTGTCTTACAGTTCATTACAGGCGACTGTATGTGTCATCAAATGAACTTGCAGTTAGATTGGTGTTTTGCCTTTGTCCAAATAAAGCTTGTGTTGAGTGCATGCATAGTTCTGTAAAGCAACCATTTATTGTCATTATTTTTCACTGTATCAGATGTTTGTGTGCACTGTCTGCTACTGTCTAAATCTCCCTCCTATCTCTCGTCCTCTCTCTCTCTCTCTCTCTCTCTCTTGCTGTCAGGATTCGAGTCTGGTGACAAGGACAGCCTTGGTTCAGCTGTGATGGATGTCCTCAGGGTGGTTTTAAGAAGACACAGTCCTGCTCCGCAGCTTCTCTCAGACACTGCCACCCACAGCTCACTGGTGCATTGTGGGAGAACTAAAGTCTTCCTGACGCATGCCATGGTCTGTATCAGTGACGCTGTGTCATATTTAGCTGTCTAATACTAATACTATGAGCGCGTTCATAGTATAAGCAGGGTCTTATGGGTTATGATTAAGGGGAGGTGGGACCATTAATAAGTCAACCAATAACGTTACAGAAATGGAAAGATGGACTCTCCATTTGTGCTCCCTGTTTGAATTTAAATGTAGTGCTGGAGTTTTCCTTTGACTTCCATGTAATGTTATGCTATGAGATTGAATTCTAAGATGGTTCCTTCAAATATATGCACAGTTGGAGCTGCTGGAAGAACATCGGGCCAAAGTTCGCTCTCGGAAGGCCTTTGCCATCCAGTGCTACTGGCGGAAATACCAGACACGGAGACGCGAAGCTAAGAGACGGGCTGCTACCCTCATCCAAGCAGGTACAGTGTAGTAACACACAGAGCAGTAGACAGCTAAAATGAGCTAAAATAAAAACAGTATATTGCAGTCCAGTTTGACAGAGTACAAGACAGTGAGTATAAAAAAAGACAGATGTCCAGTTTGCTTATAAACTGACAGGTTCAGAGAGTCAGAGAGGTGTCTCAAAAGGTCACCAGCCTGATAACCTGGATGCAGCGTGTTTGGCTGGCCGGCCAGAGGAAGGCAGCTGACTGGTGTCTGCACACAGTGTGCTTCACCTGGCCTCACCTGTTTATCCCGGAGGAAGGGAACAGATTAGAGAGACGTAAACATGCATGACTGGATAACTATTGAGTTGTGCGCTGGAATTAAGGCTGGATGTCTAGCCAAGTAGACATGCCCAGTAATTGAATTACATTGATCATTCAAACTGTGAATTGTGTTGTAGTACTGTAGTATGTAGTATACATTGAAGTATTAAGTTGTTTGTTGTGTTGTTTTAGTAAGATTAAATTGGTTTGACTGGTGATATTTACAGTAAAGGTATGGTTAATTGCTGGAATGAGTTAGAAACTAATTGGCAGTTTATACATAACAAACACTTAACCTTATCTTACACTAGTTTATCCATACTGTACACATGCAAGACTAAGTTGCGCCGTATAGCAAAGGTTGAAGGTTAATGAAGTTGTTATTCTTGTCCAAATGTTTGCAGTGGTTAAATCCTGGTTGATTCGACAGCAAATAAAGAAATGGACTAAAGCTGCTCATATCATCCAGCGGAGATGGAGAGAGTGGAGGGTATGTTTTATTTCTTCCTTGTCTTGGTTGTTTTTCATTTAATGTTCAGCAGCTCGTTGCCATCTGGTGGTGTATCTGATAAAAGCTCCAGTGATGCCCTTTCTGATGCACACCACTTCCTTGCTGCCAAACAGATGCTGATGGATGCCCTAGCTGAGGCAGAGCTGGATGACGCTGAGGACATGCGGGAGGAGACTCTGGCCTCCATGCCTGTGCTGGACCCACTTGTGAGAGAGAGGGGCTCGGTGCAATTGTCATGCCTTCCAGAGCCTGTTGTGGTACGGAGCTGGCCCATGGGCCTGGCACTGGCTTCTGCACCCAACATCACAGTGGCGCTGACCGCCACAGGCTTCCAGAAGGTGGTGTCCATGATGGCATCACTCAAGATGCCCTTCAAGAGTGGCAAGTACAGGGTGGAGACCAATCAGTTCAACCAGGGCGTCGCCTCCATTCGGGCTCAGCCACGGGTAAGAACCTTTCAGGGACACTCAGAATGTCAAAATTGGGCAACAGATGATCTTAACTCTGACTGGTTCTGATTTGGTCTTATTGTCCTTGTTGTTATCATCAGGGCTCCGTTAAGATGCACCTTCAGAGATCACCACTCCTTTATGCAGATATGCATCCTGGACACAAGGGTGATGGGATCACAGGCTTCAACCAAATCCTTCTAGAAAAACACTGACAGATGAGATTTTAGGTCAACACTAGTATCTATCAAAAGAATCATTGCACCTTCAAAGTTTTGCTAAATATTGTGTACAAATTGACCAACCAAGGAATCTTTTCAAATGGCTGCCTTATTTAAATGTTATTTAAGAGTGAATCTTCCACTTTTTAATTTGTAGCTGATATTGTTAAAGTGCCTTATGTTCATGATTGGGTAATTACTGATTTTTTTTTTTTTTTTTCACAAGAAAAAGAATGTTCTTGCAGTTTAAAGTACTTTTATAAATAATTATTTTAGAGTGTAATTATAGTAAACTTTTAGTCTTAGTAGTAAAGATTCCAAAGATAATATTTATACTGTAGATCTTGATCAGGGAAGCTGAAACCCTCTGGCTGTCGGCATGTGTGCTTGTTAATACTTGAACAGAGGCATTGCTGATTGTACTTGCTTGTTTTTCCTACAGTGTTTTACAGGCCAGTTATGACCATGTTGTGTAATTAATGAATTGTATACAGCGATTCCACAATCTACCCTAAAAGCTGCTAAAAACCCCCAAGCATTACTTGTTTGGACAGAAACATGTCATTAAGGAATGTTTTTTTTTTTTAATTAGATATATCAGAGGGATTGTGCAGTACTTGTGCAGCTTTTATGACCGGATGTAAAAAGGGCTGAATGGCCTCATTCCTCCTTTACATTCTCTACCAAAAACACTTGGAGACAGCACATTGACTTCTTGGTGTTCCTGACTCTGCAGGTGATCTAGTTATCCAGATCTGAGGACCGAAAAAAAAAATGCTCAGGATGTTCATGCTGTGCCATACTGAATTTGATCATGATTAGCAATGTCAGGGAGTTTTACAAGCATCTCAATTTTCTATAGTGTTTGTAAGGGGCATTTTACATTAGAAGAAAACACAGCAGTAACCAATTAACCTCTTTTTGATTTCTGTACACCTCAATAGAGATTGTAAGCTTGAAGAGGAATAAATCAATTAAGGTGGACTGGCTTAAGTGATAAAGAATACACCTAACTTTGTAGACTCAAGGCATTTTAATAAAAAGCAACACATTCATATCATTGAGCAGGTTTCTTTCTTGGGAAGAAGAATTCTGACAGTAGACCAACAGTAGAGTAGTAAAGACAGTAGTAAAGACAGTAGACCAACAGGATGACAGCGGTTCCCAGGGAGCACATCTTCAAATGCTTGCATCCAGACAAAATATGCTTTATGCAAACTTGTGTAGAAAATAAATACAAACCAAAAAAAATCTCTTGCAGACTTCAGAAAAACTTCTCTTTCAGCCCTTCAGATTTCAGTACCAATGTAAACTACAGCCCTTAGATTAATAGATGTTAAACTCATGGTCAGTCTGCACTGTTTTTTGTACTTGTTGGTGAAGCCAACGGTATTGGCACAATGTCTGGCTCTGTTTTCTTCTCATTAGGAAAGCAGGAATTTGTATGAGTTCACACAAAATGGACAACTAAGCAATGAATCTGAGTAGTGTATTGATTTAGAGTCTTGGACTGTGCCTTTTACAACTGCAACAATTTTAACTCTCAGATTTGTTGAATTACATTAAGCGGTTCACAAAGACATGGTGGCATACTTCTGTCAAACCTATAGAAGATTTATGATGAACGATTTAGTCAGATATTTTCATCCTGTCAGGAAAAAGGAAGGGTGAAGAAAGCCTGCCTGTTAGGGTATTGAGACAGCAGTTGAAAACCATGTTTTTTTTAACATGTCCGATCTTGGGCACACCCTACATGTTAATAATAATTTCTGGGTCACTTTGCCACCAATTAATCTTAAACATCTGTGTTGACTATCAAACCCTTAGTGTGTGAGTGGTGTTCAGATTTGCATCTGTTATGTGAAGGAACCTCTTCCCCTTCCGTCCGAAATCCTCCATTATTTCCTTAAATGTTTGGACTACATTTATTGAAATTAGGCTTTTTTTCTGTGGTGTCAACGCACAAGTGTCTCTCCACCTTCAAGAAACTCGCGAAGACCCAGCTCTTCCAAGAATATCTCCTGGCGTAAACTCTGAGAATGCATTTCTCTGCACTATTGCACTTTCAACTTAAAATGATGCAGTTTCTATGTTAGCAATATGCACCCCTTGTTTGTTCTCTCATTGTGTCGTAGCTTGAATGTTATCTTCTTTTGTAAGTCGCTTTGGATAAAAGCGTCTGCTAAATGCCTAAATGTAATGTAATGTAAATGTCTGTCAGTTTATTAGTCTGCCATTTTCAAGGTCTTACCCTTGCTGATGGCAGGTCTTTTGTCGCCCCCCTCAGGATCGAAAAGTAAAAACATGGTGTAATTTGCTTCAAACCTAGTCTGAATCTCTTAGAAATCTGGACGCACTCTGGCTTGTCACTTTTACCAGAAAAAAAGCTCATCAACCAACAACAAGTGTACTTCTGTGGTTGATTCTCGGAAAAAAACTTTGCGAGAAGCACAGTGCATCTTAATCACTAGCTTAATCCATTTAATGCATACAACAGTTCAATTTAAGCACGTACAACATAAAATAGGTTTAACTTTTTATTAAGTAATAAACACAATATTAAACATCATAAAAGTGCATCAAGACACCAAACACAGCCAACACCCAAAAACAAGCTATTCTTGCATACAGCTGTAATCCGACACTGCGGATCTCATGTAGGCTGGGGCGTGAGGAATAGGTGAGTAGGCCAGACTCGTGACCGAATCCTAAGCCTCATTTTGGCCGGAGTAGAGTCGCCATTCACCACCTGATTTTAGGGAAGAGGCAAACGAACACTTGGACCACGTTCCAGTTCCACGTCTTGGCAAAAATTGGGTTCTGCAAAAAAAAAAAAAAAACAACAACAATGTAATATAGTCATGTAAGCGACATTGCGTTTAACGTCGTGCAAAGAAATGTTTAGCACAAACTATGACAATGATAAACATAGAAAGAATATGCATGTTACACAACAGCACAAAACATGCCCCGACATGTGAATGTTTTCATTCAGCGTTGATCAGGAAATAAATAAATTAATATATCGGCTTTGTCTCCAGTCCGGGTTTTAACCCGTCTTCATGCATTCTTACCAAAATCAACATTTCAAGAAGATGAACTTTTGGTCCTCCGACGCTTCAGTTCACTATTACGGTATTTTTCAGCAATTTTGCGCTCGTGGCCAGCTGGGCAATGGCGATTGGTGTTCAATCCAATTTCTTTCTTGGTTCTTCCTTTTCCTCCCGCATGACAAGAGTAGTCGTCAAGATTGTAATATTCATACTGGTCGTAGTGTGCCTCCTCAAAATTTGCCAATCTTTCGATATCAGTTGCCATGTTCTCAAACTGATTTAACAAACTATTCAGTAAATGTTTTCTCTGGGTACAGTGTGGTCCGTCCAAGGTGCAGGGTGTTCTGTGTGTAAACAAGATGATGTCATTCGAGTTTTATTCCTACGTACGCCATCTAACTACGTTGATTGGCCGAGAATTCGTTGTGCTGTAACCAATCAGTGTGAACTTTCTTATTCAAAGCCTTCTGTCGTCCAATTACTTCGGCCTATTGGTTTTGGGTACAAATGTCCATTTCAGCTAAAGCAAAATAGTAGCCTGCTAAAAACTAATGGCTTGTCCTTTTAGCCTGTGTATGACAAATTAAAAGAAGCAATGGCCATTATCATAGCTACGAAAAATCCAGGATGATCATTGTGACATTTCAGTCGGGTCAAATAATAAAAATAATAAACTTCCCACATGCATGCTGTTAGTGCATGTAAACTACAAGAAAGTCTTACGTGTACCTTTACATTCCACAATTACCTTGAAAGGCCTACAATGAGTGTTGTGATGTGAATGACACCACTATGGGGCAGTATGTGTTTGGTTTGGGTGAGCTTGTCTGTTTTGTATAGGTCTTGCTGACAAAATGTATCCATTTCCAATTGCCAATACTCCAGAGCATGTACAATAACTACAAATGTTATTTTGGTTGCATTGCATTTGGTTGAAAACACTTCTATCCAATCAAAATTTCCATCGAAGTAGGATTCATCAGCCTGATCTACATTTTCCTTAGTGATATTAATGATGTGATGTCAGGCTTTCTCTATGAAGGCATACCTCTGGCTTTGCAATCAGTTAATTTAGTATCATGGTTTAGCAATTCAATTCAATTCAATTCAGTTTTATTTATACAGCGCCAGGGGTCATGCAGAAAAATTACAATCAGTAGTAATCATGAC
The DNA here is from genome assembly GCA_027481765.1 of Tenualosa thibaudeaui. Classification (NCBI taxonomy): domain Eukaryota; kingdom Metazoa; phylum Chordata; class Actinopteri; order Clupeiformes; family Clupeidae; genus Tenualosa; species Tenualosa thibaudeaui. Next base: position 9,476,944 of record JAIFZK010000009.1, on the reverse strand, counting down.
AGACTATAAGCTGCCTATGGTTTTAGCTAAGGTTCATAATAGTTCATAATAGAGTATTATCCCACTCTTACAATACATGGTAGTCAGTCTATAGGTGGTTATCAGGAATTATGGTTGGACAATGTAGCAGCAGCCAGGCATAGTGACAAACTCAAAGGAATGAGATGGGTCATGGGGGTAACAGTAAGGGTCCATTTGACAGTGCCATTGTGAGGGGGGGTTAATCACAAAGCCTCTGGAAGGGGAGTCGGGCCCAGCGTCGGCGTCCAGGAAGGTCCTCTGTGATGGGGAGTCGGTCGTGAGATGTGCCTCCCGTAGTGTTGGTTGTAGTCCACTCAGGAGGGGAGGGTGAGAGGAGTCCGCCGGAATGAGGCAGGGATGACACTCAGCAAAGATAATTGTGGACAGAGGAAAATAGTGAATACAATAGCAATACAAACAGTCAGCACTGTAAAACCAACTGTATCTCTGTACCAGATGTATCTATGTGCCAAATAATCAGTGCCAGGGTGGAGTGTGGAAATGTAGACATATCAGTATAGAATGCAACCGTTGTTGATACATGATGTCTAGCTGCAAAGATGACCCACCCACCAACCTGCTGCTGAGACACTCATCTATGCGTTTATTTATATTTTCCTCTTTATGTCCTTTTCTTTGCTAAGAGCATAAATTGCTACAGTACATACAAGACTCTGTAGCTAGAGTACTCAGTTGCACCAGACCTTGGGATCATATCGCTCCCACCCTTCAGCAGTTAGATAAGCTCTCAGTCCAGTATCACATACAATACAAAATCATCCTGCTAGTTTACAAATCGATTCATAACCTGGCCCTATCCTACTTATCTTCCCTCCTAATCCCATACAGACCATCCCTGCTCCCTGCGGTCAGCTGATGTCAACATGCTGGTCATACCCCCTCTCAGCTCTGTTCCATGGGTGACAGGGCCCTCAGTGTGGCTGGCCCTAAACTTTGTAATGCCCTCCAACTAGCACTATGCCAATGTCCACTTTCAAAACTCTGTTAAAGACACACCTTTTCAGAATTAGTTTCCCCACTGCCTCCTAATTGGCTTCTCTATTCATTAGATCCTTTCTTTCACATTTGTAATATTGTCTTAATGTCTATTTTTACAGTTTGTCTGTTTTCTTTTTGTTTTTTCCTCTTGTTTTCAGCTTTATCTTTTTTTTCTCTGTACAGTCCCCTGGTGCTTTTGTTCTAACTAACTTTTTCCTCCTTTTTAACTGTACAGTGTCCTTGTGTCTCTTGAAAGGCACATACAAATAAAATGCATTATCATTATTACAGTTAGTGTGAATATAAACAATCATCTGCCATGAATCCAGACGCCTATACAGATTTAATATACCACTTATGTAGCCTAACAAAGGCGCAAGGCTTGTGGATTTAAGAGCCTACCAGCTTGTCTATTTTTTAATAATTTGTCAACATTTTGAAAACCCTTATATCTACATGGTATGGCTAACACCACACTTTTGTTATGTAAGCACAGACAGCCCCTAGTGGACGAAAAGTGACGAGACGGGTGACACGCCCCTGGTGGAGTTGCATCCTGACGCTTTTACACGTAGCAGAACTCGTAGCCCTCAATGGTAGGAGGCTGCGAGTGAGAGCAAGGCCGGGAAAAATGGCGGCGCCCGTCCTGAGAGTGTCCACCCCTCGATGGGAAAGAATAGTCAGGTTCCTTGTATGCCTACTTGGCATTATGTTGTCTTTATACGCCTTTCATGTAGAACGAGAAAACGCAAAGGACTCAAATTATCGGGCATTATGCGACTTGAGCAACTCAATAAGCTGTTCCAAAGTCTTCACCTCCAGGTACTGTAACGTTAAATTCAATGGAAAGAAGCGCTATTTTGAGCGAGTTAGCAGCGCTAGCTCTCTCGAACCAGCGGTCTTAGGTCGTAGCTAGCATCACTTACTATACAAGCGTACAGGTTACTAAATTCTATCACGTGTATGGATGTCTGAGAGTTAGTCTGTCACTGAGTAATGAAACTGTATTTGAAATGTTTACACTGACTGAATTTTGAATAGCTCATTGATGGGAGACTAGCTACCATTAACAAGTTAACATTAGCTAGCTATCTGCCCAATTGGCAATGTAACGTTAGCTAGCTATTAAGTAGGGAGACACTAGCAAGCCAGCTTTGTTATTGTCTTTGACATTATTTTTGGCATTTTGTTATGCAATGCTGCCTATATCTAACGTAACGTTTGTTATCAGCGGATCTCTCCGGTAACGTTAGCTAACATTAATCATTGTGTTTGAATAACGAGCCATCGCTAGCTATGATAAGTGGTAACTTAGCTAATCTTAGTTAGCCATGTCATCAGTTGCTGGACACTTTCAGGTATTTCGCTGTTCTTATTAGGTTATTCTTGAAGGTTGTTGTGAATCCACCCAAAATAGCTTTGTATCTATGCGTTCCAAAGAAGTTAGTATTTATGAGAAAATGGACTTGAGACTGTGCGATGCAAATGATTGGCGACGAAAGGCGCAGTCAGCTTCCAGAGCCTGTGACTTGAGTGATGACGCCGTACTACCATATGATGCACCATGCTTGATTTAATATGACAACTTTTAACGAACTGTCTCCTCGATGAACTTGTGGTTTCATTCATGTGGGAGCATGTGAAATGTCACCCTTTTCTCTGTTAGCTATAGGTTATCACAAAGTACAACCTTGTCTTTTGGTTAACGTTAGGCTATCTTGCATTCTTGATTTGGTTGTGGGGTTATCATATAAGGTTGTTAATAGATGTTTTGTTAATTTTAACCTTTCTCACACGCTGGCTTCATGACATCAACATGTTCCGGGAATATGAAAAACAATAATGCAAGTGCCGCAGGAGTGGATATTTAGTGATCATTGAAATTTTCTGTCTGTATTAGTGCTGTCTGCCTATGTTTGGCATTTGTTGAAAGTCAAACCCTCCCACCCTCCACAGCAGAAGTCATGAGAGATATTTTTCAAGCTTACTTAGCTTCAGGGGACTATCATGTGAGTTATATCTTGGAGTTAAGACTTTAGCTAAAAATTAGTCTTAATTTCTTATTCCAGTAGAAATGATGCTGTCCTTGACCTGTTGCGTAGGCCTATGCTGCAAATAAAGAAATCATGGATGATCAATTTAGTACAAAACTGGGTTGGCTACTGGTTTAACCTCAAGTCCATCATTCCAGACACCAGATTGAGTTAACATAGTACATTTTTTGTTACATTTGATTGGATCATCTGTATCTATGTATATGTGAATCAGTATCATTGTACAGTGACCTTAGTCTTCTAAGACCTCTTTTAGATAGCCAGAGAGTCTGAGAGCATTGATCACAGCAATCACTGGAGACTTTATCATGTGACAACCTGTAACTATGTTAAGAGTTGCCCCAAGTGTGGAATGTCTTCTTGAAAGACACTATTACACGCTTTCTCAGTTACATTACTACATTTCAGGGATTTGAATTGTAGTCATTTGTCATTCATGTTTAAAAGACATGGTGTTGAATAGGGCTTGTTTTATCTCTCTCAGCAACAACAAACTGCTGGTAGACAGTTAAAAGACTAAATCAGACTGCAGTCTGAAGGTCTCTGAGATTGATTGGGTATGGTCAAGTTTGCCTAATGCAATGCCAAATTGTGGAGTTGAGTGAAGTTACTATTCAAGGTCATGCTGTTGACATCTCAAGTATGAGAAATGCAGGGTTGGAACAGCTCACAATTGCAATTTCTGACATCACACAAATGGAATGACTGACTCAAATTTTTTACTGACATGTAATGCCAGAATTGTAAGTACTACATCATTTTGAGTACAACTTGTTTACTGTATATTGCTGACAGCCACTTAAAGGAAAAATCTTGCCTCACAGTTATTAGTGTGTGCAGTGTGCACTGTGTACACTACAGGAAATACTTGTGCAATCACACCTGACTAAACCGCAGCAGTAGTTGAATTTCAGTCACTATCAATATTCAGATAGAGGAGGAAACATATAAGTAGATCTACTCGTCAAGTGGTGTCATGGAGCAAATGTTCAGACTGAGATACAAAACTATTGGTCTATACTTTGGAAACGTTTGCACACATGCGGATCTGTGTTGCTTGAACAATGATATTGTGGAGTAGACTGTAAATCCTGGGAAATTCTGAATTTAAAGCATATAAATGACTAGAGATGGAAGGCTACTTGCACATGAGCTGAATTAATAAAGGGGTGTAGTGTTTTTTTTGTGTAATCAAGAAATGTTTGTAATCTGCTGATATCTGTCACTGATAATTAATCGCTACACGCTTCACAATCAGTGAATCAGTGTAATCACTTTATTAGGTAGATTACATAGGAGCTATGCTAGGCGATAACATCTTGCACAATAAGATGTCCGGCTTCACCCTACTTCAAACCTAGTAACCCCTAGCATTGTTGATGACATATTTTCTACTCTTCAGTAAAATAACCCATGGTGGGTGTAAGAGCTGGATTTGACAACCCTAGTAAATCAGGGAAACCCATAGTCCTTTTCCCTCACTTTATAGATATTAGCTCAAGTCCAGCCTGCAAGTGCACATTTAATAAAGACTTGGGACGGGTCCTAAAAGCATTTTGATCAAAGTCCGCCCTCCACAATGAAGTGGCGTGATTCCTGGGAGGAAGCGGGGAGTGGAGTGGAGCCAGTGAACGAGCACCCAGGGGTTGCGTCAGAGACCCTTCCAGCCGGACTAGTAGATTATCTTCTGTACACTGACTGGGCCAAGCAGAGCTGATCAGGCCAGATGAACTCTGCTTTAATTCAACTGTAGCGTCCAATGGAACAAAGGTTATTCAGTTACTAGAGGTTACTGTGGATTTATAGTGTTTGCATGGCAGATCTTCATTTTGTGTTGAAGAGGGGAAAATTACTTGACACTGAGGGTTTTAACACACCAGGGATTTCTTCTTGTGTCCCCAAGGGAAAGTTGAAGGGAATTTTGCAGACTTCACATTAAAATAAAAAATTGTGAGGGGAAACTTCTCTTCTACACTACCATATCTAAGAGTTGTACCAGTTTTCACACATTATTCAGTGTTTGCAATTGTCCTTTACAAAATAGTATCTTTCCTGTGTCACAACAAATATGTCTGCTCTGGGAAATCCCCAACCTGATGAGGCTCAACAGATCTGTCTCACATCAGCAACTCTTGTTTATTTATACCTTATTCATGATCTCTGTTCCAGATGGGGACGAGGATTCGGGCTCTTGGGTTCCATCTTTGGCAGTGACAGCGCGATGAACCAGCCAAACAGTGTGTACGGAATCATCTTCTACATCTTGCAGCTGTTACTTGGTGAGTATTTCAAGACTGCAAGTTAACAGTGAACAAATCCAGTAATTTCAAGAGTTTTCTTTGCCAAAATGAATTTAGTTTGTTTTTCTTTTTTTATTGAATGTGTTTTTAGCTTACACAGGATCTTTAAAAGTGCATAACTGGTCCTCTGCTTTCAAAAGTTGGTTAGAATGTTTTGTGGTCAACGTTAGTGTTACTTGGTTCCTCAAACATTACATGGTGTCCTGCTGCCCTAACCTGTGAAAGTAAAAAAAAAAACCCTACAAAAAGCACCTTGAAAGCCATTCTACTCCAGCCCACAAACACGACTGGTCATCTTGTCCTGCTGTTGACACATCTTTTGATGCTCCAGATAGCTCAGTCAAGTCATACAGTTCATACAGTTGATCTAAATGGAGTGCCCATGTTCATTCATGTTTGAATTTGCAATTGTGGGTTGCTCCCCTCTCTCTTGCAAAGTCCACCCTGCCAGTTGTTGGGTCAGTAGGTGAAGATTCAAAAGCAAGAGTGTCACCTGAGATGTGCCCACTCAGTGGCTCTGAACTTCAAGCACCCGACTGCTCACGTCCCTCAGATAAATACACATATCTCTTTCAAGGAATCTTGCACCCAAGCATGCAGCTGTCAGACGTTACACTGATAAGGACAGCTCACCCTCTGGCAAGTCCACAGTGCAGCATGCACGTGCATGTAACAAACGTTGCCTTAGTTAGGTCTCAGGTTATACCAGAGAGGGTAAAAGCGGAGTGACGGGCACAAACGTACATTAAATTCCGCATTCTATTTTCGCAAGAAGGAAAGGGGGAAGATTTCCCTTCCAGACCAGAGTTGAGCCCCCATACGCTGATACAGAAGATCATTGAAAAGTTTATATTGTGACGCAATTTGACACTCCCTCTTATGGAGACCGGAACTATTCACGTTTGCGCCAGTTGTAACGTATTATGTTGCTCTATCTTGTTCAGTATTCAGTAATCTTTGGTTATACCTTATATAGTATACTGAACGAAGCCCGCTGAAATCTGCTCATTGCCCCTATCCAAGAACTTGTTCTGCAGGTGTCCTGGCCATACAGGAGTGTTCATACCAAACAGTCTGTTATCTCACTCTGCGGTATGAAGTTTGTCAGTACAGTCAGCTGGCTGTTCAAATGTCCTCCCCCAGTCGCCCGCCTTATCACACAAAGGGTTGTTAAAAATATATAATCAGGCAAATTGCTTTCATAAAAGCATTCATACTTGAGGTCTGTAATAGACAAAAGGTCTGTTTGTATATATGACTCTGCTTTGAATGATGATAAGCAGCTGATTGAGGCTGTATAGGTCATTGGGTCCTTTTCATGTGTGGATCCAGCCATCTAGCTGTTGCCTCTTGTGTTAAATTTCATACATGCTGCTTCATGCTGTCCTTGTTAAGTGCTGAATGCATGAGCACGGCCCCCTCCCTCCCTCCCTCCCTCTCTCTCTTTCTTTCTTTTTCTCTCTCCCCCTTGCCTTAATGAAATCTTGTCACTATAAATAGCCAGCTAACGGCACACGTATGTGTGTGTTAAATGTCCTCTATACGGAAGCAGCTGCCCTCCTCTTCTTCAAAGGGGGGACAGAGGGGCATCCCAGTCATCTGGCTCTCTCTGTCTTACTGGAGTGGGGAAAAGGTCATCCTCGTCCTCTGCTGACACATCAGTGAGAGGGCGGCTTGGTAGTGGGCCCAGAGAGCCTGAGCGAGAGAGGGGCCACCTGGATGGGCATGATAGAACCCTCTGAAGCACTGCTGGGTCCTATTCCATGCCAGAGTGTGGAAAGGACAGGTTGTGTGTGTATGTGTGCGTGTGTGTGTTCGTGTTCGCTCTCCACTGTCAGATGTCTGAACTTGATCTTTATTTCTATGACTTGGTGCACACGCAGATAAGCCAGGCTAGCTCTGCAGGGGCATTGAGGTAAAATATCAGCTAGTGTTCCCTCTCACATAATCCTTGTTGCTTCTATTAAAGGAGCAGCCCAAGTGGTTAGATAGCGAGTTCAGTTTCCTTACTTCCTGCTTAGGATATACACCCTGTAGTCTGATGTCCGGTCACTGAGAGGGTAAGGTTTGTGTAAACCAAATGCTCCAAATGTGTCAGAAATGTGCTCATCATATTTCCTGTATTTTATTTGAAAAACATTGGCCTAATGAACCATTCATTACAACCATTATATCTTTATCTGCTTGTCAGCATAACCTAAAAGTTTGTAGCGGGTTCAATCTGATTGCAGATGCATATTTCCTGCCCCCCTCTAAAAAAGATCACTGCAGGGTCTGCTTGTCTGTGGGAACAGTAACAGAGCCTGTTTAATTCAATGAAGACTTCCTATACAGACATGGACTCATAAAGTTCTTGTTATTGGTGGGAGTATGGGATATATACATTTTTTATTGAGATTAGACTAGGAATGTATTCCTTAATCCGTATGCGAAGAAGTCCACATCTCTGTGTGTGTGTCTCTTCCCAGGAGTGTGTTTAAAAAAAACGGTGTGTGTGATGCCATGTGAATGGTCACAAGTGTGATAGGTGCTGGTGCAGTGTATGTGTGCTCTCCCAAGGCTCTGACCCATTGTATATATGTGTGTGTGTGTGTGTGTAGGAATGACGGTGAGTGCCATGGCAGCCCTGATCCTCATGAGCACGTCCATCGCCTCGGTGATGGGATCCCTCTACCTGGGGTACATTCTGTACTTCGTTTTGAAGGACTTCTGCGTCATCTGCGTCACCACATATGCACTGAACTTCATTCTCTTTGTCCTCAACTACAAGCGACTTGTTTACTTGAACGAGGCTTGGAAGCAACAGCTCCAAGCCAAGCAGGACTGAGAAGGAAAAAAACAAAGAAGGAAAACAAAAAAAATGTGACCTCTGAACTTTTGACTTGCCACCAGGAGACCTTGCTTCCATACAATGTTCATTCTGTGTTTAAAAAGAAATTGTGAAAAAATTAGGGGCCAGAGATCACAACATTGTCGCAAAAAAAAAACAAAACAAAGGAAGGATTTAAAAACGGGAAAAAATCTATTTGTCCATATTCGCTTTGTTAAATTCCCTTATTCTACCCAAAATGAATATTCACATAAGGGATGGGGTTAAAAGAAGAAGAAGAAAAAGAAGAAAAAACTAAGAAAACAAGCACTTGCAGAATCTCCAGTACTGACCATGGATGACATCCTGCTACTGAAGAGAAAGTCGAGGCAGAGAAAGCGAGAGGCATTGGTGCAACAGGACGAGGTGTGGTGTTTACTTGAAACCAAGGGGATAGTCCTGCCCCCAGGGTTCCTGAACTGTACCGAGAGGAGAATTATGGGTTTAAGAAAAATAAATGTGCATGATCATGAGGTTACTGTACAGTTCTCAGATATGATTCCACAACAAGATATAATAAGGAGTAACATCAACAAAAAGTGTAATTTCTTATGTTTACAGTAATGTTTTTTGAAGAGGACCACTAATTTTAAAAACACGGGAGAATGTGAGACCTTGTGTGTTCATCGGTTCCATTTTTTTTCTCCTTTTTTTTGCAAATCTGTAAATAGCTGCTGAGCAATATTCCAGTCTAGATTGTGTTTTAGTGTTGACAGATGTAAGTGGACAAAAGAACAAAAGAATCCAAAATACGACGAAACATTGTGATCTGGGTGAACAGGTGTGACGATGTGCATGCACTAATTGTGTCCCTCACCGTCAGCAAACAGGTATGCTGTCGCTTGGATGCTTTCTGAACACCTACCAGTTGTGTTTTTGTTTTTTTTTAAAGAGGTTTGACATCTGAACAACCTCTAATTGAGTCTGTCCTCCAGTCTTCAGGGCAAGAGCCCCGAAAGACCCTCCCTCACTACCCTTCTTATCTGCTAAGCCTACTCTCCAGAATAGCACCTTCGTCTGTATCTTTCTGAAACCGTGTAAATATTTTTGTTCTAAGCATTCCTGACACACAGGAGGAGAACCATTAGACTTATGTGCCTACAGAACCGTGATGTGAAAATACCTTTGTTTCTTCTTCTCCCCATTACTCTTCATTGTCACCTTAGTCACTGTCTCAACACTCACTCTTGCATTTTTGTATACTGTACTTGACGTTGTTTCTTAACATGGTTAACATTGAAATGTACACCACAACTACTACACATCCCCCCTTAACTGTCTCCAAATGTGCTTTTGAATAACCTGCTGACGAATAGTGAAGGTATGTGAAAAGTGTAGGACAGAAAACAGCTCTGAACTTTTGATTTGTATGCAACATGTCATACTAGTTTCAGTAATTTATTAGATGTTTTGAGTATGTTTTCACTGCTGTAAGCAAGGTCTAGAGCCCTCCCATAGTGGTCTAACATTTGTTGCTGTGTTTAGAATTTGAAACTACATTACCCACAATGCTCAGTGCCCTAGCCACTACCTCTCAGTATTGTTCCTATTTGATAACATCCCAAGCTTTTAGGAGTAGCTACCGAAGATGCCAGCAGAAACAGCTTTTAGAGATCATAGCGCCTTGCTACTGGTTGATGGTTTATCATGGTAAATGAATTGCGTTTCCCTTCCTGTTAGGGGCAAGAGGTGCAACGTGTCTGTGTTTTGTGTCCTAGATCAATCTCACTAATAACTGATGGATTGGGTCTAGCAAGCCCTGTTTGGTGTGTTGTCCCACACAGCAGAACAGATGTCAGTGTTCTTATGTATTAGGCCTACTGTCTCTGAATAGTGTCAAAACAATGTGCACACTCATTGGACATGGTAATTTTCTTTTTTTTTCCCAGTTGTCTTTTAGGTCAGGGGTTTCTCACTTGTGTAAATCCATGTGGAATTCCTGGTGAATAAAGTCTGTCTCTTTGTGCTAAAATGCAGCTTTTTTCCATTCACCTGTGGTTGAAAGGAAGCCAGAGAGGCTAGTTTGACAGATTGTTCCATGCCCTGCTCTACTTTTTTTTTTTTTAATTATCATTATATATATTTTTAAAGTTCATCACTGATGCTAATTTTACCTGCTTTAGTAATGCTGGCTAGAGAATGTTGCAGGTCTTGTGCCGTATGTCCAGAGGCTTGAAAACACCTTTTAAAGACATACCAACACCCATTACTTGCAATTACTGTCAAAGAAACTGTTGTGGCCCTGAACATAAAATGATTCCATGATCATTAAAACCAAGGTGTGTATTTAAGCAAGGTCTTGTTGCCTTTTCGTCTGAGTCCAGTAAGAGAACTGTCCGCATACTGCTTCCTGATTGCTCAGAATGACAAGTACACTTAAAATTTTGAAGTCATTACTAATATTGAAAACCTATCTTCATGGCATCCACAAAATTGCAAAATCTGATCAAAACAACTTTCAGTTCAGGTAAATAACCAGACTGGAGCGTTTGTGTTTATATGTAGCTGACAGTACGAACCTCCTCAAATTTAGCAAGCAAAAAAGAGCTGCAGTCATGATGTCCACTAAAAGTGCCTTCTGTCTGCCCCACGGGCCTTGGCCAGTTTGGAGCAGCAGTACAGCCTTGTTGGTCGAGCTGATGGGAACAGGCAATCCTGCTTGCTATGGAGAAGGTGTGCACAGATGAGACTGGAGGTGCTTTTTAAAAGATATGTAATGTCACTTGCCTATTGGATGTCCGTTAAGAGAGGCCCACCAAAAATCCTACCAATAAAAGACACAAAAATAAACACGCCGTCGTCTGGCGTTACACTAGTTGCTGTGTTTGTTTTTCATCCCTTCTTGTTTTTATTTTCTCCACTCATGATTTAATCTGAATTAGAGGTAGCATATTTTGTTGACTATTGATACCTTGTGTCCCAATATCTCAGAATGTTAAGGGTTAAGTCATTATGTCTTGTCAGGCTAGTGAGAATTTTTCATGGGGCTGTGCGTTGTTAAGTCTAGCCCTTTAGTTGTCTAGTCAATTCAAATTATAGGTTACTTTAGCAGACAAAACAAAGCAAACTAAAAAATGTATTGGAAGTTGGGGGTATTTTGTCATAGTCATTTCTCACTTTTTAAAATCAGATCAAGGGTTTCTTTTTATTTTGGAGGAAAACTGTGTTTAGTTTGCTTCTGTATTTGCCAAATACAAGTTGAAGAAAAGATGCTGTATTTTCTTACATGGAAAAGTGTTACAAGAAGGGTGGAACAGTGCAGAAAAACAATCGGACAAAATCCACTTTCTTAACTGTGTTGGAGGAGCAATTTGGAGAGAATACACTTCAGTGAACTATAAGAAAAAAGAAATCATCTCATTGTTGTGTGGAAATGGTCTACCATTAAAACATTCCCTCAGAAAAATGACATCTCCCTTTTTTGTCTTTTGCCTGCTGAGGTGGGTAGGCCAGTTTGCAAGTTCTCTTTTGACTGTTACTTCAATCAGTGACTTCCAAGATGACAGAACGCATAGTATCTTTTTTAAGTTTAATTGGTATGGGAAAAAATAACATTCTTAATTTTTCCAGCATGATTACAACAAATGTACATGCACTTGGTGTACTGATTTACAAAAAGCAAACAAATGAACATGGATCATTGACAGGCACATGAAGGGGAAACGCCTGCATAGACCACAGTTCTGTATTGTTATGGTAACACTTTACTTGAGGTTTTCGACATATGAGTAACATGAACCTGTCATAAACGTGACGAACATATAATGACACCTTAAAATGTTTGAGTGTTGTCATTGAGTGTCATTCGGTTTTTGTAATGTCGGACCCCGAAACCGTGTCAACTTCACATATCAAGAACTGAATGACACTTAATGACGACAGTCATGAACATTTAAAAGTGTCATTACATATTCACGATACATGCCATGTCATGTTTATGACAGGTTCATGCCACTCTTGCGTTGAAAACCTTGAGTAAAGTGTAACTTTCGGGTAGGCTACATAAGAGTAACCTTTTTAAACAGATAAAGAAGACATGGCTGGCAGCAGAGGGTCACATCAACTTACTGGTATTCTGCACTACATGGAGACTATTTGACTCAACCCCCACATCTTTATGGCAGCTGCTACTTACAGTTACAGTGCAGTGGATGAACATAATTTTTGCTCCTCTGGCCTTATAGGCAGACAGGGGTGTCACATTAACATTCAAGCGCTTAGCGCTGTTTGGATAGCTTAGAGTAAAGGGCAGGCCAGCTGCACATATCGGTTGAGGGACAGCACAGCACCTTCATGCTCAGGCATGTAACAGGTACAGACTCACAGGTCTAGGCTTTGCAACCTGTGCATTTTGATACTTTGATAAAAGTCTGTTTCTAGTAAATGCAAAGAATTTCACGGCATACTGATACAAGGTAAAAGTAGACGGAATGTATTGGATGTTTGGAATGCTCCCAACACAATAAAAGAAGTGACTTCACAATAAGTCTGCTGCAGCGATACAAAAAGTATGCTGCCACAATCACACAAAATGTAACTTCCCAATCATTATGAAAATGTATGTCTGAAATGATAACCAATGAATACAAAGAGATTTTCAGTTTAGAATCATTATTCAAACCATTACCTTCGTTTTTTCTATTTTTTTTTCTATTTTAAAAAGATCATCTTTGCACACAATCAACTCTATGTTGAGTGAATGTGCTCACATTTTCCCTTACTTGAAATCAACCACTCAAATGAGCCATATATAACTGAAAAGAAACTAATAGGAGAAAAACACATCACCTCATGTGAAAGCACTATAATTTCTCAGCAGGAATTACTGTGCCTGTAAACAACTCAAGTCCAGCACTGATGTAAATTCACAGTTTAGTGTAGCAAAAATAATAACTAAATCTTCTAAGGCACTTTGGTAGTGGTATGCCTCCATATAGTGCTTCATTCACGTTCACAGAGCCCACCATCAAGTTTGGCCCCTACATCAAGAGCAGGGATATTTAGCCCAGACAGGAAGGATGCCTGTCTCATTTGCTATTCTCCAGTAGCGGTCTCTCAGGAGGTATGCAGCAGCTTTGGGTTGCCTCTGACGTGTGAAGATGCCCTTTTTGTTCCCCACAACACGAGTGATAGCTGGGGAAGGAAAGAGAAGAGGAGAGGGTTACTTGTTTTGTTTTGGGAAGGCTAGAGATAAAGTTGGAGTGGAGGCAGAAAATCTAAGGCCTAATTTTTTTCCTTCAGGGAAGAATCTGTGGCATTCGGTCGAGGGTGATTGCTGTGACCTTAGACTGGCATGGCTCTAAGCTGGTCTGCAAGCCTCCTCTGTAAATTCCGCCGGGTGCCAGGTCTCCCACTTTGTGGATGAGTTGCAGGAGCCAGACAGCTTATTTGTCATGGAAGTCTTTGAGGACCAGATGTGTACACTACAGCAAGTCATGCCCGAGGACACCGGGGTTGGCTGAGATGTGTATGGAGACCATAACACATTTGACAGGGTTTGAAATCTGTATACTCATGCAATGCTTTGAAAAGGAAAAAACATAAGTTCCATGTCAATCAAAAATGAAACGTGCGCAATTCAGTGATATTCTCATCATTTTGCATTGGCAGAAATCCAAATTTATCTACACTGATCTTCGTCTGATGAGAGCACCACCATTTTAAGCCATCCTGCGACATGCCATCACATCAAGTAGGACAGGGGTCGAACAGGCCCTCAGAGACAGCAGTGACTTTGGTGTCCCATCATGGAAACGCCTATGGAATGTTGTGCTGATGGTCCCTCATGTAGACACGGCTGAGGCTGAGGGCCTGTGCTTCGCACACACAAGCTCAGCTGGTTATAAAGTATCATGCCAGCCTGCCACCCCCACTCAAGCTGTCCTCACAGGAGAGAGCCCAGAGCTTTCCATACCTGGCAGTGGCCTACATTCCAGCAATGCCACATCTAAGGGCCTATTCACTGCAGCCAAGACTGATAGCTTACCGGTAATATGCATGATTGTGGTTTCATGTAGTGAGTAGGATGAAAAGGATAATTCTAGAAAATAACATGTCAAATGAAAAATGGTCCTTACTCTGCGCAGTCATGAAATCTGCAAAGTTCCAAATGAGCTCGCCAATAACATATTTCTTCCTTTTCTGGTCAAACACATTGTGGTAGTTTTGCAGGACTGTTTTTTGGTACTCTTCTGTGAACATCATAGGAGGATCCTGCAAAAAATATTACAGATCGCTTTTCAATTTCAATACTTATTCTGTCAGTACTAACACTGCCAATACTGAAATAAGGTTACACAGCCAAGAGCTTCCAGCGACTCTTACATTGTGCAGTCCAGGTACGGCGTCTGCCCCATACTCGCTCTGAATGATGGGCTTCTGGTACATTCCGTACCAGTTCTCAAACTGGGTGTTCAGCTGGATGGAGATGACCTCAAGGTGGCCAGGGTCATGATACCAGGAGAAATAGCTGTTCACACACACCACATCCACATAGGGTGCCTGTACGTCAGAGAGGGGAAATAAGTGTTTAATGTGGACCATTACGTAAAGGTGTTTACATATTTGACATAACTGTCTCACTAAAATCGAAGTACTGCAAACAGGAAATAGAGGGGGCTTAATCTGTTTTTAACTAAAATTAGGTTTGTGAAACACTAAAATTGAGGGTGTTTCTGTCTGAAGCCACATTAAACTGGGTAAGTTAGTGAGGCCCAGGAAACCAACAAATAGTGCATACAGCAGAGAGTCTTACTCCTTTGTCCCTGGCGTAGTTACTGTCTGTGATAAAAGTCACCGGTCGCGTTGAATCCAAGGACTTTGTATGAGACACCAGTGTTCTAAAGGGAAAAAAATTGAGAAGTTGAGAAAACCTTTCCGTAACATGAACCACTCTGCAATTATCTCCCATGTCTACTTCAAACCAATATCTATTTTTGAGTGTATTATTGTGAAAACACATAGACCATGAAAGAGAATGACAAGCATTTCAGTAGGACCTGAAAATACTGGTTTGCCATGAACATAAAACACATAGACTTAAAACTTGGGCCTGCAACTGGAGCTGTAAACATGTAATTTGCAAGAGTTAACAGGACTGAGCTTGCGTGTTTTGAATTGCTTTAACATGTGGTATTGTTTTCAGATAATGCGGGCGGGGCCATGTTTGCTGTCTCCTTGAAGGAAGGAGCAACTACCCAGGGGCTGGAGGGCCCTGGAGCAATCAGTGGCATTCGATCATGTGTTTGCCCAAGAAAATGTGCCAGCAGAATCAGCTGATTCCAAGTGGCTGTGCTCATAGAACTGGTTAATTTCGTAATGTTAGATTCCTGCAGTTCAACTGATTTCGTGAAACGCTCGTGAAACCTGTACCTGTACCATTCCATTCCATAGCAATGGACAAACCAAGTAGTCTCAAGCAGCAATTACATAAGCCTGCCAGACACTCCTGAGAAACTCCTTTCCAAACGTAGAAACACCTGGGAAAGACCTGTCACTGCCTGGTCTATGGTATGTGGGTCACACCTGCAATCCTTTGTAAATGGTCAGACCACATTTCTTCATTCCTTCTCAGAATCTGCAAGATAATACAAAACCCCTACACATGCATACACAAAACCTGTGAGCTCCTGCTAGTATTTACATTACCCAAACATACTCTACTCAACATATCACATACTACAGAAATATGACATAGTATTAGTGTCTTCATACTTCAGATATGTATACTATGTAGCGTGTACTATAGTACTGTACTAATGTACTTAACACTAGTATCTACTGTACAGGAGCTCTATTTTAAGTCTTAAATTTGGTTATCCAGTTTTAGGTTTAGACATATCTGGATCCCTTGTGAAGGTGTTGACAGACAAAGGAGCAGAACATCTGTCTCACTTGAAGTAGTATCCAGCTGGGGGCATCTCCGCTGCCGGCTCATTGGCTACAGACCACATGACCACAGAGGGGTGGTTCTTGTCCCTGCGGACCAGCTCGTCCATGACAACTAGGTGATGGGCCAGGGAGGTGTTATCAAAACTCCGTCTGAGGATGGCACCCATGCAAAAAGCTAAAGGGGTTACTGTTTCCCACATGATGTAATTACACAACAACACCACCAGATCAATATGCTGTACACACTGAAGGAAGATATTACATACCATAGCTAATTAATCATTGTGAAGGTTACAATGAAGCAAACAAAACTCACATGTCTTTGATGCCCACTCCAGGGCACTCATCTATGACCACAATGCCATGACGATCACACATCTGAAGGATCTCCTCAGCGTAGGGGTAGTGGCTGGTACGGAATGAGTTGGCACCAAGCCACTTGAGCAGGTTAAAGTCCTTCACAATGAGGGGCCAATCTAGACCCTTGCCTCGGATCTGTCAAGAGAAGAGCAAAACCGAAGCACATATAAATAACTTCCATAAAACATCTCAGAGGAATAACACCACTATTGTTATATAAGTTTGCCATATTTTGACTCAAAATAAGATAAAAATATTAAAATGATCATTTTACATTTTCCAATCTAAACCATTTCATACAAACAGTTTTCAAAACAAAGTTATGTTTTCACAGATTGAACCTATACATGGTTGGCCTTTAAATTTATAAAGCTGTACTTTTACAACTCTGTATATTACACTGTAATTGTATAAACACTGGTTCAGAAATCAGGAGTGGCAAAGTCATATAGCATTAGGATTCAAAGTGAGTGAAGGTGCTGCCCCCTGCTGGTTCTCACATCTGAGTCCTCGTGCTTGTTCACGCCGTGGAAGTAAAAGGGTTTGTTGTTGATTAAGAACTGAGTATTGGTGACCTGAACAGTGCGGATGCCAACCGGCAGAGTGTACAGATCCTCCTCATTAAGGCCATTTTTGGTTTCTGCCGACACCTGTACCTGAAAAACCAGAACAACTTGGTTGGTTAGTGTGTACCTCCCTTCACTGTGTGCGTTTCAATAATTCAAGGTTTCTCAATTGGTTTAAATGCAAAGACCAAATTTCCCTCATGGAATCAAAAGAGTATAGATAGTATAGTATAGATCTGTCTAAATGTACAAAAGATCTGACCTTGGCATACACCCAGAGTGTTGAATACTGTATTTATTAAGAAAAGACTGAGGCAGGGTCAAGGGAGTGTGATGTGCATGTGCCAAACTGGCATAAATACCTGAACACATTTGTATTTGTATTGCTCTGCTGAGTGGAACATGGCCATACCACATAAGCTTAGTTACCTCCATAGAATACATGTATCCCGGGTTTTCATGCATCAGGTAGGGCCACCACAGGTTGACATTTGGCACTTTGAGGACCCCACTGGCACCACTGGAGTAAACAACACATTTTCCATCTTTGTCCATGAGGGAGACCTTCACTGTGGCATGGGTACTGCCTTGTACAGACACTTGATAACCAACAACCCCTAAAACATAAGGAAAGATAAAACTTAAAGTTAAATGTCATAGTATACACAAGGCCGATTCAAAGTACTTAGGGTTCCCCAGGCAAACAGGACACAGGCACACCTACATGAACCATATTTTTATAATCTTCAAGCATCTTTTTCATACAATTATTTCCCTAGCCCTAGCCTAAAGTCACTTTATTGCAAAACACTGCCAAAAAAACAGATTAATTATGCCCCCTAAACGTGCATGGACTACATCTCCATGATGTTAACATTTAAATGCAAGCTATATCCATCATTCTGTGAAAGATTGCTCCTGGAGGTCTTGGCTAAATCAGTGTGGCTATCTTATGTAACGGTGCATCTGCTGATCTTGATGACCCCTTTAGCTTGGGGTCCCAGGCAATTACCTGGTTTGCCTGTCCTGTTGTGACAGCCCTGAGTATAGTAGAAGTCCTGAGTATAGTAGAACATGATGTTGACAGAACCTCCAGGGAATATTTAATGGTCTTGTTTGCAACAACTGGACTTTCTGAAAGTCATTGCTTAATTTCAAGGCTTAATTTCTTTATTTATTTTCCACCTTTTCATGGACATATGGATGAAATGAGCTGACAATGAATTTCCAATCACTAGGTTTTCTGAACATACAGGTCATACTATGATCTGAAAGACACCCAAAACCAGTCTTACCCGTGCTATCAGAGAAGGATGTCTGTACTATGATATCATCAACGTACACAGTAGGTGTGGTGTAAAGCAGGACAGGACGGTGTATGCCAGCATAATTGAAGAAGTCAAAGTTAGTGTTCTGCACAAAATAACCTTCTGGATACCTGTCCAAGCAAAAGGTATTTAAAAAAGAAACAAACAATGTCAGTCTCATATTGACCCCAAACCGTACGTTTTAGTTCATTTACTTCCATTTTTCCATTTACAAAACAATCCATTTGCATATTTTAGATTGACCAATGTAACTACAGTTACGTGCAACTTATGTTGTGATTGGTTACTTTTTGGGGTCATTCATGTGCTGGATGGTCCCTGGGGGCAAAGTATGGAGGTCAAGAGTGTTGTTCACGGCAATGGTGATGCGGCATGGAGTTCCAGGAGTCTTACGGGCAACTGAGCTGATGTCAGCTTCAAAGGGAAGATGGCCACCCTCGTGTGCGGTCACTTTGACCCCATTTACCCACTAAAATGTTCCATAGGAAAACAGAAATGGGCAGAAATAACAATGGGTTTATTATGAAAACACTCATGCTATTATGGAGATTTTCAAGCTTGGCAGGGCACAATTCAAGACAGCTGAGGTTGAATGTTAGGAAGACTGGGAGAGTTTATAATTGCATACTTACAACCACAGAATAATAGTGAGCACTTCCCACTCTCAGCACAATCCTGCGCCCCTCATCCTGCAGCCAGCGGCCTGGTATCCACACTTCTTTCTCATACCACACCCAGCCTATGAAGTCCCTGAGCTTGGCGTCTTGCGTGATGTCATTGTAGCTGGCAGGTACTGGCATGTCAATCACTGGGCCTGACTGAACAGGAGAGAAACATTTAACGTTGAGAATTTGTTTTATGCTAAGTCTTGTTTCACCACCTTATAAAACAGATCCAGAAATTAAAATTCATGCAGCTCGAGAAAGTAGGCAAAACATTTAACTAAACATGCTATGCAAACACATCTCGGGGCTCTTCCCCTCACCGCAAGTTTGTGAAATGCTATGCAAAATGCACAAGAATGACAACTCCCTGTCTAATCAACCAAGTAACGTTGTAATTGAACAACTGTTATGACCAATACAGACACGTGAATATAGATATCATAGCCTATTGCAAATGTTATGCCTGACCATTGACTGAGTAACTACCGCGTGTTGACATTGTGCTTCTGCTGTGGCAGGTTGCGATACATGTTGCTGCATTTGTTTGCAACACAGCGAGGATAGCTTTACATTTGTTAACACAGGCAACGGTTTTGCACACTTTGAACGGATACACACGAACGGATACTGTTTTACCTCGGCCAACGGACTTTGAAACCATGATTTCAGGAAACCCAAATTCCTATCCTTCGAAAAGTCAGCTCGGAAAGCCCATAGCCCGCTCAGATCTTTCACTTCACGGCTAGGAGATTCACGTGGGAAAAGCATTCCATTTTCAAGAGGATAGCCAACATTCCAAAAACTTGACATGCAGAGAAAGCCTGAAAGCCACAACAGCTTCATTTCTCCTGCCCGTTGTCTTCTATCTACCCTTTTATCACCCTGGCCGATGTTACCACATAGAAATACAAACTTTCCTCTTGCCTTCCGCATTCACTGTCACATGATTTTGGTCATATGGCCCTTATGGTTCAGACACAAAAAATGAGGAAGCAAATAAGCGAAAAAACGCTCATTAACGATTTTTTATTTGGATTTGACACGTTATGAGCAAATCACCATTCGTAGTTATGATCTTTAAAAGATGAATTGCAAATAAAGGTTTAAAAGGTGAATTGCAAATAAAGGCCTTCTTATAGATAATGAAGATTGTTAGAGCAGCTAGATGGATGACCACATTGTGCCTTCACAGCAATCTGATCTTTGTTGAGATTATGGATATTGCAACCGACAAATAATTTCTTCTAAAAGCTTTTTTCTTGTACTGTAATTGTGTATTATCAGTGCTGTCAAAACCCAAGATATTTAGTTCCCCTGAAATCAGTGCACTGTTCACTAGATGGCAGCATACACTGTTTAGTTCACTGTGAGTAGTACCACAGTCAAACTAATTACACAATGGAGGAATTCCGAGCGTGGATACAGATGCCATTTACAAGCTTTTTTTATGAATTGTTCTATTTTTTAGTATAATTAAACATATTTTGAATTTCAGAGACGTTGACAAAATGATGATAAAGAATGTATTGGAGGGGGGAAACAATTTATTTACTTCTTAAAAAACTTGGAATTTGGAAATGCAGGTGTGTTTCCTCAGCAAGAGTTTAAATGACCAACAGCCTTGATTATGTTTTTGGGGATGGCAATTAATCTTTTTTTCAGCAATTTCCATGAGTCCATGAGTACAGTACAGTACTAGTACAGCATTTCATGTTGGGTTTTAAAATCATGGCACTCAAAATGTGAATATAATCATCAGTACTCACACTATGCAAGATGAGTTAATTTCCTGCCTCCCAAAGATCTCTGTAAAAACACTGCCATTCAATTTGTATGGCTCTTAGCAAGACAGGGTGAAAGGAAGTTTGCTGTTTGTCTTGTTAAGTCAGGAATTTTTAAATCCTCTCTCTTTAACTTAATTTGCTCTGTCAACAGTTCTTTTCCTATTAAGGATTTATATTTCAATCAATTATCAATGACTTTGTGTTTATTAGGTGAACCTGAGGAGAGGCCTTGTTCCACACCCACCTAATGTTGTAATTTTTAAGGACTTTCTCCTGACGCAGTACTGAGATCTCGCAAGGACAAATTGTCACAGTGGGTTTTTATATAATTCCATATTCTGAAGCCTGGGTCTACTCCAGAAAAGGGGAGTTCATGAATTAGTCATTAATTGGGATGTGCACTCTTACACATCACACTATGCATTGTGGGGGAAATGATTTTTATATAGCATGCTGACATCCATTGTGATTTTGGGATCACATTAATTATTGAATGGCTGGTAAACTACACATGCCATGGGAGCATGGGGCTAACTCAGGTAATTCCATCTACATTTTTGCTGCTGTGTCTTGCTGAATCTTATGCGCCTAGTTAAAAATTCATACGCACAGTCCCAGGAGAACCAACAGGGATTGACAAGGCAGGGACAGCAAAAAGAAAAGTCTGCATTTCTTCTGCCATTTGCTGCCAATAAGATGGTGCAGTCAGTGCTCGTGCCATGAACTTAGGTATTATGCACACTTTCTTTAAAAGAAACACTTTCTGACCCAGTTTCTGTGTCCTGGAAAGTTGTTTGTATGAAAAATAACATGCATGTGTGTGGACCTTCTGCAGTCACACTCACAAGTTTTGCAAAACACTACAACACAGAAGTAAGGAAAGATAGTTCACATGTGTAACACACCAGGTTCATGTTGGCCAAGACTTGTTTTCTGTCATCTGTCTTGTGTCCTTGCTTCTATTCCTATGTCCTTTCAACTAAACCAATTTTGGCCCCAAGGGACAATAATGGTAGCCAGGCTAGCACCATTTAGTCTTTCCTCTCAATTTGCTTTAGCTTCACCACTGTGTCAGGGAGCCAGGCGTAAGCTTCGGTTTGCACCATCTCTGAGCAGGGACATTAATCAGCGGACAGAGGGAGGGCCAAAAGTGATCATGCTGATTCAAACTGTAACATATATCACAGGAACAGGAACAACTGTACTAGATCACACTGACTGGCAATGGTGAAGTAGCCTGGGCTTGCCTTCCTAGCACTTTTGCTTGATTATCACCTCCTACAGTGCAAGTCTAGATTTGATCCCATCAAGCACGTTGTCTCAGGTGCCATTTTAACCTGTCCAATCAATGAACAGAGGGAGGCATTGTGAATGCAGAGCTTGAATACAATCAGCTATCAGGCAAGTCAGGAAAGCTAACAGTCAGGGGCTGTTTCAGTCTTTTAAAACTTAAATACTTCAAGCAAGCAATCGAATCTCAATCGAATCATGTCCAGACCCTCTGTAGAAATGAAAGAATAGAACGAGGGTCTAGTTTTATTACCAGGCTAATGGTCAAGTAAAGCACTATGTGTGTCAGCACCATGCATTGCTTTGTTTGTTATGCACAGTTGCTTAGCATCACTGTGCATCATGTCAGAAGTTAAAAAAAGAGAGGGAATCATGTAACTGTGCTGCCATTCTTCCTGTTTTCCACACCTTTTTGCGTCCTGTTTTTCCTCTGTGATTGTCAGGCCGTTGTTCAGCTTGCAAGAGTAAACAATTCCTACTTAACACAACATTTGTTCAAGAAACATGACACAGGCTGGGTCGGGTCTGGACTTCCTCTTGGTTCTACATTGTATACATCCCCTCCTATAGCCCAGCCATAATAGTATGTTCTTCCTTGTGGATGCAGCAAGGTTCAAGAGGTCACAGTTTTTTTCCCATTCACCACAGCAAATAAATTGTGTATGCTCATTAAACGACATGATGTGCTGTGTAAATCTCCCATCTGTATATCAGGAATCTAATGAGGGCTTTTTACCTCCTCTCTTGTCTCTCATTCAAGAGCCCCCCTCCACTATTGGGAACAGGCAGGTGAGTGTGGGCAGTGGGCATCGTTGCCCACGCAAGGTCAGTGTGGAGAGGCGTGAAAAGGCACCGCATGGTACCCAACCATCAGAAGTGGTGCGTGGTGTGAACATGTGGTGTGAGGTGATTGAGGTCAGGCAATCTATCTGTCTACCTACGCCCCATCACACACACACTTGGTACCTGGCAAGCGCTACTATGATATGACTCATCCACAGTGTGTAATCAGCCAGATCCAGAAGGGCTGTAGGGGGATATTCTCCTTCATTTTTGTGACACAATCTTCATGAGGCATTGAAACTACTGAATGTTTGATAACTGATCACAACAGAGCCATTCATTTGTAGTAGCTCTTTATCAAACCAGCAGGGGTTATTGTAAATAAATTATTGTTCATAGACATTTATCTATTTGGACTCTCAGTGTGACAAAATGGAAAGAGTCTTTGAAATGCAGAATAGAATATAGGGTCTGTGAGCAGCAGAGGTCCTAGGCTACTCAGCCAGGGACAACCGGTGGCAGATTGTCTGTGTGGGCCGCTGGCACTTAAATCATGCTGTTCCACCCTACCTCCTGCTCCATGCCAGGGACATGTGCCAGCCGAAGTGCATTGTCACCATTTTCTTCTTGTGATTCCTGCAGCACCCTCTGCACAACAGTCTCAAGTTGTGTACATTCAGTTTGCCAAAAACACTTATCACAATGATTCATTCATAACTCAAGCAAGTTTTTTTTATTACAGTTTAATCTTTGTTGGACTTCAATGACAAAGGACACCGCAAACAAAAAGCCTGAATGAAAACTAGACAACAAAACATCAATCTTGGCAATCAGCAATCTTAGAGTTTGGAACACATGATGAAACCAGCATCCTGTGTTGGCTGCTCCCCATTAGAGGAGTGAAGTGGCAGTCTCTCTGCCTCATTCAAATTCATCCAGGGGCCATCTAATCTGTCTGCCTGCCTACCCCCACAACCCTAACTCTCCCATCTGCCCCCCCAAAAAGCCTGTCTTCAGGGAATATTTTTCCGCAGCAACATTACAGCTGATATATAACGGCACATTAAGCAGTCTTTCCCCTGCTTAAAATGCAGCGCAAAACACCCAAGATCCAATTACCAAGGGAGGGATAGAAACTCGAAATCAATTCTCATCCCCTTGGCTGTCTTCATGCAGTGAAAAAGATGTTTGACTGCCAGTTAATCTACCTCAGAGTGAGGACTACTATGGATTTCAAGGTTTGTCAACTACCACCTATGGTGTGGCATTCTATTTTTGATGAGCTGCTGAAGGACAAGTCAGATGCTCACAGTGATTTATTGTCATATTAACGACTCATCATGGCCTTTTGGAGTCCTCTGGCTGACACTGGGGGACAGTCGTAAACTCTATCTGGACACAGGTGTGTGAGGCCAGTATGTGAGTAGTGAGGCCTGGCGGAAACGAATAAAATCTGAGATATACTCGAAATGCATGGAGGTATATTCTCTCTCTCTCTCTGTGTCTGTCTGTCTGTCTCTCTCTCTCTTCCTCTCTCTTCATTCTACAATGTTGCCCTCAATGTGGAGTCTTCTCGGTCTTTGTCTTCCTCCTCAACCCTGCATTGCGGGAACATTCTACTCCCCAAATGACTCAGTAAATTGAAGCTGGGGTTGGAGGGGAGGGAAACAATTCCTGCAGAGAGCACATCAGACTGCCGGAGGATGGAATCATGCAATTCAACAATCAAGATTTGACTCAGCTCAAAGGACGAAAAGGCTTTTCTTGTGTCTAACCCTAGGTACTGTAGGGAGATGCATTTGAATGGTTTGGTAAGGGGGGGTCAAAGCAGTGCAACTATTGACTCTGAGCATGCCCCCCAACCTAACTCAATTACCATCTTCTTCGCAGCAATGCTGTTGAAAAGGAGTCTTTTATTAATGCAGTAATTTAGAAGAGGAAGAGAGAAAAGCCCTGTGGCAAAAGTTTAACAAAAAAGCTCACAGTTTAATGTGTTGTATTTGTCTCCACACCAAAGCAGCCTTTGAGTGAAAGAATGGTGACCCCCCCCCAATCCACCCAAACTCAAGACAGCTTGTAAAAGAAAAATAGACAGAGTGGGAAATCAAGCAAGAATAAGGAATGAAGGTGTAGGAGGAAGAACTCAGGGGATGAGAACGAGAGAACCCCCACTCCAAAAAAAATAGAAGAAGAGACCAAAAACAGAAGAAAGGAGGCATCCCTCACATTCACTTCCCACACAGAAGCGCATCCTTTGAATTATTCATAATGCCACAGTGCTGAATAATACATGAACGTGTGATTAAAAGGATGCATACTAATGAGTGTGTGTCTATGTGTGTGTATTTATGTGTGTGTGTGTGTGCATTTGGGGACACATTTTGTCACCTGCCACCTGCACTAATAAACACCTTTAGTGAGGAAAAGTAGTACACTTCAAAGGATCCTCACAGAAATTTCCTTTTAAATATGAACACGAAGGGTAAGGGAGAAAAATACTGGTTTAAGCACCTGAGACTAAACATAAAGGTATCCCTTAATTCATGAGTTCACAAGAGGCTACGATATGGTTCCATTCCAGTGATCCTTTTGATATCCTTTGAGAGGCCGCCACACCAGATTACGCGTAACAAAAGTGGAGTGTGTGAGAGGTTCCATGCATTCAGGAAGACTGGACACTGAATAATGCATTCCTCTGGTATCCTAACAGGGATGAGACCAAGTGCTGGGGAATCCTACACAAAGTGCCTGGGGAACAGAGATTTATCTGCAGTGGAGTGTGTTTGTGTATGTGTGTGTGTGTGTGTGTATGTACATGTGTATGTATCTGTTTTATGTCCTTGTGTGGGATGAATATGTGTGCTCGTACATCTTCTCTTGTGGGAAGAGTGTAAATGTAGGCATGTTTATGTTAACAGAACAGTGCATATACAGGACATATAGACAACACATATACATCCAGAAAATACATTATAGTGGAATAAAAACATGTACATCCACAAGCAAGACAAAGGAGCATGACCTATAGAATCCATTATTCATAAATTTCTGATTGTGTGTATATGTGTGTGTGTGTGTGTGTGGTGACATGCAAGCCCCTGAAACATGGAATGTACAATTTGAATGTTTTATTGAATTCACATATGCATAAAGGAAACTAAACCATTGCAAAAACAACAACAACAGATCCCTTGTTGTATAGTGTGATTTTTATGTCATTTTCTGTTTAAATTCAGCCTTTAGAACAAAGGATGCAGCTTCAAAGAGTGCCATGGGGTCAGAGGAAGCTGGCACACTGTGCATCATTGCAGGACTTCCTAGGTATTTTGTCTGCTGCCTCCCTTAAATTTCCTTATACCTTCCTACAGCCTCAATACCACCATTCTACGTTCTCTACGTGACTACTAGACCAGTTGATTGAAAGTGGTTTTGGCAGAGAAGAGAAGAACATAAAACATGACTGTTAGTTTCTAATATGACTTTTCTGCTTATCTCATTCCCAACAGCTGTAATGTAGGGTGAGGCTTTTTAAAGTTGAAAGGAAGTTCAGATGAATTGGTTGAGAAGTAGCTTGAAACCTTCTGGAATATTCTTGTGGGGTATTAGTGCTGCCGATGTGCCGTCATTATAGAATACGGATTATATTGTTTATACTGTACATGGGCAAAAGTTATTTGCTGAGTGAGGTTTGAAACCCTGGTGTGGTATTCTGTTGGTTTATTGGTTGCCAAATCTGTTGTACAGCATAGGTAAACCAAAGGAAATAATATAAACCATACCCCTATGAGAGCTTTGGGACTAGGTGATAGGTCAACAGCTACTGTATAGATTTCCCTGTTGTGTCTCTTTTTTTGTAAATACAAGAGTAGCTGTATTTTACCTCAGTTGTTGGGTGCAATCCTTGTTTTCTCTATATTGTGTACATATGATGTAATCGCACATATGACGTCATGACTGATTACATAGACATAATGTCATGTATATTTTCACACTCAGTTATTACTTGTGAGCTATAAAAACTATAGCTGATGTCATCACAACAGCCTATGAAATAGATGTTTTGTTTTCTGGTCATGATGTTCATGCTTCAGTGAGATTTCTTAGCCCGTTACAATTTTCTCTCAACATGTATATATTCTGCACAACTATCTCATAATCAAGTTTTTCTTTGTTTAATTTACACTGCTAAAAGTCAGTGCAAATCCAATAATGTTATTGTCTTTATTCATAGCATGTATCTGTGATTTGATATATATCTGAATGGACCATCATGAAAAGATAAACATGCCCAAACATTATCAGATGAAACATCTGGTCTGAGACATGTTGTTGTGACGGCTCCTACCCAACAGCGTGACACTACTGTCACGAGACAATGTCTTGCCCCACCACACAATACGTGCCATGTCATGTGAATGACACAACCAATTGTGACGTAGGATTTGCAGATTTCAAACAGGAAACCCATCCAATCTATTTTCCCCCCTATAGGTTGAGACCTAGGCTGGAGGGAGTGCTCAAGCTATATTGTCCTGGCCCCAATTTTGATGACAGGTCAAGTCCTTCAAGCAGAGAAAACGCAGACTACTCAAAGGGCCATCAGCTGGATAAACAGCACATGTTTTCCTTCTCTGTCCTCAAAGGACCCCTGTTGGTCAAGCCTGTGAATTTGTGATTTACACTCACAAAAACAATTCTGTCCATGACAGTTTTGTGTAGCCTACTTATTTTCACAAAAAAATCACAAAATAATTCAATATGGAGGACACAGAAAAGGTGGGTCGAGATATTGATCAAACACATGGTCTTAACTGTACAAAAACACAGAGTGGGGAAAAATGCTTGAGGTGATTCCTTTTCATTGGTATTAGTCCTGTAGTTTGCTCTCCTCCATGGGAAAATCTCAGGGTCACCCAAAATAAAGCTCATCTGCTCATCTTACACTTGGCTGTGTTTCTCATGAGAAAAATCAAGGCACCAGGATCTGGGTTTGAAAATGTCAACTTATTACCTACATATTTTTCTGATAGTTACTGATATTCTGATAACTACTTAATGGTATTTGAATGTCATATTCATTTCCTTTTTGAAAGACCTGTCTTGACTGAACAGTTATAGTCTTTGTGTCTCTTTACAGGTTTTTACATCTCAGTTGTAACATATGTAAAATACATGCTGTTTGGTTATGCAACTCCATAAAACACTATACGACAATCCATACGCTAATTGAGTTAGAAATCTCGACCAGATATATGAATGTCCTAAATATAGTGTTTATCTACATAGTAGATTAAATATTCCCTTTAGCTGTACTCAGGGGCGTCGCTAGAAATAATAAAAGGTTCTCTGGGGCCCCCTGTCAGTGCCAGGCTCTTAGAATCATCCTAACTGCCCCCTTCCCCTGGCGCCGCTCCTGGCTGAACTCTTACCAAAACAATTTGTCCTTACTATACATAACAGTCTAGAGTCAACATGTAACAAATACAAATACATACTTATACATAAAATACATATCTTAAGCTATGTGTTTCATTTAGAGCAGGAGAGCACAGCAAGTCAAGCAAGGAGGAACTTTGGTGAGCAGTGATCAGTGGCAAGATATGCAAGCCCTCTTTGACCCTAATCCCAGTTAACAGCGAGGTGCAGTATGATAGCCTGCTGCCCTCAAAGTTTATCTTAACACATGGTTTGTTATAAATTTGGATGGACAATATTGCACTTCAAAACCACCTCTGGTGGGGCCACTGCTAGAGATTTAGTCTTCTTGACAGAGATCTTCTTGAAAGTATCATGAGGCGGGACCATTGCAGCATTCTCTCCTACACTGTTAGTCAACAAGACAAGTGCATAATTTATCACAGGAAGTGAAATGCTCTCACCGACATCTTAATTTCAGATGAAGAGCTTTGTGTTCACTGAGTGACATACACTCAACATGTAAGAAAAAAACTTCAAGGTCTGAAAATGTTTATATATGATCATATGGTAGCAGTAGGCTATGTGACTCTATGAGTGAGATCAATATTATGCTATTAGACCCTATTTGATGTAGACTGCATACAATATACTGCATATCCAGCATCCACTGACATAACACAGCACTGACAGTTTATGACTTTAAAAAATCCAAAAATTCATGGGATGATATAGATAATGCAGTAATTAGACTTTTTAAAACATACTGCACAAGGATGCCTGTTTGCCTACTATGACTGACTTCTGGTCAGACAGCACTGCTGTGGGACTTACTCTGTCACACTGTGGTTAAAGGCAGGAAGGCGGGTGGTGGTTTCTGTGACAGGAGAAAACACAGCGTCCAAAAGACATGTAGCATATAACGAAGACTGCCACATTTTTGTGAAAAAACTTTAGATTTTGTTTAGAGATTTTAGGTCAATCTTTATATGGATAACAGAATATAACCACAAGAGCAAAGCTGGACATTTACGAAAAACAGAAGTCAGTATCATTCTCTGGTATCTCAAAATAAGGATGTGGCTGTCTTCCTCTGCTACTGTCCTCATTTGTAAGTAAGCACACATTTTGTTTTCTTTCCATATTTTAGAACTTAGAATTACAACCCCAATTCCCAAAAAGTTCCAACATTATTGCAACAAATGGAAATAAATACCAAATGCTATAATTGTCAAATCATACAAGCAACATATTTGCTTGAGATTAGTCCAGGGACAACATGTTAGTTCCTGACAGAATTTTTACCTCCTACAAGGAGGTTATTTGCTGTTTTTCCAACGTTGTTCTGACTGGTTGTAGCACTATCCAGTTTGAAAGACAACTGCTGATTTTGCCCCTAGGATTGAGCCCAGTCTAGTGGTCATAGCCAGACTATACATTTTGTCAGTCTAGTTGTCTTTTGAGCTGAGCACTAAAACATGTAGGATCAATCCTCTCCTTGGTAGCCCTGAGGATGTAAGAGTCCATGATTTCCAAAAAGAATAATATATTTTGATTTGTGTTAGCACAGGGGTTTTCGAATTACCTTATGTCAAGACTTTGGCGATGTATCGTAACAATATAATTTTCTCCAGCATTTAAGATTGAAACATCAAATCATGCTCACGTAAAATGGTTATTGTATGTTTTCCTTATTTAAGTTTTATATTTGTGCAGTGGCCCAAAGATCTTGCTATAGTGGAATGTTGTTGTGTAATTAATGAGTAATGAATACGTCCACAACTTTACTTTTGAGAGATTCAGCCTCTCTCTGTGATGATCTTTTATACAAAATCATGTTGCCAGTTAGTGTAATTATTGCTCCTTGTGTTGTTTTTACCATTATTTCAGCCTTTCATTGCATGTCCAAACATTTTTGAAATTCAAAACATATACACCTACGCCAAAATCACCCTCTATTTGAATAATTGATATGTAGGCTAACCTTTGCACTATTCTTAATAAATGTGGCTTGCATGTTTTGAAAATAATAACATTTTGTTTTTGTTTGTTTTTGTTTTGTTTTTTGTCATATTAAATGGACAACCTGCAAATATTTAACTTGGATTCAAACTTTGCTCATGTTGAGTCTGCTTCTCAGTAATGAAGCAGCCTAAACAAAAGGAAAAAAAATGCATATTGCAAGACACATCTCTCCTATAATCCAATGAAGATTTAAGATGTTTATTAATATTTATTTAAACTGATGCAATAGAAAACATAATCAACATCTGCAGCAGTACTGATTTCCACTAGCACCTTGCATAGAAACAAAGTTTTGTTTCACTTAAGTCCTGTAAGGTTAGGTTCATGTGAGAAATTTAAAGAGACAGGCACTTAATTAGACATAGGCCAACATCAAATACAGTGTGATGACACTGACACACATTTGTTTATTTTGTAATTATATTCTAAATGGCCCATTTATGTCTATGTTATTTTGCTCTGTTTTATCTTGGCTTGGTAAATTATGCCCAGTTAGGTGAGTTGGGCAATAAAAGCTGAGGATCTCTTAATCCGAGGGGAATATCGGATTGGTAATGGGTATCGATCGATAAGCAAAACCCATGTATCAGAATCGGTCTCAGAACTAAAAAAGCCGGATTGGTGCATCACTAGTTGATATCTTACAAAACGTCCCTGTTATGGCAGCAGATCCAGTACCCTGTCATTCCTGTCAGATCCGGTATCCTGTCATTCAGGAATTTGGAAGCACTCAGGAAAGTAGTGGACGCGTGCAAAAACCATGTTCAACAAAAAAGAAAAACATGATCCAGTTTACAAAGCAATAAATAAAATGTTGCCACTTATTACTGTTTCCTTTCAATAATTCCTAAACACGGAAAGCATGGTCAAATAACTGTGTACGTCTGTGCTACCTAAATGCTTCCTTCTCACATCTATCACTCTTCAAGCTCAATATGTGTCTTTACGCACACTAGGTACTATTAACTTAAAACTGAAACTCTTTCTTTCATAAAAACTGAAATTACAAAACTATTCATGGCCAAATAAAAGTAATGAAATCTTATCTATGGCTCTAACAGTCCCCTGTTTTGGAATTGGGGATGTATGTTTCAGTTCTCTCCTGACTTGTTTGCATTTTCGCAGGTATATTTTGCTTTATCCAACAAATTATTGGACAAGAAATTGTGAAGGCTGTGAGACCAGGAGACAATGTCACTCTGCAATGCAATGTCAACATGGTTGCAGGGACTTTTACACACTGGCTGCAGCTTTGCAACAATAAGCCAATTGTGGTGATCGAGCCCTCGATTTTAAGGGCTCGATTTCAATTTGAGCTAAGCAATGAGCACAGCTGCTATCATTTAAAGATCACAGATATCACCGTGGCTGACTTGTGTATGTACAACAGTGCCAAGGCAGAGAAGGCAGGAGTGAAATACAAATATGAGTTTGGAGAACAATTCACAAGACTGACCCTTGAAGGTAAGGCAAACAGCTTCAATGAAGTGTTAATAACAGCACATACTAGTAACCTTAATAGTTTACAAAATATGATCAATAAAACAGGGTACCACATCAGTCATTTAGTGATCTCAAGATCTGAAGTTAGTAACACATCTTGTAATGTGCTTGCACCTTTCTGAACTTGATAAACTTACTTCATCCTGGTCCCAGATAGTGAACATCCTGAGCAGCTCAGCCCTTGGCCTTCCAGTCCTCCTCTGACAAGGTGTTACCAGTGGCTGGCGTTACCAGTGAGCCTGTCGGCAACTGCTTTTGTTGTTCTCCTTACCACCATCTTCTTCTGCATATTTTCCAGCTGTTGTAAGAATGGTACGCTCCACTTTTTCATTTAGTACATCATTTTTTTCAGTGCCCTCTCTAGGTTATTACAAACTCATTGTGATCTAAAATAATTGCACACCTGCACAGAAGCTTTATCAGTGTTCACACATCATGTGGTTTATATCTTGTATTCATGACACTCCTTCATGACTCCTTAGTCATGCATGCATAACTCTTCAGTGCAGTTTATAGGCAGAAAGGGATTGTTGGGTAATACAAAAATATTGATTTCCCATTTATTGCATTCTATATTTATTCTCTTTGATGATTATTTCTTCAGAATGCTGCCACTTGAATGAACACACGACAGAAGGAGAATGTCAGGTATAAGGAATGTTTGATTTCCAGCAGAGTATTTGTGACCAGACTTTACCAGTGTTGTGATTATGACTGTTGCTGTCTGTCTTTTCAGGAGGGGGTGAGAGGGTATCACTGGTGTAGCACCAGCCAGAGGGATGGGGACTGTCTCCACACAGAAGTGATCTACAAACCCCTGTGATCTTCAGCACCACAACACTGCTTTGTGGAGAACTGGGGAGTGCGCCTGTGTGGGGCATGTGATGTCAGATTTCCTGCACAGATCTGTTTAATTGGTTCTACTAGCCCTGATCCAGCTGGTCACTGTTTGCATTAAATTTTTGTTTGAACAGTTTTATTTATGTAAAACTTTTTTCCCTTTGGTATGAAACTACCTTAGGGCCATACAAATAAATGTATCCTGAGATCACACTTTCTATTGGAAATAAACGTGTTTTTTTTTGTTTTGTTTTTTATGTCAACCAATGTGCTTAAAATACTCTGGAGCTCTGGAGTCAAAGTTTACATTTTTGAAGTCAAGGAATCCAGTAAAATAGGTTTCAACTAAAAGAAAAAACATGACATGGGGTTAATATGCACATTTCACATGATAAAATATCAGAGTGACTTTATTTGTCTTTTCTTTCAAAAACTTTAATTTTGTATTTAAGCAGTGCAGCCACTTCTGTATTTTATATTTGTCCTAAGTAGCACGAGATTTTGAACAGTCAGGAGTAGTCTGTGCAATCAGTTCCTGCAACATCACATCCCAAGTCAGGCAAGAGAGGCAATCTACAGGACATTCACAGGCCTCTGGCTGTCATGTGGTGCCAAGCCTGAATATGTTTTGGTTTTAAGCAATAACAGTGCAGTTGAACAGTAAATGCCAGGTTAAGGGGCTGATGAGATCAAAGAATCACACCCCTTCCATGAACACCGAGGCCCAGGGGACACACCAGCCTAACCCAAGTAGCACCCTGTGGTTCCCAAAAAACAGACCCTGGAGCCTGTTTCATCAAAGATGTGATGATGGGGTTGGACAAAAGTCACAACCTCAACCACCACCAAGACAAGCGTGAAAGCCAACCTTTTAAGTTTAGGAAAGGGGAAGGGGATTGCAAGCTCTGGACCATCACTACGATGACCAAAAACACTGTTCAGGGGACCAAATGGTAGATTCCAGCACTGAGACACAGAGGCCAGCTCGCATTAGTAGTAGAGCATGGACACCCATCGGAGGCGGAAAGTATCGGCACTGCGGGGTTCCCCTCAGCTGGAGGTCCGCCCAGGACCCTGAGCAGGTAAGGTGCCCCAAAGGTAAAGAACTGGAACAAAGACCATGTCAGGATCATGGATATCAGAAGGCAGAGGTACTCACACCATAAGCCACCATAGTCTTGTACATCTAGACCTACACATGAGCTCCTGAGGAATGCATCAGCTGTGCCTGGCACATTCATCAATAGGCCTCTCCAAAGCTTTGCCACAGCCAGAACGTGACTCCATAGGCACAAGAGACCATATTCTATAGAGTGACTGGGAAAAGGATATGTGGGTATTTTTCTTGTATTGTATTCTGTGTCACAGCTGATTTTGGCAATGTGTACAGCACAACAGCCAGGGGCATGTCTCACAAGTTCTCTTGAAAAGAACCTTTATTGAGCTATGAGCTAAAAAGGTGTGAAGAAACATATTCAGTCTTAGCAGAGTGCACCACATGACAGCCAGAGGCCTGTGAACAGCTCGCAGATTGCCTTGCTTCGAGGTCAAGTACAACAGAGGCGCATGTGGCTGGGGTGGAAACGCACCCAGCTTTAAAGGAAGGTTGTAGAAAAAGTTGTGAGCTGCACTGTACTACACTGCACTGCACTGTAGGGAAGCACATTTAGGCATGGCAACATGTGCTTCATGACCACTTTCTTAGCTTGGCACCAGGACTCCTGGTACAAACAAGAGAAAAGCAAAATGCAGCAAAACAATGCATGTGCATGACAGACATTAACAAAACATTAATAACGGTTGCAGAGGCTAAACAATACTGCAAACATGTTAACATAAGGAGATAATAGACAGACACAATTGACAAAAATAAATGGGTGGGCCATATGTATGTGTTGGAGAGGCAAATGTGTGAGTGGGGGGAGGGGGCTGACCACCCCCATCCAAGGTATGCCATGATGAGACAACAGCGTGGAGGTACTGAGTGCTGCCCCCAGACTTGCCACAGTCTTATACCAGCCCTTCACACCCTTCACACAACACGCCAAACTTTGTTTGAGTGAAGAAGACAAGTTTATGTGCCTTCTCTAATATGTATTGCATTAGTGGAGGTTGGAGTTGGAGGTGGTTTGTTCCAGATAGGGATGAGTTTCAAGGGTGTTACAGGTGAATTAGTGATGTAATAAAATTTCCACCAGGCTGTCAGACTGGATGCTATTGTTGGTGCTTTGAAGCATCGATGTGTTTTTGATTAATTGACTACAGAAAGGTAAGTCTGATACCTGGATATCCTTGCATATGGTTTGTTCTAAATCTAACCAGGTGTTTTCTGAAGGGGTGGGATGTAACCATTTGTATATGTATTGAAGCTGACTGGCCAATGCTGAATGGCCAATAGTGGTGGAAGTGAGGCGCCTCTAGTCCTCCTAGTAATTTGGGTTTTTGGAGAGTGGTCAGTTTAATTCTCAGTCTCTTGTTTTTTGAGTAATGGGTGATTCTAGTTTATTTATTTGGTTTTCGTTGAGTTGGGGTAAGTTTATGCTATTGAGGAATGAATTGATGGCTTTCTGGTTGGGGCTGCCTGCATTCATCTCTTCCAGTTGTTTAATTTTATGATAATGTTCCATTTCCTGTTCTTTTTTGTCTTTTTTCTTCTTACACTGAAAATGAGATTATACTACCTCTAAGCACTGCCTTTCCTGTCTCCCACATAGGGGAGGAGATGATCCAGGGGATCCAGAGTGTTTAAAAAAGGGAGGGAGAGGGATAGGCGTGTAACACAGCATATGTATGTGTTGTACAGGGGAGGGAGAGATAGAAATCTTGACCTGGATTAGTGTCAGCATTGTGATTTCCTGTTTTGCATTGGTTTTGCATTTGCATGCTGCATGCTTAGTCATCCTTTGCAAACAGAGGTAGTTTAATTTTTAGCTGCCAAGCTGGTATGGGTGATAGCATAAGTGATTTCCTACTGAGCGAGCAAAGTTGCTTAGCACTGTTCTAGGTGCTAGGGGGCCGCTATGCATTCGACAGAAGTTCTTTTTGTCCAGTTCAGAGTTCATGCATCATCAGAATGATTTTGGAAACCTTTTAAGGTACAAAAAGTTCTTTGGTGTTGCTTTAAATTATTATTAAGCTGTGAATGGACTGGTATGTAGTTTTGTAATAAAAAATGGATATTTTACCTCCAGTTGTCATGGTAAGAAAAATAATTAGTTTTTTAGTCTTAAAGCCTATTTTATTGGATTCCTTGACCCCAAAAATGTACATTTTGACACCCCATTTGTCACCACAGCTATATGTATATAATAATAATGTGTGTATTTTAGATACAAAATGCGATCTCACTTGTGTCTCAGGATTTATTTTCATGGCCCTAAGATACTTCCATCCCAAAGGGAACCTTTGCATAATCAACGTTCCATATTAATGCTCTTTTGAATGGTAACAGCCACAGAAAAGGACAGTTGACCTTGCAAGCAACAATGGAATCAGCTGTTCTCAAGCTCACTGTGGTCAGTAACCACTGAAAATATTACAGCAACCGAACAGGTTTCTTTTAAAACTGAACCGCATATTTCTTTTATGTTTTAAATGCTGGCTTACAGTCTTTAGGCATGAGTTCCAATCCAGTGCGGGATAACAGCCTTGAGGTGTCCCGATATATGGGAATAATGGACATGCCGTAGGCAACAACACTCCACCTAAAATTCTGTTTGGATTTTTGGTAAATTGTGGGAGGTGGAGCAGTGGTAGTATCATTCCTCTAGGTTCCAGAGACCAGGGTTCAGTACTAAATATATGTGAAATGTTTTACCCAGGACAAACAATGATATATGGCAGGGTTGTTGGTGGTGGTGGGGTGCCCCCACCAATGCTGAGACTAAATCTAAACCTTTGCCTAGAGGTATTTAGAGGAGGAAAAATTGGGAACATGACTCTTTAACATAACTGAGACGTTGAAGGGAAGGATAGAAATCTCTTAAATCAGTCCCTAAATTAAATAACACTGACAGGGAAAAAGCCACTTTCCATGTATTCACAAATAAAATTTTCTACTGTATCATCCATGTTATGAATGCTGCATAACCAAGCCACTTGGTACAAACCTTCAGAATATACACATTGAATAAAAGTGGAAATTTATCTTCATGTATTCACTCCAAAGGCAGAAATTTCTGTCTCAGAATATGAGAAAAGCTAATTTGTTGACAGCTTTCCAATAAGTGGAAATATTACAGTAATACAAGGAGATATGCATAATTCCCCCTGTCAATACATTTGCCTCCAAGTTCTGAACAAATTTGAACCTGACTTTCTCCTATATACACATCACACACGTGAACACATGTCAGTGGATATGCAAGATATGCAAGTTCTCTCTGACTCCAGTCACAGTTTAAATAAGGTGCATTAAGATAATCTGCTGTCCTCATTTATCTTAACACATGGTTTCACTGTAGTGAATTTAGCCTGGCAACATGTCACTACACACCTCAAAACCACATCATATTCGTTGGTGGGGCCATTGCTAAGATGCTATGCTGTGGACAGATATAAGATCTTAAGGCATCACAAGCTGTGGACCCCACAGCACTACCTCCTGCAGTGTTTCTAAAGTGCATCAGTTGCAGAGCTCTGTGTTCACTTCACTGAGTGACACTTTCAAGATGTGATTAACACCATGTGAGAATAACACTTCTGCAAGGTCTGAGAATGCTATGCCACCCAATGACTTCCATACAAGAGTGAAAGAAATCTGCAGAAACTGAAATATGCAAATGAACACACAAACACCCAGAAACCAAACATTTATTGAAATGTATCTTCCCAGTACTTCCTACCGTTTCAATAAATCAAACTGTTGACTGTGATGACTATGTCTTTTTTTCAGGAGTAGGGCATGAGATTCAGTTTTTTATGGAAGCATGTTTACTTATAAGTGTATGTAACTATGAGTGTATACCAAAATAATGTAATCTCTATGTTTTATGTGTCCTGGATTTTATCTCTCTTGCCTGCCCAGACCAATTTCTCCTCTCATGAGTCAGTAAAGGCTCTATCAATCAATCATGGAAATAGGGCCTGGTGTGTGTAATCTTTTTCCAGTGTCAAAGTGTTACAGATGTGTGCTCTCCTGATGTGCTTTTTATTTTTTTATTTTAAGTAGTTAATGCTGTAAGGTTGTTGTTGTACTCAAGGTTGTACTGTAAGGTTGTTGTACTCAACTTACTGCATAATTTCACTGCATTATTTTGTTTACTTATTGCTGAGCCTTCACTTCTCATTCTGTTCATTTTAAGTACTTGGTAAAGTACAGATATGTCTAAACTGATATTTTGATTACTTTCAAGAGCGAACTGATAAGAGAGGTTAGTCAACATCATTTATGATACAAATGATACATGTCTGAGATACAAAGGAAATCACATGAACAGTTTAAACTCCAAATTATAGCCAAAAAGAGCGACTGTCTGCCTGTTTACCAGCCTGCTTCTCCATTTCTCTGTCTGTCTGTCTGTCTGTCTGTTCATAAGTCTGTCCATTAGTCTGTCTGTCTTTCCAGTAAGTCACAGATTGTCAGAGACAACCTCTAATTTTTTAACAGTCATTGACCACAACAGCATCCTCTGCAACATGTCCTTATACTGTGCATCAGTGCAGAAGTACTACAGCAGAAAAAATCCTGTTGACACTCTCATAGTCTTTATCGTCAAAACAATCTGAGAATCGGGAATTATATTCACAAAACCATGGTTCTATGAATTTCGCATGACCGCCAGAGGTGGTGCATTCAGCACCTGGATGTCCATCACATGCACCTGTCGTTTGAGTGTTTATATCAACAAAGTGACGTACACCTGCTATGGTATCAACAGGGGTGATGTACACCTGCTATGGTACTTAGGGTACGCTTGCCCCGGAAGTGGTCTCTTAGCAGTCTTCTTGTCCACATTCTGAGTGAAAGCCAAGCTCTGGCGGTCATCCGAAATTCATAGAACCGCAGTTACATACGTAACCGTCATTCTATTTCATTTCTACTGACTGCCAGAGGCGGTGCTTTCAGCACCTGGATGACGTATATCAACAGGGTCACGAGGAAGACCTACCAACCCTATGAGTGGCTCAAAAGGATGGCAGTGGCCAGAGGGTTATAAGTGGCCACTGTAAAATCTTGCAAATGTGCAAGTCGAGACCCATGATGCCGCAGCACAGATGCCGGAAAGTGGGACGCCCCATAAGGCTGCCCAGGATGTCGCCACACCCAGAGTAGAGTGGCCCCGGATGCGAGGGGGGACTGGACAACCAATGCTAGTGTAGGCATAGCAGATGGCCTGCACAATCCAGTTTGACAATCGCTGCTTCAAAAAGGCATGGCCCTGTTTATCTCAGTTGTACCACTGCAGGAGTGCATGCTCCTAACAGGGGCTCAGGGAGGCAGCGTGGCTCGCAGAGGACTGGAGGGTCTGTGACATGGCCAACATCAAATGAGACATGGAGTTGCCTATGCGGGCGGCTCGCGCTGCTGCATTGTAGCTTTTGCCAATGAAATCGTCGGTCAGGCGACACTGTGGCCGAGGACAGCGTGCATCGGGTCTCAATGCTTCATCCGGCGGGAGGATCAGGGCAGCAAGGGCTGGTTCTATGGTCAGCATGCAGTCCAGGCCATAGCTGGACGCATCCTGCATGCTTGCCAAGGCCCTGCAGTCACTGGGGAGGTGGGAGAACTGTCTCGGGTCTGCCCAGCACCTCTGTAGCTCCTCAACAAAGGGGGCTGAAGGAGGCACAGTGAAGGGAAAGCTTGCCAGAAAAAGGCACTCTGCCCAACCACGTCAGCAAGGACAGTGTCCAATCCTAGTCGCGCCAGAGCCATCTTCACAGCCGACTTGACCACAGATGTACGGCTTGCCACAGATGCCTGCAGTGAGCTGAGGTCTGCATCAAAAGAGTCAGGCCCAGAACCATATGACACCCTGTCTGCCTGCTCCTCCTCCCATTCATCCACAACATCTAAGTTTTCTGAAACCCTGGCGGACAGCACATCCTCCTCCAGCACGCCCGTTGCCAGGGACAGTACTGGAGGAGCCCGTGAGTCGGGAGGTGATTGGGAAGCT
The DNA here is from genome assembly GCA_027481765.1 of Tenualosa thibaudeaui. NCBI lineage: Eukaryota > Metazoa > Chordata > Actinopteri > Clupeiformes > Clupeidae > Tenualosa > Tenualosa thibaudeaui. The sequence continues at coordinate 9,437,137 of JAIFZK010000009.1, read as the reverse complement.
GCTGTTGCGGACTCAGAAACAGGCTGTGCACCCGGTGGCTGAAGATTAATCAAGAGCGCCTTGATTTCCGCGAACTCAGAGGCCAAGGCGTCTACCTTTTGCGCCAGAGGGTCTCCCCTCTGATGTTTTAATGGACCAGGGGCCTCCTGAGGTGTCGGCGCTAGCCGTTTCCGCAGCTGTTGTGAGGATACCACATCATCCCTTTGAGTAGGGGGCGACTGAGGGCCCAGTCTGCTCTCTACTTGGGCCAGCCTAGCTTTACGCAAGGCGAAACTAAGGCATCCACAATTCATGCGGGCATGCTCAGTCAGTCCCTGCCTTAGGTGCTCGATGCCAAGGCAACTGGGGCAATGGTCATGACCATCGTCTGGTTCGAGAGGGGCACGACAACCAACACAAAACATAGTAGATTTACCCCAGACAAGCTACAAGCAAAAGCCCACGTCAGTGTTCACCAGAGGAGGGAGGCTATCAGAAGGTGACCATATACGGCAACCAAGAAACCAAGAGACAACCAAGAAATCAGGAGTAAACACCCTCAAGGGTGCATTTACAGAAACCAATGTAGGCCTAAGCGGGTGACAGAGGCGCAGTTCAGGCCAGTGAGCCAAAAAACAAATAGATAACTAACAAAACAAAAGCTGAGTAACCGTGGCCAATCAGAGCCGTAGCCTGCCCAACGAGAAATTAGCAACGTGGCTTCGGAATAATTTGCGGGTTGCCAGAACCGTAACCAACCCAAACGATAATCAGGCCCAGCACAGTGACCGGGTCAAGGGTAGTCAGAGTCGTAGCTTATCCAAACGATAAACAAAATAAGTATACCTCACCTTGACCTGGAGAAATTGCAGGCTTTAATTTACTCCACGATACACAGACACTGTGAGGTACAACCAGTCAGCTACAACGTCGCTAGCTGCGGCGTAGCTCACTGTTTTCATGCAACGTAATAAAAAATCGCGGCTGGAAAGAGCCGTAGCTTACCCAAGTGATAACCAGTTGTGCTTTACAAAGATAGTGCGCGCTCCAAACAGAATGTGTAGTGAGAATGTGCAGTGAGACAGTAATGTGGGCACTGCAGCAGCAGGCCTAAGTCAACTCAGGTAGCCGCAGGGCGAGAAACACACACCCATACGGGATAGTCAACGCAGTTAGCGGGGATCACTCAGACGCAATTCGAAACAAAACTTCACTCACGCATTCGAAGCTGTAAGCCACTGGCACCTCGCCTTAGGGCGAGAAACACATGCCCATGCAAGACGGCCAAAGCGGTAAGCAGGGACCCCTTACGGTCACAATGCTGAACAAAACTCTCAGACAAAACTCTGTTTGCACCCAATTGCCTTAGGGCGAGAATCACACACCCGTGCGAAGCGGTAGGAACACAGCCAGAGCGAAAACACTCACAACGCCAAATTAGATTGGAACTTAACTTACCTTGACACACGTTATTTAATACAAAGTAATTTTAGATGAATCGCAGCTCCTGCCAAAAAAGTTTTCGAGACTTCAGACAATTCACACCTCGAACATACAAACCAGTTGCACGAGAAGATGATAATTCACAGGGACAGTGGTAGCGTAGCCTCAAAAAGTTAAAATCCCAGCTGCCACCGTTGTGCCCTTGAGCAAGGCACTTCTAAGTTGCTCTAGGGGAGACTGGCCCTGAACAATTGATAGTTGACAAAATGTAAGTCGCTTTGGATAAGCGACTTTGTTGGTATAAACACTTGAACGACATGTGCATGTGATGAACATCCAGATGCTGAAAGCACCAACTCTGGCGGTCAGTAGAAATGAAATAGAACAAATAGACTCTATGTAAAAATAATTTTGTGCTTTTTTGTTGATGCTGGTGGCTAACAGAACTTACTTTTGTGAGAGTGAAGTAATTTTAAAAGAAATTCTGATGGTGACACATGTAATATAAAACCAATAGAAAACCTATAAAACTAATCAGAGCCTTTCTGACATTGCTGTATTGTACAGAGATTATGTATGGCATTCAAAGGATCTTTAAGAAATTGAATTTGCCTAGGCTGTTGCCACATGTTAAAAACATGGATGTCTCATGGATGTGACAATATCTACAATGAATAATGTATATTTTGTAAATCTGCAAGAACACTAAGGTGACCAGAGGTCCTAGATTTTTGAAGCTGAAACATTACTTATTTTAATGATGACTGTGGACATAGGAATGTCCCCGGTTTGCAAGGAAAATTCAGGAAGTTTTCATCTCAGAGGTTACCTTACAGAACATGCGCTGGACAGAGTGTCACTGTGGGCCTTTCTTATAAGGTGAATTGGTCTTAGAACAATCAGATATCGCCCATCTTTTGCTGGGATCTTGCATGCATCTTTCCAGTCTCTCTAAATTGGTCATTCCAGTTCTGCAGCTGCTTGGCATGCTTACACAAGCTCATTCCATTCTGCTTTTCCATGTTCAGAAGCATTTCCACATATGGTTTGCAATGGGATTTCTGTGCGCAAAATCAGCTTGCATGTGAACACAGACCAAGCGTTTGAATATTGGCAGCCACATATAAGCTGAATATACAGTTGCATCCTCGTCCATGCATAGAGGGGCCTATTAATAGGATTTCTTTGGGGAGGGAAAAACTAGTGTTCCTGAGTCAATAGCAATTCCCCCCATTATCCTACTGTCCCACTGGGGAGGATTTATCTTGCACTTCAAAATCTGCTCTCTCCCCCACTTGGCTGTGGCTTAAGCAAAGTGGCTCTAATTGAAGATGTGCTGTCAAATTGCCATGGCCATTGGCACCACTATTCAGTAAATTAAAAGCTGCCTTAATTAGACTGCAGTGCCTGCTAGGAGTATTGACATTTCACTTTGTATCTAAGGCTAAAGCGGAATTCTCCAACATTTTTCAATGTGTTTATTAATACATACCATGCTATACGATATGTACACTGCATATGCCAATACATAAGACAGGACAATAATCTATTAATAACTCTAAGGAAGTTATGTTTTTCCCGGTGTCTGTCGGTCTGTTTGTGTACAAAATAACTCAAAAACTACTGCACAGATTTTGATGAAATTTTCAGACAACATGGGTATTACATGGGTATAACATTGGGTATTTGATGGTGATCCGGAACACTGTCTGTAATTTGTCTTGCGTCAGTGACCCTATATTGCCTTGGTGGAGGTCTGTGCTCTTGAATGCTTTTCTATTTATATATAACCAATTATATTCTAAAGTAACTATTAATTATTCTGCAGATCTAATAATCATTCCTGTGCATTGTGGGATACCACATTCCACTGCTGTACTGAAATAGCTGACCACCATAACTGTAATATCATATAGGCTTTGTCCTCTGCACTGGTGTTGAGGGACACTCTGTACTAGTAAAACTGTCAGTGCTGTTGTCTAGAAACAGTGGCACTTCTTCCTTTTATGGGGCCCCACAGTTAGAATAATTAACACACCAAACACTATGAGCTTCCATGATTAAAGCCACAAATATGTAAACTTCCTGGTTTACATGTCACTGGCGTGGTAGGGCAGTGACATACCTGATGGTAGACCCCATTGTTACACATACAAAAGCCCAACAAATACACTACTTTCTACTGGGATTCTTAAATAGTATTGCACTGGTGACTTAATGAATGATTGCGCCCACTGCCTGCCCCCTAGTTAGCAGAGTCAGGCCAGAGGGAGACAAGCAGAGTAAGCAGACAGAGTCAAAGTTAGGCCCTGGCCACTTACAGCATATCACAGCTTGTGCTTTAATGCTGATCAATGGGATTTTATAATGCTAAATATACAGTGGATTGTCTTATATTACCCTCTAATGACGATTTGACCAGACAAGTATAGACAAGATAGGAGTATTGGTTGCTAGATTACTGTGCCAGTGTTTGGTGCAAAGTGACCACATTCATGCTCTTACCATATTCATGACTTGACAGGACTGCCTGCTGCTACTGCTTCTAGTGTGCCCCCAGCTGGCCGATCCCTGCTGAGATGCTGACACTAATGCTGTGGTGTCCAAATGTAAGTGACTGCAACAAGGACTCACATGTCATCTGCAGTGTGAATGGAGCATTTGGGCTGGAGCCTAGGGAATGGAGCCTGTAGGGGAAAATACCATGAGACCTCTGGTGGAAGACCACTAGATATTCCCACTTGGCTTAGTGAGTATCTGCTGCAAAATGCGTCTTATTACCTTTCACAAATGACAAGTGACAAGCATGAAAAAGCATGAATATCAGTGCCTTACAGTAAAAAATTAAAGAAAACATTCAGCACACTATATAGCAAAACAAAGTTTATTTAATGGAGTCATACAAAAACAATTGACATCTTGGACTTGACATCATACTTCACCTCTGTCCCAGCAGAAAGGAAACACAATAGAGGGACATGAACCCCCAGCAACCCCCTCCCCCAGCCCCCAACCCCCAACACACACACACACACACACACACACACACAGAATGCATTCCTTCACTGACTTTTTGCTCTTCTTTATATGATCAGGGCTCACTAATGACCAGTCAGACCTGTCAATGTTTCAGCCTTTTCACCACTATTCAAGTGATCCGAGAGATAAGACTGTTTGGAGTAAGAATTGGTAAAGGAAAAACTTAATGTCAGTCAGTCTCTTGTAAACCTGAATGGATTCCCCTTGCCATTTCCGTTTTGTCAGGAAAGATCACAGTTGAGTTGAAATCAGCACATGCACAGTGCACACGACAGCAACGCCCCATTAGTTGCACTCCTGTTTGACTGGATATTTTCAAATGCTGCTTTTTTCCTTACCAAGACTCATCTGTGCATGTGTGTTGAAAAGCACTGCTGATGTCAGTCCCCTGCACTGTTCAGTCCCTTGATTCTTATCACTGTGCGCTGTTGCCTCATCAAGCAATTATTCCAGCAATAGTAAGATCCTGATGTCATTTATTTAATGTCTCTGTCCAGAGCTTGATCAAGTTTCCCTTACTTAGCTTTCCTGTCAGTCTTATGCAAGGCCCACAGGAAGACAGTGAAATCAGGGACGGCATGTTCAACTGTAGGTATGCACCCTCAGGCAGGACTCTCCAGAAAGGAACATTTGAATTCTGTCATCTATCTAGATCATTTTATTTATTTTTTTTGTTACAACACATATAGTACAAATAAATATAGTGGCCAATTAAAACAGACTACTGTTGATATCTGCATAAGAGTGCCCACAAGAGACACATAACAGTTACATTCCAACGCACATCTTTGTCACAAAATCATATTTGGTCTCCAATACAGTCCAATACAGTAATCTTCTTTGAATCTTCTGACCCTCTTACTTTTGTTTTGGAATGTGCTAGATTTCATCTCCAGACAGCCACGTACATCACAAGATGAACCAAACAGATGACCTATGCTATGGCTGTACAATATTTTGAAACATGTTTTGAAACACTTTCTCAGAATCAGTGTAATTTATTTACCCAGACGTTATTGGACGGTCTGATGAACTGACATGGCATGTTGACATTTTGTTATCATATCTTCCCAATACTGCATTGTCACAGTGCACGCAACACTCTAACATTCTGAGCATACCTCTTCTTTAATGACATACAGGTACCTTGATAACCAGATTTTTAAGGCATCAGTTTAATCAGTTTGTGCTTTGGCTTGATTGTTCTCTTAATGCAGCCCTTTGGCCTATTGGTTAAGAATTAATAATTTGCAAAGGGCATTAGTAAAAGCAATAATGGATCCTTACACCATTAATTCAAAAGTGCTATCATTTTTTTCCTCTTTGCCAGTGCTCCAAACAGGTGATGTCAACAAGGAAATGTTCATTCATTCCCAACTCATTACATATCTCTCTCTAACTCGCAATCTTTAACTTCAACTGATAGCAACCTGGTAACAGTGAGCCAGTATTTTGACAGATGCACTATCCATGGTCCTGAAATCACCACACCCACTGGCAGGTAAGCAAGCCAAACAAGAAAAGGGCATCAGGCTTTGTTTCATTCCTGATGAACGCTTAAGAAATATCTTGCCCCTCACCGGACTACTCAGGCAAACAAATACAAGAGACGCTGAGTGTGTACTTGGAGGGCAATGTCTCACAGAGTAGGACAATCCAACTCGAATTCAGTTAGAAATGTGCTGTGACTGGGCTCACAGCTGACTGAGCTGCCCCTCCTCCCCTTGAAAGATTCCGATCACCGTATTTAGTTACATTCAGGGACAGCAAACACATATCAGGCCTGGTACATTCTGATGCTAGTAGATATGCAATTGTCTAGATGAATGTAGGCTATGAATTTCTTAACTGAGTATTGTTACTGTCTTTCTATCCCAACAATTATCTTTGATTAGAATGTGCCTTCTATCTGCAAATGTTATCAATACAATGAAGGTAACTAGCAGTCATGTGTGAATAAGATAATGAAGGCATGCAAACACCTTAACATTTCAGAGACATAGTAACATGTATCCAAGCTCTCAATGTTTTTATCAACACACATCCCTAGGTACCTACGTTTGAAACATTTATAACTCAGAAACATATCCCATTTAGAACAAAACCAGAAAACAATTTCCAATCTGAGTGTTTAAAATTAGATGGGGTCCAGGTTTTCTCCTTCCATCTTCAAGTCTTCAAAGTTTCTCCAGCTTCAGGCTCTATTGATCTTGAACTGACAGAGGTAATCAGTGACGACGGTCATTAACTAAAAAGGGGCACTCTGTGAGATTGGCAGCACCTTCCTTTCAACTCTTGATCTGATCCTTGCTTTTTCCTTAGTCTTGCCATAATTTTAATGATAGTAAAACAAAAGTGATAGTAAAACACTGATTACAACAAAAGGAGTGACCTATATATATATATATATATATATAGGACCCATATATATGTATCTATGTCTATCTATCTATCTATCTATCTATCTATATATATATATATATATATACAATCTACAGCTATACAACAGGGGAACTTGCAGCATGTGTGTATTTGGGCTTCGCCTTTCTGGAATTTCAATTGTCTTTGCCCCTACTCCCTTGGTAGACAGAACACTGGGAGGGAGGGACACACCCCACTACACATGATGACATGGACACATGCTGTTCTGTACAAGTGTCCATGTTATGAAGGAAGAAGGGAATTTCAGTACATTCATGACAGCAGTTCTGTCTGTGGCTGGCAGGAGACACTGTTAGATGTGTAGAATGATGCTGAGTAGTGCAAAGGTGAATCATGCTGGACATATCCTTTAATGCTGTCAAATCATCAGCTGTAAATCAGAAGTTAACAATATAAGGATCACCCGGTCAAATCACCCGGTCAAATTCAGTGGAAAAAACACCACATCCTGAGGGGGAAGGGGGCAGAACTCAGAACAGTAAATGCAGGAAACTAGTATTATTTAAACTTGTCATAAGACGACCTCCAAGCTGTTCCTTGTCCCGTTGAACAACCAAATATCCTGCTGAGAGATTGAGATACTGTATGCAGTGCTACCGTGTGCCAAACCTCTTGAAGGTGCTGAGAGAGTGTAGACTATAATGTATGGCCATGTGTAGAGGGGCACACCTTTTCCTAAAGTCATTACTCCTGGCGTCACAATAGCCATTTGCAATGATAAGGAATCTTTGGTTTAAGCTGAATGTATACAATACATTCCAACAGTGCATTCTGAATGTATATCTCTGAATGTATATTTAACATTTCATAACAGCACAGAGACTAAACATTAACAGAAAAGTGAACACAGTGCCTTTTTGAGTGTCATTATGTAATGTATGTATTGTCCAGGTGATATAAGCCATAGTGCTTGCTATCAAACATTACCTCATTCCTGTGAAAATGATAGATGGTGGAGTGGAGAGTGGAGAGGCATCAGTACAGAAATGCACATGGGAACAGATGTGTCAGATAGGTTGTCCAGTCTGGGACACTTCCCAGCCGAACTATTGTCACACATTTCAGCATGTTCACTTTGTCACTTTTTGTTCACCCATGACCAGTTTTGGTGCTTCAGGAAGGATTTTATTGTTCGGCGATTGCCAGTGACAACTGGGGAGCCGAGACAAAGGGTAACCTCATCCTGGTGGAGCTGACAGGGAGGCTGAATATGCTTCAGGATGAGACCTCGGCCAAACAGGAGGCCTACTTTCAACAACCCTGAAGTCTCTGGGGAGTGATAAAACAATAAGAGCGACAGATTTCCCTGCAGCCTGACGGCAACGAGTCCTGGCAACTGACGTGACGCTTCACTTACTAAGTGGATTGTTGGGAAGGAATCACCTTTTGTTTGGGTCGCTGACATAAACTTTTCCCTTTAACAACAGAATTCTTTGCAAGGCATTGGCTGATGTCTCCAACCTCTTGTTATGCCTTATTCCTCCCACCATGACGTGGCACCTCAGCATCCACTTGGCCATTGTTAAAGCCGCGGGACAAGGTGTCTCAAGTTTTTGTGTTTGTGTGTGTGTGTGAGTGTGTGTGTGTGTGTGTGCTTGTGTGTTTGTGTGTTGCTTTTCTTAGCTGGAGAGTTCACTATCGCTAACACACCAACAGAATCAGAACCCCACTGTGTCTCCATAGGCGCAGTTCCTCTCATGAGAGAATTTCTTATTTTATGTCATTTATTTTGGATAGCCTGTATATTTGTGTATGTTAACAGTTTGTGTCTGTCACACTAAATAATCAAAGTAGAAAAGAGAAGGCACACACAAAGGCTGATGCTTGTTTTGTATGTAAGCATCAGCCTTTGAATGTGTCTCCTCTATTTCTACTTTGATACTGTAATGTTTTGGAGTTCACGCACCAGGCAAAACATCTTCACCAACTAAAGACGCAGACGCTGACTTGCCATTTTCTTTCACACTAAATACAAAACATTTCATTCACTTTCTGCTGTTAAATATTACAAAAACATTTTTGTTAAAAGGCACTCTTCTGTCCATCTGTCTCTCTATCTACATTTTCATCTCATCTCTCTTCTCTTGCTCTGACTGTCCGATACATATTGACAATGTGTTGGGTCTCCCATAAAAGGAAGTGTTAAAGTAAAAACAGTTTCTGGTCAAAGAATGCACTTCATTCTGTTCAGCCTGAAGAAGAGATATTTTTGAAAACACCTTTCAGCCGATTCAGTGCCCTAGAACAACTCCATCCCTATGAAAAATGCAGTCTGTTTTCAAAAAGTATGTCAGAGCAAACAGGTGCGAGGGCTGGCCTGAAGAAGACTGTCTCCTCGGCTTAGAGTGCTGCTGGGTAGTGCACACTGGGCAGAAATCCTCTTGTACACTCGAGACGTGATAGAGAGAGAGAGAGAAAGTGAGAGAGAGAGGGATTAATACTGCCACAGACTCACACAGTCAGTCTCCCACAGTCTTTGGCCCAGGTGGGTGCCTTTTAGGGGTGAAAGCGAAGCATCATCTGACCCCATCTTTCAGCTAAAAATGGATCACATAAGCATTTTGGGAGTATATACAACATAGCATCCCCATGGCAAACTCACACGCACACACACACACACACACACACACACACACACACACACAAATCTTTCTGTGAATAATAGTGTTTGATGTTACAATACCTATTCCCATTATCTCAATATGATAATCCTCATTTAGTTTGAAATTTAAAGTGATAGAGGGGGTGGGGAATAGAATACTGCTCAGTTGCTGCTTGTACTTTTGCCCTTTATGCTCCTTGTCTGATATTTACTGTGAAGATTAATGAAGAGACTCGTGGTTCCGACATCGTTCCCTTTGTTTTGATTATAGATGTCGGGACACACCTGGTCTGTCAAAGCGACCCCTCACGGTCGGGGTCCGAGGTATAGGGGAGCCTCTCACAGGGAGAGAGAGAGGTATAGGAGGGCTGTGATTAAAGGTCCAGTGACAATGGTGGGAAGTGGTCGGCAATCATGCGACTGGGCTAGCGACGCGAGAAAGTCTCGGCCTTCTTCTGTGGCTATACGGCGCCCATAAACAAACCAAGCTTCAGCATATGGAGAGAGGGGAGGAGGGGTGGTCCCTACATCCGCCCGACACACATGACAATGTATGTGAGACATTGGAGAGCCTGAGTGTAGAGTTTTTTTTCCGTCGCCCGCTTGCCTCACCTCTGTGTCTGTCTGCTCTGGCCCTCTGGGGAACGACCCATGCTCTCTTCCTCTCTCTTTCTTCCTAAACAAGCTCCTTTGCTCTCCACCTAACTCAGACCCTGGACTTAAAAAAAACTGTCAGTTTCTTCCACAGTTTTCTGAGGTCATTAGCCTCACATTGTTCATACTGTTATCAAATTTTTCATCATTCCGTTTAATTAATCAGAAATATTTCTAAGAGACCTTTGACTTTATCTATCCACTTTCCTTAGATGTACTTAGATATAAAACATCATGAAATCTAGGAAAGGTATGAAGGTAACTTCATAAGGACAGAATAATCAGACTGTACCCATACTTATGAGAAAATCGGTGTGGAATTGAATTGAATTCTGTCAACTTCATTGATTGTTGCTGCCTGACACAAGGAATTGTGGGACATCACTATCACCTTTCATTTCAAAGGATGCTCTGAAGGAGAGTTGGAAAGATGCACTGAAGCACCTTTATTAATCATGCGGATAATCCAAATGGCTCTTATCCCTAAATATTTCATTTCAAACACTTCGCCTTAGATATCCAAAACTACAAACTACACTCCAGATTTGATGGTGACTGGAGATGGCCAGTCAAGCATGTTCCCTGGCTTTGTGTAACCAATGAAATGAATCCTGGGTGTCCTATCTTCTATGCAACAACGCCTTTGGGCTTGTTTTGTAACAATGCTCCAGACACCCAGATCCTCCCGTCAGTCACTGTGCATCCCCATCCTCATTAAGACATCCATGCCACCTCTCATCCATCTCTTTATTTTTTTTTGGTTGGAACACAAATCTGCAAACTGTGTTGGTAATTACATTGCATAACCAGGCTAAAGACTTCACTGCACATCAGGCAGACTAAAACAAGAAGTGAGTTTTAGCCTGCCCGACATTTGGGTGCCAGAACAGAATGTCTGCTGATTGGCAACAAAAATTGGGCCAACGTGAACAAATTTGTTTCAGCTCATCTCGGACATCGTCTCTTGAGGTGGAGTGCATGGAATTTTCAGTCGAGTGAGTGGAATAGTAAACATGTATTTCATGGCTGACTGGCGTTTGTTGGATGTCCTGACTGTGACCCACCAAGTTGCAGGGCTCTCCATTTCTCTAATTGGTGATGCGTCAGTTCTGTTATCATTAGGCAGTAACGGTTATAACCCAGGGACCATAAACCTACATGGAGCTAGATGCATTATCCAGGGCTTGTAAAATACAGAAGGTGGGGGTGGTGTGTGTGTGTGTGTGTGTGTGTGTGTGTGTGTGTGTGTGTGAGTGTGTGTGTGTGAGTGTGTGTGTGTGTCCAGGTTTTTGCTTACCTCTGTACACCTCACCTCACATGGTCATGCTACATCAAACACATTCCAGACTGCATAATTTATTTTAGACATGCACAAATGCTGAATTGTCACACAATTGGTACACTTTGTCAAAGGCCAAGTGTGTTTTCATCGTATCTCATCCCCCCTAACAGCAAGGCTCTGTTTGAGTGCCCCAGGACATCAGGTGTATTAGTCGGGGTGTCTTGGTAGTGGTGTGTGCAAGCCTCTTCATCATATTTGACAAGTCTGCCTATGTTGCATTAAGTGACCACACATCAGAGTATAAATATTAAAAGTATGAAGAGATTTGCCTTCAGGTAAGTTCATGGCAAGGAAACAGGGGACCTTATAACACATGGTACACAGGCATACATGATTCAGGAAGGTAAAGGAGGGATCATCCCCCAAGTCATCCCTTCACTGTTCCAAAGGACACATTTGAACATAAAAATACAAATGTTTTTGAGAGAAGTTTTAAACTGTTCACTTTGTAAACTTTTAAAAACCACTTGACATACATCCTGATTAAGTGCATCTGTAAGTATATAGTGTGTAAAATGCACGGTATCCATCTCTAATGCACACGTGTATACACACCATATTTCTTCAAAGCACTTACACAGCCATTCTACTTCTACCAGTCAGAGGGTCATGTAGGCAGCTTTTAAAAGTTCCATAACCTAAATAAAATATGTCATGAGCTGAATGAAAACAGCTTTACACTCCCAAACAGCTTTAAAACAGCTCAATGGAGTCTGGAACGTTCCGTAAAGCCCACAAAAAAGCTTGAGTAGACCTGAGGTAATGGACTACTTCTTCTCAAGCAAAATGCCCTGGTTTCAAGTCTGGTCTCAAAAAACAAGACATCCAAATTGTATATGACTTTAGACTGCTGACGACAAGGTCTAATGGGGTACAGCATGCTCCCTTCCAGCACAGATCCATTCGAACACCACAGAGGAAAGTTAAAGTGAGCTCTGATCATTTTTTTTTTTATGATGCCCAAACTGATAAATTTTCTTCCCTGTGAGCATGTGTGTGTGGGATAACCAACATCATTTTGCGTTTGTCAGCAAGTGCACTCAGCTTCAGAGTCCGCACTCATGTAGACCAGAGTGGACATTTCCCAGGCTGCACCACAGCTGTCCACACAATGAAAAAAACGAATGTTAAAAAAAACGAAAGGGGGGGGGGGGGGGGTGATGGGGTTGCGGGGCTTGAGAGAGGCAGAGAGAGAGAGAGAGAAAGTGCGAGGCATTTCACCCTTTCCCTTCTTGAGGGGATGGGGTGGGGTGGGTGGGGGTCTCTGAGAAGTAGCCACACCCCATCACTATCAGTACTAATCATCACAAGGGATGCATACAGAGCCTCACAGACAGAGGGAGAAGGTGAGCCATGGTGCTTAAGCACACACACACACACACACACACACATACACACACACACACACACACACACACATACTCACACAGACATGCTGCACACACGAGTAGAGGATTCCGATGCACATGGGGGGCTTTCGTATTACGCCATGCTGTTCCTGGTCACATGTGGAATATTGTTTTGGGCTTAACTATTTTCATAGTATGGGTGTTATACATTGCTCAAGCGAAGATTAATGACATGGAAATCCTTTCAGAGACATTTCTGTGAATGTGGATCTCGATATGGTCAGTTTCACAAATTTCGCCGTATTTAAAAAAAAAACAAACCTTGATGGGGCACTCACAGTACAGCAGGAAATGTATTCACTTTAATTTCCTGCAATAGGTAAAGGGAAGAAACATACATTTTAAAGTTGATATAATGAAATAAGATTTGTGTATGTGTGTTTGTGTGTTTGAGTGTCCGAGTTTAATTAGCAAGCTCAGACACTAAATCCCACTGACACACTCCCTTTGAAACAAGAGAGCTAATACAATTCAGCACAAAACATTGGGGGCTCAACCTGACACCAGCTCTGCGGCAGAAACCCTGTCTAGAGCAACAAACAGCCCCAGACTCAGGCCCTGTCCTAGCAGGCCAGCTGTGTGACCTAGGGCTTTCAAGGGGGACACAGTCTTCCCCAACACCCCACAAACCTGGACGCAATCGGTGAAGCCCAGTCCAGCATTTTAACAGCCTGGTTCCTGTCACTGCAAATGCACTTGTAGACTCACTGGGGACATTTTGATATTTCCTCTTTCTTTCCCCTTCTTCCTTCCACTGATCATAAAGGGCAGAGCGGCCAGTGTGGTGAAACACCCCCCTTCACCACACACACACGCGCAGACCCACACACACACAACCCCAGAACAGTATGTGTCTTTGGCACCATCTGGGAGAGCTGTCGCACATTACTCCCCTAGGGAGTGGCACTGCAGAGTGTAACAATATACGGAAGACTTTTCTCAGCTTTTCATAAAGGTCACAGCTCTTTTCAACCAACGACTACACAGGCGATGAAGAAACTGAACAATTTGACCTCTGTCTTACAAGTGGTTAAGTGTGTAAAAAAACAAAACCGTAAAATAGGGCATATCCTCGAAAGCCCACCAGTGTTTCAGGGAATAGCTACCCATTCAATGAAAGCCAATGGCATACTTTACAAATACTCCAACACCTATACACCTTTTTCTACTTTAAAAAAAAACATTAAAAGTAGAAAAAGGTACAAACTAAGATTATTTTCTGTGGGCTGATTTTGGAATACAAATAGAAAAAGAGAAATAATTAAAAACTATTATTTACTAAAAACTATTACTACTATTATTAATGAATTATTCATTATTAACTTAATTATTAACATGTCTGTTTGGTTGTTATTCATTTTTTATTAATGTCTTATTATTTAATTACATTGATGAGTTTCAGTTTTGGACTGCATATATATTTGCTCAAAAACTGTTTACACAGTTACAACAGCATTAGCTCATTGTCTTAAGACATCCTCTTTCTAAATATAATGCAATGGAACCAACTTACAGAAATCTATATCCTGTCTCACAAATAGAATGAAACAGATTATATTTAAATACACTCTGCATTTATGTAGACTTCCTGATGTCTGCCCATGTTGAATAGAACTGATATGTTTTCTCATACCATGTAATTTCACATCTAAACACTGCATATGACCACTATACGATATGATGAAAATGAGAGAGCTGATTGGAACTGTGTGAAGTTGGAATATCAACCGCTTCAGGAAGATGTATATCACCATTTTCAAGTAAATATCACCATGCTTGCACAAGCTATTTTTATTGACACAGTGGAAGTCACTTGCAACACAGGAAATCTTTGCACCAAAGCTCCAAATCTTTGCACCAAGATGTTCAAATGCCTTTTTGTGCCACTGTGTTGCACCACAGGAAATCTTTGCACCAAAACTCCAAATCTTTGCACAAAGGCACCAAGATGTTCAAATGCCTTTTTTATTAAGGTACTCTGACTAGCTTAGTTGCATTGAGGAGCCATTGGCATGGGACAAACACCTTGTGACTGTTTCATTTTTAAGCTACTACATAATGTTTGCATAACTAGCCCTGTAACCGAGGAACACAAGTACTGTCCTGGAAAGTATGACAGCTCTGTCAAGGCACATTGAACAAAGAGAGAGAGCAGACACAAAGGCCATGTATGGGTAGCAGCCTCCTCAGTCATTTACAGACTACTGCCAGAAGGCCAAGCATTCACTTAAGCAAATACTCTGAAAGCATGAGAGCTCCAAGTGTCTGATGGTGATTTTCCAAATGCCACAGATGCATGCAGACGTGGTCAGGATTCAGATCAATCAGGAGACAGGTTTAATTCTTTATAATGGTGTGCAACAAACAAGACACAAGCTTCACTCATCAGTTTTCAACAGCATCTCTGACTAGACTGACCTAACTGTGTAAATATGGAACAGATTAAAAGGAAGGAGTCTGTCCACAGATGCCAGATGTGTGAAAGTGGGCATGGCCTACCTGGTGGTCAGCCATTTGGTAACGGTCCAGTAAGGCCCCACTCTATCACATGGCATACTACTTTAATTGTCTTAAGATATTCAGAAGATTAATGGAATGGAATGGAGTAATGGAATCACCCACTGACACACACCAATCATCCGTGGAGAGTTCACACCCTTTAAGTGAGGGGTGGCTGGTATACCTATTATGGTGGCAGACACACATTGACTCCAATGTCTAGCTACAGAATTGACAAAACATACAAGCTGTTATTGTATAAGAATAAAACATAAAGCAATAGTATCATACAGAACTGATTTTGATCATCAACTCTTTCATGTCATAAACGGTGGTGTCTTTACGTGACATACAGTCATAGAATCATACCCATCCTCTGTGTTTGCCATTCATGGTTTGCCATGCAGAAGCAGAAAAAGAGGGGTAATCACACATGATGACATAGTCATTCAATTAGAGCCTGAGGGTAACGTACACATTTACATTGTTGCTGTATTGTTGCAGGGTTGCATGCATCCATGGATTGCATGCATCTATGGAGTGTGCAGCCAGTGTTCAGGAAAACATCGATTTTACTCTCAATTTGTTAAGTTGCCTTCCCTTGAGTAGACAACACTGGGATCAAGTTGGAGCTTTTATTTTGACATTGCCAGTCCAACCATCCCTATCTACTTGCTAGCTCGACTTGTGTTTAATCTCTAGCCCCTTTCACATTGTGATTGACTTCAAGGGAATCAACAGTGAAAATGGATGTGTCTATTTTTACATCTCTTTTAGCAAATGTCAGCTGATATGCCTAACGTGTATCAATACAAATGTGGCCAAATACTCCAGCAACCGCTGCTAGTGAAGTCATTTCATTATTTCTTTTCTACTTTTGGCAGTTGAGACTAAGCTTCAGGCAAAGTATAAGTATGGCTCTCAAAACCAAGCATCCTGCTAATATAAAGCATGTTACCATAGAGACAAAAACAATGTTGTTGGAAAACAAAAAACATCCTCAATTGTTCATTTAAAGTTTAGCTAGTTAGAACTTACGCCAGTCGCTAAATGCTTTATCAATATCTATCTATCTAAAACAGCAGAGTAGCTTAACCACAGGCTACTGCCACTGAAATAGAACAAAAACTACACAGACCACTCACACATAACTTCCTCAGTCTTAGTTGACATAACAGAATTGGTACAGCTGAGAAAAATGACCATTGGACATGATGAAGTTGAGCACTTCATGGAATAAAATAGTCATTTGATTACTTCTCCTGATCATTTGACCAACTCACGCTTATCCCACATATGTATCCCCAGGATGCTGTTTGGTAGAGTTTGCTGGGTGATGATTTGGTTTGGATAGTCACTCTGGCTGACACATGCTACTTCCTGCTCAAACATTCTTCTGTTATCTCAGGTGTGTTGAGTCTTGTCTCAGATGTTGCAATTTATTGTCAATAAAGTATATTTAATATATTTACCTTGTAATTAATACACATCCTTTTGATACTTTGAATTTCCCTTGCATGTTAAATTGCTGTTGCTGAATGTAAGATGTTTTATTTGCAGGCTTGTAGCCTTTTACCTTTTCACCCTCATCCAGTTTACTGCTTACACTGACCTGTAGTTCTGTTCTACTATTTGTTACTGTTTCCATTAGACTGGGCTGATAAGATTTTAGTCAACATCATTTTAGTCAGCCATGAAAACATGGAATTAATTCATGTCCATCCTTGAATTCCTCTTTGGTTGACCATAACTTGCCTTCTATGCTTTGATGACGTCAAACTTTGTAGGAATCTGACTTCAATTGGATCCCTGCTGTTCTTCGTCGCTTTCTAGTCTGCTTTCCAAACTCACAAGCCTGAGGAGGCTGCAGCTGTCTTTTTGATGTAGGCCAGTGTGCTTCCCTTTAAAGGAACATCGGCACAACCACACAATCAAACTGGGCACAAGGCTCTCGTAATGGGCACACACTGCCCTAGGTATAGAGGTCCTGGACTATCTTTTAGCACCCCATCATTGCCCTCATCCATTAGGAAGTTTGCCTGGGGTCCCACTTTGTTAGCTGACTTAGAATGGCTAAGCTTATGTTATTATTGGTCTGTGATGCACTCCAGGAGCGTCTGGGAAGCGAATGGCAACCAAGAAAATCTTCTCTCATCCTCACTGACGTAACAGATGTATATAGACATCTATTGAGTCCTGACATGGATTCACCATTCATGAATTCATTAGATAAATAGTTGCACTGACTGAACTCTCTTTTTTGTTTTGATCAGGGGTGTAGTGGTAAGAACTGGTGATCATGAATTCAGTGATCACCATAAGGTGGACTACAGCATGTTGTATCAGTTTTTAAAAGGACATTAAGAAAATGTTTAGGTTTCATTACTGTAAACCTCCACTCACCAACTGTCTTTTGATTGTGAAAGTGTCTTTTTTTTTTTTGCGTTCTACAGCAGACGGAAATGTACTCAGACTCACATCTTTGTGTATTTCTTTAATAAATGCACTAAAAATAGGGAAATCAGACCAAAATTGGAAATAACTAACATAAAACACAATTTGATGTTTAGAAACAATCATCACATGCATATGGCTAAATCACAACCATGGGTACATCCTCTCCCAACCCCACTCTCATGCCATATTGCTTAATTTTTGTTGTTGAAGTCCTTGATTAGCCAGGCTAGCGCTGCTGTAGTACCACCGCTCTATACTGTATTTTGCTACAGTACTACGTCAGTGACCTCTCTTCGGTTTCCCCGACTTATGTTTTAGCATAAATGGAGATTGAAGGCAGAACCAATAGCTTTAAAGTTCTCAGATAGTATACAGTAGCCAGGAAGTAAATGTTGAGAGTAGCCAGACTCTTTACACAAAATCAGGTGAGGTGAAAAAGTCTGGTCCACCAGGCTAGTGCATCATATTCTTGTCAGCTTGTCGTAAAAAAATGTGACCACAGTCAGAGACATCAACATTTGGTAGATAACAATTACTTAACTATGTCAGTGTGATAGCAGTGTCTCGGTGATAGGTATCGCATTACAGCGTAAAGTATTTCCCTCCCTTTCAATTTGTCTGTGCAGGGCAGCAGAATACGGTCACTACACAGTAACTGCTTTAGCTCCAGTCAGCTCTAACTGTGCCTTTGTATCAGCAGAGAGTCTGCGTCCGCCCTATGCAGCTTGTTCCTATCAAAACCCTCCCAGTGATTCAAATGAAAGTGTCATTGTCAGTAGAATAGATCACATTTCTGTCTGTTCGCAGGAATTTGGCCATCACATTTTCAGCATTTTTTTTGACAAGGTCACTTTTCAGAGGACTGACAAAAACTAGTGCAATCTGCTTGGAAAAACTAAATCTGAATCTGGAAAATCTAATGTTAAGGCATTCATATATATTTTTGATCTCATACACTGATGTCAGATGCTGTATGCATTCTGTTAAATTGAGCTAAAAATGAGTAACAGATTCGGACAAAATATGAAATATGATCAATTGTTATATTTAAATAATTGTTTAAATAAATCGTTTTGCCTATGATCTGTAGGACAGTTTGCCTTCCCTTACCCTTACCTGCAAAGATGTTAAACAATAAAACAATAAAAGTCCAATTTAATTGTTTAATTAATTTGAGGTCAGATCTGTATAGGAGTTGCTTGATATTTTTAGGTGTTTACTGAGAATATATGTTATCATGAAGGACCTGTTATCCTGTGTTTGAATTGGAAGATAATTCTTATGAGATGTGTAAACTTAGGGACAGCAGTGAAAGGAAGTAACTACATGTCTCAGTCCCAAGCCAATATTCTCGAGGCTCTGCTGGTAGCTGCCAATGAGTACTTCCTTCAGATTTGTAAATATTACCATTGAAGAGGAACAAACTCTCATTTTTCTCCAGTGCCGTCATGATTTTTCAAGAATTGGAACCAAAATATGTCATGCATGTTTACTTTCCCATCGTGCTTGCATTCTTGTTTGGAAAAACAACAGAGGTCATGTGCCAGAGATCCCCCCCCCCCACCGTCAAGGGTAGATGTGTACGTGTCTGTGTGTGTTTGTGTGTGTATAGGTTTGTAAGGTTGGTGTGTGGGGTGACATCCAGGGTTAGGTGTCTGGCCGTTTTTTACCATTATTGGGGGTTGGTTTGTGTGTGTATGCCTGTGTGTGTGTGTGTGTGTGTGTGTCTGTCTGTGTGTATGTGTGGGTTCAAAAGGTTGTTGTGTGGGGTGACATCCTGGGTTGGGTGTGTAGCCATATTTCAGCATCATTGGGGTTGGTGTGTGTGTGTGCGTGTCTCTGCGTTTACTTTTGTGGGTGTGTGACGTGTGTGGGGTGACATCCTGGGTTGGGCGTTCAGCATCATTGGGGGTTGTTGTGTGTGTGTGTGTGTGTGTGTGTGTGTGCGTGTCTATGCATTTATGTTTGTGGGTGTGTGTAGGTGAGGTGTGTGAGGTGACATCCTGGGGTTGAGTATTTGGCTGATTTTGATGTTTTTATGATGTATTGGCAGCACTTAATTATTGTCACAGTGGCGTCAGGGTCTCATGAGTCATGAGAAAAGAGTCTGAGGACTGGAAAATAAAGGAAGAAGTCTTCCTTCCGCCTGGTGTTCCCATTGAGCACTCTCACCACACTAGCGCCACAACAGCACTGTGACGTAGGGCTGTCTCGCCACAGGTGGGTGAGACAAAGGACCCAGAAATTTGGCTTGAATAACCCAGATAGCAGTCACTGATAGTCACCATTGGAATTTAATTGTTCCCTTAAAATAAGTAGGAGAGGAATACACACTACGTAAGCCACTGCTCCCTGCGCAGATCCTACTTGTTGATGCGTATCACCATGGATACTGATAAGCAAACAAAGTTAAATCAATATAAATAAATAAATAAATAAATGGAAAACTTTTGGAAACACCTAGATATTGAACATCATATCACTGATGCCTCTGCTGGTACCCATCAGTTCAAGATTTCTGTATCCTTTATTTCTATTAAACTGTTTCTCATTCTGTGGTTGTTTTTGTCTCCGGGCTGATTAGCTTTGGTATGAAGGCACAGCACCTGTGACATATCACGGTCTTGACAACAACTTTAAACTAAAAAAAACATTGTGTGAGAAGACCCTCAAAATACTTTAAGGTTTACTTTATGTTCAAAAGTGCACAAGGATGTACAAAAAATAAGGAGCAAGATGGTGAATGAAGTGTGAACTTTCACCTCCTTTAAATATCCCAGGCTTTTTTGACTTTCTCTCTCTGATCTCGTCCCGTACGCTCTCTCCAAAACAACAACAATGCTATCCAAAATAGAAGACCACAAACTGGACTGTTTTTTTTGCACCCCCTCCCACCCTACCCTCTATCCTCCTTGCTCCACCTTTCTCCGGAACTGTCCGGGTACTCAAGATACCTTTGTTTCTGGGACCGGGTCCATCACTCACCCTTGCCACTGTTCCCTTCCTGTTGATCCTCCTCAGTCTCTCAGACTTTACTGGGCCTGTGGAGTCTTGGTGGGACGTAGTGTATCTGGCATACCAAGATATTTTGGCATCCAGTCTCCTAACTCTCTATCCATTTCTTGATGTTTATTTATAAGATATCACTTTCATAAGAGCCCGGTCTCTTCTGCTTATTGATATGACCTCACAGGAGGAGCAAGGGAGAGGTACCACCCTGAGTAGTAGCCTGCGCACGAGAGAGACCTCTTTCAGAAATAGCCATGTTCACTGAAAGATTACAATGTTCAAAGACTCACCAAAGATTCACCAGAACGAGATTTTCTTAACTTTCCCTCCTTTCCTGACCTCTTCCTCTCTTTCTCTCTCTCCCTCCCTCTCTTCACCCTTACCTTACCCTCTTGTTTATATTTATGCCACAGGAGAAAATATATGATCGCTAAATGAGAATGACATTTGTGCCCCAGCTTGAGTCCTGTCCAAAAATCTAAACCAGCTCTCGGAGGAATGCAATTCACTGCTGCCTTGCTATAATTCTCTCTAAACTCCTGACCTCAGATTAGCCTCTGCTCAGTGCTAAGAATATTAGAACATTCTGCTGCTAATCCCGATCACTTTACCTGAAAGGAGTTGTTCTAAAGTGGGATTAGAGTGGTTAACCCAGAGCTTTGGCTAAGAATCAACAAAGTCATTTCACAAATTCAACCTTGCCAGAAAGGAGTCTAATATCTCGCGTGGAAAGCAAAACTGTTTCAGCAGACACCACAATCTATGACAGTTTTTCAAAATTAGCACTGTCAGCTCAGATATAGTGTCTGTGTTTCCAAAGATTTGCCTTGCACTTTGACCTTTTGGGGCAAAGCCTAAACTTCTCTGACTCTGAGAGGTCCTTTGGATCAATGTAAGCTCACAAAATCACTTCATTGATAGCCCATCAGTTTCCTGTTGCTGATGTTTTTTTTTGTTACATTGTTTATTCTGCCTTTGTGTTGAAGATATAGCAGACAGGATTATAGGTATACTGTTTCCCTTCAGGAAGGACAAAAACACATAAGCACTTCAAGTGTGGGGTAAGAGTCACTTAAAAAACAAATGCATACACATGCACAAATGTGATTATACCTCCTAGTTACAGTCTGAAAGACAAAAATGTGTCAAGGGGTCTCCACAGAACACACCCTACCACAACATGCCCGTTCATCATTTAATCATTTCAATCATAGGGTCTTTTCTGGGTCAACAACCGTGCAATATATCACTCTATATATTAGTTAAAATAGACCCCATCCCTTTAAGGAAAGATAATTAAACTCTGTGCATTCCCAGACTCCCCTTGGGTATGTGTACTTTGACCTTCTGAAGGAAGCTTGTGTGTTGGTTATCATTAGTGCTGGGAAGTTTTTATGTCTTTAGGAAGTTCTATGGGTTAGTTTAGCAGCAGTCTATGGAGGTTGATGCTAATGTGGAGATTATACTATACACACACACATCTTGGGCTGTTGGTTATGTGATGTGCCTCTAGGCATTGCTGTTTTGTCAACGTGTGTAAAAGTGTGTACGAGAACATCTGCTTCTTTGATCTCTTTGAGTTTCATTCTGTCAGTGTGGTACACCATGACAAACAAATTTGAATCCCAGCATCTTTGTTTGTTTTAGGCTTAAAGGGTGGACTTCTGTCTGAACGTTGTTACTTTTCTGTCAGAACTCCTGAGTGTGTGACTGTGTGAATTTGCCCCAGTTCTTTGGGAGAGATGCTTGCAATGGAAGCTTCTCAGGAGCATTCTCTCCACCTGACTTAATCTCCTAATTGCTTATCTGATGGGCTCCTTGTAGGGACACAAAAGAGGCTTGAGGATGCCTCTGGTTTCTCTTCCAGAGAATGGGGCCCTTTGTCCAGAGGGGGGTCCTCGCCACCCAATCTGTGAGGGCCTCAATAGGCAACTGAGGCCTCAGCTAGGCGGCCATGTCTCACTGACATGTGGCCAGATCAAACCCTGAAGCTCAGGGGGGGGAGAATTAAAAAAAAAAAAAAAAGTTCATATCTGAACCTGTCATCTATGGACCTGCACCTTTCTTCACCTCTCCCACAGGTGCAGTGAATGTCCTGCCCACCCAGAGGGGCTCATCACCAGGGGAACCAGAGCCTTTCATTAGCTTGAAGGACCCCACCCTTTGTTTTGGGGAGCATCGGTTGTCTCTGCTTTTTTTCCGTCTGTCACAATGAGGCTTTTGATTCCTCTGTGGCAGGAGCAGTGCAGAAATGGACAGCGAAGGGCTCTCTCTCCAGGTGATGTGCTCATAGCACTCCTGGTAAAGCACTTATCTGTAGTTACTGCTTTAAAAGGAGTTTTTTCCCCAAAAAGCTCTGGTGTGTGTGGTGGCATACAGTATGTAATGTACTGCTGTAGATCAGCATTTCTACTTCCTTGCTTGTTTTTGTGCTGCCATAGACAGAAGTAATAAAGTAGTCTTGTGAATTATAATGGGGTGAACAGTCAGTTATAAAGTAGTAATCTGCTCCACTGTGCGCCACTCTGGGTCTCTGAACTTGAGTGCTGTGTAGCGTACTTATGTCTGACTGTGACAGCCTCAAGCATCCAGAGCAAGTCAATTAGAAAGGGATTAGACAGATATCTGTTGGCATTTCCCATTTGGCCATCTGACTCCTCACACAGGAACCTGAGAACCATATTACACCACAGCATGGATAAAACCAACTACTGAAGGGGACCTTCAAAGCACGAATGAGGCATTACTAACTCAAAACTTTTGAGTATGAATATTTGTGCAGAGCACATGCTTGTGTGTGCACTGGCTGGTCCCAGCCCTGTAGCCATTCTTTCAGATGAATTTCTCAAGCATCTTATACAATATGGTTTTATATCCTTTTCTGTAATCCTGCCCCCCCCAAAAAAAAACAAAACAGACTACAGGACAGTAATGTCATTAAAAAGGCAATTCAGTAGTTTATTATTGTATTGGAACGCAATCCTCTATGTCATTCTTCTACATGAGCAGAATTTTTTCCTCTATGCAGTCATCACACTAAGCCTTCTATTCTCATGACCGCGATCAGTAAAATTTCGCATGAATTATGTTACTGCTGATTCCAATTAAGATGGCTCAAAAAAATTATCGAAGGTCAAATAACAGGTACATAGATCAATACAAATAACAAAAAACAGTGTCCTTCATATGTTCTTATTGACATACATAAATAGGTACATAAAGGTGTGCAAATGACACAATATAAAAAAATATAACAAGGTGCGTTAACAATGGATTACATACATGATCCCTGTTTGGTCCGCACATTAATCTTCTCATTTTGACAAAAGAATGATATCTACATACAGTATATCATATCAAACCTGAATACAGTAAAAGCCCTCTATACTGACAAGATTACTAACTCATATAGGGTATAGATTCACAGTAAATAGCATTCAGTGCATCCGAGACCCTGTTAAACAAGTCATGAACACAAGTCATGTGTTCTAAAACACTGGGGAAATGTAGTGCTTGTATTGGCCAGAGGAGAAAACAGAAACCATGTCATGTAGTTTGTTCTGAACATAAACCAAGGTAAGTCACATATGTCTATACATATCCCTCATAACATGACAGAACACCAGGCAAAACATGCATAGACTCCCTAACATTTACAGACTCCTACTATTTGCACAACATTGGCACAGAACAACTATGTTCATGGGTACCTATGTTCTCTCAAATGAAGGGTGGACTGAAAGATTTTTAATCTAAATTCCAGTTTTTTTACTCATCTGCTTGTGAAGCTGTCTATCTCTTAGTTTCTTTTAGTGCTTATCGGTTCCTTCTTCCCATTTGTTATTCAGTAAAGAAAATGCCTGTTCAGGAATGCTTTTACAACATTAAGCGTTAATATGCGTCATGTGTAAACGCCTGATCTATTTTCAGCAGAGTGTGTGTTTGTGTTTGTGTGTGTGTATGTGGTGGGTGGAGGGCATTAGATGGGCTCACACAACCACCCGCCCCACCCCGCCCCCCATCCCCCCAACATCATCACGTTCTGAAAGTCCTGTGGGTGACCCAGGAGGCAGCTCTGCAACTCAGCTCAGAGCGGCATGGAAGCGCTCCTCATATGTCACACAGCATGCGCCCTTCTGTGCGCCCGGTGATTCACGTCAAGAGGTGACCTGACCTGATAATTTAGGCCTCCTGGCTGTGGCTCGGGAATGACTGCGCTGACGGCTACGTTTGGTGTGGGTGTGTGTTTGCATTTTTTTTGTGTGTGTGCATTAGTGTGCACTACTTCTTCCTCTCTCTCTATTTGTGTCTGTGTGTGTGTGTGTGTGTGGTTCTAAGTTTGTGCCTGTATTTGTGTGTTTGTGCATACTTGGCAGTGTATGAGCAAGGTCATGCATTCTCTACCCCCCTTTTCCCCAACGCCTGGAGCCAGAACTGGAAAGAGTTTAAGACTGGTCCTATTGATAGCCATGAGCTTTTCACTCTTTCCATTCAAGCCATGCAATGGCCCATAGATCTGACGTAAGGGAGTGGCAGCTTTGGCTTCATCCACTTAAACACTGTTTTTTTTTTTTTTTTTTTGGGGAGGGGGGGGGGCGTGGAGGTGGAGGTGGGGGGTGCACCTATCTAACAGCCATTTTAGCTTCCTCTAATAATTGACCTGTTACTAATCTGCGAGGGCCTACAGCTCGCAACATTACACAGAAATGCAGAGGTGTGCTGATTTTCAGAGCAGAGCAGGAAGTGGTGTTTTTGTTTATGCTTTTTTGTTTATGTTTTTGTTTTTTCTTGATAGCTTGACTCGTTTTGGTAACTTGGCTTGGGAGACTCAGTAAGAACTCATTGTGTTCATGCGTGGATGCTGTGCGTCCTGGTTGGCCACTCACTCCCCTTAGTTGGGGTGAGACAGGTGGAGTGCCATGGCTATGGCGCTCACAAGGAGTGTAGCACTCGATAGAACCATAGCACCGCCTGACCGATATACCCTCCTCCCGTGCAGGGGCTGCACTGGCCGGAAAGTGTCAGCCATGCTTTTCCCATCGGGGAACTTCAATTTGGAGAATGCATTGAGCTGTGAGGAGAAAAGCAGAAATGTCATTGAGTTTTCAGTTGAGTGTTGAACAAAGTCAGGTTATCGCATTGTATTACATTGTACTACACAATCCCCAAACAACAACAATATCATAACAAAAAATCATACAACAAATGTATGCTATAATTAAAAAATCATGAGAGGTGAACACAAGATTAACAGCTGCTGCCAGAACAAATAAAAGACAGAGTAATAAAAATAATATGTGAACAAAATACAAGCAATATACCGAAAAATTAGAAGGAATCCATAAACACTCAATAAGGTTTAATAAAAATACATTTTATGTGAAGTTTTAGACACAGAAATTGAGGGAGCAGGCCCAATAAATAGCTGTTCTGGAGTCCAGGGGCCATTACGGGGGAAACACCTGTCTCCTTTAATTTTAACCCAGACACTGGAATGGCCAGGGGAATAAGATCAGTACATCTAAGGGGGGGCACTGACTGGGAGAGTCTGGGAGTAGGCAAGCCCAAGAGACCAGCCTCTCGCACAGACAGGACTCTGACTACGGATAAGCTTAGTCGCAATCAACCAGTGTCGTGTCTTTAAAATATCTAAACTAAAATTACTTATCAACTGGGCTTGTATAGGTAAGGATGGGAAAGTTAGTGTGATGTCTGTCTTGAGAAATAATATGCTATTTACATGTGCATTACCAAGTGTTCCTGAATGACCCAGCCAGTGTGTTTCCTGTCTGCCAGTGTGTCACGCTCTGCTATTCTCTGCATGGTTGTTTTGTGCCGGTGGAGTGTGTGTGTGTGTGTGTTTGTGTGTGTGTGTGTGTGTGCGTGTCACACCTGGGTCTTGGAAACAGGGATGGCGTGCTCAAACACAGTCCAAATCACAGCCTCAGTGCAGCCTGGGGTTGTAAGAGAGCCTTCGTAACGATAGTAGCTAGTCAGATTTGCGTGGCTCAGGATGAGCTGGTACAGGGAGGTGTCACGCGGATATTCAGCCTCTTGATCTGTGGGCAGACAAAATGTCAATGCAGACAAAATTTCTCTGAGCTTTCGTTTCAGAAAATGCATCAATTCTTTTAATCTTAAATGTAAATGGACCACATTTATACTGGGCTGTTCCACTCCTCAGAGCACTTTACAACTTCACACCACACCTCCACTGGTGGTATAATCGTGCAAGGTGTCAACCTGCTCACCAGGAGCAGTTTCAGGCTCAGTCTTGATCAAGGACACTTCACCAGGGTCAGGAAGAGCCGGGCTTGTACCACAACTCTACCGCCAATGCCACCATTGTATTTTAAGGAACTAACATGCAAGTGAAAGTTCATACTTACTGTTGTTGGAGACTCTTTCCAGTGTTGATATGAAAGGCTCATAATTTCTATTGGCAGCTGTTGATGGCTAGAATGAAAAAAAATGATAAATTATACACAACTGCCTAACTTCTCAGATCAATGCGTTTTTAATAGACACATAGGAGCAAAGACTGTGAAACAAAATTAATACAATTTAATGGCCTGATCTATATTGTATAGTGTGTGTTATTTTGTAGACTGACCTCATAAAAGAATCCAAGAACTGCAACACCACTGGGGTCCTTCAGGGCATCACCAAGAGAACCGTATTTTTCACTCATGTGAACAATATGCAGCTACAGATGAAAACAGAGAGGATAACCATTAGTAACTAATCCAGCTGCACACTACAGCTACATACTGATAAACTTTGTGATATGACTTTTTGTTTTTCTTTCAAACATGTCCAAATACGTAGTGAAGCCTTGACTCCACTGCTTTCACACACCTCCATGGGGTACTGCTCCCCATCAATCGTGTGCTCTGACCCAGGGCCTCCGTCTTTGCCCCAATGAAGGTGTAACTGGACAGCCTTGTAGACGCCATCCAAACCTCCTCCTTGCACAGTAGCCTCATGTTTGATAGCCACCTGAACTGCAAGTGTATATATAATCAAACCAAGGCCATTCGGATAAGATGATATGTCAGCTGGCCTTAGATATGTTTTAGATGGACTTCTACTCCAGTGATTTTAAGGATATACTATATGTAAACTTCCAAAACTTCCTTGCCCTCATCAGTTAGCACTGGCTGCCTTTTTGCTAATTGGTCTATGCTGCCCCAATCCCTTTAAGTGACATATTGAGCATGAACTGGAGCTACCCGGCAGGACGTAATTTCTAACAGGATATTCCCATCTTCAATGTCACCACTAATGGTAGTTCAAATTTGTCTTTCCATAACGGTTAGAATGTTATACCGTGAAAACTGTATAATTTCCAAGAACATGAGCATGCACAAATAGTGTAACAGGAGAATTCCACACATGTCCAAGGAAAGCATAAAAACAGTCCTTACCAGAGTGGCCATTGTTTTTGAGGGTGGGTTTGAAGGCATGCTCATAGCCTGTGAACTTGAAGGGCGTGAGGCGTTCATCAGGCAGTGTCTTCTTGGTCACAATGTTAATGGGAGACTGCCTCCGCCGCCCACAGTCTGCATTTACGTCCTGCCAGTGATCAGGTCCTTCAGATGGGACAAAAGTGCAGACCAGGGTTAGATGTATAAAGCGGAAAGCACATGTAAGCATATAAAGTTTGTAACGAGATTTGTGTTTATGTTCATTCACTAGAACATGCACTATTTTTCTAAAACAAGTTGCAAAAGTTTCTTAATACAAAAAAAAATAAGATGGCTAAACTTACCCTTACAATGGGACTCGCAAGTTGACTGACTTTGGTAGCACCAGTCTTTAAACATACACAGAGAGAGATCGAGAGAGAGAGAAATAGAGACAAACACAGTCCATTAATATTTACAATTCAATATATTGACAATCTAACAATCACCGACAATCAGAGCTGCCAGATCCAAGCACAATGCTGTCTTGATAATGAGCTTACAAATAAGATGAGGTTCCAAGGCAAAAACACAGCAACATGAAGAATACACCCACTGAAAAGCTCCAAAAATTTCTCTCCCACAGTTATCAGAAGGGTAATCTAATGCTTACAATGCATGAATGTCAATAATTATACTCATTGTCAAGAAAAACTATTTAAACAATTGAATTTTGGAAATACTCAGGATCACTTCCTAGAAACAGGAAGGACTTTTGACTTATTTCCGCTGGAAGTTTAACCACATTTGTTTTCATTTTTTAGATTTCAATCATATTTATCCAATCATGTTTATTAAATATGCTATCAATATTTGTTTTGTTTCCCTTTTTGCAAACAATGAATTGTTCCTGCTTTGCCCCAAAGTCAACTGTTGTCCCCGGCTATACAAAGTGCCCAAATACACAGGAATTCATCCAATTGTTTAGCATTTAGCACACAAGACACCCAAGTAGTGGGCAGTGGCTTTATCTTTCTGCACTATCTCAATGTATACAGAACCTTACCCTTTTTCACTCTAGGGGTCGCATTCTCACTACTAGTTTGAAAGTGTCTTAATATTTTCAAACGAGTTTCATTTTTCCATTTTTTGCTTCGCTCCTATCTCACAGATAAACTATTTATGGTGAAAAACACGTCATTGAAAAGATAAGGAAAACCTTTCTATACACAAATACACATACATATATTGGTATCAGAGTTTTACACAAACCTCCGGGGTCCTGTGAATTACACAAAAACAATGTTTCAGCTTTGTTGTGTTTACCTTCTGTGAATATATAATTTTTATAATTTTAATAGGCTTGTATAAACTATCCAGATACTGCATAAACTATACATAGATACTGTAAAAACTACAAGCTTTATACAGTAGATACGAATGGGATGATGCATTGTGCATTATATTACCTGAAATTCCATTATTTTTTTTACACAGACAGGCAAACAGATACAAAAGGACTAGGTGGAGTTACTCCAAAGCCTCTTGCATCTGTCAATTCCAAACAACTGAACCAGAATATACCTATGGTAACAGAACCATAGAATATACCACCATTGTTGAGCCTATGTGGTAGGCAGTATTTGAATCCTTCATTTCATGGCCTCGTAAGAATATTTTTCAGAGATTTCTGGGTGTCTAGGTGTTTGTGAAATATCCCTAATCACTACTTAATCAACCTACTGCATCTGCAGCATGTATTATACATAATATTTCTATGTATGTAAATAAACATCTTTGAATTTGTGCATTGAAATAGACCAGGCATGGATACATGCTTCTTAGTTTGTGAATTCAGGTGGCATTGAGACTTATTGTCTCCTATGCCCAACACTGATAGCATTTCTGCTGGAAGTATATTGTTAGGAAAACAGCATTTCAATAATGGGAATGGGCCAGTTGGAAACTTGTCAAATGTGTTCCTTGCTAACTCAATGTCATTATTCAGTTATTCACAGTCGCTATCTACTAGGGGTTTTGCTTTGATCTCTCGTTGCTCCATGAGCAAAGTAACACTGAACAATGGGGTTCTCAATAGCACAGAGCCAAATCCCAAGAGGCCACCGTTTGAACGGCCAAAGAGAAGGAAACCGACAAAGAAAAGCAAAAGACAAAGATAAGAAAATAAGCATTCTCTTTTGCACGTCGTCTGGTTCGGAAAATAATTATAAACGAATTCTGTGAGGTAGGCTAGAGCTCCCCGAATGCCCAATTCAGAGATCAAAGCTCTCGGCTACTGGACAAGTTTAAACAAAATATACATTACATACAATATGCTAAACTGGGCCCAGCAGACAAAGCAAGTCTACCTATAGGTTATACGTTACGTTTGTGCGTCACACGGCTAGAAAAACCGAATGGTTACCCATAACAGACAAGACACTTGAGACTAGTTAGGAGTCGTGCCAAGTATCCTCCCTTGTGCTACAATACACATGTAGGAATCTGGTTCATCAAAAGCAAGTGACAGAACAGGTAGCGCATGGTTTGTCACTGAATTTCGGGACGGTGAGAGTTCGTTCGCTGCGTTTTACGTGCTCGCCCAGAATAGATAGCGAAAGTCAGTCGATTTGTCATGGGCTTGTTCAGGAACGAGATTACAGATATGAAGTTAAAGGGGAGCAGATATCGAAAATTCGAGGAATTTCATATGTCGCCTTTTTCACAGCAGTGAACTGGAGTTGAAGAAGATATTTTCTTTTTGAGTATATCAGTAATCCGTAGTAAATCGATAGTGGTCGAATAAATCTAGCTATGGATGGATATAACTCGTGCCCTCTGCCAGTGCATTTCGTCGGCGCCGTTATCACGCTGCGCTACGGCGCTGTAGAGGCTCTTACGCTCAGCTGTTGCCAACGGGAGACTCTGTCTCATTGGCTCGTGCTGAAATCCACCAAGAGAGGGAGTGCAGGTGCACAGCGGGGAATGAATGAAAACGAATTCAAGTTGGTAAATGATTTGAATGAAGAGCACAGGAAAATCGGTACAGTGCTATATAAAATATTTTAATGTTGTTAGCAGAAGCCATTTATATTATTTTGATATGTTGAGATCGATTTTTTCTTTCTCTGCCTCAAAGAAAAATGTAACATTTATGTGCTTTTGGGAAACATAAGTGGCGTGAAAGTTTTGTCATATGGATATTGCCATACATTCTTGCCATACATTCTTTGACTGTTCATTCTGATACAGGTGGCTAACCTAACATCACCATTGTTCCACGACAGAGGTGGTACTAGGACTTCACTCCCCAAGGTGGTTGCGTTCAGCTGTAATAACGTTGTAAGACATTGTCATACAAGTTGCCGAGCTTAGAGGTGGCGTGATCTGCTATTTCACCCCTTCGCAACTGCAAAATGACAAAATCCTGTGTGCATGTAGCTAACCCGCCCCCAGTGTTTGGTCAGTTCGTCAGATATTACGTTCATTGATTGTTTACATTCTGTCGATGCCTGAGAAATTTCGCAATTTTAGAGAAATGCATCTAGACATGCGTCTCACAGGCATATGCTTTTTGTTGTTGTTGTTTTGGAGGTACAATGAATGTAACCCTGAATTTGTGTTTGAATGCATTTGAAGATTATGAAATATTTCACAGATTTTTTTTTGCAGAAATCATAGTCAGCTAATATTTACTTGAACAGAACATATGCACAGGTAGATTGAGAGTGTTAAATTCTCCCCTTTAAAACCCTAGGCTAAAATTCTAGACTCTACAAGCTAGCCTCCAGACAATAAGTAGCTGGAAACGAGGTCTTGCTTCTGGGTAATTAATGCATACATTTTGGTGAAAACATACAGACCCATCTGTGAGACGTTGATGTAAATGCATGCAAAAAAACTTACCTCCGCCATAGCTTATTTCAAGGACGAATGCCAAGAATATAGATACGATTTGGAAATGCATCTTGAATTCCTTTCTTCAGCAAACGAGGCAACAGTATGGGTTGTGTATAGAATGTGATCACTTTTTCAAGGGGGTCTAATACTTATCTATCACCACAGGAAAGAAGGGTGGCCCCTCCCCCTCGAACGCACCTTCAATTCCCATCACACAGTGTAAGCTGCTGTCAAATGCCCATTGCGCTCACACATTATATGACAGAATTTTGATAAACTAGTAAGTCTAATTAATACGCAACGTAAAACGTTATATTTGTTATTTGTTAGAATGACGAAAGGTCAGATGTAGAGGTTTCATGAGCTTTTCAAAAACATGATACCTTGTCAGTGTCACATTTACCACGACAAACAGTGGTCCTTTTTCTGCTTTATATTTTGAACAGTTGTTCTTACTTGTCTCTCACGCGCATAGTCAGTATTGTTTCAGTCTTAATTTCTTCACCTTCACTCACACATGGACGCGCGTGCTCTCTGAAGTACACTTGCGCGCGCGCGCTCAGGAATACACGCACAACAGTTGAAGACAGAGAAAAGCTCAATACTGAAAAAAGAATCCTAAACTGTTAGGCGATTTTTTTTTACTACAGTAGCAGTTTAATGTCCATGTTGACAGAATCAAATATTTGCTTTAAAATGAGAACAAAATTAAATTTTCCTTCCTGACAACATGCACATCACGAACTACTAGCCTATTTTTCTCCTATCTTGAAACCTGAAATACATTGACGTGAGAAAATGGCTGTCAGTACAAATTATTAATTATATTAATCATCTTTTAAATGTTTTTTTTCATGTGTGTGTTTTTGTTTGGTAGAAGGAAAAGGAAAAACATTGGATCTTAGAACTACAGAGGCAAACTGTCAAAATACTTTTACGTTTATTCAACATTATCTAAAACTTTTGACCCAATATAGAAAAGACCTTGTTAATTTCACTCTTTTTGTTCCCTGAATAAAAGTAAAACTTCCTCCTGTTTAACACCACTTCCCATTACCTAATAACATGATGTAAGGGTGGACGTGCAGACTGCATGTCACAAACCACTGTTTTACTCACGCTTGTACACAATCAATTACAAAGGATATTAACTATAGCAAGAACTCCACCCAGGTACACTGCTCACTGTTACATCTTTCAAATCCACGTTTAACCCAAAAGCCTACAGTTTACTGAGGCAGGCTTTACATTTGGCGACATCTAGTGGCATACGCCAAACATTACAGAAGCAGAGCTTTGTAGTAATGTAAGGACCTGGGAGAGCTCCAGCACATATTCAATGAAGGGGGACAAGAAAGTATGCAGTGTTCATATCACAATTTATACTGTTGGCTCAATACATTTAGCCTTTAGTTTTCAGCTTTAGCCTTTCCTCCAGGATCAAGGTGGCAGTGATTCTCCAGTTACAGAATGTCCACTGGGATCAAAGGACCACAGTGTACTATTCAACCCAGGAGACATCAGACAGTTTGGGGGAGTGGGGGTTGACATTTAGGTAGCCCTAGCTGTTAAAATTATAAATGACCACATGACATGCCCTACACACAACCTGCTGATGTCATTTTTGGGTGCACATGAGCACTGCGTGTGTGTGTGTGTGTGTGTATGTGTGTGTGTGTAGTGTGTACTATATTCAGCACTAGTATTATTAACCATCTCAAAAGAAGGAAGAATGGTAATTTCTCTTAGGGCACAATATAGGGATATCTTGTAGGGCATAACACTCTAAATCGTTGGTTCTCAAATTGGGGTCCCGGTACCCCCAGGAGTCCACCAGGTGTTGCCTAGGGGTCCATGGCATCTAGCAAAATGTTATGACTGTTGTCATGAAATGTAATTCAGTTTTTGTTATGTCTTCATCCCAAACATTGTCAGCTTTACATTACAAAAAACAACTGACAGTGACCAGTAGGAAAAATGTGGTGGGGGAAGTGGTTGAGCGATGCCACAGCTGAGGTGCCCTTGAGCAAGGCACCTAACCCATCACTGCTCACTGGGCACCACTGTAGCAGGCAGCCCACTGCTCCTGGTTTGTGTGCTTCACCTCAGTGTGTATTCACTTTGTGCTGTGTGTCTCAGTAATTCACGATTAGGGTAAATGCAGAGACCGAAATTCCCTCATGGGAGGAAAAAAGTATATAACAGTGTACTCATACAGTCATGAACATTAACAAA
The DNA here is from genome assembly GCA_027481765.1 of Tenualosa thibaudeaui. Classification (NCBI taxonomy): domain Eukaryota; kingdom Metazoa; phylum Chordata; class Actinopteri; order Clupeiformes; family Clupeidae; genus Tenualosa; species Tenualosa thibaudeaui. Next base: position 9,402,721 of record JAIFZK010000009.1, on the reverse strand, counting down.
ACGTGTCATTAATGTTCATGAAACGTTTCACGTCATGTTTATGACTCATACTAAGTATGGAGAGAATTTTTGACTATCGTTTACAGTTAGGATTTAAACAGAGGATGGTGTGATAGATGAGCAAAAAGCCAAGTCATGAACATACGGGTCCATGCTAAGTGCCTTGACTCAACTGGAGTCTTGTACTAGGTGTTGATAGGAGAGCCAGGTTGACATATCAGAATAGACAGACTTTCAGCTGTAAATGGAGGACATTGTGCACAAGAAAAATATTCCTAAACATTTAGCCAATATTTCTGCAGAAAACATTCAGATGCAACTCAAATTGCCGGCCTGAATATTTAACTGATTTAATGACAAAATTTTTCAAAGTAATGTAACTGTTAATTACAAAATAAAAGTAACATCTGGTTAATTACAAAATAAAAGTAACAGTAAATTATGTAATTTTGTTACATGTAAATCGTTACTCCCCATCACTGTTGGCAACCTTTCGGTTCCAAGCCTGGAGTCCAGTAACCAGTAGACCAAATGGTGGACGGTGCATTTTTGCACAAGGATTGTGACAGATGTGGTGTTATGTGGAGTGATAACTAGTCATACTCCCCAAAGAACTGCACCCAGTCCACATAAAGTGTGAAAAGATATTTGCCAGTTGGAGAGAGCAGTAGGTTTTTACAGTTTGGCGCAGCAAATATAAATGGAGGAAGTGGAGATTAATGAAGTTTGTCATGGCAGTATGTGTGTGTGTGCTTCCTTCTTACGTTGGGATGTTGGATATTAGAAAGAAAGAATATGAAATACGACACTTTATATAATTCTTATGATGTGCTTTGGACTGTCAAACTTGTGTGATGTACTTTGACACAGAATCTGATTACATGGAAGAGACTTGCACCTCAGACAGATGATACAGATATATACTTTATTTACCCCAAGGGATTTAACTTGTACAGTGCATTTCCTGAAAACAATTATTGACTAAGTGACACATTTTAGTCACTAGATCAGAGAGAGCTATGTTACATTTCTGGGGTCTTTTTTTCTTTCTGATCATTCCTTCATGAACACCAGTACAAAGAAAGATAGAAAACAATAGGTAATGCTTGAACCATAGGGATTCACCATCCTACTGCAATCTTTCAGTGAATATCATGACTTCAAGACCCAACAGACAACCCTGTTGAATTTCCGAAGTAATTTTCTCATTGTTAAGCAGCTAGCTATTTTTGTACCATTAACATATCGAGCAGTTACCAATTAGTAACCAAGTGTAATTCATGAGAAAGGCTTAGAAAATAAAACAAAATAAAAGATGGCACTATATATAGTTTTTTTTTTCAAGGAACACCATTCAACAACACGTACACCAATGTTTGGGAACCACAGCCAATTTTTAAAAAAGGAAGTAACTGAAATTCATAGTGATATTGAGTGCGTAATGACACTGTGTCATGACATATCACATTCGGAGACAGCAGACAAAGCAAAACAAGGACGTACGAAAATCTCTCACAAACATCCCCTCGTGCAAAAGTATGTGGGCTTACCATAGCCTTCTGAATACATACAAAAACCCATATGGTCAACTTAACGTTAGCAAAAATTAGAACAGAAAAAACGTTTGACTTTATTTTCTTACTTACTTTCGTGCTTTCTTACTTTTTTTTTTTTTTTAAATCTGGCTCACTCAAGAATCTGCAGAACGTGAATATTATGTTCTCCTTTATAACAACCTCTACACAAACAGTTTATAAATTTTGCTAACAGTTAACTGTGCATGACCTTTTTTCTCTTTACCCAGTAATAAAGGCAGACTGCAGAAATGGACAAAACAGCTCACTGAATGTACATGAATAATAATGACTGTGCCTTTCAGTAGCCCCCAAATAATCCACACTCCCCAGTCACAAACATTACATTCAAGCATTGCAGAGCCCACAACCACATACAACAGCAAGTAAACAGCAGGTGGATCCCTTGTATCTGGGTTTGGTCTCCAATTCCCTCAAATATACAACATCAAATGTGTAGTGCACAAAATAATAATGATTAAAAAAAAAAAAGATTTTTTTCAATACTTTAGCAGCATTTTCTTTTTTTTTTCTTTAAATAGTTACGCCTCCAGTATGACGAAACGAAAGGCTTCAAAGTTTCCAACTTCAGGGGATTTTGAGAGATTGTCCTCTGAGGCGTGTGGTTGCGTTTGTGTTTATGTCTGGTGTATGTGTGTGTGTGTGTGTGTGTGTGTGTGTGTGTGTGTGTGTGTGTGTGTGTGTGTGGTGTGGTGGGAGGGGGGTGCGTGTCCGTGTGAGTGTGCAAGCAGTGGGGCAGGTCTTGTTGTTACTGATGTCCAGGTTATAAGGGTGCTGGAACAAAGGGAGCTCGAGGCTCAAGTTCGAGCTGAAGGCTGCCCCACCAGACTAGCAGAGGGCGCTTTAAGGAGACAGCCCTATCCCCTCCCACACACAGGGCCCGAGCCAGAGGCCAGCAGGACGCTGGAACCTTCTCAACCCAAGGTGCTATCTACCAAAGCAAGGGGGACTTCACATGGACAACTGCCATTTTGTAAAAATTCCCCATACCCACCAGTCTGCCCATCGCAAACTCTCTTTGTCTGACTGTATCCAGCTGTCTTTGTCCGTCTCTTTTTTATATTTACTGTCCATCTCAAGCTAGTCCTCCGTCCACCAGGTCAAAGTCACAAAGAACTTCCAAGTTCTCCTCCTCCAGCTCATCGCCCGACAAGATGGATTAGGGGCGGGCAAGGGAGCTGATCAATAGGGGTGGCGCGAGGTGGGGTTAGAGGGGAAAGTGTGGCTGCCCAGCCAAAGTGGTTAAAGACGCATCGGGAGCTCCACCAACGCTGAGCGACACCAGTCCAATCTGCACCAGGCCAGAACAAGAAGGGGGTGGGGGTGGTGGGGTGGGTTGGTAGTGGCGGGGGCCTTGAGGGTAGATAGGCAGGGCACAATCACGAGGCTCAGGGGGCCCCCTCAGCTGGAGGCGGTGGCGATGGGTTTCTTGAGCTGCTGGCTGCGGATCTCGCGTGTGCGCGACTCCAACAGCAGGTCGTGGCAGGTGTTGCACACTAGGACTGGGTCGTACAGCTGCTGGTCTGGGATGGGCAGCTTCAGGTGACAGCAGTCTTTGCAGAACACGTTGCCACAGTTCCTGAACAACGACAAAAAAAAACAAAAAACAGACACGTCAGAAACTTCAATTTTTTTAAACCAATCTGAAAAGTTTTCCATTTCAAGCAGAGCTACAGCACATCCAAAATGTACAGGTGAGAAGAAGGTGTTTATTAAGCGCTAAGGGCTGTCACTGGGGCAGGTGGATGGGAGCGGCACCCACCTGCAATGATGGCGTCTCTTGGCAATCCAGAACTCACAGTCACAGTTAAAGCAATGGGAGGCCATGTGATCGGGAACCCATCGCGTAACCTGCAGAGATAAAAAAAAACACTCATAAATATACAAACAAAAAAACCACACAGACAGACAGACGGAAAGACAGATGCAGGTAGACAGGCAGGCCCAAACAGTATAAAAGGTATAGCATATCCCATCCCAGTAGCAGAAAAAGAAGCAGCAGTATATATGTGTGTGTGTGTGTGTGTGTGTGTGTGTGTGTGTACACACTTAGAGGCATGTATGGTGTGAATGTGTAGGAGCAGGAGAGGTGCGGAAAGAGAGCGAGAAACCTGCAGAAGGCTACGAGGGGCGCTGACCTCTGTGTCCTTCCGCTCGATGCGATCCCAGCTGCCCTCACTGAAGCGGTCCTCGCTGTGGTCAGACAGGGAATCCTCCTCAGCACTGTCGTCCGACTCCCTCAGGCACGTCTGAAAACACAGACATAGACACACAAATCAGCATAGCACACTGAAGGACACACCATGTCACAACACTTTATAATCACATCAAATCCTTCAGAATGTAAATGGAACATTGTAATATGTATGTTTGTATGTATGGATGGATGTGTAGATGTATGATTAGATAGACAGGTGGATAAATAGATAGATATATAACCAAATTAAGGTAGTAATAACATGCTATAAGCTCCCATAAGGAAGAATATTGCAATTAACATTGAATAAGCAAAGTGCCTAATGACTGCATTAGACAGATTAAGTATAGTGTAAGAAAAACAATGCCACAGACAGAGTAATGAACAAACAGAAAGACAGGCGTGAAGAACACTCACAATGTCGTCCTCGTAGTCCATGTCGGGCTCAGAGGGTGGTGTGCAGTACTGCTTACTCTCCAGTCGCATCTGCAGCTGCCTGACCTGCCGACGCAGCACCTCCACCTCCTGCTTGTAGGTGGCCTCGATCTGACGCAGCCGCTGCTGCACCGCGTCCAGAGCCACCGGAAGCCCGTCGTCGTCCAGGTAGGCAGGCGCCTGGATTGCTGGCGCTGCTAATGACAGCGGCGGCGGGGGAGACGCACTGGCTGAGGGCGAGGAGGACTGCGCGGCGGCCAGTAGCTGCCGCATGTATGGGCCCGATGAAGACGTAGAAGCACACAGCGCGGCGTAGCCCGAGCTCTTCACTGCCGACAGCCAGCTGGAGGAGCCGGTGCCATTTGGCCCAGACGACCGAGCCGATGCGTCCCGGTCTCGTTCTCGGTCTCGGCGGCAGCAGTGGCCATTGGCAGCGGCGGCACTGCTCCCGCCAGCGGCTCCTTGGGCACGCAGGAGCTTGCTGGCCAGGCGGCGGCTCTGGTAGCCACCCTGCTGCAGCGCCCCTCCGCAGGCCGACTGCACCAGGCCCTGGACGCTGCCCCACGGCGAGCCCAGCAGTGTGAAGTCGCTCAGCTGGCTCTGTGAGACCAGGCGCCGGGCTGCACGGGCGCACTCCGGCACGCCGCGCTCACGCACCGGAACCAGGTCCCCTTTGCATGGGCCCTCAGTCCTTCTGCCCTCCTCTTTAAAGCAGCTCGGGGACTGGGGTTGGATTGGAATTTGGGCCGAAGCCTGTGCCAAAGCCCGAGCCTCGCCTGCACTGGCCCTCCGGACCGGAGGCTGCTGGGGCGGGATGGCGCTTTGCTCGGTCAGCGTCTCCGTGGAGTCCTCCAGTAGGGTTGTGCGCGGTGGGCGTTTCATGGCTAGGAACTCGCCGACTTCGACGGTGCACCCCTCTGGCAGCGCCGGCTCACTGGGCTCCTTCTTGTCAGCACAAGTGAAGCCGTTGAGGTTGGGCGGAGGAAGGTGCACATCTGCGGCAGCAGGGGAGTGTGGAGCATCGCCACTGACAGTGCAGGGCTGCTCCTTGGGCGTTGGTAGAGGTGGCGGGAGTGGGGGGTTGGTGCTGCGAGCCAGGGCCTGATGGACAACAGGCATGGGCACAGGACAGTCTCGCCCCAGGGAGAGTGGATGGGGGAGGCAGGGTAGAGGCTGCGTGGTAAAGCACTGCTCCTCTTCCTTAGAATCGCACAGAGGGCTCTCGTTGCTGTCCGCTGTTGCCGGGGGCGTCTGGGGAGGGGTCTCCTCGCATGTCTCCATGTCGGGGTCTTCGCTGCCCAGGCCTGTGTCGGGGGTGTGGTCCTCTAGGCTGTCATCAGTCTGGGAGCCCACTGGGGTGCCCACGGTGTCCAAGGCCATGCGATTCTCCTGGCAGTGCTTGTTGAGGTTGGGGTCGCTGGATGTGCGTGTGAGCGCCACCCCGTTCTCACAGGCAGAGACAAGGTTGTCCATGGAGCGCGTCTTTGGAAGCCTGCAATGTACAAAGTTACATTTAAATGCACACATGTACTTTAATGGAGAAGAAAGGCAGCATAAACAAATGGGCAATTGAAGATTTTCTCTTGTATATGTCACAAAAATATAATCAGTCAGACAGGCATAAGCATCTCAAATTTAGATTGTTATGAAATGCACTATACTTTGCCAGTGACAAAAAGAATGGTTTCCTTATTTCTAGAACTTTCAGTTGCACTTCCTCAGATAACCATTAGAGGTCAGACTGTGCCTTGACTATGCAGAGTCCTGGGACTACAAGGTAGGAAACCCAATTTTCCATGCAGCTTTGATATGGATAATCATAATTCTTCATCAGTCTCTGCTTCTGGAAGTATTTTCCTGTTATTTCACATCAGAGGTGAGAGAACAGAGAAATTATGTCCACGCTATAGTGATTCACAAATTTGCAGCAAAAGACAGAATTTCCTCAGTAAGTACATGAAAGCTCAGTGGTGGCAAATGTTAAATGGCCTGCATTTATACAGTGATTTTCTACTCTTCTGAGCACTCAAATTTCATGTCTCCCATTCACACTCACACACACACACACAGTGGAGGCTGAGTGATTGCACATGAAAAACAAACTGCGTCGTTCAATTCATTCCAACTCTAGCTAGAATCACTCGGGACAGGAAGTCCAGAGAAGACAACAGCTTCTCTGTGTGCCTGCCCATGTCTGAGGTTAACAGCCCGTGGCGGGCAGCTGTGGCATGGACAGACAGGTCGGCGGGCGGGGCGGGGTATCTCACCTATCAAGGGAGCGTGAGGTGAGCTCCTCGCCCTGGCCACAGGGGGAAAGGTAGATCTCCATGGCATCCTCGGCAGCGGTGCAGGGCGAGGAGGTGGGGAGGTAGACGGCCGTCCACAGCTGCAGGGCGCGTGTGTGACACACTGGCTGCAGGACCTACGTCATAAAAACCACACACACACACAAACAAACAAACAATGTCACCTAATGCAATTACAAGATAAAATTCCCAGGAACACAAAACAGCTCTGAAATGTTCTGCCATTAGTGTGCCATCTGACAGACAGAAGGTCATGAGACAAGGGGTGAGGTGCTATTCCACTGTAAGGTCACATTCAGAACAGGTTACAGCACAACAAGATCCACTGAGCTTAAAGACAATACTGAAAAAGGCTAGCATGCTGTGGGCCCTATGGGGAGGGTAATCTCTAGTCATTTCTGTTCCATCATGTGTCGAGGTGGAATGCTAGCTGTCAGACAGCCGGACATGCCAGAAGTGACCCCTCTGTCCTAGAGCGTCTCACCATGCTTTGCATAAATATCAAAGGCCTTTCGGATTCAACCGCAACCTTTTTGACCTGAAACTGTAGGGCAGGCTTTTTGACAAAAAAATGTAAAAGTCAAAGTACATGCTCTCCCCATTGGTCGATACTTGGTTTTAGTACAAAAGATCTATTGTTGCTTGTTTATGAAAAGAAGGACATCGTAGGTACTGTACCATATCATGGCTAGGGATGTAGAGAAAGTTCTGGAAGTTCTTGTTGCCAGTGCGGAGCAGGGACCAGACAGAGCAGGTGCGCTTGTAGACGTTGCGGGCCTCTCTCTCGCGAGCATTGTTGCACAGGAACGTGCCGTACAGACACGAGTATGTGTGCTGCACCAGTTTTACCTGCCAGTACAAACAAAGTTTAATCAGAGCTCACACACACACACACACACACACACACAATCGCACATTTACACAATCACAGGCATAGCACTACCAACACACACACTTCCTGTATATATTATAATTCATACATAATATGCATATTCCATTTAAAGTATAAATTACAAGTGACTGTGCGACAGGAGCTTGGCTCTGTGGTTTAACTGATCAGATAACGATCAGGTGGGTGGACTGCATTGTTCGGACGACAAATGTGTTTGCAGTGGGTAAGCAGCAGTGCGACTGACCAGGAAGGCCTCGTTGAACTCAAACAGGCACGGGAACTGCTTGAGCAGCTGGTGCACGCAGTCCAGCCACTGCAGGAAGACGGGGCACTGCTCGCTCACGTCATCGGCATTCTCCTGGTGGCCGCAGCGATCGCCAAACTTGTGGCCGAAGTCTAGCCAATCCGTCTCCACCAGCACCTGAAAACCCTGCAGGGGAAAAAAAAAACAGGACATGCCGTACAGTGTTAAAACAAATGGGTCCATTAAGCACTTATGCACGTTGGCATAAAAAAAAGGAGCTCATCCAACAGCACTGGCTAAGGCTCATTGGCCAAAGTTATTGCAAGGACAATCAATACTGAATCAGAAACAAGAAAAGCATTTTGCCGGAATGTACTGCTGAGTTATGAAACAAAGTGGTTGAAACAGAAAGGCAGGTTGGATGAGTCTTAACCTCCATGGTCCTGTAGAAGGGGTCTAAGAGGATCTTGGCGAGGGCAACAATCTGCGGCGTGCGGTCCCAGCCGTCCGAACAGTGCACCAGCACCGGCCGACCATCCCTCTCTACCGCCGAGCACACCAGAGTGGCTGCCTTCAGCATGACGGACAGGTGCTGCAGCCAACGGGTGCTCTCCAGAGCTGAGAGCCAGCTGAAGAAGAAAGACAGGAATCCAAGAGGACATATATAAGACATGGCCGACTAAAAGGAACCATCTTTCCATTTTCAACTGATAGACTGCACAATCCTCCCAACAAACGGCAACAAACACAAAAGCAGTTGGGTCAGTTCGCACCGTCCATTTATTGGTGTTTATTGGATGGACTTTGGAACCGACATTGACTGTTTCAAAGCCATTCTTTTCAATTACTGTCTGTGGGCAATGAAGAACTGCAGGTCGGCTTTCTCAACATTCTAAATGCCGCCACCAACTTCTTTTGCACTTTTGCATGTTGAGGCTTGTTGCCGTTTGGTGGGGCAGTGTGTAAACACCTTAATGATGAAGAATGGCTGGGCTAGGAGAAATAGGAAGTCATGAGCCCTAGCTGTGAGTCAGAGTTCGGTGGAGAACCTGTGACCCAGATTGTGGATTGACACGGCTATCTGGGTCAGGTAGGGCTTTTTATAGACCTGGAGAGCACTGCGTCCTATGGGAAAAGGGCAGCGAGAGTATCGCTTTACTTTGCTATCACAGTGCCACAGAAGAATGCTTACACACACACACACACACACACACACACACACACACACACACCGGATACGTGCTCAGATGCACACAGTCCCACACACATATATAGATACCACACTCCCACACACCTGCAGGCTTGCACATGCAAAAACACATGCTGACCCCCACTCATATATACACACACACACACACGGCCAGTTGGAAAGACCATGAGCGGAGTGGGGTTGTTATACGAGAGCTATGTGGTTGGAGTGGGCGATGCAGGGGCTGTGGGGGGATGTCGATGGGGAAGAGGAAAGGTCAGCAGGATCCACTTACTTGCCGGGGTCCGGGATCTGACTGCAGACAGCCCGCAGGGCCTGGAAGCTGTTCCTGATGGAATGGATGTTTGCCATGCCCATGAACATCACCTCACAGTTGGGGTAGTACTCTGTGTAAACACACACACACACGTCCCCAAACAAACAACAAGCATGAGCAGGAGGTTTTGATATTTGACATTCAATACAGGTAAACAAGTCTAGCATGTTATTTCTGAATACCGAATACTAAAAGGTGTCGAGGTGATTTTCTCTTGCGTGAGAGACCTGAATATTTCCCCAGGCTGAAGTAGTGCATGTTGACTTGAGATTTGCGTTACAGTAATATTTAGGTTGTGCTCAATTAGCCTCTGAGAAAGATAGAGCGTCAGAGATAATGAGAGAGAGATGAAAGGATTGTGAGGGAGTGAACGAGGGGCAGGTGGCGTCTGTCACCCCTCCGGCCTTGTCAATTACGAGGCGGCTCATTTATTGCTGTGTCTCTGACAACCCTAAAAGACGAGCAATGAAGTGGCGTGGCTGCGACAGGGAAGATAAGGATGTTGACGGGGGCAAGGTGTCGAGTCTGATTAATCCCACCCTATCCAAAACAAACAGCGCCCGTCTGGAGAGCCAGGTACCAACCTTCGCACTCGCAGCCACCCCCCTTGGCTCGGTTGGCCACCGCAGCCGTGTAGGAGCGGGCATCCAGGATCAGCAGCTTCTGTGGTGCAGCGTTGGCATCGGGGCCCGGGCAGCCAGTCAACGAGGAATCTGAGAGGGAGAGAGAAAGTGAGGGATCAAAAGGAAAGAGAGAGAGAGCAAAGAGAGGAGGAGATAAAATGGAAAACTTTAGCAGCGTGATAGATAGTGCTATCCTAGGCTGTCCTCTGGAGAAAAGAATCGATAGGGGCTCCTGATGACCACTGCAGCACTCCTGGCGCCATGGCGATATGCAGACATCTCCACGAGAGCGGGTGTAGTCAGCGTCATTGAATTAAGATGGGGTGAGGTGGGTTGGGTGGTGGGGTAGCGGAACAGCAGCTAGCCCTATGGAGTGCATTATGGGGGGTGGCATTAGCCTTAGAACTAAATGGGCTCCATTCCCCTGGACGATTTAGAGGAACCTCAGGGTGGGAAGCAATGGAGAGATGCCTGATTTAGTCTCTTGGGTTCACATCTAACTATAACTAATGTAGAACACATGGCACAACAATGTTCAACACTGAGAATATTTTTCCTTTGGTGTCTATTCCAACATGTCCATAATAGCACAAGGCCTACTTGTTGAATGAGATATTCCAAGGACATTCTACTGTGGATATTTAAGTGGCAGTGTGTGTGGGTTTGGGGTCCCAAACTGAAATGCTATTTGCGTGTAAAACGTGCTTCCAGTGAAACTGGGCTCATCTGCGCCAGACAACCTCCTGTCTGAGCTCACTATCCGGGCTGCACAGCTATCTGCACGGAAATTTCTGGAAGCCTGTCTGTTGCCAAGACCACCAACCTCATTTCTATTCAACACAGAGGGAGACAGAAGAATAGTGTGTGTGTGTGTGTGTATGAGAGTGTAAGTGTGATGGTGAGAGAGAGAGAGACCGAATGAGAGACAGAGGAGTGAATGAGAGTGAAAGAGAGAGAAAGAGAGTTCCTCCCCACCAAAGGCCTCCCATTCTTGGCCACCAACATGCAAACAAGGTGGTGAACAAAAGAACCACTAGCCACCCGACCCACATGCATCCGGTCCAAATTGGAGATCCTTTATCTGGAGCCTCACTGATGCGCATGAGCGTGATGTATGGTGTGTGTGTGTGTGTGTGTGAGAGAGAGAATCTTAACAAGAAATTAATTAAAGATGGCATGTCCCCCAGAAACAGCTCAGTGTAGCATAACATGCTGATTGTGGCTGCTATTGTATTGTACAGGTAGGGAAGATTTTTGAATTTAATTGGTGTCTGGTCTCCATCCGGAGATGACAGACTGAACTGAGCCAGTTGGGATGAGGTGTTCAAAAGAGAGAGAATGTGAGAGAGAAAGAGAGAGAGAATGAGAAAGAGAAAGAGAGAGAGAGAGTGTGAGTGAGTGAGTGAGTGAGTGAGTGTGAGTGTGAGAGTGAGAGTGAGAGAGAGAGAGAGAGAGAGAGAGAGAGAGAGAGAGAGAGAGAGAGACGTGACAGCAGCAGAAGAATCAAAAAATCTAAAATCATGCAAAATGTAACTTTAGAAATGCCCTTTGTTCTTATTTTCCATTTCTGCCATCTGCTTTTACATTATCCATTAAGATACACTTACTGACCAACTGAACAATATTTCAGTTGTACAGTAGCAAAGGTAGAACAAAAAACAACTTTTCTTTTAAGTAATGTCATGTGAAATAATCATGTGTGCCGCTCACCAAAGTCACTGTCCGAGCTGTCTGGTCCGTCGCCTCTGGCTTTGCTTCCAGTGAGTCCCCCAGGTCCCCGCATACCCCGGTCCAGCATGCAGGCCTTGGCAATGGAGGTGACCAGGTACTCGTCGTCAGTGTTCCTCCAGCCCCACCAGCTGATCTCGGGCTGACTGCAGCGGGCGATCACTGCCCCATTTCTCTGGTGCCTGTGTTTGTGTGTGTGTATGTGTGTGTGCGTGTGCGTGTGCGTGTAGGGGGTGGGGGAGACCATGGGATGAATGGTTTAGTGAGGCATGTGAACATACAGTACACTTTCCTGAGGGAGAATCTGACCAGGGACAATACTGTGCAAAAGTTTAAGATATTCCCCAGTGGACATGAAATCTCTTTGAAAATGGTAAAAAACCGTACCTGTACACCACAACTGGGATTCTTTTCCAGGACCTGAAGGAGGCCACACTCTCCAGCTCCTTATCTGTAATCCACACAGGCACCAGCAGCTTCTGAGGATAGCTGGAGCACAGCCTGGGGGGAGAAGAGGAGAGGAGGAAGGAGAGGAGAGGAGAGGAGAGACTAAGAAAACATTGCCTTTTTCTCTCACATCAAGGAAAGAACAGGTGGCACATCATACAACTGTAATTATGCCAACCAGATATACAGTTAGTGAGAAGTTTCAGTGTCCTACGAGTCATCTTCTAGAAACATCTGCCAAGTTAAACTTACACAAAATGTGCTTTCTTTATATACTGTGGCATCTGTGGTACATCCAGTAAATACCAGCATCACCATTAAAATAACTAACATCTATCCAATATCAAATATCTATAAAATATTTTGGGGGGCTTTATGCCTTCATTCTGATAGGAGAGTAGGATTGGGTAATGACCCGGGTCAGACTGGAACACAGAGTCCCCCACAAAGAGTCACAAGTCAGACTCAAACCCGAGTCCTGGGGTTAATGGTATGACACCTTACTCCACTGAGCCATGGATCCCCCCACCACCCACCCACCCACCCAGCATCTATTATTGATGTTATCACTTCAGTCTACAGCTTTAATGGTCTACTGAACCACATTTCAATGCTCGTGTACTGACTCTGATTGGTCTGTGACCGATTAATTGATTTGCTTTGTGGCCTTCCTGCTCTCTACTTCTCCTCTTCACCTGAGTGTAATGACATCTGACACCACAGGACTCCAGATTAGTCCCACGTCAGACTGATCCCTTGTTTCGCTCCCTCCCCCACTAAGAGTCACTGATTGCTCCCTCCAAGTTCATTATGTCAGAGCTTTGGATGTCTGGCTACAGTGTGTTTGTGTGTGTGAACATGGCTGCAGATGCTGTGCCTTTTGTGTGTGTGTGTGTGTGTGTGTGTGTGTGTGTGCTGTCAGTGTGAGTATTTGGCCTGTGTACAGTATGTATGTGTGCGCATTTTCAATTTGCAGGTGCATTTTGTGTGAGGTGTTGTTGTCAGTGTGTATACTCCTTTTGAGGGTGCTCTTGGTGCAAATGTTTGTGTATTTGCAGGTGCTCTCTGTGTGGGGTGTGATTACCTGTGTGTGTGTGTGTGTGTGTGTGGACACTGAGAGCACCTTACAGCTCTCGGTGTGAGGTGAAATGACCTGTGTGTGTGTGTGTGTGTGTATAATTGTGAGGTGCTCTTGATGTGAGGTGCTGTGCTGTGAGTCAGCCATGTCGGCAGGAGCTCCAGCTGGTTTAATTAGCCTCTCTCTCCAGGCCTGCCTCTCACTCACGCTCTCCCTGCAGGGGCCCTTCCGCTCTGGGGATGCACCTCCTGCTGAGTGGATAAGAGCATTGGTGTGTGTGTGTGTGTGTGTGTGTGTGTGTGTGTGTGTGTGTGTGTGTGTGTGTGTGTGTGTGTATGTACGTGTTTGTGTGTGTGCATGTGTGTAAAGAGTCTTTGTTCTGAAGTGTTTGTGTAATTAAGTTTATGTTTGTGTAATACGCATACCAACATTTTCACATCAACGTAACTGACCATTCATACAAGTCATCTATATTTGTATGCTTGTGGTGTAAGTGTCGAGGGCCTTGAGAACCTACAAATTGAATTAGCAAAGAGAGATAAAAAGACACCACCATAAAATAGCAGGAGTTTTTCTTTGAATTCAACATCCTCTCACCCCTAATAATGCCCAAGAAGCAACAAAGGCTTGTGTTCTCCACAGAACTCCAGTGCCTCTAGGCTTCTCCACGAGGACAGTATGGAGAGAGGCTGACCAAATGTAGACTATTGCACAGACAGTGGGGTCAAACACTCAAACCCTGACCACCCCTGAAGGCAGGGAACTCTGTGACGTACTTGTAGTTGCTGTTGAGGTCAGATATTCGCCAGGCGTTCTGCATGTCGTAGCCCATCCTCCTCACCTCCACGTCCATCCTCTGAAGAACATGATCTCCTAAGAGGGTCGGGAGACACAAAACGAGTGCGTATGAAACATGCTGTGTCATTAAAGGCTGGTTTGTTTGTTTGTTAATGCCATTTTAGCAACGATGGGTAACTCTATGGCCTACGCAGGTATGACGAAACAAAATCAAACAAATTAATCAAACAAATTTCGTCTCAAAAATGATGTCTGAGAGTGATTAAGACATGATGAAACAAGTGCAGCCAGAGATGCGAAACATGGAAACAATGGAGGATCTAAAGACCTAGATCTAAGAAGAATGGGGGTGGTACTGAGTGCATTATGGGTAGTAACTATATGAAACACAAGGACATTGTATGCTCCATGCAACCAAAGTCAACTAGAACATTAATCTTAATAAATATGGTCTATTCTGGATGGACTTGAATGTTTATTTAGCCTGCAAAGCCTGGCTCTAATCATAACAGTAAGTGTGATTAATGTTGGGTTAATTTCTTCAGAAAAGTAGGTGCACTACACCATGCCATCCGTCTGTCATTGGTTGTGGGTGTGTGGTGCATCTCACCTGGACGACACAGGTGCAGGTGTTGGTCCTCGTCGTCGGCGCTGGCCCCCAGGCACCAGGCGTGGTAGGCAAGGGCAAACAGGTCTTCCAGCCGCGACGGGTGAGTTATGGCACGGTTCAGGCGCTTCAGCCACTCCTGGCACTGCTTAAATGTGGAGAAGTGGCACCTGAGGGGTGGGGGTGGGGTGATGAGAAAGGAAGATAACTATAAAATGATGAATTTTTGAGAGGAATAACAAATATAACAGTGTGAATAAATCATTCTCCTATGTTTAAGGGAAGAGAAAGAGAGAGAGAGAGAGTGGAGAGAGAGAGGAGAGAAAGGAGAGAGTCAGCCTAGAAGTTTGACTGAGGTAACGGTGACTGTCAAATAGCAACCTCTCGAAAGAGTAAACAGCCTATCACACAATCTTCACTCTCTCTCTTTCTCTCTCTCTCTCTCACACACACACACACACACACACAAACAAACACACACACACACACACACACACACACACACACACACACACAGGATCTACATTACTTATGATTCCAAGACTTACTTATAATTTTCTCCCACACACTTCATTTGCTACAATAACAAGAAAAACATGTGAGCTGCTGCTGCCTTGCCTGGCCGCCTGACGGGAAAACTAAACTGAATCGGCTTCTGTGCGGTGAGTAAGGTGGGCAGCATCCGCTCTGCACCCTCCTCCCCAACCCTCACTCGCCTAACCAACGATCCTCAGCCAACCGGCCTGACGTCCACCCCTTCCTTTGGTGGAACCAACAACAATGGTGCCTTTCTGCGGTGTAGTGGAAAAGTGGCAGGCTTTCAGCAGTGTTGTCATGGGCGGCTGTGTGCCTCAAATGCTACTGGCAAACCCCTGCAAGCCTCTCCCAGCCTATCAAAGGCAGGTGGCCATCATAAAAAATGAATGCGGCGTGGGCAAGATAAACAGCTTTACACCAGCCAAGAACACGGGAATTAAGTGTCTGGTGGAAGCATTTATCTACACTTATTAGTCCGGATGGACTGGACGTTAAATTTGTACATAGAGACGAGGCTTGGAAACAAGTGAAGTGGAGAGTATCTCTGTGTATGGTAAGATCCCACAGAACTGAGTGTGTAAGCATGTCCGTGTGTGTGTGTGTATGAGTAAGTGTGAATAAGTCAAGAAAGTGTGAGCAAGAGAGTGAATGAATCTATAATAAAAAAAATGACAGACAGAATGAGATCATGTGTCTGCATGAGTGAGTGTATGGTGTATTTGTGTGTCAGCTACCTGACAACTTTGGAGTCTTTGCAGATGATGTGCAGCTGGAACATGTCTCTGCTCTCCACACTCTCAATCAGCCGCAGAGGCACCTGAGGGAACACATTTAAAACACTCAATAAGAGGAATGAACAAACAAACAAACAAACAAACAAACAAACACAACACCACCCTGAGTGCTTAATACAGACCAAGACAGATCACAAACCTAACAGTCAGAGCAATGTAGTGTCAGCACCAAGTCACTGCAAAGGGTTAGGAATGTAACACAACACAACTCCTACATCATAAACAGCAATAATTACACACATGGAATCATAGTGCCATATGTGTGACACTCTCTCTCAGACACATACACACACACACACGCGCGCGCGCGCAGACACACGTGCACACACGCACACACACAAACCAACTACTGTGTGATGAAACAGGCAGCATAGCATACATTAGCCACCTACACAAAACTCAAAAACATATATTAAAAACCTCCTCAAAACAGCACAAAATGCAATATGCAGTTTCCAGAGAGGCTGTGCCTGGATGGAATGTAGTCACAAATCTCTACTGGCAGAGGCTGACACAAGCAGTGGCTGAAACGGACTAAACTATTAGCTCACAGGCACACACAGAGAAAGAGCCATTGCCCTTTAATCAGAAAGCTTGCGGAAAAGGCACAGAAGGGGGAAAGGAGGTGAAAGGAAAGGTAAGAGAAGTGAGGACGGATGTGAATGTGAGGGGGGCGTGGGGGCTGGAGGGGCATAGGGGTGTGTAGAGTACTCACAGAAATCTCATTGTCCACCCCTGGGTACATCTACAACACAGAGACACCAAGGACACACAGAGAGAGAGAGAGAGAGAGAGAGAGAGAGAGAGAGCACAGAGAGGAGGGACAGGGACAATAGAAAGGGAGAGAGAGAGCAAGAGGAAATGGAGAGATGACTCAGAGGAGAAGAGGATGAAAAAAAAACAAAGAAGAAAACAAAGAAAGAAGAATGAAGGACAAAAAGGAAAATAAAAATAAAATAAATAAATAAAAATAAAGTAAAACTGTACGGGCTTAGCATAAGTGATCGAAAAGTGACAAAGCATTTACATGTTAAGCGTTAAAGTGAAAGAGGGCAGGCCAGTAAATGTCAAACACAACCACAGAACGACAGAATGGGAAAGTGGGTGAAATGTGACCAAAGCAACAGAGCCTGTATAGGAATGAAAAAGCCTACATCATGTGGAGAGGGCTTCAGGCAGGGAACAGGCAACGGAGACACCACACGCACGCACAGAGGATTTTTTCCAGTTCATCTGAGTGTGAGAGCTCTAGCGGGGCCAGGCCAGGCCAGGACAGTCCAGTCCGGGCCACAACAACGCTATGAGGTGGCAGAGGGACACCAGTGCCCTGCAGTGGACGCATACCCACCATTCCACCCAACCTTGGCATCTGCACTGATTCCACACTGCTGTGGTCATGCTGACTGTAGTGCCCTGATCAACTTCACTCTGCAAAACTGTCTGCAGACCAGTGGCGTCACAGCGATATATTTAGCCCATCTACTCTGTGGCTGGCACAATTAGAGAACCTCTCGGCATTGTATAGATTTCCTATCTGCGTCATTGGAACCACAGTATGAAATACAATTTAAGACTCTGGGAGGGAGTAATTCGGTTAAGATGCGAATTGCTGTGAATCTCCTCCTCCTGTATGTGTGTGTGTGTGTGTGTGTGTGTGTATGTGTGTGTGTGTGTGTGTGTGTGCAGCATAGTAAGTGAGTGGCGTGATGACAAGCCATTGGAGTTTCCCTCCAATGCCCAGTCTCTTACATTGATTATGGAATCTTTGAACTTGATGTGCAGTCTGTAGTTGGAGATGGCGATAATGGCGTCATCGGCACGGCCAAGATACTCCACTGCCTCCCCCTGAAGGACTGGGAAGGGAACCTGCAAACAAACAAACAAGACAAAACAAAACAAAAAACAGACCAATGTTAGTACACAAGCTTTGCAGCAACATAATAAAACCAACTGGACAAAGATGTAAAATTTTGGAAGTTTTATGAAACTGTTCCCATAATTAAGGCTGTGTATCAGTGGTCAAAAAAAGTCTTTGGGTTTCTCCACGGCATTTTAAATGTGCTGCTTGCTTATCTAACAGATCTCAAAACCACCGGGCTTTCCCCAAACATCCAAAGGGAATCATGACCAACAACTTTAGGGGCTTTTTAAAAGCTCTTCAGGTTTTTATTTGCAGATGCCTCTGTGCCAAGGGGAGGTTAGTGCAGCTGCCCACCTGGTGCCCTGAGGCTGTGTGGGCACAGCAAGCCTGGCACACAGGGTCTGGTGTGTGTGAGCACTCGTGGTAAAACTAACACAGAGAGGGTCTCACAACAGGTCTACTGAAACGCACACACACATTCATGTTTTTGCAGGCCGGGCCTGTCACTTCAAACCTTTAACAACACAGAGTTCTGGGTACGGAGGCAGACACTGGACACCTGGGGTGCTGAAATAGCCAGAAGAGAAAATTCCACTGCTCGGAGCGATCCCCCTAAGAGTTAAGGGGAGCAGAGCGGAGTGGCCTAATCACTGAGCGTGCAGAAGAGAGGTACTCAAACAAGACTGAAGACTCAATCCAATGGAGAAGTGGACATGTTCTGTTCACTCCTACTTATTATACTGAACTGAAGAGGATATGCACATTGCAACTGAGTAAGAAACTGATTAACGTTAACAGAACAAAGTAACAGATTAAACTCTAACCAAACAGCACCAACACACTGGGTTAAAGAGGACAGAAGAAAATGGTGCATGTATATGTTGGTGTACCTGCATATGTTTTCCTATATGTGAATTTGAGAGGAGATGAATGAACCTGTGAGCATGCCCTGACAAAGTTGGGTAGGCCTAAGCAAACTTTCCATGGGATAACACTTCAAACGATGGAGTACTAATGCTAGCCATGGGGCAGGAGAGTAACCCTGTGTGCTAAAATCCTGCTCCACCCGAAACAACCTTTAAAAAGGTTGGCCTTCAGGCTCACAGTATATAAACACTGCAAAGTTATTGATTGCCAGAAAGTGGTTCCACGTGGAACTCTGAATAAAGGTTTTCTGGGATCCAAAGAGTCCTTTCGGTAGCTGAAATGGTTCTTCTGGACCGGAATGATTTTGTAGCAGCACCTATCTGGACTGTGAGTAAGAGTCTGTCTTTGCAGCTGTTAGAGGACCTTAGGCAATACTGACATGCCAATTGTGCATTAAACAAAGGAACACAGAAAAAAAGCATGAGGTGTATGACTGTGTGTCTGTGCGTGTGTGTTTCCACATGCAGTCAGAAGCCATCTAATTAAGAGGTCCATATTAACATGTGAGGCAAGCAGTTTTCAAAACCCTACCAACATTAAATCAATTTGATTTCACTACAGCTGAAATACATTCAAGGCCTCCATCAGGGATTTATGGTAATGAGTTCTGCCTCCTCAGAGAATGTACGTGGCCATGCAACAAGTTGGGTCCTGTGTATTATTGCCTCAAGCTAATGAGGCATAGAGCTAAAGCTGCAATAACTTCTCTGCCTCAAATTGAACCTGTGATAGAGTGAAACTTGAGTGCTCTACCACAGTGTTTCCCAAACTTTTTTGTGTTGTGTACCCCCTGAGCCTTTTTATCGTACCCCTCACTCATACGTGTTGATGAACGTAACACAACTGATTATTATTGGCACGGTGCCACAGGTTGTTGTCTCCCCGAGGAAACTAGTTGTACCACACGTGTACCATTTTATTGACGGGCTTAATATGAAATGACTGAAAATAATTATTTAGCATCTTGGAAATAAATTATTATGAAATATATCCACATACCCCCTGCAGTATGCTTGCGTACCCCTAGGAGTACGCGTACCCCCTGGTTGGGAATCACTGCTCTACCATGTTGGTTGGGGGTGTACTACAGGGATTGAGTGGCTGTTACCAAGCCATGTTCTTAATATATGGATAATTTCCCAGGTTTTGTTTTAATCTGAGGTCTAGCTTAATCATTTGCAAGGAGACTTGTGATTATTCAAAATTGGACCACAAATTTCTTAGCAACTCTGCATGAAAATGACCCCATCAAGTTTCTTCGAGGTGTTGGCTCAAGGCAACCACACCCCAGACAGTCAAAACAAGGCAAACAGACTGTAAAGCAACAGGTAGTCTCTTCACCAATCTCTTCACTCACACAGGAGTGTTGCGCAAGCTCCCTTTTAATGTTTCCATACGCCGTCTTTTGACACTACGCTTGTGCACAGTCTGGACACACCCAACTGTCGGGGGGCGGGGAGGGAGGTAGTAGCCCAAACTGGCCCATAGTGGACAAGTACAAGAACATATGCAGAGTGGAAGGAATCAAATGAAAAAAGTCAAGAACACCAGGGGAGTTTGGGGAAGGAATGACTAAAAGGTACCATGACTACTCTGCCCACCAATTCGCCCACGCCGTTTCCACCATTAGCTGGCCAACTCGGAGCCAACTGCTGCGTTCCGCTCTAACAGAGGAAATAAGGGAGCTGCAGGGAGGGCCGGGAGAGGTCTGGAGCGGGCGTCACCAATCAATATGAGCTGCCGCTGCCAAACATTGCCAACGTGAGCCCCCGCTAAGGCGCTCCTCCAGCTTTCAGCTCCTTGCCCTCCATTTTGGGATTAAAAGCTCAAGTTTCATTAGCGTCATCATCAGGTCCATGATTCAGCCCCTCAGCAAAGTGCCAGGATGGATATAAAAAATAGAAATAAAAAAATGGTTCAAGGGATGAATTATTAAAAAAAGAACAGACCTGGCATCTCTTCCATCTACCCTGCTGCTCATCTGTCACAGAAACTTTCAATTTGGCAAAGCAGAAACCGTGTGTGTGTGTGTGTGTGTCTGAAGAGGACCGTGCACTGGAGGAAGAATCTTCAGTATATGTGGGACTGCAGACACTGCGGTGAACCTTCACACACACACACACACACACACACACACACACTGCAACATCACTTCCTGGGGTGATGAAAAGGTTGAACAGAGAGCAAACAAAACAACAACTTCCCCTTCCAATCCATCAGGCCCACTTGCTTCATTTGCATGGAGACATATTAAAAATGACAGCAGGATGTGGATCTGCTTTCCAAAAGGACAGTGGATACTGGTACATGACCCACGTGAGGATGATGAACACAAAAACACGGCCACAAAGAGAGAAGACAAACCTGCTTAGAATGACCGCCAGGGAAGGCAGGGAGGATTGGCACTATAGAACAACATCATCCACATACATACGATCACTTAAAAGTAAGTGCAGGATTGTGAGAAGATACTGCAGGCGACTCTGTTAGAGGAACTGGTCACTGCTGAGATACTAGGGAGCAGAACCATGGATAAGGTCACATGAAACATATCCTGGTATTTCTCAACCTTCCGTGATTTTAGACAGTGAATATCAAGCTGCTCCTTGCTCCTTGCTGTAGTTGGACAGAAGGGGTTTGTAGAAGAGCAGCGCAGTGTGTTTACCTGGGGCTGCGGTTTAGACAGACAGCTGGGCGGCTAACCCTGCAGAGAGTGTCTGAGAGACCATGCTGAGCTCTGTTTGTGAGTCTGTCTCCAAACCTCTGTGTGTGTCTATGTGTGTCTGAAATAAGAGCATGAGTCACACTGCCTATGCAAAAGCAACAGAGGATATGGTCACGTTTTCTCCCTCTGTACAACTGCCAGCTGTGTGGATGACACCACATGACATAACAGCAGCACAGAAGAGACACCATGAAGGAGAGGAGAAGATGGGGGGGAGAGAGAGAAAGAGAGAGTGCACAAGTGACCGTCTTGCCAAGGCACATGACCTTGGGCAGCTTCTCCTGATGGCAGCCGGCAAAAACAGACACGTGGGCAGAAGAGCAAAGACACGTAGGAATGTCAGTCGTTCTACTGTTGGCCGTGAGCCTGGAGTCAATTTAAGGCTGGATTCAAAGTAGAAAACATCTTATATAGAGAGCAGATTTTATATGTTCTTTAGTATGCAAGACTAAAGAGTTTTGTATGTTAAAAATGGCCTCTGTAAAAAAAAAAAAAGGCACACTCTTAGTGGCTCAACATCAATCATCTATAAAATTGGGTGCTTGGGGCGCCATGGCTCAGTAGGCTAAAACATTGCACCATAAACCCAGGGATCTGGGTTTGAGTCTGACGGGAGGTCATTTCTCGATCCCATCTCTCTAATGTCCGATGCGAATAAAGGCAAAAAGCCACAAAAAATATCTTAAAAACAAACTAGGAATTCTGTATGCTTCCTGAGACCCTGCCAGACAAGTGGCCTTCTTAAAACAAGGCCATCCATGTACTTGCATCCTATGGGAATACGTCAGAGCATAAATATAAAGGCACCAAAATATACTCAGTAATAACAAGGGGAGGTTGTTGTTGTGGTGGCGGTGGCAGGGGAGCTTTAACAAAAAGATTTAATCAACCTAAGACTGAAAAAGCACTGACAAACAGCAAATGTGAAATTAGTTATTCAGCACAGCTTAGAGACTCACACACACACCTTTGTGAAGCAGGTCATTTTAGAGCGACAGGAGAGTATGCATTAAGGCTATTTCCATGCCCCTGTTTCCAGTCACCCCTAATGAGGCACCTGAAGCGCAATGCATACACACGCCTCTCCCTGACAACAAAATGATCACTAATATCTCAGACAATCAGACCAGCCCCAAACCACCGCTGTGTCCCATTAGGATTCAGCCACAGTCCTGCACCTGAGGAATCATCATAGTTGATGTGCAATAGCACATCCTTAAAACCGTTCTGCACAGCATAAACATGGGCAGACACAGACAGAGCCAACACGTCAAAAAACATTACTGACAGACTGTCCCAGGCCAAATCAAGAGCCAAATACTTCAGTCTGCTTGTACATAGGCTAAATCTGTAGGCGGGTGGGAGCAGTTGATACCACTGGGCTTTGAAATCAGTCTATTTCAGAGCACATTATATCATAAGGTATTTGTGTTTTTCTCCTCATCTTCAGAACCAAAGCCCAACCAGGGCGTGTCATTTTATTGAGATTTTCTGTTTTTCATGATGTGAACTTGGTCAATTAATCAAAGATTGCTCAGACCAGCCGGTTAAGAGTTTGTTTGCCTTTAGATGGAGATCTACAGCTTAAAACGGTCTTCCAAGCTTTCTTTCTTTCAACTTTCTGCTCTTCTTTAAAAAATAAGACCTGAAATGTAGTTCTACATCTTTATTTGATGAGGACTGGTAACATAGTTGAGTCTCTTTTGAGTTATTTTTTGCTTGATTTCTTTTCCTCAGGCAATTGTCTGTTTGCTCCAGCAGCTAAGCAACTACATTAGCCAACAACATCCAAAAAAACCCTCAGCAGATCACGATCATCAAGAAAGACAAACTGGTTTGATAACTTGCTAAAAGAAGCCAAATCTGTAACATGGCTTCAAATGGCGTGCGTGTGTGTGTGTAGTATACACACGCGATTTGAGACATTCAATCTGAGACCTAATGTTGACGCAGTAATCAGATAAAGAGTCACCAGAGGGCCTGTGCCAGACAAAAGCATCCAAGCTGCCTCCACTTCTTGTAGGCCTCATCTAAATTACTTGTCAGGATGTGCGTGCATGTGCGTGTATGCACGAGGCCAAAGCAGCTACATGCACAAAAAACCCTCCGCGGAGGTCCTCGTGCCACAGACAGAAACAGAGGGCTTTTTTCTCCACCCGTCAGCCACGTGCTGCTGCTGCCGCTGAATGATACTTTATCTCTTTTCTTCACAGCATGTTCCGCCGTATTAGGGCTTCAGACTGATAGCTCACTGTCCTCTATTTAATAGCCTTGGTGAAAAAAAAATTCAATTAATTTTTTTTGTGTGCTGATCACACTTTTAGGGCCCTGTGGGTGGCAGTCTGTGTAGTTATATCCCTTGAATCCAGGTTTTGCACTGTGTGCATGCATCAGCCTGATTGTACACGACTGCAGCATTATGCGTCTATTAACATACTTGATTATCAGAGAGAGAGAGACACTCTGCAGCATGATCATGCCAACAACGGCCACACACCACACGCCAGTCAAACTCACTCCTGATCCCTCTGTCACAACGACCCCGATTTACAGCGGCTTAATGATGACATCATTGTCTGGCCCAGTTCCGAGCGCGTGGTTCCTTTTCTATGACTGGCTGCCTAATCCAAACCCAGTCTAATTGGCTGAGTGGCTAAAGTCTTCCACTGGTGAGTGGCTGACTGCGTGGAAGAGCCATCTCTGCGGCGCCTTCGGAGGTTGCTGCGTAGGAGAGGTGTGACCATCGTGGCTGCTTTTCTGGAAGGAACAATCCTTGGCTCCAGTTTACTTCTACAAATAAATCACTTAAGAGGATGTAATCTGTGATTCTGGTGAAAGGCTGTTGATTTGAGCAGCAACAACCAATTTGGTTACACTTTCCATGCTCATGAAGCAATGTGTTGATTGGGCTGGTATTGTTGGTGTCAATTTACAGAATATGACAAGATGTGTACTGGATTACACAAGCAAGAGCTATTTATGACAGTACCCCGCCTCAGTCTTCCCTCTTTGATTTGAGGGCCCATCATTGCGAGACCATGTTGCATATATGCCCAATTCCAGTCATCACCTCAATTTTCTTTTCATTTTGCTCTCACTACTGTCCTGAAGGTCTGAAGACTGTATTATTTAACTATCTGCCTATAAAACTATACCTAACTAACTACATAACTAACACAGTGCTTCTGGACAAGGGAAATGGAATGGAATGGAAGTAACCAAGTGGTTTTGAGCGGGGGAAAAAAGAAAAAAAAAGTGACATTAATCTGCTTTGAGCTTTATTGCATGACATGAGCTCTACGTCACTGGAGTCAGGCCAGGAGTTTGCACTCATACAGGAGTATCTGTGTTTAAGGTGTACATTGCATTACAAAAAGAATTATTTTAAGTGTTTAAGTGCTTTTTATGTAAACGTGAAGCCCGGAACACAGCACACTGTCCACTGTCTCTGACTCTCCTTTAATATGTATATAAATATGGGTAGAGAGGCATCTTTGATGGGAGGCTGTGATGGCCGGTGCTGTGCAGAAGCAGGATTCAAAATTAGCACCAGTCATCAGCCAAATGCTGGTAAATTTGGAAGGTGGCTGAAAGATTTCAGACAGAAAATACTGATTTACTTTTGGATGCCTGGTGAATTTCACAAGTTTAAGTGTCAGTGGCTGGTAGATGTTCACATTTGTTTAAGTTTCTTCAAGTTAATTTTGACCCCTGGTGGGAAGCATGCTGGGTTCTGACCTGGAGGCTATCCTCCTCCTTCACCAGGTCCTTCTGGGGGAACAGGTCCTTGGCCTGAATGTACTCCAGACTGGGGGGGCCCTCCTCACCCTGCCAAAGTACAAGAGAACAGAATGTTAGACTGACATCTTCAGACAGTCAGACAGTATTAAAACATCAAAACTTACTCATTAACACAAGTACACATGCACGCACACACACACACTCACACACATAACTAGCTAATACCATCTAAGCTGACCATTAACACATACCAACACTTCCCACAACAGGATATTTGAGCAACTAAGCACACAGAGTAGCTCCTAAGTCAGCGGATTCCCATTCTTATTCGGATAAATATTTAACCAGGGCAAGCCGCCACCAAGCAGGCTTTGGTGTTGCAGCCAGTGTGTGACCAGCACTTAACACTCTCTGTCTCACCGTGTAGCAGAGCAGAGCAGGGGGACAGGATGAAGGTAATGGGGTTGTAAACTTATCAGAGACACATCACTTAATAGTCCTCCCATAGAAATGTATTGCGGCCATTCGTAATGCAAAGATGGCGGAGTTGAGGAACTGGAAGTCCTGTCCTGCAGTGAAAGTAACCAATCGCACTGTTGGACACGGTATGACTGACGGTTAACCTTTTGTTTACTATCTTCGTCACCATGGTGATAGCTATGCCGCAAATGTCGACGTAGGTGTACTGAGCAAATTGCCATTTTAAATCATTTTTAGCTTTATTTGAGCGATCTACAGGTAGATTTTGACATTGTTCAATTCAGACTTAAACAAGGATTTGCCAAATACACTTTTTAAAGTCAGTATGAGCCGCCCATGGGGTTTTGGATACCTCCCTATTAATTTTGGTAGGGCATGGTCTTGTTAATCCCAAATAGCTACCTGAAGGCATCTCCAATATGGCTGCCGAGTGAAGGGACTTGCTTTAGAAGGACTTTGATCTTACTCCGTCCTACTCTGGGCAGTTTTGTTTGGATGAATGAGATGTCGAATGGTAGAGTTGTGCAAGTTATGAATACAAAGTTCACAGCTGCAAATCTGCCATCACTTGAATCAAGTGAAACAAACAAACAAACAATCACATACACACACACCTGAATTCTTCCTAGAGAGGCTCTTGAATCCCCATGCCTTTCTCTAACTCAATCCATCATTCAGTCTCTCTCTCACACACAGACAAAGACACAGACACAGACATACACTCCAATGCGTACATCTGGAGGCAGTCATAACCTGTCCATACACTGGACATCTTTTGTGGAAAGCTTTGCGCCATCTGTGCTGCTGCTCAGTGTCAGCCATTCACCCAACACGTCAGTGGAGTCAGTGGTGCTCTGCACTCGCAGGTGGACGTGTTCACAGGCATGGCAGCAGATTAAACATTCACTGGCAGGGGGGCTTGTGCAACCCTCCAGCTTCTTTCAAAGAAAGGGTGAAGGCCCTCACCTTGGCATCAACGGCAGGCCAAAATAAGAGGTGGGCACGAGGACAGAGTAAGATCTAGTCAATGAGACAGCCGAGTAGTTCAGTAATCCCTCAAATCTTTTTTTTAAAAATATCTTTCCCCCTTTCTTTTGCTATTTTT
Source organism: Tenualosa thibaudeaui (assembly GCA_027481765.1). Classification (NCBI taxonomy): domain Eukaryota; kingdom Metazoa; phylum Chordata; class Actinopteri; order Clupeiformes; family Clupeidae; genus Tenualosa; species Tenualosa thibaudeaui. Next base: position 9,376,075 of record JAIFZK010000009.1, on the reverse strand, counting down.
ATACAAATAAAATGCACATTTAGACCTCATCTATTAATTTCTCAGTGTCAAAGCTGTAACTTCACAAACGCAGACTGTTTTGCCTTTTTAAAATTCCAAATACGCCACTGCATGTCATCCACCCCATAAATTATTCCAGCTGTTTGTCTTCTGCCTGTCTTACTACACATTTCCTGGCAAGGACTGATCCATGCTATGCACGGAAAAGATGTGTGGAGGAGAAGGGGGGTGGGGTGTCAGGATGAAGTGGAGTAAGAGGAACAGGAGGAGGAGGAGCAGAAGGGGGCGGAGGAGGGAGCAGGAGGAGCCCTGTGGGTCCAAGGTTCTGAGAATTCTGGCCTATGTGCGTATGGGCTGGGCAGAAGACATCCCTCACCCACTTGGCTTTCTGTGCCAGCAGCATCAGGGCCTGATGAAAGCTGCCGCTCAGATCAAACACGTAGAGGCAGGCGAGCAAACACACACAGACACAGGCAATCAAATACACACACACAAGCAGGTAAACACAGCCAACCCCCCCTTATCCACCCTCCAACATACACAAACACAGGTGGGCAAACGGACACAAATACACACATAGTCCAGTCAGTTCAAAGAAACACAGAGGGGAGCTCTATGGAAAATTATGACATCTAGAAACTCATTTCGTTGTTTTATACTTCATTAAAACGGGTCTTACAGTAAAGATCTACTGAGCAACTCAAGTACAACATGTGTTGTGGTTTCAGTTAATTTTCAATGAAGTCCATTACATTTACATTTATGCATTTATCCAAAGCGACTTACAATTTGTCAACTATCAATTGTTCAGTCTCCCCTCAAGCAACTTAGGGTTAAGTGCCTTGCTCAACAGTGGCAGCTGGGATTCAAACCCACAACTTTTCAGGCAACTTGCACACGATGAATCCGTCAAGTGTGACATCATTAACCAAAGAAAGCAGAACGTCGTGCTTGTGCAGCAGAAATCATCAACTAACTGGAATTTGAAATGACACACCTCATGTCCAAAATGCAGGAGGATTCATGATTGCTAGTGGATCACTACAGTTAACGTAGTGATGATATAAATTCTATTACTTTGGACATTTCACATATTAACATGATTCAGTAAATGGAAGGTACTAATGCATCAAATACATCAAAAAACCCTCGGTAAAACTCTGCAAGTGACTGTTAGAATACAATTAGAGTGACAATATAACATCCCAATATACACACGGAGCTGATCTTGAGCCGAGAAAACCTGCTGTTGTGAGGAGTAACAAACTTTGGTTGTTGGACAGACCAGCCTCAGCTACTTGGGGTGAGAGTAGCTGAGCAGCAGTCTGCAGACACTGTTGCACAATTTCAATCGGGAGCCGCCAACACAGGCCAAAGGGCAACACAGCCGTTTGACAGATCATTCTTCTTACACTATGCAGGAATGCACGGAGACGCCGACGCACGCAAAAACAGACAGACAAGAACATAAACACAACAGCCCAAACACGCCTGCATTCCACCGCTAAAAAGGGATTTCGAGATTACTGGGATGTCGAAAACGTTGGTGCTGCTGTGATGGACCACCTTGCCCATCCTGATGCATGATGACAATGTATTTAAGTAAATCAAATACTGACTTTAAGAGTACATCCCAAAACCATTTCCCCAACAATATACAAACATGCCATGTCTACACAGAGAAACTAGACAGACAGACGGGGCAAAAGACCTGGATTGGGGACTACATGTCATGAGAGACTTAACTCTTCATTTCTACCACCAGTTATGTGAGCAGATCTGTAGGCCGCACAGATGCCCGATCCTGCCATGCGGGTCGCGTGGGTTAATGTGCTTCACATGCCAGGCCTTTCTTCCGGCCGTTCAGACTGAGAGCGGCCGGCCGGCCCACAGCCCAGCTGGAGCGGCACCATGAGTCGGCGGCAGCAGATGTTTGTCCAGATCCACAGCTCATCAGGACTCTAAACACACTGTCTGACACTGAGGGGAAGATAGGAACGGACATGGCTAAGAGGGCGATGGCAGTTTGGCTGGACTGTGGGTTTTGGTTTCAATACCAACAAGGGAATTAGCACAAAAAACAGCAGGTCACCACTACAGAATATACTCATTTACATTTTTTAACTGATTTTGCCCTTTGCTTGGTCCAAATCTTGGAGAAAAATAGATGTGCTGTATTCTTATACATGCCCTTTATCTGAAGATGGAAGTAAAGTCGGTCTTCTGCAGACAAAATCTTCAGGAGCCTTCTATGAATCTTAGTCACCAGACACATTTATCTCAATAAAGCTGCAAGCCTAAATCTCTCGAACTGCAGTCAGTTTGATGGGTGGACGGGAGGAAGACAAGTGGGTGCAGAAAGCCGAAGGATGGGGGCAGAGAGAGAGAGAGAAGGAGAGAGAGAAAGACAGGGAAGAGAGAGAGAAAGAGAGACAGGGGAAGGGGAGAGAGAGAGGGAGAGAGAGAGATTAGAGTTTTGGTGGGGTGGTTCAGTGTTGCCTGAAACAACAACGAAGCAGAGGCCTCCTTCACAGTGGCGGCCAGATGGCAGTGAGTGAGTGAATGTCGACAGCAGGACAAGGGCACAGGGTGACCTTGCAGAGAGATGTCCCTGTATCTGAGTGCTGGTGCCAATTACGGCAGTGTCTCAAAGCCCCCTACACTGTTTATTATTCTAGCTTAGGCTCATTTGTGCTAGGTGATCAGTGTTTTGTACTAACATACATATGCAAAACATGCATGAAAACAGACACAGACACACACACACGAGCATGATTCAAAGAATCTTCATCCCACAGTCCCATAAACACCTCCTCCCTTTACTAGATTATAATTCAAAATTCAGCCACTGCTGCTTCTTGCTGTGATTCCTAAGCTTCTTCTAAGCCTTCTGCTGCTCTGCTCCTCACCCCCCTGCCTGCAGCAGGTGCACCCACCCATACATTCATCACTGTCTCCATGCAGACAGTTTGGGGGCCCAGAAGGGCGGGCACAGCCGCACCGATGTGTCCCAAGCCAGCGGGCATCAGCACCTGTGCCAGTAGCACGCCAACTGTTTTAGTCTAGCCGATGAGGAGAAACATCAGTATGAGTCCAGTGATTAGGCTACAAGGTGGCAAGGTGTGGTGACAAAAACAATACCAACCTGTCCTCTAATCATGAGCAACCAGCAAGATAATGGCTGAATCCCAATGTTCAAAGACTTTACTTCATAACTGGATGATTCATGCCAAGTGTTTCAGTGTTTTCAGGGTTCAGTGCTTCTGGTGGGCCTTGGGGTTGGCATATTGATGTAATTTGACTTTGACTTTAATTATGTTAAACCAAAAGTGCAAGAGTAGACATTTGACCAGTAGTATGTGCACTGCGTAGACTCAAGTATCCCAAAGATGCTGCGTTCTTGCAGTCACCCCAGTACATCCCAGTACATATCCGATGACAATGCTTGGAGTGGCAAAGCCGTTTAGACTGCCAGAGGTCCACTTCTAGGCTGGCACTTGAGCCGCCCCAGATGAATGACAGACAGTGGGCACAGAGGGATGCCAACACCTGTTGTTCAGATAACAACCTGACGACACACAAGAGATGGGCTGACGGTAACGTGGCAGGGGCTAGTCTGTCAGACAGCGTCGGGGAGGCTAGAGGTTGAAGCAGTGCTTGTTCCCAGAAAAAAGACACACACAGCACTGCCAAAAGGATAAAGGGAGTGCAGTATGTACAGCACTGATAGCTACGGCCAGTGACTGTGTTTCCGTCTCATGACTCCATTGCATAGCAACAGTGTAGAAACACAGACCACCGTTTCAAATGGTGTGTGTGCACTTTCAGGAAAAGCATTCAAGAGTCAGGAGCCATTTTGGTAAATGCACAGAACACATCAAGCAGACACTGCAGTGAAAAATGTGCCCACATTTCTACTTACGTTGGAGTTAGCAATACATTGCAGTTTTTGGCATTAGACTTGGCATTAGACTTGCCATTAGTCGAAGATTTGCGAGATTCTTGTTAGTGTTCACTTAATGTTCTAGCCATTTGTTCCTAGTTGTTCTACACTCAGCTCAAGGGCAAACACAGCAGGGGAGATGTGATTGGTAGTAGTAGTGGTGGTGGTGGGGCAGAGACAAAGGGAAGAAAGGAAGGAAAAAAATGTGGGAGCCCGAGATGAGGTATGTAAAGACAGAACTAAGGAATCTATAGGAGGATTTCTAGTGGGTTTTGAATATGTAGGAAGACCTATAGTGGGTTTTGAAAGCAATTCTATCAGTGCAGTTTAGCTCAGCCAATACAGAGCACAAAAATCCTCCACTCCTCCTGTCCTTAAATGGGTCAGAGGAATTAAAAACACTGCTGTGTGTGTGTGTGTGTGTGTGTGCCATAATCCTCCTTGCCTCAGGTGTGGGAGAAAACTACAGGGTGGGGCAGCACCGTTTCAATGAAAAACCTTGGTGTGCATACATCAGCTGAACAGCCTAAATAAGGGCGCGGTACTCACAGGGTGTGGGTGCTTCTGGGTGAAAACACACACACACACACACACACACACACACACACACACACACACACACACACGAGTAGCTGGAGATGACAGAAGACATGAGCACATGTCAAGGCCATATAAAGGCTGACACGTAATTGAGGGAAGTACAGTGCATATCTGACAGGGCAAAGGGAGGTCGGCCTTAATGAACCATAGACTCCCTGTACGCTACCCCCTTCCTCTCGTTTTCTCTCTTTCCTCACACTTTCTCTCTCTCTTGCTATGGCTCCACGATGGGCTGCAGAGTTGGATCATGCCTATCTGGCATTTCATCAACATCGCAAAGCCCAATTATGCTCTAGGCTGGCAAATACACTGTCCAAATGGGGAGTGTGCTGTTGGATTCCCTTCAATTCAAAAGGATTCTCTCGTGTTTGAACTTGTGCTCTTAACATCGACCTCCATTCCTTGCTTCCTGGAAATCCTGGCATGAACACTTTACCATGCCTATGGTTTTCTTTCCTTTTCGTTACTTTTTTTGTCAGCAGTTGCTGTTGTTGGAGGTGTATTAAATATTCAAATTGCCTGCAGGAAGACAGCCTCCTGCAGAAACACTGCACTGCATTGCAGTGCCAGACCAGATAGGAAAGTGACGTAGCAATGGGTGTGTATGAGCGCTGAATGGATAACAGGCAATCGGTCATCATGCACAGGCCCCCCATGGCGAAATGCTGGACCTCAGGGAGCGTGAAATGGTGGACTTGGTAATCTGTTGGCTTTCAACCTTGACCTGGGGTCGGTGGAAGAGCACCGAGGGAGAGGGGAAGGAGGAAGGAGGGGCTTCAGCCACAGCCGCCACCTGCTGACTACGCCAATGTCGTCTTGTTCTCCATAGAGACATATCCAATCGAGATCATGATGCGATGAGTTACTGCACTGAAAGCATGAGGGACTGCATGGGAAAAGAGAGAGAGAGACCACAAATCCCACAGATAGGTTGATTTAGTGCATGCCTGGGTCTGTCTCCTGAAAGGAACATGACGCAAATTCTTCATGCCACAAATCCTCCTGATTGTGCAGTCTTCCTCTCAGGCCGTAGCTCTCCTCTTCGATGACTCAATGACTGACTCTGCAGGATGGGCTTGGCCACGCAAAGTGCCTTCTCCGGAAGGACGGCTGGCAGCATCAAATGGCTTCAGAGTGCGTCATTCTGTGTGTGTGTGTGTGTGTGTGTGTGTGTGTGCGCGTGCGTGCACATGAGAGTATGTGTTGGTTATTTGACTACCCTCTCAGAATCCTAATTCCCCATATTGTGAGAAGGATGACAAAAAAACCCTCAGAGACAGTTTAAATAAAGATTCCTGAACAGCCCAGAAAGGTTTGGCCTGACCAGAGCAGAAAGCACTGCAGAGACAGAGAGGTGGATGGAGAGAGAGAGACAGAGAGAGAGAGAGAAACAGAGACAGAGAGAGAGAAACAGAGACAGAGAGAGAGAGAGTGTGTAGAGTGTAGAGTGCTAAGGCTGGGTACCAGGCAACCTACTCCCCAAGGAGCTTACGTTAGCTGGTGTTTGAGCTTTCTGTGCTTGGCTTATTTCACTAATTGAAAGCAAGTATACTGGCAGAGATTCTCCATCTTTTCAAGATAATATGAGGCTAGTACATCAGCAACTTTCTTTACAGACAACAACAACATAGGCTATACACTGTTTAAACTGCAAGGTGGTTGTTTTGTGCAAAATTAAGTCACAGACACACCAGAAGGGAGAAGTAGACCTATAAATAAAGAGGGGAACAGAGAACACAGCAACCTGAGGTCAATCAACTAGCCTACCCTGTAGAACAACATACTAAGAATGCCCACATACTCACTCTCAGTGCCAAAGGACAGAGGGTAGGCCCATTGCCCCATACATACTAAAGTTCTGCACTACACAGAGAGCTCACACACAGAGTTGTCACTCTTGTCTGTGTACATCTGGAATGGCAGGGCTGGGGCTGTGGTGTGAGGTGCGTCCTGTGCCAGCTCTCTATCTCATCTGCTGTTCTATATTAAATCTGGTAATTTAAAACCCTCCATTCATCATCAAGAGAGCCGCGGGGGTGGGGAGTGAAGGAAAAAAAAAAAAACAGTTCCAAACGTGCAGTCGGGGAACAGTTTGTGCTGGACACTTTCATTTTTGCTTCGTCACTCCTGATGTGCTATACCCTTCCCCCGCTTTCCCCCTCTCTCTCTCTCCCTCCAGCCCTCTCTCTCTCTGCTATTATATTTCCTCTCTCGTACATCCTTTGTATAGCCACCAAATCATGGAATTTCCTCCTTCACCTTGCACCATCTTTGACAAAAAGGGGAAGATTAGAAAAGAGCTTTTTGTGTCCTTGTAATTTTTTATGGTCTTATGTAGGGTGAATTGGATCTATGTGTGAGGTCACAGCATCATGTCGAACTAGGTCTGGGGAGCTGTGTTTAGAGGAAAAGAGAGGTCATTTATTTCACTAAAACCTGACACCACTTTTTTTGTTGTTGTTTTTTTTTAATTCTCTGAATAGCACAAGTCAGATTTCCTTTCAGGGATTAGTGGATGTGTAGACCGTGGGAGCATTGGAATGAAAGAGTTGGTTTGAAGAAAGAGAAAGACTGAGAGAGAAAAAAAGACAGAAGAAAAAGAGAAGTGAAGAGCTGTGCTGAATTCCAAAGAGCAATAACAAGAGATGGGATTGGCTATAGTATTCGCTCCAGCCATCAGAGAAAGGCACACTCAGACACACATGCACAGAGACGTTGCCACCATGAATAAGCGAGTCTAGTTGCCATGGACACCGATTTGGACTTTCATCCCTTTTCTTCTGTAGTGGCGGAATCTCTGCTCCACTCTCCCCTCTCTTTTTCTCCTTTCTCCTCTCCCAGGATACACAATGTGTTTCTGTCTTTGGCGAGGAGGCTGAAATTCACTTAATCTGATGAAAGCATTATTCTGGATTATAAAGCCCCTTCAGATTAGAGCATGTTTTTACTCGAAAGTCCGATGCAAACAGTGTGTATAAGAGGAATGCACAGCACCAATTCTTATCAGCAATCAGATAAACCAATCTTGTCAGCAATCAGAATTAGTGACTCAGACCATTTCTCCCATCTTAACTGTATTACAATTTAAAGAGAACATCGACATATCAGCACGTGCACTTTAACAGAAAGAGACAACACCAAAAAGATATAATTACATGTATAGAAATTACATTCTGACTGTGGCCTGGTATGACTAAACCTAAATTCACTTGGTAAATAGTGTCGGGCCTTGATCCATTCGTTTCCAGTTGTTGCACTGTAAAGAGTGGGTAAATTCTGAAACCCTTGGGGCCAGCCTTGTCACCAGTTAACACTAACCACGATGAGACTGCTTTCCCTTTCACCACTGACAGTGCAAGCTGATATATTAGGCTTTTACCATTGCAAACCCATTGCACCCATTGACCTCTACAAACCTATTGCTCCAGCTTCTATTCTCTCTCGTGTTCTAGAGCATTGATAATGCTATTTGGGTCATTTTTGTCCAGTTTTGTCCTACCACTGTTGCCAGTATTGTGTGTATTTCAAGCAGTCGCTTCATTTCAACATCACTGCTCCGAGCCACCCCCACTGGCTACTGACTCCCTTCAATATGCACAACAATTCAAGACTATTCCCGCACAGATAATGGAAGAGGGCACAATAGGATGACGACGGCAGGCTACACCGACAGGAGTAAAGTTAGTAAATAAAACAAAAAAAAGCAAACAAACAAAGAAAATAAAGAGAAAAGCATCACACTGGGGCTAGGTGGAGTAAAAGCGAGAGGGACCCAGTGGGACAGTGCAAATTTTCTGTGTGACCGCTCGGATGGAGAGCCAAGGCAGAAGAACATGCACTCTGGCTTCTACCCCCTTCGCTCAGGCCATGAATATTTCAAGGGTCGGCAGTGCCACGCTCAAAGTGCGCAGAGAGGCAATGGCGGCTGACAAGAGGCTCCTTGTTAAGGCATCCGTGTGACAGAGGCAGAGGAGCGCAGTCAGGCAGGTCCTCCTGCCTTGTCATGGTGCTGATGATATCCTGTCATGACGGCCCATCTGCAAGCCAACGTCTCACCCTCGGGTGAAGCGGGCATAGTGCCACCCTGCATGAGCCATCTGAAGTGCCAGCGTGGCCGAGGCATGGCAATGGACAACTCGCTGCTGCGCAGGCGTGAGCAGGCACTTGTACACACGCACACACACACCTCCTATTTCTCTCCTGATTCACTTAAGTGAATCTAGTAGGGTGGGTCAGGACTATTAGATGAGTGGTAGGAAAAAAAAGTCCTCAATTCAATCATGCATTTTATGGCTCTATTTGGAAACAGGCTCAACATTAAAAGGAGCAAGCGAGCTATTATGAGATGAAAGAGGGGACAGACAAAAAAAAAAAAAAAAGGTTACGTAGGAGAGTGGTAGGAGAGATTTAGACAAATAAAACCCACAAAATGTCATCTCAGCCTGAGTGTGGTTCCTGTTTCTGCTGCATTAGGCTGGATACACATAGTGCAGGGGAACTGTAAGCAGCAGCACTAGTCGGGGGCTGCAGGCAGGCACATCACTTTCTGCTAAAGCAACAACAGTCCAGTTGCCACATGGTTCTGTGCCAACATCCATAGTAGCTAAACCCTAAGCCCCTGTACCAGCCAGGGCAGAAAAGAGACATATTATGTTATATTATGCATTAGCCTATACATTATAAATTGTTATAGTTTGTTTATGCTAGTGTGTTTATTTATTTATACTTTTAATTCTATTACCAGCGGTGAAGTGTACCACAGGGGCTACTTCTGGTAATCAACCTGCCTGGGTGATCAGGTGAACCAACACACCCCAATTATTCAGTCAATCAATTAACCAATCAATGCCTGTCTTGCAAATTGGAATATTGGCATATTGGTGAAACACATGCGCTGCTTAAAAGTCAAAGGGTCAGATGCAAGGACTTAGCTGTTGCTGTGGACTGTCCTAATGCAGGGCAGAATTTAATAAAGCCCCCTCCCCCCCCGGCTTGTTTTTAAAAGGTCTGCAACCCCTCTAACCCCTTCAACCACCTGACCTGCTGCAGCTTCTGAATAGAGAGGGAGGTGGGTTTTTATTTATTAAAAAACAAATAAATCATTGTCGAGGGAACATGTCGTACTAAACCTTGTGTACCTTCTTAGACAGTGAACTCCAGCCCCCCTCCCCAATTTATTAATTTATTTCCCCAACGCAGTGAGCGCGTGCGATTACATAATCCTATACATCCCATACAGCGCAGCCGTAGTCCGCAGCCACTACTGCCACTAGAGGCTGCCTGCCACCTCACTGCTACAGCCAGGAAAGAGGATGCTGAGAAACAAGCAAAGGACAGAGACAGAGAGAGTGAGAGAGCGAGCGAGAGAGGGAGGACTAGACACAGGGGGCACAGGGAGAGGTCTCCCATCTGTGCTCTATCTTCTCTGTTTTTAATCCTCCATTCTCCCTCCTTTCTTGTTTCCATATGGAAGTCTCCCCCCCCCCCCCCCCATGACTGGGCTTCAGGAGATGCTGCTCTCTCTGGCTGCTACCTGCCTTGGCTAGGCTAGGCTAGGCTAGGCTAGGCTGGATGCTGGATGCGACCCCCCTCCTGACCGCATGGAACATGGCTCTTAGACAACAGCTGCAGGAGCCAGTGCTCACGTGTTGGGTCCCCCCGACCACTCTAGCGGTGTCGCCAACACGCTCCTGCTCACATGTACGTACACAGTTCAGCTGCATGTGCTCTCACACACACACACACACACAGATGCAAGCAGAGGAAATAAGGCAGGCACTTACGAAGCAGTTCAGCATGGAGCAGGAAACACGGACAGCCAGGCTCATGGTGAGGAGAGAAGGCAGGGCTCAAATGCCTGAGAGAGCGCAACAGCAGCAGCACCGGCAACCGGTAAAACCATCATTACCACACGCACGCACGCGCGCACACACACACACACACACACACACACACTTACACACAACCTTGTTAGTCTCCGCTTTGCCCCCAAACACAGACAGACACACACACGCTAAGAGCAATAACTCCCCTGAAGCTCCAAGCAACACCTTCTAATCTCCCCTCCTCTAAAAAAATTAAGAACAAAAAACGAGAGCCAGAATAAAAATAAGAGAAAGTCTAATAGAAAACAGAAGAACTCCAGACTCCAGACTGAAGGTGAAGGAGAAATAAAACTGAATATTAAAAAACAGAAAGAAACAGAATCCTCTCGATCCCTGAAGAAGAGATCACTGGAAGGAGAGGATGAAGGAGAGGAGGAGGAGAGAAAAAAACAGAAGAAAACAAGGGGGAAAAAATTACAGAGACTGCAGGTGTACCGGCTTTGCTGAACAGAAGGACAAAGATGGGGAGAGAGAAAACAAGAGTGAGAAAGTAAGGGAGGGAGGGAGGGAGGAAGAGAGAGAGAGAGAGAGAAAGAGAGAGAGAGAGAGAGAGGAGAGACAGAGGCAGGCGGCTGCCTGATGCTAAGCTCCACCCTCAGAAAACCCAACCCCTACCCACTCCACACCCTCCTCACGTGCAGGCTGTCGCTCTTGCTTCTCTCTTTCTCTCCCTCCCAACCTCTCTCTCTCTCTCTCTCCATCTTGCCAACCCTCCTCCTCCTCCTCGTCCTCCTCCGTTTTCAGTTCACCCTTCACCGACATCTCCACAGAACCAGGCTGCTACCTCAGCAAGCAGCAAAGGAGCTTCACAGACAGGCAGGCAGACAGGTGGAGCAGCTGCCATGCACACACGCACACACACACCTTCATCCTCATCACACCACGTGTGTACACACACACCTATGCTTTTCACAAAATGAATCCATGTGATTGATGAACACCGTCAATTCAAAATGTAGCAATTCCCCCATCCTATCAATCCCATCTCTCTCTCTCTCGCTCGCACGCACACACATCAGAGGTATCTACCCTCCCCCATAAATCCACTCACCACATGCCTTTCATGATGCTTCTAGTTATAGGCATTCAGGGGTCAAAGGCACTAAGGGGAATGCAACAGAGTGTATGTATTTACGTGTAGTGTGTGTGTACCCATATTTAGGATGTCTATGCGGCGTGCACCAATGACACAGCATAATCCAGCAGCACGACTCATAGAGCCCCTCCCTCCCTGTGTGTGTGTGTGTCTCTCTCTCTCTCCCTCTCTTCTGTCTCCTTGCTGCTGTTGATACAGAAACAGACCGAGCTGCAGTGGGGTGAGGCGCTCTCTACTCTCTTTTCTCTCCCTCTCTCTCCCCCCTTTGTCTCTCTCTCCATCTCTACCAATCTCCCAAATGCAGTACACGTCCAACCGACTGGAACAAGCTCAGTCTTACCCATCATCCCTCAAGCGCACTGAGACAGGTCTGGTGCAGTAGGAACCCCCACCGCCCAAACCCAACACACACACACACACACACACAAAAAAAATCCACCAACCCCAACACAGCATGTTCAACGTGACATGCAAGATCAAGCTCTCCAGGCAACCGTGCCGGATAACGCAACAATGCTGAGTTTGATGAGTCTCGGCACGCATGCAGATGATCAGATGGACTGTGTAGAAGCACACAACGTAGTCACAAACCGTGTGCATACGCCTGCCATATCACATGCATGCTGAAGGATGCAAGACATCGCGTAGCACGGAAAATCTCTCATAAACAACGTGGTGTGTTGTGTGGGAAATCCACACCAAACGCTGGCTTTCATTCGTTTGTCACACAATCAGGCAATCACTTCTCTCTCTCTCTCTCTCTCTCTATCGCTCTCTCTCTCGTGCTGGAAGTAGGGGAGGGGAGAGTGAGGATGGCACCAGAGTAGCATGTGAAGCGTGACTCGCGGGAGCTTGAGTCGTGACGGGGGGAAAGAGAGGAGAGGAGAGAGGATGGGAGGGGAGGGGAAAACACCAGAGAGGGAGGTAGGGAGGGAGGGAGTGTGTGTGTGTGTGGAGGGGGTGTGGGGGGGTTAGAGAGAGAGATAAATGCATGGAAGTGCTGCACAACACTTCTCTAGAGAGTGACGGGGAGAGAGATGGCCCATAGTGCGTGACAGCCACAGCAGAGCTCCTTAAGGCCAGCTTTCTACACCACACATGGCAATTTCTTTCTTTCAAGTCATCATTTCTTTTCTCTTAGGGAGTCTTTTGGGGTAATTTCATGCTGCTTCACTGGTTGAAAATGATTAAGACCTTTTGTCACACAGTCGTGTGACAATGATGTTTTTGTTTTAAAAAGAAAATTGCCAGTTCAGCATGAAAGTGTGACAATTGTAACAACTAATTATTTATTTATTTTATTCATAGTATTTAGCAGACACTTTTATCCAAAGTGACATTTTTTAATTTTGGCATCACCTATAGAAGACTTGCAGACTAAAAACACTAAATACACAATGCTTGTCAGAGGTTACTAATCTCTGTGTACATGGATACATATTAAATATTCTGTGCCCTAATAAGATAATTTATTTTACAAGCATCCACCATCAGCACTGGGTATATTACCATGACCAAATACACTGGCTGCAGCCTTTTTATTCAATTCTTTGTGGGTATGAGATGAGTGGCACTTGACTTTTTACCCACCCACCTATCCAGCTGGCACTTAATATGGTTTTTAAAAATTCACTTCTATACCAATTCATATCTATATTAAAATAGGCCTAGCACTGATTATACACTAATCCCATAAAACTCCTACATGCATCTGCCTCTTTCAGTGTATTCCTGTGTTGTAGACTCACGGTGTGTGTGTGTGTGTGTGTGTGTGTGTGTGTGTGTGTGTGTGTGTGTGTGTACACGCACATGGCCCCATATGAGGAAATGAAAAAGGCAGAAGGAACACATGATCAAGGAGAAAAAAAGCCAAGTGGAGTAGAGGGGAGTAGCGTAGAGCAGAGAGAGGGACTGAAGACAGAGAAGCCGCTGATCAAGGAGAGTGAGTGAGTGAGTGTCAGTCAGTGAGTGTGTGCAGCGTGACTCTGTCTCACACTCTCCCTCCCACACACACACACACACACACACAATCCTACTGTACCCATGCTATTACTGCTGCCTCATGAGACACCGCTGTGGCAGCCAGACATACACACACACACCAAACTGTGAGGACAGGGGAGGGCTATGCCTGCACCCCATGAGTTGCACGTGGCTCAGGCACATGACGTCTGCTGTACATACATCTGTGTCTGCATGTGTATGTGTGCATACATTGTGTGTGTGTATGTGTGTGTGTGTGTGTGTGTGTGTGTGTGTGTGTGTGAGAGAGAGAGAGACTGAGACCCTCCTGTGAATCATGCTGGAGACCCTGTGCCAAGGCTGTAACTGATAGCCTTTATTAATATCTCAGTGGAGAAGCCGGGGGGTGAGGGATGGGGGGTCAGTGGTAGAGCTGCTCCAGTGTCTCATTATAGCCTCCAGCCCAACACAACACAACACAAAACCAACACAAACCCAGAACAAATCCTTCTCCATGGCGCTAGAGTCAAACATCGTAAGCTGGAAATTAGGACAAGGTGTGGCACGTTACACTCAGGTGCGCATGAGCACGCGTGCACACACACACACACACAAACACACTCACATGCTCACACTCACTCACACAGACACCACACACAATCATTAACCATAGACCACAGATGAAGGCATTGAATTCTCAGAACATGCAGGTTATGGAGCAATGAGAACCTCAAAAGTCAAATGACTCATTTTCATCTTCAAACTCAAGCTAACCTTATTAGAAGAACAAATAATGTTAAGAGGAGAGCTCAACCATGGACAAAAAAAAATGCCTTGGTTCACCAAAATAACAATCACATCTCCAATACAACTAAGCCCACACAACAAAGTACAGACAAATCACAAAATGCTTCAAACTAAAAGGGCAAAGGAGGTAGATGTGTGTGTGTGTGTGTGTGTGTGTGTGTGTGTGTGTTACAATTAGTGCAGAGACCAAGTGGCACATGTTTTCTTTAGTCCTACCTTCATTATTAGTTCTTAGCCTCTGACTACCACCTCAAATCAGTTCCATTGGGATATCCAGCTGAATCTGAACAGCTTTACCTGCAACCTGAAATGACCCACGTTTGGCTGAAATTTGACCCGGGCAGTACGTGAAAGACTAACAGAGCAGCTTGAGAAAAAAAGACGTACATGCACACAGTTAGTCAGTCACTCCCTCTCAGTCTGTCATACACACACACACACACACACACCACACAACTCTTGCATAACCAGATGACATCATGTGCATGAGCCTTACAAAGGTTCATGTTTACCTGCGCAGCAGGAGGTCACACTTCGCTGCTGCACCAAAGCACCATCACAGCACTGTATATGTCTGTGCGTGTGTGTGTGTGTGTGTGTGTGTGTGCGGTGGAAAATGACCTCATTGTCCCCTTTTTCCACACAACGGCACCCGGCTGACAAGAGAGCAAACAGGCGGCCTGAATTCAATACGGGTCTTTTTTGTTGGGGTGACATAAAGGAAAATGAGAGATTAGATGTTGCTTCACAGGGTCAGCACTTGTGTTACCTGTGGAAAAGATGATGGAAAAAGTTAAATCCCCCACCTGTACACTAATACCGCTGTAAAGAAGCACATTTTTATTCCCGTTATGCTTATGGATGAGTAGGAGGGGGTAACCATAGGTGTGGGATCCCTGTTACATATGCCATATGTTGAGTGCATAACTGCAATCTCTCACTTTTGTAACATGCATTGCCTGCTGATTATGACTTTTTTTATTGCGGGTTCATACCATGACAGACTGCCCAGAGAAGACTCCTGAACTGGCTCATCAAGGGGCCGCATCCAGCGACAGACAGGAAG
The DNA here is from genome assembly GCA_027481765.1 of Tenualosa thibaudeaui. NCBI lineage: Eukaryota > Metazoa > Chordata > Actinopteri > Clupeiformes > Clupeidae > Tenualosa > Tenualosa thibaudeaui. The sequence goes on along the minus strand of JAIFZK010000009.1, from coordinate 9,360,716 downwards.
GGCACGGATGCACATTGGCAGCGCATCGCTGGGCACACTGTAGGAGCCAAGGGCCCCAGAAACAATTAGGGGCTGGCATACAATGAAGCCGATGCCCACAGAGTCTCGTCACACGAGTCGCTTGGGAGGGTGGGCTCCTCAAATACTACTCATCCATATTCCATAGAAGAGGAGTCTGGAGGCTGAATAGTTTGAATCAAATCAAACAAAATGGCTGAGCCTTTTGATTGGTTACACAACCTTAACCCTTTGCCTTACCAAAGAGACTACAAAACTTTTAGGGCAACAGGGTCAAGGTGTTGATTTGTTTCAACAAAAAGTAACACACACAAAAGGCAAAGAAGGCAAAGGCTTCTTCTAAAAACTTCCATTAAAAACTACACAGCACTGTAGAGTCAGCAGTCATTACTACCCTTAAGCGTCAACTCATGAATGTGCACAAGGACGGCACAAGCACAAAGGCTCCATTGTTTATAGACCTCACTAAAGCATTTAACAATCAGAGTGAGTGGACCTCAACATGGGCATCTCTCGGAACAGAACAAATTCTCGCAATGGAAAAAAAAAAAAAAAAAAGCCAATTAATTGCTCGCTCTGCGTCCAACACAAATGTGCAGGCACACAGATGGTTGGACTGCTTGCAGATCATAAAGCAGACACTACATCCGAGAGCGCCACCCCCCTCCCACCACCACCACCACCAAAAATAAAGTCAAATAGAGTGCAATACAGACTCATAGCTCTATGAAGCAACCCAGCACAATTCCTTCCACTCACTCCCAGGTTAAAGCCCATCAGAGGCTGGGTGCTTAGGTTTCTGCTGTTGGCCACTAGATGGCAATACTGGATGACTATCGATTACAAACATTCCATCTGGTAGCACTAGCACACACAGCCGGAACCAGTGTGCGTCCTCTTAGACTTTGTCTGGACATCAATTCCATGACGTGGCATATTGCTGACATCCCAGTCACATTTGGTACAGCTTTCCAAAACATTTATTTTAAAAAATGCCATGCGGCAATTAAAAAAAATATATATACACTGTTTGGCTGATAGGAGGTAAACACCAATCGCTGAGCCACCTGGTTTGTCTAGTGCCCAGGTCTGGACCTCAATCGAGCCAGAGGCTCCTGGCTTGATGAGACGAAAGGTCCCACAGCACACACAAGGCACAGGATATAACCTGCCACTGCTCCAGGCCCACAACATCAAGGCTTTCAAACATCCACCGCTCTCTCTTTCGCTGATGGTGCTTTCACAGCAGATAACATCTATACAGGCAGGAAGGCAGGAGGCAGGCAATAAAAAGGGCAACTCCAGCAGACCCAGGAGAGCAGAGTAAGAGAAAGAGAAAGAGACAGAGAGAGAGAGAGTGAGAGAGGATGAAACAGAAAGAAAGAAAGAAAGAAAGAAAGAAAGAAAGAGAGGAAGAAAGAAAAAAAGAAATAGGAAGATGCAAAACCAAAGTTCAAACAAAGAACAAAGAGAGAATGTTGCTGTCTAAAGTCATTGAGTAAACACTGAGGAACACCCAAGTGGATAGCTGAGTAGATGTTCTTGAGAAATACGAGGAGCCAAACGGCACAATGCAAATAAAACACAGAGCCAAAGGTTGCATCATGCCACAGCTTAAAGGCCCAAATGTACGTGTACACACACATGAAGGAAGGAGTTAATTTTTCACATACAGTAACCCAGGTCTCCCTGTTTGACAGGGCAGGACTACCATGTGAGCAAAGACTCATGAGGCTGCTGTGGTCTGGTCACAGGTGTTAACGAGGCCCGGTGCCGAAGCGGCACCTCACCTGAGTGTGCACCAGCCTCGTGACTCAGCACAACAAGCTTATTTACACCATTACAGCTTCTCCTTGGTGCTGGAGCGACTGCTCTGCAGCAGCAGGGTTCCTTCATGTGAGGCTCATGTTTGCACAGCGGGTTTCCTCTCCGGGCCCCCAATCACAGACGGCCTCCGGCCACGGAACCTTCAGGTGTGTCAACATTGAGCTGCGATCGCTCAAGGACGCCTCCATTGGGTCACCGGGTTTGCAACTCTCTGGCTGAAGGAGATGTTTAAGTCGAACTTTTAGTAGTTGAGTTCTGTTCATCTTTTTTTTTTCCGCCTCTTATATCCACAATGAGACAGGATGCCACTACTTGGTGGTGTGTTGATGTGTGTGTTTGCATGTCATCACTGTGTGTAGTTATGTGTGTGTTGGCCATGTATGTGGTTGTGATATGTGTCTGAGTCACTGTGGTGTGTGAGAGAGAGAAAACTCACCATGGCTTGTGGTGTGTTGGGCACTGACCCTCTCTACTCGGGCTCCTTCTCTCCTCCCACTGCACAGCTCTGGTATGGTAGCAGCGGCCTCACCTGCACAACACCACCAACCACACACACACACACACACACACACACACACACACACACACACACACACACAGAAGATAAACACTCCAATGCTTCAGGTAGTACTCACATACACATTAGAAGAAAACACTGAGTAAATGCATCATACGGACGGATTCAATATAGCCTCCTGTTTACACACCATTTACCCTATGTCTTGTTATTGTTTATTGCCATGTTATGCAATTTGAAAAGCTTCCATTTCGAACTTGGACTTGGCCCTTATTGTTTCCTGATCTAAACATAAACATTTTGCTCTAGCTGTGAGGCATACGCACACAGCAACAGTAGGCTGTGAATGGGGGTGGACACATGTTGGATAACCTGCAAGTCAATGAGGGAGACCGTCCAGACAGCCGTCAGCACAGGCCAATTCCAGAATCCAAATTAAGCACAGACTACTATCCGGCATGGGCAGGGCATGACTGGATATACAAACACACCACACACCCACACACACCCACACACACCCACACACACACACACACACACACACACACACACACACACACACACACACACACACACACACACACACACACACACACACACACACACACACACACACACACACACACACACCATGGGGACAAACAGTCAAGTTCAGCCGGGCCCTAGACTACCCTACCCAACCCAGCAGCCACTGTGATCCTATTATGGGCTAAGTGGTAATTTACTGGAACAGGAAAGCAAAACTTTCTCCTGAAGACAGAAGATTTGGATGGGGTGGCTCTGTGTGTGTGAATGTGAGAGTGTTAGTGTGTTGTTAGTGTGTGTGTGTGTATGGGTGGGTATGAGAGAGAGAGGAAGAGAGAGAGCACATGTGCAGGGTGCAGGTGGACAGGTGGTTTTTAGGAAGCAGCACCCAAGAGCAGAAGAGGGAAAAACAGGGACTTTACAAACACACACACAGTGCAATTAAATAACAACTAAATTGATTTATCACCAATTGTGACTTCCAATGATTATTAACACAATATATAACAAAAATGATTATTATTTTTCTGTATTCCTTTAAGCAATAATATTGTTTGGTCTCGAGTCATAAATCCAGCACACCCCTTTACAGTGGTAACTGCTGTACACTATTATATTATACGATTTTGGATATCAATATTGATCAAAATAATTCATCATTTTGCAATAATTGAGGAGGCCTAACATACACATACTCTACATTCTCTACGCATGTTCCTAACTAGCAGTATAGCAGGCCATTCACAGCAATCTATGGAGCCCTAATGAAGCCTATATTCAAATTCTATGATATAGATGCAAATATTAGCTGCTGCTCTATTAGTGGTTACCCTAACTCTAAACACATACACACACTCAAGATGAAACCTGTGCCTGCTCACAGTGCAAAGTTTATTAAAAGACCTATGCATACAAGTCATGTGAACCACCATACCAAAGATAATGCAACACCACTACATGGCTCACTGAACAGAGCAATACTTCATGATGTCGACTGACTAATTACAGAAAATCTTTGTTAGGATAATTGCAGTTGATAGGATAATGTCATGTTTTCATGAAGTGATTTATATTAAGACGTTTGAATGGCTTAGAGAGCCCAATAATATCAAATGGGACCATAAAATCCTATCAATCATCTGCAACTGTAACAATGCTTCCTGGTTCTGTGGATACACACATACTAATCCTGAATACCTCCTTTGACATTAGGCTTCCCATATTCGACACACAGACAACTTGTCATAAGGAGCATTTAGAGCTATGGCTGAGAAACACACATTAATCCTAGTTTGTTTTCAGTGCATGCGTCATATCAGTGTGATCTATGTCAGTGTCAATGATTTGCAAAGCTGAGTGGGTGTGTGTGCACATGTTGCAGTATCGCTTGTTGAAAGAAACACTTAGGCTACATTTTCTGATGGTTTCACTTTGACTGTCCAATGTTATTGCTATGGAAGGACAAGCCAATGTCCATGACTTGTTGAGCAACTGCTTTGAGAGTTTAAATAAGTTCTGTCTGTGTGAACCTACAGGCGATCATAGAATTTGAGGCTTCCTTAGGTCTCCTTTGATTACTATGAATGGGCTACTTTACTGCTAGTGAAGAACATGCATGTGTCCTGCCTCTATGCAAGGCAGAGCGTGTTCAATCTTGCAACATGTTAATCTGATCTTGAGGCAGCGCCTGCATCAGCTTGTGGCTCCGTTCAAAAGAATGTACAATAAGAACGTAGTGAATCCGGAGCCTTTGCCAGCATTGCTAAGGAAATGACCACGCAACAATGAAATGACTTCCATATCCAAGGCTTCCGGCCACAGCACAGGCGCTGTAGTGTACAACAGAGTTGTGGTCAGTGCCTGGTCAAACATTCACAACAATGACAAGTCCATTTTCCCTGTCTTCTCAGGTGGAGCCCCTTTACACCCAGGCGTCCATAACTGTAACATCTAAACATCACATGGCATCACTACATTCAATGGCAATATATGCTATATGCTTGCAAACTAGAGAAAATAAATACAGAGCATGTAGCCAAAACTTTGGACCACAGGCTCCGACATCTGTACTTTATGTGGTGGCCAAAGTAGCCATGTTTCAAAGCAGTCAAATCTGAACCATTGTTTGCCGAGAACAAACGTAATAACATTTGCGATTTTCAAATCTAACCGCGTGTTAAATGACCAAAAAGGTACTCAATTACTCAGTCAGGTCCTCGACTAAGTAACAAACGTAATAACATTTGCGATTTTCAAATCTAACCGCGTGTTAAATGACCAAAAGGTACTCAATTACTCAGTCAGGTCCTCGACTAAGTAACAAACGTAATAACATTTGCGATTTTCAAATCTAACCGCTGTTAAATGACCAAAGGTACTCAATTACTCAGTCAGGTCCTCGACTAAGTAACAAACGTAATAACATTTGCGATTTTCAAATCTAACCGCGTGTTAAATGACCAAAAAGGTACTCAATTACTCAGTCAGGTCCTCGACTAAGTAAAGGGCGATGACATGCCAGACCTCAGAGTAGGCATGATGCACACAGAAGTTTAAAAGTTAACATCCAAGATGCTATAAAATATCCACACAATAACATAAGGTGGGCCAAACAGACCGAGTAAAGGCCGCAAACTGCTGCCTTGAATGAATGTGCTCAAGCTGTCTTTTTCCCTTGTGCTGAACGTCCCTATGCTCTGTCTATCCCCTGACACACCCCCTTCTGAACAAGCTGTGCCAAAGGAAAGAAAAGCTCTGTTAGCATTTCAAACTACCACCGCAGAAATGCTACTCTCATGCGACCCATCCCCTGGTGAGTGGCTGATGTTTCTTACCAAGTTTCGAGACCCAGTGCTGTATAGTGTGTCCTACAGATAAAAGTTAGCTCAGGCAAAAATTACCAAAAAAAAATCTCTGGGCTTTTCCCTTGCTGAGAGACAGAGGGCTGCTAGTTCACTACCAAAGTGGCAACTCACTCCTCCCCTACCCAGCTCCTATTAGAATCAAGGCTGTGACGTGTCTCACTGGTGCTTGCTTGCTCACTTGCGCTCTCTCTCTTTCTTTCGTGCGCGCATGCACACGTTCTCACTCACACACCCACACACACTTTATACTCATTCCACACGCTGATAAGAAAATACTTTCACTTCCAGAGCATGATATTTATCATTAAATGAGCTTCATGTTCATTCAGCTGCTCATCAAGGACCCAAATGAAAAATGCATGCAGGCTAACTGATACTGTAGCCTAAAGATGCACATAAACTGTTGTTCAAAGATGCACAACTCTGACAGGCCAGAAACTGAAATGCATGATTTCTCAAAAGCACGATTTCTCAAACCTCAGCAACGATTTTGAACTACTACTGAGGAAGAAAGCTAGATATAAAAGGCCATCATTTTTTCTACACCAAGACACAGATTTGACTGCAGGTACCCAACCATAGCTGAGATTCCTTTATCTGCACTTTTCTGTGGTACCAGGCAGGTCCGTGCTTGCAAGACCTTATTTGACTCCCAACACACCACAGTAGGTATAAGACTCCCACAAGCACTCATTTCACAGTGTGTTTGGTTTATCTTTTTTAACACTGGAGTGAGTACAGTGCAACACCCTTGACTGTACACAGTTAGAGAGCCGAGGACGTGATAACTGTAAAATGGCCTTAGATTACAGAAAGTTCATTCATACCAGGCAACACTTTGTCTGTTATAACCGTAGATAATTGTGTATAATGAGCTGAATAACTCTTTTGTTAAAGGACATTTTCACTTCAAAGAACTTTAGAGGAGCCAAGGGGACTTTGACACCAGCTGTCCTAGGCCTACTCATTCTTTTGTGACGTCACCTGGCTCAAGGAGAGACTGAAGAAAGCACTAGCTTAATACCTTAGTTAGGATAACCTTTAAACACACTGCCAATGCAATCCAAGAGCAAAGTTGGAGTTTTACTGGTGAATTTGTGTTTTCTTTTAAACAGTGACCTACTACATTGATCTGCTGTGCAGTAAATAAGGTGTTCTATGTAGGTGACTCCAAGGAACGTGCTGTCAAAGTTATCTTGCCTGATCTTGCCGTAAACAACCCATTCTGGCATCTTCTGGATCGATGCGTATAAATCAGCTGATTAAGCGTTCCAGTGAAAGACCGAGAAATCCACAGTTCAATTTACCAAGATAAAGAAACGCTGGAATTAACACTCGCAAGCTTCAAGAGGTCTTCAAAATCAGCACCAATATTAAATTTGACTTAAGACAGAGACCCGACATCCCTGGCCAGAGGGCACGCCATCATTCATTTGGTCTCCTTCTGATGGTGCTGCCAATCAGCATAGCAGAAACACAGGTGAAAAGCAGCTCCTAGGCCAGAGAGCTCATTTTCACAATAACTAAAGGTCAAAACTAAAATCCCACACAAAGCCCACACAACACCGCAGTTGCTCATGGGGTTTGTTCCTGTTTAGAATGTCTATGACAAAAAGCAGAAGTCAGTGAATTATCGAGTGCCACATGTTGTTGTTTTTTTCTCTCGTTTCTGTGGTTGGGATTTACACTTGGTTTTCACTTCATTTTTCTAAAGAAGGCTTTGTTTTTGCCTGGTTTCACTTCTAGCATTTCTAATACTGGAGGTATCCTCTCACTGATGCAAATCTGGTAGCTGACACACCTCTGGAAGCCTCTCTGCCCTACCCTATTAAAGCATGATATGAAGTTGCAAAGTTCAATGCATGACAACATAACAATATTTTCACATGGACCCAAACAAGCCTTATCTGGTATACAATAACAGGATACAGAGTACAAGCTATTGGAATGTCAGTCACACACAGTAAATATTAGCTTATCCTACAATCAATGTGCAGATGGCAAGTAAGTGCACTTGCCTACAAAATATTTCCCTAATTAAAAGAACTACTGCGCATAAACTCAGAAATACTAATCTCTTGTCAAAATAAAGGCTACTCTCCTCCTTGTGCATTAAAATATAAATCCTCAGTATAATCACGTCATGCACAAACCTAGAAAATCTTTGCCATATTCTCTATACTATAGTTTAGTGAATACGATCACAAGTTACGTATGTCAGTAACTAACTTTTAGCTACTAGACCTAGATCCTGAGCGGGTGACCAGCGTCAGGGACAAAAGCTATTTTAAGTGCAGTCTGACCCGTAACATGATCGTTCTGCATCAATTAGACATTTCAGCCAGGGCTGCACAACAGGTTGCGCTGTCGAGATTGACACCGTGCAAAATGTTGCTAAAATTCATTTTAAACCTTAAAACGAGATTTCCTTCAATCGGCTATCCTTTCCCTCTTTGCATGCACATGGCAATAATGTGTTGTGAGATTCCTAAACAAACAGCCACGATTACAGTGTTGGCTATGTAACGCAGGATGCTTTATCCATAAGCTCTACCCCAGAACACAAGAGTTGTAGGGAAGCATCTGTTCTTTAATATTTCCTTTTGTGTAAAGGAATGCAGACGAGCGTTTTGATACTTCCATGATCGTGTTGTGGCCATAGTCAGTGCAGCTCTCTTAAAAGCAACACCATATCCCACAAGAATGTCCACTGAAAACAATTAGTAACTAACAAAGCTGCCGTAATTCGAAACCTTCCCACTGATGTTAACTGATCTCTAAAATACTGGAGTTATGAATTTAAGGCCCACTCAAACACTGGTGTGTAGTAACGGTGACAATGGGTTTACGAGCATTGTTTAGATATTGGCACGCTTCCACAATAGTTTAACGTTAAAATAGCTAACGTTATCTTGCTAATTTGACTAGCTGCAACATGTTGTTACTACTGAGCAAAAACTGTATTATCAACCAATGGGGAAAGTGATTTCCACTCATTGGTGTATATAATTCTGTTTAGTAGTCAACCATACCGCGAAACAACGGGAAGTCAGGAAAAGCACCAACATGCCGGGTGGAGGGCTATTCCACCAGAGTCTGCTGATCCATTATGCTAGGTGGCTAAGCTAGCTAAAATTCGTTAGCTGAATGTAGCAATGGTGGAAACCCTCGCTCATTCTCGTTAGTTAAAAACAAACGCCGAGATAACCACACGTGTCTTGCCAGTAACGTTATCATGTAACGTTAACAAGACTGACAAATGTGTATAATTACATTGTGAAATTACATAAAATGACATACAATTGAGCTACTCACTCAGAAAGAGTCAGCTGATACAACGGTGACTCAGTACACTCCACAACTTCCGCATTCACTTGCAATTACAACAAGTCTAGAAAAACGAAACCTGTATGTTTGACCAATAGCAAAGACGTATAATGCACTCCTTTAACGCTCTCTACCAATAGCACTCTATCCAGCTGGAGTCATGTGTCAGCTGTACGTGTAGCGATTCACGTACGGAGGCTGAATGGTAGGAACACACCCACACCAAAGCCAATCCCAAACCGATGTGAGCGGGAGAGCCCTTTGGTGAGATTCAGGCTGCGTTCACGCGCTCTCTGAGATTAAAAAGCGGAAAGCTCGCTTATGGTAAATGGTTAGCACATGTGTTGGGTAAACACACAAAATATATTTTTATGCAGGATAACTGTGTGATTATGCAACAAAATAATGATATTATTTTCAGTCGTGGCTAAACATGCATAGCGACCCTACATTTGCTGCCAGATGAATATCTGTTCCCAGTCTCGGGACACAAAACTACTCATTATGCCTATTTAGAAGCAAAGGCTATAGCTTAATTTAATTTAAAATGCAGTGCTTTGGTACTTTGGTATTTTTCTCAAAGTTATTGGTTTTGGGTGAATTTTCAAGTTGCTACCCACTCATCGGTCCCGAATCAAAGGAACGCACCATTGACCTGCTGGTACGGCTTCTCAGCCAATGGAAAATCACAGCGCGGCACAATCTGATCACATGCTTATGCGCTGCGTGGTGAGGTGGTCACATGAAGCAAGTCTCAGAAGTTTGCGTGAAGAGGGGGCATTTTCAAAATATAAAAGCATACAAACTCATCCGTTTTTCTTAAGTATTAGCAGAAGCTATGTAGAAGTATGGAATTTGCGATTTTAAAATTGCGTCAAATGCAAAAGTCCTATGCAACTCTTAGATGAAACAGAGAATCTGGCCGTGGCGTCTGTTCAGTGGGTTATAATACATTAATTCTTTAGCATTTAGTTTGCATACACATGCCTATACATAGACGGTTTAGGTAAGCAAACATAGGTATGGCCAGTTCTAGCATTCAGATTTTAAGGACACTAATTTTCTACAAAAACAAGAGTGAGAGTATGGCCTAGTGGTCTGATGGTAAAAGGCATAGTCGTGGGGTAAAATACACAAGGTCAAGATGTGCAGGGTGTGTTGAGGTTTAGTCAAAGCTGCTCGGTGTGTACTCTGATCTGATAGGCGTTGTGCTGGCTATTGGCTATGTGTAGCCTACGCGCAGATGTATATGTTAGCTGTAGTCGTCTGTACACCGTTGTTCGGCCGGTGCTATTTTCGTTTGATGGACTTCCCCCTTAATCGTCGCGTTAGTGTCTGACCTCATATGCTCTACCAGTGAACAGTTAGGGCAGTTGAGCTTTCAACATCACTCTGTGTGTTCAACATGCTCACTGGGTCAAAACTTTGACCCTCTCTGTGGGGTCTGAGAGCTCTCAATTTACATTAGCTGTCAAACTCAGAATATATAGTCATACAGGCGTTTGGTGCTACATAGGGAAGCAAAATGACCTATATTTTTACCTATATTTTGAATGCTACATACTTTGTATGGACACAATATGGCCAGTGCAAGAGATGATGGCCAATGAATTATAGGTTAAAAAACAAAGTTGCTGATGTATTGGAAGGCCAGTCTCATAAAAAGCTCACTTGCCTTTGTGTAGTATTGCACTTCCCTCTAGTGGCGGAATTGAAATAGTGTCCATTTTCTCATGCTAGAGTATGCAGCATGACACTGAAGTAAGCAGTACCTGCAAGCGGTTAGAACACAAAGTTCATATTGCTAGTTTCTTACATCTATTTAGTTGAGGGTCACACAGTTTAGCGATTATGAGAGAAGTTCAGCTCACAACCTGGTTTAATATCCAACACATCAGAAAATGTAATCAGTTCATAAATGAGTTGTAACACTACACAAAATATGCAGGCTTGGACTGCTGTGGACAGACTGGGCAGCTCAGATCTATGCAATTCATGGACCTATTCCATCCCCAAGATCTTCTGAAGGGAAGAGTTGAATAGGAAGCTTTACTAAAATAGACTGATTAAACGACCTCAATACCACTGCTGCCATTAACATTTTTTTCTTGCAGAAAACGACCTTAGGCCTAGCTTGTCATCCCAAATAAGGAAATAACGAGAATCAATATGCGACTGGACAGATGAGAAAGCCTGACAAACATCAGTGGGATGCAATGGGATAACAGCACCCTTTAGGAATCACCTACAGCAGGGGGGTGGGGTTAGGCAGAGGACAGGGGGGTGTTGACCCACAGACCAATCAACAGGGGGCCTTCAGACACTACTTATCTGTGGACGCATACCTCTGGCCAGTGCTCTGAACCATTCGGTGCCTCTTGACCGTTACAGGTGCCCACTGCTGTCCACATCATGGTGAGTTAGGGACCAATTCCTGAAATGACAGCATCTCTGGATACTCATCCTGGGAGATTTCAGCTCCTTCATTTATCTTTTCTCATGTGATGCAATAGTGATTTATAACATGAGAAGGCGTAAAAAAAGTTGATCTTCTAATGACTAGTTAATATTAATGCATATTAAGCATATTGATGTGGCAGCCTGTTAGTTTTTTAATACTGATTATAGTATTATCTAATAAAGGACAAGAAGGAATCTGTCATGGTATACCAGTCTCTTTTTTTCTATGATAATTGTCTTTAAAACCATTTTTTCTTCTGTTAGACTTCCTACACTGACAAGGGAGAAAAGGTAAGTAAGTTATCTGGAAATACACCGCAAGAATTCCTGTGATATTTATATTAATGTTTGAATCATACACTAGCTGTCAATTTCATTAAAATAATAATGACGGTGATATTTGTCAAATGCTACTTTAGCACGAGAGGGGCAGATTCCTAAGATTTCATCATTTGACCTTCTGGGTGGGCAATGCCAAACAGGTACCAGTTCATGCTGACTTTTGTAAAAATCAGTCAAAGACCATTTCATCATTAGAGATGGCAAAAACATGACTTAATGATTCATTAGAATTCCCATATGTTTCTAAATAAGTTTGGGGAAACATGTTGAAATAAATATTGCGAAATTATTGAGGTTGTGTCATCATCTGATGCAAGACTGTGTAAATTGTTGGCAGCCACCCAGTGTACAGGCATTTCAAGAAACTGGGTGGTATGAAAATAGATTGTGGTGTTATTCTTTGCTTAATAGGAAAGACTTTTGTGCAAATTCTTTGTGACAGTAAAATTTAAGCATACTTGATATCCTCTCCCTTGCTGAAATGTATGATGAAAGTAATTCAGTCTAAATTATCTGACTTGATGCTCTCTGCTCAGGCTGCTTTGTTCTACTGTGATAAGATGGGCTTTGAGCCGATGGCATACAAGGGCCTGGAGACTGGCAGCAGAGAAGTGGTGTCTCATGCCATAAAACAGGATAAGGTGTGTACTTCACAGGACCAATGTCCTGAGTCAAGTCAAGTCAAGTATCACATATCACTTACTGAGCTTATGCAAAGCAGATGTAATTTTTTTTTATCCATTTTTTTCCCCCACAGATTATATTTGTTTTTCAGTCCCCTCTAAATCCTGGGAATGAGGGTTCGTTTCTGCACTTTGATTTAAAAAAAAAAAAAAAACATTTTGGGTGCGTTTACTGAATGACCAGAAAATAACAGCTTGTAATTCTCTTCTCCTTAGAAATGGGAGAGCACATGATGAAACATGGTGATGGGGTGAAAGACATCGCTTTTCAGGTGGAGGACTGTGACTTCTTAGTCAAGGTAGTCTTTCATGCCATTCATACATAAATCGAAGGCCTTTTACTTGACGGATACACATTGGATACGTTTTTTTTCAGAACCAGTTTGAGAATAAACTACTGTATATCTTGTTCATTTATTTGTCCTGATACAAACTCACATGCACACACCATATTACACACCTAAAAGTGACCCTGTCCTGAGGTTTCAACTGTGACCTGTTACTTAAATATTTACAGACAGCTCAGGAAAGAGGCGCCATTATTGTACGAGAACCTTGGGTGGAGCAGGACACTTACGGAAAGGTCAAATACGCCATCATTCAAACAGTAAGGCACACTTGGGCAAACACACCACACCAAACTGTAACACTGAACAGAGGCGGAATGTAGTTATGATTAGGGTTGTTTGGGTATTTACCTGAAATGACGCTCATCATACTGTTTGTCTGCCTCCTTTCGCTGCCAGTATGGAGACACAACGCACACATTTGTAGAATACCTGACACCCTACAAAGGTCTTTTCCTGCCTGGCTACAAAGAGCCCCTCTTCTATGATCCTCTGCTCCCAAAACTGTGAGTGAAGCACTGACCCTGCACACCTGAAACCTGATTTTTTTTCCCACCTTGACAAAGAATCGATTTATTAATGAGTTTGCTGGAAGAAGTGATTAGTTAATTGGTAGAAGATGAAGCTGTTAAAGAATCATAACCTCTCACACAAAAGCCTGCACTGACTACATCTACCGAACCATTACACCCACCATTACTGCTATATTTATTTAGGCCACCAGGCGGACTCAGTTTCATTGACCACATTGTGGGGAACCAGCCAGATGACAGCATGGTGCCAATATCTGACTGGTGGGTATCTATCTCTCTCTCAATCTCTCTCTCTCTTTCTCGCTCTCTCTTTCAATCTACCCAGTTTATTATTTGTTTGAGTAATAGAACAAATGTCAAAAAAGATGTACTGACACAAGCAGTTTTTCTTCTTGTCCAACTCTTCATCCAGGTATCAGAAGTGCCTAATGTTTCACCGCTTCTGGTCCATAGACGACAAGCAGATCCATACACAGTACAGCTCACTCAGATCCATAGTTGTCACCAACTATGAGGAGACCATCAAGATGCCCATTAACGAGCCAGCCCCTGGGAAAAAGAAGTCACAAATTCAGGTGCAGTGCTTGAGTCCTCAGTACAGACATAGCAATAGGATTTAACTGGATAGGTGGTTTAACATAGACAAACATCCAGCAACTACAGTTCAAAATTCAGTTTCAACATTGAACTTTCTTTTCAACTCAGAAGCCCCTTTTCCCTCAGATATTCAAGCAATTAACTCTTTTTTAACTCTTTTAATTAATTTTTTGAGACATAGGTGTCAAAATGTTTTCCCATTAATTTGATAAAATCAAAAATCGGTTAGAACGACATAATTCTTTTTCCATCACATATGTCGCACTAACTTTTTGATGTGCATCATTTTAAAGCAAATCATCTTTTAGATGGAAAAAGGGCTGTAGTAGACTAATGTAAACCTCTTAGTTGTTGTCTCTTTAAGATATTTGACAAGTGTATAAATGCATGAACACACTTGTTCCAACAGGAATATGTGGATTATAATGGTGGCCCTGGAGTGCAGCACATTGCCCTGAACACATCCAACATCATTCAAACTGTGAGTCTGTCTATCTCAGCTTGCCTCAGACAACAATCACTTTAAATCTGTTATGACAGAACCAATGATTGACAGGTAGCCATCTTGCCTTTTCCCATAGTTAGACCTGACTTATGTTTTTTGTGTGGAGACAGATAGTGAACCTGAGGGCTCGGGGAATGGAGTTCCTCGCTGCACCTGACACTTACTATGAGACCCTTCGGGAGAAACTCAAGACGGCCAAAATCAAAGTGAAGGAGGACCTCAACACGCTGCAGGTGAGACATGGGAAAATGGTGCTGGGTAGAGTCTGTAACATTCACCGTGGCATTTTGGAATTTATGCATGCAGGCTCATAAACATACAGTGGCAATTTTATTTGGCTTACTTCTGCTTGATTTCCGTATTCACATGTTTATGGTCTGTGTTTGACTTGTTATCCTGTTTGTGATCAGGAGCTGAAAATCTTAGTTGATTATGATGACAAGGGCTACCTGCTTCAGATCTTCACCAAACCCGTGCAGGATCGACCTACCCTCTTCCTGGAGGTCATCCAAAGAAACAACCATTCTGTGAGTATTTCCGACATGCAGGGGAGACTTACAGGAAAATATCCTGGAACCACAACTAGAACACTGTACACCTATCCTGTACACTGTACACCTGAATTTATAAGTAGGAAGAAAACTATATATTGACAATTAGCTTTCTCTCTCACTCTCTCCGTCACTTGAATTCTTTAATTCTGTCCACTGTGCTATATTCGCCTGTAGAGGTCATCGGTCATAGATAAAAGAAATGTATCATGCATTCCAGACCCTCTGTCAAAGAGAGTGAGAGATCTGAATTTTCTTGTTTAACTTCACTCAGTGGAGCCTGGACTATGAAGTGCCACTGGCTCTTCTTTTTACACTAAGTGTTCACTGCCTGTCTGGACAGGCCTCCTTTTCTTGTTAAGAGGGGCACTTTAAGTTGTGTGTGTGTGTGTGTGTGTGTGTAAAGTGGAAGAAATGTCTGGAAGAGGAATTTTTTTAGAGACAACCACAATAAAGGACCTCCTCTTGAAGATTAAGAGGGAACTCAACATTTAAGGGTGTTGAAAAAGTGGTCAGGTTAGACGGTGAGGAATTTGTAACTAGGAGACAACATTGGCTTATTCTTGATCAGTGTATAGCAAGTGAGATAAAGAGTTATGAGGGAGGCTAGGAAACTAAAAACAAGTGTGAGTGTGGGCCTTTTTTTGTGTGTGGAGGGTGGGGATAATTTAGTGTAGTAGTCAACTTAGTAACATAAGACAGGACCATAATTTAGAAATGGATTGTTATTAAATTTGAAAAAAACATAGGTGTCATTATTCTTATTTGTGTGCCTTAAGGGAAGTTCAAATGTACGGTGATAACATGTCTAATCTTGTGCCTTTTCCAGGGCTTTGGGGCAGGAAATTTCAAATCCCTGTTTGAGGCCATTGAGAAAGACCAGGATGCCAGAGGCAATCTCACAGTGTTGACGCCACAAGGAAGTTCCAAGAAGTTCTACTGACCCGTCTAGTCTTACATATGCACAGTCTTTATTAAAAGTCTTAAAATATTTCACAAATATGTAGTTTAAATATGAAAGGGTAAAGGAACCTAAACAAATACAGTTAGACACAGCTAGCTTAAACACTGAATGGTTTCATATGTTGAAGGTTTGTTTGTTGCTTATTCAATCATTACATTCCCTCTCTGGTATAAAATTTGGACACAATTATCTCATCATATTGCCTTAATCTACAAAGCCACCAAAAATAGGATATTACCAGTTCTTCAACAAAATCACTCGCGTCACTTGCGTCTAGTAATAAGTAAAACAGCAATGTTAATATGTTTTTACTTTTATACTGACACAGATTGCCGTTGACCTCTGGACGTGATTTGGGATACAAAATGTACAGAACAGTCGAGGCAGACAAAAACAAAGTAGCTTGGCGTGGCCTTCGCAATTCTGGCAAAGCTTCAGACAAGTTGGCAAAATTAATAAATAACCAGAGACTCTGAATTCAATGCCCATGTTTTTCAATCAAACATCAAAGCCCATGGCATGATGCAATCACTCAGTTTAGTTTATAAATTATTTTTTAGTTTATTATTTATTTTAAAGAAATAAAAGACAGTGTGCAGATTATTTCAAAATAATTTATTTGCATATAATTGGAATGAAGCCAAGTTGATACATCTATGATGGCACCTGTAAGTTTCATAAAGATTTCATTCCAAAGATGAAGAAAACATTACATTTTCTCAGACCTGGACAAAATGGATAAATATATTAGTAAATAAATATATTAGTGACATATTACCATACTGAAATGTTCTATTATATATAAAATACAACACTTTATCTTAATTCTGTTTTTGTCTTTCTCTTTTGCAAAGTATTGAAAATATACTGGCAGATCCCTCCATTTTCAAAAGGGCCTGTGCTCTATTAGAAAAAAGGCAGTTTCAGCTCATTCTGTTTCAAAATGAAAAACAAAACAGAACAAAACAAACAAAAAACAAAACATTAAAACAAACAAAAGAGGACTAAAGTTAAAAATCACCCTAAATGTTCAGTGACATTTCATGGATTTAAGTGAACTTTCATTGTATTGGTAGCTACATAGTGCTTCGTTTGCTTTTGAGCTCTTCACTTGGGTTTCTTTTTTTCTTTTTTTTTTTCTACAAGCCAAAGTGCGATTGGTGATTTAGTCATTTTAAGACAGGTCATAAAACAAGACTACAGAGAGATGAAGTGGAAATTCACAGACACTGGGAAGTAAGCAGGCATATTTCTCACACAAGTCATTTGCATACATGAGAATTTGTTGTGTCCAAGGCACTGACTGACATCTTTTTTCTTTTAATGGCAAAAGTCCTGGACGATGAGCATAATGTGTCAATATCATCAAATATTCAACTCTTATGTCTAAAGGAACAAATACATCTTACATAACAGCAATATAGCAATGCAATTTCTACAAAGACTATCCTATGGTTTGCACACATGCAACATCTGGTTTCTTTGGCAAAGTATTACCAGTAAAAATGTTGATTAGCTTCAATTAATAGCTTTCCCTCCAACATTACTCTTTAGCATGACTTTGAGACTAGTGTAAAACTAAAACCCAGCCAGGCCTGACCAAATATCAACCACTGCCTATTCAAGTCACTGGTAACTTTAGCATCCGGTGATATCAATATACATTGCATCAACTGCAACCAATCATATCAAAAGGGACATTTCAGTTCACATACATTTGAACCTATTGTGAAGCACAGAATTTATTTCAAAGCAAACATAATGACATTGGTTGGGATTAGCCTCATTAGTAAGGAAATGTAAGTGCTGCATCTTCTCTCTACAGAAACACCTGGAGGCCAGTCTGAGATCAAGAGAATCACTGTTCACATTCTAGCAGTCTTTGTGTGCAAGGGTAAAATATGATAAAAACGATATTGGGAGAAAGAAAGAAAAAAAAATACCCAATAGACATCTATGCTTGAAACATTTCCAGTGTGTTTTATTGTAGTTTCTATTAAAATTTTTTTTTTTTTTTTTTTTTTTTTTTTTTTAAAGGGGGGAAATCTTGCTTTTTAACTAGGATTTAACTCCCTTTCAATCCAGGTCCAACTCTGGTGACGTGAGCAAGAATACTTTACCAGACTTGTCTTTACAGCAAATTGAAAGGCGCAGTATCAAGTTCCAACTTGCAGCCAAGTGTCAATGGCTTTCCTCTAATTATAATGACATTTACACACAAACATTACAAAAAAGCAAGAAATTGTGAAATGTCCCCTTAGTAAAAACAGATTGGTGAAAAACAAAAAAAAGGCACCTTTGGCAAGCTTGTATGCTGGTTAACTAGAGGACATTGAACTAAGTTGTAGCTTGGGGCTGTGTGGAATCGCGTTAGGCCTGTAACCTAGGTGTTCATCAATGTGTTCGGTAGGGGGTGTGATTATTAATCGTGACCCCTGTGAGTTTGTGCTCAGTGTTGTGTAAAGTGAGCGTACATCCAAATATAGCCCTTGGAGCTGAGGAAAGTAAAAACAGAAAGAAAATGAATGACCAAAAAATGACTAGCTTTTTTTTTCTATTTTCAGACCCTCCCACTTCGTTCAGTCAATTTGATTTTTAACATTGAACCCTTAAATACAGGGCAAAACAAACAAACAAACAAACAAATGGAAAATAACTATGGTAAAAATGGAAACAGCTGCCTTTTTTGAATTAACTAGCTCAATACCCAGAACTTAGTGACCTCTACACTCTCGACTGTAATTACCAAGGAAGAGGGATACAGGGGATAGCCTCACACTCTCTTAATAACACTCTTTCTTTCTCTCTCTCTCTCTCTCGGGTGTGAAAGAGAGGGGAGGAAGAAAAAAAAAAGCTGCATAAGTACCATTAAAGTACCACAGAGGCGACGGGATATTTGTGATTTCTAATCTGAGGTAGGCTGGAGACGGATACAAAAACTGAACATGGGCAGAACAAGCACCTTTGAATTACATCACAATGACATCATGGTTGCCAACGGCAACACTCAAGCAGAGAGAAGGGGAGAGAGGGGAGGTGCAGATAAGAATCCTGAGGCGTCTGAGGTCACGGATTGCTGGGGCATTCCAGTACGGATGAGCCTCTCTACTCACCGGTAGGGAAAACCGAAAATAAAAACCTTTCTTTGTGTGAAGAAACCCTAACGTCATACAGGTGGAATCAAACCATCTTTTCACACACAAGGTATTTGTGCCTCCTCCAGCATGAGGGTTGGTTCTTTCAAACTGGCTTGAAAATACACCCACACAGAAGCATGGGATAGACTTGTCATTGCCCAAGACACCTGGGGAGTTGTGTGCATTGAAAGCAATCATCCACTATAAACAATCCTTCCTTCCTTCCAGAGATACTCTGTTCATGGATACAGACTGCTTTGGTGTAATAGGTTGGGGGGGTGGTGGTAATCTAATTTGATGCGCATTATACACTACCAGCATAGTCCCTTGGCACTGGCTGTCCAGAGAGGTCACTGAGGATTTCTGGGACTTCTATTTATAATGCAGTGTAATCAATGCTTCCTGTAATTGTCAAACAAAAAGGCACAAAGCAAAAAAATAGAACAAAACACTTTTTTTCCCCCTTATGAGTTTTGACAAAGGTGTATTTCCAGCGCCTTTTGAGTTCCCGGTCACACCACCTGCATGTTTCATTCAAGAAATCGAAATGCAAACCAAAAATTTAACAAAAATTGACAATTGAAACGAAAAAAAAATGAAAAGCTGACAAGCTGAATGGCATGTCTGTTCAGACCTCATAGAGGTCTGTGGCTCAACCAATGGATAGACTATGAAATGAATGACAACAACTGGACCTGCGTGAGCTTTTCCACTCCTCTACGAGAGGCTGGACTGACTAAAGTACCTTCTAGTGTGGGAACCGACAGATGCCGGAGGAGGGTAATAAAAAAGTCGTTCTGAGGGAAGACGGGACGTGGAATTATTTGGAAGACATGTTATTATTTATTTTTTTTCTCCTTTCATGAGAGGCGGCTGATGAGTTTTGTCCATTTCCGGCTCTTGAGTAGCAGCGCGCAGCACACTGGGGACACACCAGGTTCTCATACACCAGACTCCTCCTCTGATCCTGTCCGGGAAAACAGAGCAGCAGAAGCAGCTTGCTTAGCCTGACTGAGGCACGTGATACACAAGTTAAACACACAGCTCTTCTCGGTAGTTTTTGGGCCAGTCAGTTTTCACGTCATTTCAATGTATAGTACAGTCAATCTGTCTTAAAACAGTTGGTGAAAAATATTAGTAAAAAAACAATAATAAAATAATAATAAATATAATATCTACAGCATTACAATGCAACTAATGCAGCTCAAGCTGAGCTCTGTACAGACATTTTCCTATGTGATGACACTATGTAAAGAAGACAGAAGAGTTAATTGAGTTACTAATGTAGTGTACTAATGTAATGTAATGTAATGTACTAATGTAATGTATTTCTTTGTAGTGTTGAGGTGTTGGGCTCACCCTGATTATGTAGTGTTTGGCAGTACAGGCAGATGTCTGTAGGCAGCTCAGGCCCGTGGCTGTGGTGCCCCCTGCAGCGGTGTCCGTCGGTGGCGGGGCCCATGGGCTCCAGGAGCTGGGGCTCTGAGTGTGCCTGCTGCACGCGTTTCTGCCACACCACGTGAGCGCCGGCACAGCACGGCCACTCGCCCATGCCCGCCGAGTCCAAGATGAGGGGCACGGGCAGCAGGGCGGCGGTGGGCATGTCTGGTGGCGGCGGCGGCGGTGGCGGGCAGCAGTAGCCAGTGGCGTGGGGGCCCTGGCCATAGTGAATGTGGATGCTGCAGTCATCCTGCAGATCCAGGTTCTGGTGAAAGCGCACAGTGGGCAGTGCCGTGGCAGAAGCGTCCAGCCCACAGCTGCCCATCGTTCGCCAGTGCTGCCGCCCCGGCGGGCCTTGGTGGCAGCAGGGAGGAGGGGCAGGGGTGGGCATTGGCACAGAGGTTGACGCCAGCAGGCCCGAGGGAGCCAAGGTGGGGTCCAGGTCCTTGTCCCCCTGCCCGTCTGACCCCCCGTGGCTTGACCTGTCTGAGTGGCCCATCTTGGGGCACTGGCAGGAGGGGTGTGCGAGCGGGCACGAGGGCGAGTCTTTGTCCGCAACAGGAACAGGGCCACTGCTGACCGTGGCTGCTGCACCGAGCTCCTCGTCGGAGCCTCGGCCCGGCCCCGGCCCCGGCCCCTGCCCGTGCTCGTCATCGTAGTAGTGGTGCCTGTGTCTGTGGTAGTGCACGTGGCTGAAGACAGCAGGGGGCACCGGCGGAAGCAGCTCATCAATGCAGCCACCGCCGCCGGTTCCCCGGTTCATGACGGAGTCCAGGGAGCGCGGACGGGCCCCCTCGAAGCTGTCCCGGCGATGCCCGCGGCCCGGCCGGTACACGAAGGGATCGTAGTCACTGCTGAGCGAGCTGCGGAAGGTGGACCAGCTGCCATAGACGCCCTGCAGGCTGACGTCGGTGCAGTTGAGGACGGAGTCGCTGGACGAGCCGTGGCACGGGCCCGAGCTGGAGTCGCTGGCCGGCCCGTCCGCAAGGTAGCCGCTGCGCTCCGTCCGGTAGCTGCCGCCCGAGCAGCTCCCGTCATCCTGCCTGCTGTGGGCTGCGGCGCCGCCAGAGCGGACCTGCTGGCCGCTGCCACCAGCCCCACTCAGCACGTGTTGTGTCCGTGACCCAGATGTACAACGGTACGAGTAGCAGGAGCGCCTTGGTGGCGGCCCATACAGGGACGACGCACCCAGATGCCCTGCGCTCCGGCACATACCCCCCGCTGTCCTGTGTGTGCGCCCACTGCCACCGCTGATGTGGTGACCCTCAGGTGCCAGCTGGTAGCTGCAGCCGGGGCCCAGAGGCCGGCAACGGAGCATCCGTGGGTGGAGGGGAGGAGAGCCCCGGTAGTGTCCCAGCGGGGGGTAAGGGCCTGAGTGCCCGCTGCGGTGATAAGTGGGTCGTAGGGAGAAGGGGATGGCATGCTGCGGGTAGCTGTGGGGACCGGGGTAAGGATGGGGGTGCGGGTGCAAGAAGGCCTGGCTGTGCTCGGGGGGAGGCTGCATGCGGCTCCTTGAGGGCATCCGGGAGGCAGCCATCTCTGCACCTACACAAGGAAAACACAAGCTCAAATCCACCCCAGCTTAGGCACAGTACAGGCACAGATTTCCTCTGGAAACTTATTTTAACCTTTTTCACTGATAACACAAACCAAAATCCCATCGATCATGCAACTGCTCTGTTTTTGTTGCATTTTTGTCATCAAATGCTTGAAGGGCGGGTATGACATCTTTTCTAAGACCAGTTTAGCTGAAATCACTTAAAATCTCAATCACTCAAAATCTTAATTAATGAAATTCCTTGATATCAAAATAAAAAAACAGCAACCAGTGCAATGGGCAGGGCTGTAAAAACCCCATCCAATCATCAGAAGGTTGCACACACATGCATTCAGAAAAAAAGTTGACAAATGACTGTCCAATCACTGATGGGGAAACAAACGCAGTGAAGACGTTACCCATGATGTTGTGCATGCAGAGAGGACAGGTGCGATGCTGCAGCAACCAGGGGTCCACACACTCCTTATGAAATTCATGGGCACAGGAGATGATCCTTAGATCCTGCAGCACAGAGATGAAGACATATCGCTTAAGCATATTTACTCTTTTGCATCGTGTCAGGATCCTGTTAGTAATGTCAGGAATTATTTCAGATATTGACCAGACAATACACATGCATATAATAATGTGCTGACATTTTAATGAACACATCCTGTAGATTTGTACAACAGCTGGACATTTGTTTTTTTCAGTTGTTCTTGAAATTGTTCAATTTCATGTGCTTGACCTTCTATAATTATTGGTTTTATGCTTCAATAACCTGTTGCTTTGTTCTCGTTTCTGTTAAACACATTAAATTGCCTTCATTTATGAACACACAAAGTTGCTTTGTCTTACATTTTTGGCTGTCATTTTTGAAGCATCGTGGTTTCATTTTTAAAGCAGATGTCAATGTTAAAAGTGTACCTAAAAGGTCTGCACAGTGCAGTGCATTCTTTATTGGACTGGGGACCCCTCTCATGATGTAGGAAAATCACAACACAAATTTAACACAAATTTAACCATACAGGCTTATATCCATTTGTTCTTTTAGATGCTAGATGCTAGTTTGTAGCAAACTTTTCCAGGGACCCCCAGGCAATTCACTGCGGACCCCTGGGGTCCACGGAGAACCACTGCTTTAGTGCATGTCACACTGAGGGCATAGAAACTGCCGTCAGACTGCTGAATAGGCTACATAACAGGTTGTATAACAAGGTTATGCCTCAGAATTTGAATCTAATCTGCCATGAACGATTGTGTAGTATTGTATATGGTGAATACCTGGTGAGTATTAAAGTGAGGTATATCAACAATCATACTTGGAGACGATTGCTAATTTACATGGTAACTCATCAAAGAATTCAAATGAGCACAGGATTAATTTATTACACTGTTTTAACTGAAAGATGAGATGAACAGGATATTTCAGTGGGAAATCTATGTCTGACTGCACAATTGCAGTCACGAGGCTTACATGTAATCAACTATCTTTCAATTGACCAGTACATCAACACCCCGCCTCTATCTCAAAAGCCTAACCTGCCCATCCAGAAACTCCTCGAGGCAGATAGCGCAGACAGGGCTGGAGTTGGAGCTGCTGCCAGACCCCCGGGTCCCATGGTGGCGCTGTGACCCCGAGCAGCCCTGGGAGCTGTAGGTGCGCGTCTCCAGTCGGCTGATGGCACGCACCGTCTGCTGATGCACCGAGTCCTGAACAATGACAAACGAACAGGGATCAGGCCCAAGACATCTCACTGCTATGATGATTGTGGTTCTCAATCAGCAGTGCGGAGATTCTCTAAATTATGCTGTCTTAACAAAAAAACTCTCTAAAATGTCCCTGAAAAATACAGTCTGATGTTCAAAGTTGCAAATAATCAAGGGAAAACAATGATATGAAGGAGGAGAAATAAGTGAGGCCTTACCCAGGTTCTGTTGGACTTGCAGCGGTAGCGGAAGGCAAAGATCATGACAATAGCCAGCACGGCCAGGACCACAGTGAGCAGGACGACAACATCATAGTGGGGCTGGGGAAAAGGGGAGAAAGGGAGGACGGGGGGGAAGAGATAGAGAGAGAGAGAGGGAGGAAGAATGCTATGAGAACAACATGGAGATTGTTGAGGAAAGAATGCAGCCTCAAACCCTTCAGGGCAGTCTGTGATCATAAAGAAAAAACTGAAAAACGTGCATTCCTTTCGCATGCATGACTGGATCTAAAACACACATCAGGAAATGATTGTGACTATTGGGGGGGTGAACATGAAGTGTTTACAAAACCAATAGGGAGCCAAATTTGTACATGATGTCCCCTGGTGAGTTTGCAGTGTGGTGTGAAGTGCTCCTCTCCTCACCCATTTCGGGACCTCTACCATGACCTCGATCTGGACATTGGCCTCCTCATTCTTGTTCACCAGGCCCATGAGTTCCTCGGCGTTGCTGGCGCGGACCAGAACCACGGGCCGGGTCAGAAAGCCAGCGTTCTGCAGCTGCGGGGCAAAACACAGAGGAACGGAAGGACAAAATTACACAAGTTTCCACTAAATGGTCTGTACACTCGGCATGGGAGCGCATGGCCCTCTGTGCCCTCAAATTTGTCTTGATTACAGTTTTGGCCACAATCTTACAAGGCTACTAAATGCATATGGACAAACTCCAGTCAGAACACAGGCCTCGAAGAACAATTAAATGTCCAAGAGTACATCTGCAAACAGGTCTAATCAAGCAAGGCGTAAAGTTTTAAGTAGAGTCATTTGAATCAACTTAAATTTCAAGAAATGCCTTAATTTAATGTAGACTGTATTTTATAGTTATGTCATCACTGACGAACATCAGTAAACTTTTAACTTTAATTTAGAGTATGTTGGCATATGGTCCTGTGTGTCTGGAAGCACTCACCTCTTTTTCAGCATCGGCATGATCAGTGATATCAAAGATTACAGCCTGAGCTCCTCTCTCCAGAGCCAGTCGAGCCTAAAGGACACAGAATGAGAGTGAGATGTTAGGCTTAAAAGTTATTACCATTCACATTTGAATGGTCTTTATCGTTATTATGTACAATAAAACTGAATGCCAACCTTTTAGTGCAATTACAGAGAACTTGAATAAATTAAATATACTAAAACACTAACACACACACACACAAAACAATTTGCCACATTTAGCTTTTATTACCCAGCATACTCATATGTGCTTGATAGTAGTTTTAAAAATGGTCTGCCAGAAGTACATAAATCTTGTCAATATGTCCAAAAGCTACTCTGATAGGTCAGACTACCTGGAGGGGGATGACCACTAGGTGGCTCTCTCGTCCAATTGCAACACAGGATACATCAGGTTAATACACAATCTCATTTTGAGGATAAGAAAGAACAGCAATTTCAGCCATTTTTCTTCAAAAGCAGAGTGAGAGAGTAGGAAAGAGGGAGGAAGAGTTTGTGTGCGTGTGTGTGTGTGTGTGTGAGAGAGTGAGTGAGTGAGTGAGTGAGTAAGAGAGAGAAAATACATAAAAGCCACACTATAATTTGTTTCAGCTTTTGAACTAATGGACTTGTATTACCATCCTGAAAATGTCACCTTCAAGGCAGAGGAAAACATTTGAATGAATGGATTTAGTATGGGGAACGGGGATGGCAAAA
Source organism: Tenualosa thibaudeaui (assembly GCA_027481765.1). NCBI lineage: Eukaryota > Metazoa > Chordata > Actinopteri > Clupeiformes > Clupeidae > Tenualosa > Tenualosa thibaudeaui. The sequence goes on along the minus strand of JAIFZK010000009.1, from coordinate 9,334,904 downwards.
CCTTTGCTTGCCATCAGTATTTCAACACACACTGTTTAAAGGTTGACATTTCCTCCGGGCACACATCCAACGTTTTAATTTAATAAAGCCAAGAATTTCAAAAGGTGCTCACTTAGGTCAAATCACCACCAAACCATGTTAACAACAGCCTAGAGCTATGAGCAGCCATGGAATAGAAACACACACAGACACACACACACACACAAACACACAATTGTGCACTTCACTTCTTCACATATCCACAAGAATACATATGCACACACCCACAAACATGCACGCACACACACACACACACACAGGTGAAAAGATCAGTTAGCACATCCATTAATCACCGGTTAATGAGAAAACCCCTTGGAGGAACGGCACCATTGAACTCAGATCACATTTTAACACTTCAAAACACAACAAGGGAGAGTTAATACATGACTAAAACATTTAGTTTCCCTCCACTGTGCATACAAACACACAGAGCCTGCCTCACTTTCCTTCCTGTGCATGTGTATATAATAGGCCAAGTGCTCTCTGAATTTGTTTCAAAGAACCTCTAAGTGCGCGCTAGTGTTCATGTGAGTGAATGAGTGTGCGTTTGCCTGTGAGTGTGTGCTTGTGTGTGTGTCTGTGTGCGTGCATATGTGTGGTATGTGTGTGCACATACATCCCTCTGTGCTCCCTGGCACGTATGCCTTTGTATGAGAGAGTTTGCACACATACAGGATTGTGATTTCTTAATGCATAGGTTAGTGTTTCACATACAGCACAGGATTCAAAGGTCACTTTGTCTTAAGTCAGAAGAGGGTTAGAGGGTTAGAGAGAGAGAGAGAGAGAGAGAGCTTACATCACTGCAGCTCTCCTAGAGATGTGTGGAAAGTAATGCTATCTCAAGCTCAAGGCAACTAATTGATTACACAACACACCATAGACTATAAGTTGTGAAATTCTTTACAGCTCATTATGACAGTGAATGTGATTGAATGTGTGTGTGTTTGTGGTGCCTATGAGTGTTTGTGTGTGACACTAAAAGTTGCTAGTGGTCCTGACTTAAAACATCATGAAAACTGAAGGAGCTCACTAGACAACCTTTGTTTCATTCTGCCACTGCATGAATAAGGAACCCAGCAAGGACAACAGACTACGGCATTACAATGGCTGAATCAGGCTATTAACCATTATATGTACAGATAATACACACATTCACTTAGAGCTGCTCTTCACAAAAGCCAAGGAATGGCAATGTTGGGTGTTGGTTGGGGCAGTGTCACTCCAGTTCGGCACGGCCTTTTCTCACAAGATCATTTCAACAGACTCGCTCCTACAGAGGTGACAAATTAGAAGTACTTCCAAAATGTCCCCTCCAGGCTACCGTAAACTTCTGCCCCAGTCACTATCATCAAGCTGGAGGCGGAACAGCCGCCTAAGCCAGCAGGCACAGAGGAACAAAGAGACTTCAGAAATGACTTTTACACACAAACATGCACGCACACACACACACGCACACACACACACAAAACAGGAGCAACACCTGACAAGCATACCAATATGAGAACACAAACACCTGCTCTACACTTAAAAAAAAAATAGTTCAGGTGACAAAGTAAAAGTGCAAATCTTCCCACTTCCCTACCGAACACCTTTGCGCTTTAGAAGGAGGGTTGTTTCAAGCCTTGGCTGAGACAAAATAATAAAAGAAACTCTCTCTGTCTCTTGTCTCCTCTCCCTAAGCCACACCACCCATTTATCAAAGCCCATTTTTTTGGTGAAGTGCAGAAAAGCCAAACCCATCCTCAAGAAGGCAAAATGTCTAAAGGGTCAGCCACAGGTTGTACCGAGCACACGCGGCAAAGTTAATAGACAGCTGCCGCTCGGAACAGCTCCCCGCGTCGAAGCCATGTCTATTTAAGTCAGCTGCCTAAGCAGGAGGGGGGTGCGAGTAAAGTTAGTGGTGGTCAGAACGGCCGGCCGTCTGCTGGCTGTCTGCTGGCTGCCTGCTGCTGCTGCTGCCTCTGGAGCAGTCTCGCTGTGCGGTGCTGCAGCTACGGCGGGGAACATTAAACTGGTTAATGACAGGGTCCAGGGCCACAGGCCTGCGGGGTGCAGGGAAGGCAAAAGAAAGCCTCGCTCCAGCTTTCTCCACTACCCCTCCCCAACCTCTCCGCTTCCCTCCCCCATCCAAAGCCTGGGGCTCAGGCACGTTGCCCAGTCAAGCTGCTGCAGACTTTCACTGCTGGGGGAGAGACAGGTGCAGTTTGGCCCCCACAGGGATTTTTACTTGACTCTGCGGAGCTGTTCTAAGCTGCATAGTTGAGTGAGCGAAGCTACTCAGATGGTTGAGTTTCTGCTTGGACAGTATAGAAGTACAGTATTGTCATATAAAGGCTGTCAGAGTAAAAGTGAAAAATTCAAACAGGAGTGTGTGTGTGTGTCTACATCCATGATTTGACTGCTCATAAAGATCACTAGCATGTGTGTGTTCTGCAGGTGTGAGAAGACTTGAGTGCATGTTGCCTGCACTCAACTGACTGACTGACTGGCTGGCTGAAGGAGGAAGGGGAGTGGCTGCCTGAAGCGCTGATTACTCTTTGCCTCTCTTTGATGTGGAGACGCCAGGAGCTGTGTGGAAGGTAATGATAGAGACGTGTGTGTGTGTTTGCGTGTGTGTTGGCAGGGCAGAAACTCCCAGTCACTCTGCATATGTTTCCTCTACCCCAACTATCACTATCGTCTCACACAAAATCACACCGTGCAGCGACTACCTCACGCATGCTCTGCTAATGAGCGAATCTTGAAGGCCAAGTTCACCCAAAAAGACCTCATATCATTCCAGTACAAACACGCACATTGCCATTTAGGGAATTGTAGTTTATTTTGCGAAGTCCAGGAGGCACTTGTGTATTCAGTAGCACTGGACTGTGACTGATTTTCTCATCTACCAGAATGACTACAAGTACTTCAGACAGCTCATGCACCATAGTTCTCTGGAAATCTTCCTCTCCATTTGTGAAAATGGTTTCAATATGGCCGATGAGACAAAGTTTTTTTGTCAAAACAAAAGTCCTCCTTTCAAGTGTCTTTATTCGGTGACGTCTTGTATGAAGAATTTACAACTACTGTCCTCTGTCATTTTATAGAAAAGAACTCTTCCATAAAAATACCACAACAAAGGGGCACAAGATGAATCTGGAGGAACCCAGACAAACCTGCAGGTCTGTCTAGAGCCATGAAAACCCAGAGGCCAATCAGAACTGCATAAGCAGCATGGGGTGAGCTTTATATGATGACAGACAGAGCAGTATAACCAATGATGGAGCCATTGATGAGCCAATGATAAACTATTTCCTTCCAATTCAGAAAACAATTGAATTTAAAAATATTTCAGATAAATAGGTGAAATGTAATAGAATTGCAATTCAATTTAACTTAAATCTCCAAGGCAGTCATGTTGCTGATGGAAAGGAAAAGTGGATAAGTTGAATATTAAATCAGGGTCAACTCACAAGATTTCATTTTGGGGTTGAAACTGTCATCACTGGATTAGAAAAAAGAAGAAACCTCCTCCTTTCAAGTCTCCTCGTTCCGTCTCCCTCCCCACCTCCTCCCTTTTTCTCTCCCTCCGTCTGTTCCCTTCCTCACACTTCTTTCCCACTCCTTCTTTAAGCCCCTACATTCCTTTGCTTACTCACCCAGTACTCCAGGGTTTCTTAAACTCCATTGAGCCGGGGACCCCTCATGGAGCAGAATTTTTTTTCAAGGACCCCTCATAATCACAACAAAAATGTAACCATATAAGATTATAGCCATTTTATAGCCTCTTATTCTAAAAACATATTTTGCTAATACCACTACACTTTTAAATAGGCATGCTATTGCATTTGCCAAAACTACAGGAACACAGGTTTTAAAAGAACTGATTTTTTGTCAAATATAGGCTTACTGTGTAAAAAAAAATAAAAAAAATACACACACATAGTGTATATATATATATATTTACATAGTAAGCCTAGATTTGACAAAAAATCAGTTCTTTTAAAACCTGTGTTCCTGTAGTTTTGCCAAATGCAATAGCATGCCTATTTAAAAGTGTTGTGGTGGTATTAGCAAAATATATACTATTTTTTTCACATAAATAATAATAACCAATGTTTATGTTTACGTATTAGTAATGTAATTATTAGTATCAGTTAACGTATGCATGTAGGCTAATTGTCACCAATGTTATACCAGTGGGAGTAATGAGGACAATGCGAGTGGGCTCTAAAGTGATCTCTGGTCTCTCCAGCATAAGACAAGTTTATAGTTTGTTTATACTTTGTAGCAAACTTTTTCATGGACCCCAGTTGCTCTACCAATGCTCTACTCCAACCCTTCCTCTCTCAGTCTGGGACCTGCTCTCTTTCTCTTACTCCTTCCCTCCAGACACTCCCTCTGCCATTCTCTCCCACTGTTATTGCACTGCTGTGACACAGATTTGAATTGCAAAGCGCAAGGTGACAGAAAAAGGCCACAGTCATCTGATATGTTATCGCCGCCTCGACAGACATCAAAGGCCAGAGCTGCGCCAGCGGGCCAGATAAAGAGGCCAGCCGTGGAGCTCAAGGCCAGGCCTGCATCTGTCTGCCTGCTTGCCTGCCTGCCTGCCAGGCCTATAGAAGACTCTGGGTAAACTTTCAGTCCTGCGGCCCAGCATAAGCAAAAACACACACGCGCACACACACACACAGCATGCACATGCGTGCATGTATACACAACCACACACAAATACACTCATGCACACAAACACACACACGCTCATGCATAAACAAATGCATGCGTGCGTGCACACACACACGCACACACACACTGCAGGAAGAATAGCACAGGCTTGCTGGGTGCACTTGAAAACAGTGAGGGCAGTGTTAACAGTCCAGACACAGACAGGCAATCAAACAATCATTAACAGATGATAGTCTCTGTCCAATTTTTCCCCATTTGCGTCACTCTAGGTCCTGGAACCTTCAGAGCTTTTGCGTGACAGCAATGCATGTAGCGTAGGTAGACAGTAAAAATCGGCAAAGTGTAGACCTTGTTCTACATCTGTGTTTGTCAAAGGGGGATGCTTCTCTTAATTCACAATTGCTCCAGATTTTCCTTTGAAGCCGGGCAATAATTTGGTCTGAAACAGATGGCCTACAAAACAGAAAATAAATAAATAATAAACCTGTAACCTAGATGGACAGAGTGCCAAGACCATAAAACTACTAACAATCCACAGCTCCCTGAAGATACTTACGCAAACCCCCCCCCCCACCCCACCCTGCACGCTCTCACACACACACACACACACACACACACACACACACACACACACCACCCGCCTCCATCTCTCTGCAGTCACCAAGGGCTGGGAATGGGAAGTCAATTACAGCTTTCTTCCGGCCGTCTCGAGAAAACAGATAAAGTTCCTGTTTTGATCAAACATCCTGTTATTTAATCAGACCTGTGAATTGCTGACCCACCCCAACTGAAATCCTATCAAGCCTTAATAACCATCTAATCCAGCTCATCTTGGAGCTTCTATTTTTGGAGCATGCCAGCCCCTGATACCACCACACACACACACACACATATATATACACACATACATATATACACAGCCACCCCAACCCCCTTCACTCTTCACCCCACCTAGTCTCCCTCTGCATCACCTCTCCACCCTGTTTCTCTGGGTGTTGCTGTCTGTCACCACTGCAACCCATTACCTCCGTTTTCAACCACTAAGCTGCCGTAAGCCACATGGAATTTCTAACTGCCTCAGTCGCTTCCACTAAGAGCCCCAGAGAGAGAGAGAGAGAGAAACTCGCCTTTATGCACGGTATATAGTGGGCTACACACTATACTATACACACAATCCTCACATCATCCTCACACATACACACACACACATACACACACACACGCACACACACACACATACACACACATTCACACATAGAGAAATTTGGGTGGGGACCCTACTTAAGAAGACAAAAGGAGTATCCTATGAGGTAGATGCATAAAAGCATGACCCTTAGGCCTCTGCAAATAGGAGCCATAGAAACCCTCTGCATCGAGACCAAAAAGGCCCAGCCAGGACAACAAGCAGAGCATGAAAACGAGACAAAACAAACAAACAAAAAAAACGAACAGCGTCATATGACGTCAAGCTCTACAGGGGTGTCTGTCGGCTTGTCTCCCCGGTCTAGTCTAGCACTGCTGTGGGAGACGGAGGGATCTCTCCACGTGGGGCTTCAAGTACTTCTCTGCCTGGGCCTGGGCACAAGAGCAAAGATCCATGGGAAGGCTAGGGAAGGCTAGGGAAGGCAAGGGGACCTTTATTTTCTTTCTTTTTCTCTTTTCTTTCTAGCAACCCCTCAACACCCCCCTCCCGACTCCCTCCCTCTCTCACCACAGGAAGGGTTTCTCTTAATCTCCCGCAAAAGGCGACCTGAAAAACCTCGCCATGCTTTTTGCCGAGGCCGTGTTCAAAAGGCGGCTGCTTCTGCACATGCCTCCGCTTGCTACCTGTGCTCAAAAACAACATTCTGAGTGCACCTCTGCAAAAGGTGGATAGTCGTAGAGGTAGTAGTGGTAGCAAGAACAAGAGCAAGAGCAAGTGTGTGTGTGTGTGTGTACAGGGAGGAAGGGTGCTCAGGCCTCTGTGAACACAATGACAATAAGGCCATGCCTTCCCAGTGAAAACGCTGCGGCTTGAATGAGTTTCCTGTCAACACCCATCTGTCGGCTCCTCTGACGGTAAGCGACCTTGAAACAACCTGGCAGAGTGAGTGAGTGAGCAAGCGAGCGAGCGAGCGAGCGGGTGTGTGAGCGAGAGAGCAGAGTGAGCAGGAACGCAAACTAGTGCACAAGTGTGCATAGGCAGCAGAAGCTTTCTCTTGTCATTGCCCCCACCCCCTTATGATCACTTATGATCTGACTGGCACTCCATCTTCCCTGTGTGTATATGTGTGTGCGTGTGTGTGTATGTGTATGTGTGTGTGTGTGCGCAAGTAAGTAAATAGCCCTGTCTCATTGTCTGCCCTTACAGACTCACCAACTTAAATGCATGTTCACGCAAAAGTTTGTGATGGTTTAGGAGTGTCCCGCTGTCAAATTGTCAAAACCCACAGTTCATAGCATTTTAACGGGAAGCACTGGGGAAGTATGGAAACGTCAAAAAAGCACCTGTGAACAGCGCGAGTCAGTTAAGTCCATGAGGGTTCAGGGCTTAGGTCTGGGGGGGGGGCATTGAAACTCAGCCAATGTCTCTCTGTTGGTACGGCTGCCTGTGTGTGTTTGCCTTTTGCAATCGATTCAGGAATTTGTGCTTTTAAAAGGGGCTGGTGCAGGTGGGGTGGGGTAGGGTGGGGGCCCTGGAAGTAGCTTGGCAGGCCTGACGGACTGAGTGAGTGAGTGAGAGAATGAGTGTGTGACTGACTGACTGACAGAGAGTGAGAGACAGAGTGAGTGATAGTGAGTGTGTGTGTGTGTGTGTGTGTGTGTGAGAGAGAGAGAGAGAGAGTGTTAGTGAGTGAGTGAGTGACTGACTGACTGACTGAGTAAGTGAGTGAGTGAGTGAGAGAGAGTGTAAGTGAGTGAGAGACAGTGTGAGTGAGAGAGTGAGTGAGTGAGAGAGTGAGTGAGAGAGTAAATGAGTGAGTGAGTCAGAGTGAGTGTTAGTGAGAGAGTGTAAGTGAGTGAGAGACAGTGTGAGTGAGAGAGTGAGTGAGTGAGTGAGAGAGTGAGTGAGAGAGTAAATGAGTGAGTGAGTCAGAGTGAGTGTTAGTGAGAGAGTGTAAGTGAGTGAGAGAGTGAGTGAGTGAGAGAGTAAATGAGTGAGTGAGTCAGAGTGAGTGTTAGTGAGTGAGTGAGTGCCCCAGGAATGGCGTCCAGGAATCCGGTGTGTCTCTCCTCGGCAAGTGTTTCATGTGGTCAGGCTCAGATTAAATGCCACATGTGTAAGATATTACGCCTCCGGCTCAAGCGGTGGGGGCATACGGAGAAGAGCATCACCATTTACTGTAAACCATTTCTCAAAGGCCTTGTTGTTGTTGTTGTTGACCTCAACATTGATACTTTTTATTTAAAACAAAACAAAAACAAACACAAAACAAAAAAGGAACAACCCTGTGGCAGACAGTTCAACCGACTCTTATTTGCTTGAGCCATTTTAACTAAGCTGATAGTGTAGAGTGAATGTAACCCCATTTTGACCTAAAACATCTGCTAAAAAAATGCAAAAGAATTGTCAATGCCTATTAAATGCTTTATTTCTCAGGCTCTGTAGCAGATAGAAGCATGAAATAAAAATAAACAAAAAATTTGAGAGCCTTTAGCTTTGTCTTGTATTTGGATTGACATGCTTAGCCATGACCTTCAAGAGTACTTTTGAAAGTCATTGGCTTAAAATGGACAGAATGATTGAAAGTGACATATATATACTACTCTGCGTCCTCAGAGGTAAAACACATAGATGCTGCTCCAGGTTTTAATGAGCTAAAAGAGAATCCCCAAATCCACAAAAAAGGGGTAAGTCTGCTGAAATGCTTGGCTAAGCTCACTTATTAAGCTTGCCGTTGAGATTACTCATATGCCTATTTAGCTGCAGACGCTCTCATAACAAACATAAATCAGTTTCGCAACACAGGGCGCCAAGGCCACATGGGTCACACTAGTGCAACAGGCTGGTGTCTTAAGCCAAACCCAAAGTGTTTGGCTGGCAAACACCAGTGGTAGCCTTGGCTTTCATCTGGAGTGACTCAAATCCAGCACAATGCTTTGGAACTCCCACACGCTTCTTTGAAGTCTCTCAGCTGAAATGTGATTTCTATTCAAGGGGCCACTGTATCATGTGTCTGAACGGTCAATGTCATTAAGTCAAGATGGGAGAATATGTATGCATCCATGCACACACAAGAGCAGACAGACAGACAGAGACACACACACACACACACACACACACAGGCGGCAGGGAAAGAGAGGGAAAAAAAAACCTTCCAGCAATCCATTCTTATTCTCCACATGTATATGTATGCATGGATTCCCTGATACCTCACTCCTCTTAGCTCTTTCCCTCCCCATCTCCAAAATCCCTACTGGCCCCTCCAGCAAGCCTCGTCTGCAGCCACAGCCACAGTTACACCACCCTCTCCCCCACCCTCCCACCCATCACCACCCCTCAACTGCCTCTCATTTACCCACCACCACCACCCAGCACAGCAAGACAGAGCATGATCTAACAAGCCACTTCCAGGGGCAATTAACACATATATACACACACACACAGCACATCCTGCTCTTCAAACAGCACAGGGCAAGAGGATCAAAGGCCTAATAATGACGGCAATAGAGAAAGCCAGTACGCCTGCTGGGCCTAACACTAGAAGGCCCGGAGTGTTTCCTTTCAAATGAAACCCCTCCCGTACAGACTCCTGTTTCTCTCTTCCCTTCATCATCCATCCATCCATGCACCCATCTGTCTATCCATCCATCCATCCATCCATCCATCGCTGTCTTTTATCCTCCATGTGAGAACTGCCCAGTGATGTCTGGGGCAGCTGGAGTCACTGAGCGTCTGCCTTGCAGGGAGCGACTGGCTGTTTTTTCCAGCTGCCTCTGAGGCTCCAATGAAACCGAATCAATCAGCATGTTTCCATTCTATGGCACTGCCTCGCTCGCCAACCAGGCATGCGTGTCTGTGTGTGTTGTGTATGTGTGTGTGTGGGGTCCATCTTTATTTACCAGGGCCACAGTGCTGATGGAGTGACTGTTTCCAGTGAAACACACCATGTGTGAATGCACAAACTCACACACACACACACACACACTTTGTGTAGTTCTGAGGCATGTGTGACTCAGGAGTCAGAGTACTGCACGTGCCTCATTCGCACAAAAACATTATGTCAAAGCAGGCATGGGACCGGGGAGCCACCATTGCTCCAGGCAAACGTGTGGCAGGAATTTCCCCTCTGTCTAACCCATGTTAACTCCACCCCGACCTCTCCCTGCTCTGCCACACCCTGGCAATGTGAGCGTGTGAGCGTGTGTGTGTGTGTGTTGTATGTGGAAGAGCAAATGTGTGGCTTTTCTACTCAGTTCCAGAAAACCATCCATGAAAAAGAAAACAAACACATCCGCCAAACGTGTGTGTGCAGGGGGGTGGAGGGGGCAGAAAAGGGGGTTCCACCCCATTTTGGGAAGGGCAGGAAGATGGTAGATGGTATTTTAATAGCTGTAATTTAACAGTTATTAAATGGTGGTGTGTCACCCCCGGAGTCGCTGGTTTGTAGCGCGCTGGGACTATATTTAACCGCAGTGTGGCGCTATGCAGTGCCATGCTCGCCTGGCCTCAGCTGGTGCGGGGCCCTCACTGTCGACAGGCTGACGAAAGCCTGGCCTGTTGCGGCTGCCGAGCTTTGAAGTGACAGGGGAGAGAGGCGGCGTGCTAATGTGGATGCCTGGAGACGCAAACACTTTTCATTCTAGCATGCCAGAGGCGGGCCTCTTCAATCAAGGGGACAGATGGGAGTCACACACACACACACAGACACATGCCTGCATGTACTTATACACATGTGCGTGTGCACACGCACACCCAGACGCACGCACACACGCATCAGATTTGTGTGCACATGTGTGTGTGAAGTACACACACACACACAGGTCTCTCTTTCACTCACGCATGCATACAGATACACACGCACACACACAGACATACACATGCAAGCATGCGCATGACCAGTATTCTGATTTCTATTTTTGGATGGTTCTTCGCTGTGGCTCAATGTGGATGGGCTCACTGTTTTCATATAACAGTGCTGTGGTCTTGCTGTCAACAAACTCCAATCCGCCTCCAAGCGGAGGCCCAGCGTCACAGAAACCTGCCGACCTTAATTACAACGACAAGAATGTTCCAAGAGATGGGTGGGGGTGGCGGTGGGGGTGGCGGTAGGGGTGGGGGTGGGGGAGCACCGCCTTCCCAGAATGCCCAAGGGTTTCGGCTTGCCTCTTGTGTGGTATCTCACAACCTGATCACAGAGGGTCCTATATATCACTTTCAAGAGCACAAGTGCTGTAAGGAGGTGACAGCATTGAGATAGAGTGTGAGTTGAAGTCGGTGAGAGCAAAAAAAAACAGAGATAGAGAGAGAGAGTGGTCGAGAAGAGACAGAGAGAGAGAGAGAGAGAGAGAGAGAGACAGAGGTAGACAACTGCTCTAATACTGTTGAGAACTTTTTGAGAAGTAACACAGCAACTAGAGATGAATGGAGAACAGTTTAGAATCAATAACTGAGACGCATGTGAAGAGGCAGTACATATGCACAGAGAGAAACACACACATTACAGAGGAGGATACAGCAGAGGGAGAGAGAGAGAGACAGGCCAGAGGTGTTAAGATGGCAGGTGGCCAGATTATTAATGTGTAATGATGAAAAAGCTGCCGGCAAAGAGAGCTTCTGCTCCCATAAATTAGAAAGTCCTCTGACAGGTCATAAAATGAAAGACGAGTGTGGAGACAGAGAGAGCAAGCGAGTGAGCGAGAGAGAGAGAGAGAGAGAGAGAGAGAGAGAGAGAGAGAAAGAAAGGCAGATGAGCTGAGGAGCGACACGCATGGCTACTAATCAAGCAGCATTCCGGAGGATTTTCCTCTCTGCTTGGAGCCAAGCCGAACTCGATGAAACGCTGCCATGGCCCAGAGCTGATTAATTACAGGGGGGCTGAGATCACACCAGCACATCACACACAGGAAGTGAGGAGACACACCACCACCCTCTCACACATTTCCTCTCTCTCTCTCTCTACCCCCTTCAAAGTTTCATTTAATACTCATAGACATTATTAAATTAGTTTTAAAAGCATTTGAAGTTGATAAGAGTATGTGATTACAATAAGCATTAGGGATTCATATGTAATTATCATCTAAAGTCGTAATCCAGCCTTAAAAAATTAATTACAGCCAAAGCTCCACTCTGTCCCAAGCTTCAAGTAAACTTCAAGACAAAATCAAACTGTATTACTGAAAGACTCTCTGAACAAAAAACATATGAAAAGAGAACATCATATGTATTGCAACAGCAGTATGTGTGTGTGTGTGTGTGTGTGTGTGTGTGTGTGTGTCTGGAGTCATTCCACAATGTTCTTGAGCAGCCATTGCTCTATATGCCTCTTCACTCCTCGCACGACAATTCCATACAGAGCATAACGTCCGCAGCATACAGACTACACAAGATCTTGCTTTCCCTCTCTCTCTGCCTCTTTCTCTCACACCATCTTTCTCTCTCTCTCTCTCTATCTCTCTCTCTCCCCCCCAGATGTCAGAGGGGATAAACAGTGGAAATCTACTTGACCGCTCTCCCTCCGGCTCTTCTGCATGGGAATGCTAACAATGCCAGTGACATCTGCTCGGCCATGACCTTTGACCCCCACAGGTTAGGAGGCGTTTGCCTTACAGCCAGCGGCACTTAAGTGGATCAGGGAGGCACGGCAGCAACGCTTTCCGAAATTGAGTCTGTCAAGTTGCCTTTTGATGTCGATGTTCCTGTCTGACCACCACCACCCCCCTCTCTCATCCCCCTATCATTTTACTGTCACCTTAGCATAACGGGTTCAGATTTTGTACATCCGAACGCTATGGGCAATTAGAGCAATAAATTATTGCAAACTTAAGTGTGTAAGACAGACTGTGCAGGAGTTACATTCAGCGTTGTAGCTTGCAAACTTGTAAACCTCTTAACCTGCTATAAATACGTGATGACAGAGTTAGCCTAGCCATACTTTTCTTGGGAAGTCTAGGGAAGGTCTGCAAGCCTACATCTGTGCTACACGAAGAGGGGAGAGGGGAGGAGGGGAGAGGAGGGGAGGAGAGGGCCGGTTCCTCCGTCTCCTCACCCCTGACATTCAGCTGGGCTGAGGGTGGAGGCCATGGCCTTGGCCTTAGGGCCTGCGGAAGTGTCCCCTGCAAAAGTGGTCCCTCGTCTCAACCGACCCCTAAAAGCCCCTGGGCCCCCTGACTTTATCCATCCATCACTGCCGGCACAGACACACACCTGCCTCACTGAATAGACCGAATACAGAAGCAGGGGGACCTAGAGAAGAAGTAGTAGTAGATGAAAAAGAAAAAAAAAAAAGAGGGGAAATATTTGCTTTTTCATTTTCCTTAAACCCCCTTTCCCGTTTCTTTTCTCTTTGCATCTGTCCGTCTAAAGACACAACTGCTCTGTGAAACCACATAACTGAGAAAGGCGTACCAGAGCCCTTGTTTTTGCAGGGAGTGCATTTAGCACAAAGAAAGGAATGTGCCCTGCACCAGCCCAAACCCCCACCCCCTCCCCACCCAATGCCCCGCCCCACCCCACATCTACCACCACCTCTACCTCAATGGAAGAGGAACCTGAAGCATTTGCAGGCGCATTGTCACAGCCCTACAATACGACCCGACTGAACTGAAAAGGTAATTTGTGAACAACGGTGCGGTGATCTCTCACCCGGCTAATCCTATGGCGGCTAAGCCTCTGAGGTACGACCCAGAGAGACAGCGTGGTGCCATAGAGCCAAGCTTTGACACGCGCCAGTCAGACCATCATCTCTCTCTCTCTCTCCCCCTCCCTCGCTCTTCTCTATTCTTTCTCTCTCTCCAATTCTTTCTCTGCATCTCCTTCTGTTTTTCTCCCTCTCTCCTGCGGATGGGGTCCACATGACCGTTCGGTGAACTTTGCCGCAAGGCTTCTCATGTCTATATGACACCCTTGCAGTTTGAATGGGGAGCTGAAATTAAAAAAAGAAGAAAAAAAAGACAGGGGATGAAGTAACAGGAAATGGCCCCAAATTGTGACGCTTGCAGTTTTTCATCCCCCTGAGCATCAAGCCATCATGAGTGGAGCCAGAAGTGGAGGAGAACTAGGAACTCAAGAAGGCTGTTTAGAGATGAAAATGGTCTATGTGTGTGTGTGTGTGTGTGTGTGCACACCTGATTTGTGTATCCATGCATGTATGAGTGTCTGAGCAAGGACAAGAGAGAGTGTGTGTGTGTCTGTGTATGTGTGTGTGATGGTGGTGGTGGGGGGCTGGATGCGTATCCATGGAAGTGTGAGTGTTGAATAAGAGTAAGCGAGAGGGAGTGTGTGTGTGTGTGTGTGTGTGTGTGTTTGCATTGCTCAGTGCCTGAGGCTTGGAGCACTCTGGAGCTCTGTGGAGGCTTACTGTGCATTTGGGCCCGGCAATTAAGCCAGATTGCCTCCATTCTCTCCCAAAGCCCCGCTCCTCAGGGATCCCTGGCGCCCCAATCACACAGCGCTATTCAGGGGTAAAGCCCTTCCCTCCTGCCCCTCTGGACAAGGTGGGGACCATGACTGAGGTAGGACCAGCTGAGAGAACAATGTGAGCATCATCAAAACATTTGCTCACTTACTCTCACACACATACATTCACACTCACACAGACAAACACACACACATGTGTACTACAGAGAAAACACTCTGCAGGTGTACAGATAAGTGAGAGGACGTGATATCAAAAAGGAAGTGACATCAGGTGAATGTCCTCCACACACAACTACTGTTGCTACTGCTATTGGCCAACACTGGCAGTCTGGCTGTAGCGCTTGGCTCATTCCCACGGGAAACTCTCATGCACTGCCTATATATGTGTGTATTTGTATATGTGTGTTTGTGAGTGTGTGTGTGTGTGTGTGTGTGTGCGTGCGTGTGAGCGAGCATGCGATGACAACGGAGGACTTATTGCCCTGTGAGGGTTGTCCTTGGGCTCCAAATGTTGCAGATGCTTTGGGGAGAGCCACGACAACTGGGCTCCTGCTAGCCGGTGAGAGGAGCTCAGAAAGGAGATGCACACACCACACGCAGGGGGGGGGTAGAGGGGGGTAGAGTGGCTGAGCTTGGTTTCACTGGCATCTGTGCAGTTTCATTCAGTCTTCTTTGATGTTCTCTCTCTCTCTCTCTCTCTCTCACACACACAAATAAATACAAAGAGTTCTCTCACACACACACACGCACTTTTGCTTTCACACACATGTCCGACAACGGCAGGAACACATGCATGCACACGCATAAGACGAGTAGTTTAATATGTGCTGACAATAGTCAGATCCAGCTATGTGGCACATTTCATGTTTTTCATTAAGTGTTCAGCAGAAAGCGTACACTTAAGACGAACAGTCTGCTGCGAGGATTTCTGGCAGTCCTGTCATTTGGATCTTGGATGCTCGCGCTTAAGTTATAAATTGTCTTGAGGTCATAGCCATCATATTTTTTACAATGGCTGGATGCTAAATACAAATTGCTGATGTCAAAATTGCTACCATGCTGCCTGTCCCCACTCTTGGAGCCAAGCGCTGCGGTGACCTTACGCCCCACGCACTGGAGTGACAGAACCACCGCTGTCACTTTCTTTCTTTCTTTTTTTTGCCAGAGACTCGATCCAGCTGGCCTTCCTGTGGTGGCACACCAGAGACCAAACTGTCTAGGTGGGGGGGCAGAAGCTTGTTTTGGTACTTGGTGATAGCGGTACATAAGTGCGAGGGGAAGGCCTCACAGACAGGCATTCAGACCGACTAACAGACAGACAGACAGAGAGTCACCCTGGGAACAGCAGATTAAGGACCAGCGTGTTGTTTGGGCTTCGCTAGCACGGCCTGACCCATAACAAGAACCTTCAGATAAACACAGCAGAAAGCTGAGAATCCACTGTGATGGGCCACACAACAGCCATGACTGAAGATAGAAGAGGGAAAAGAGAGGGAGGGAAAAAGAAAGACATTGAGATAAGAAGCAGAAAGAAAGAAAGAAAGAAAAAATAAAGAGTGATACAGAGATAATCAGTAAGAAAGAAAGGAAAGAAAGAAAGAACAAACAGAAAGTAAGAACAGAAAAAGAAAGACTTCACTGATCACTCTGTCAGCAGTGGGCCTGTGTGTGTATGAGAGTCGGCCTCATTCTCATTCATTCCAGGGTGAAGGGTGAAGGGTGGAGGGCTGAACCAGCCTGAGGACATGGGGAGGACTGGTTCAGCAATACCAGATGCCAAAGCACCACTGCTGGGTACAGTGAGGAATACTATAGGCTACTGAGCACAGAAGAGCTGAGGTGATCCTTCCTGACTAAGGAATAAATGTATAGGATGGATGGAAGGGGTACATACAATAGATTAAATGAATCAGAGAGAAAGAGAGAGTAATTTGAAAGGAGAAATAGAACAGAACGTTTCTGAGAGACATACATGGTTTTCCAGAATGCCTTTCATGATGGCTCAAGAGGGAACCTATAGAGCATGCGCTCACATAGGGATCAAGACGCATAACATGCTCCATCAGCAAGAAAAACAGATCCAGAAAACACATGCTAGCTCAAACACCCCAGGGAAGTGTGTGTGTGTGTGTACATATTTATGTGTATCTGTGTGTGTAACTGAGAGAGAGTGTTTATTATGCAGATCAATCCCAGATGCACACCGGAGAGGGTGTGAAAAAGAGAAGGGCCCAAAGCCTGGGGAGAGCACCATCTCACGCACTTTACTATTTGCACTTGCTAGTTAGATGTGAAACTGCATTTCTTTGTACTGTTATCTTTTTACTTTACAGTGACAAATCTGAATCTAATATAATATAATATAATCCCTATAGATTTAAAGCAATGGTATGGAGTATTTCCAACCATAGCCCCGTTGTTCAAGGCCACAGTGCTTTTGGTATGAAAAAGAATGAGAAAATTTGATACAATATAGACAGAATAGTGAGCTGGCAACTAACACTGAATTGGGCCAAGGACATTGAAACTTAAAGTGAGTGTTTGGCTCCATTCACTCATCAATAGCTGTTGGTTTGCTATTCTGTGTATGTTGTACCAAATTGTCTTGTTCTTTTTCCTACCATCATCACTCGATGACCTTGAACAACTGGGCTATGGTTGGAAGTTGTCCAGAATCCCATGTGCACATGTGCTTATGAACTGCACTGTGCAGCATAACAACTCTATAGCAAATTGGCATTTACCACCGTTTCCACAGCCAGACAAACAGCCAGAAACTGAAACCCACATGAGGCAGATGGGTAAAAACTGTTGATTTGAGCACCGACACCAAAACCAACTTGACCAAAGACAGAGGGGGAAGAAGGGGAAAAAAGAGAGCTTTTCATCATTTGTTGTAACAGAGGAATAAAGTCTTTTTAAGCCTGCACAGGATTCCTCTTCTACCCTTTGTTGTTTCTTGGGCATGCTTTAAAACTTTTAAAAAGGAACTCAAGGTGCATAAAAGCACTCTGGCAAAAAACTCTAGGAAGAGACAGAGATTGAAAGAGGATATCAGGGGAGAAGAGCATTGCACAGGAGAGCACAGTCTTAAGATGGAGGTCTAGGGCATGAAAAAAATCTCCCAAAAGTCCCGCCAGAATGCACACATGTCCATTCAGTTGCTTCCAAAAAGCATTCAAGAGCACTTTGGTAAAGGATATTGTCTGGATACAGTACAGTGAGATGCTTTGGCTTACAAGAGGGTTTCAAATAATGGTTTGTGTGGTGTCGTCGAGGAGCATTTGGGATAGTTCATTGCAAAATGACAATTTTTATGTGTACGCTGCTTTTTGCATTTGCCCTTCCAAGCCTCTTCCTTCTCGAGGCCATTTTCCAGATGTTCGACGGCCCTTGTTCCTGAAACGCTTCCAACAAGATTTAGACTCTTACGAGGAGGAAGAAAAAAAAAAACGACAGACATATTTCCAGTGTCCACTCAAGTCAGAAAGAGGGGATAAAAGAGGGGAAGAAAAATGAAAAGCCACACAGGAGAGATCTATGGTCAACAACACTGCAATCACACTACTGCACACACTTTCGTGCAAACACAGACACATCCATCCATGCACACACACACGCACGCACACACACACCATCAAAGGAAGAGGACGAAAACAGTTTCTTTAGGGGCCAGATTTATTCGTTTGTCTGCGGATTTCCCCTTTTCTAACACTTCCTGTGACTACTTTGCTACTCTTCCGATGCCTTCCTCAGCGCACGCAGATCAATGGACACACACACACACACACACACACACACACACACACACACACACACACACACACATACACACACACACACACACACACATAGCTCAGCTGCCTTTGGGCATATCCTGCTCTGGTCCTCCGCCCCTAAACAAGATGTCACTGTAATCAAAATCTGTAAAACATCAAACAACAGCTTGTAACTGCTTATAAACATACACAAATGCAGTTCACACACACTGTGAACAGGCAGTTCACTCACACACACACACACCCGCCATTTACAAACCCAAACACACACACACACACGCACACACACACACACACACACACACACACATACACTCACACACCACTCAGTCCCTGCATATTTTTCACTTCCCTTTTTCCATTTTCATTCCAAAAGCAAACAGGATTACGGTAGAGGCCAATGGTCCCTTTTATCTAAAAAGGGAGAGCATCAATACGAAATGCACTCCAAGGAAGCCAACAAGTTGAGACATGGGTCAAGCCTAGCCGATCATTCTTCTCGCTCGGAGCCATGTTTTCACATGGAGACATGCTCGGCTATTCTTTTCAGGCAAATAGAAAAGATGGAGCTTTTGTGGATTAGCTGTTTGCCGAAGGAGACTGGCAAAGGCCCCCCCCCCCCTTTAAAGCTTGCTGCTATAATTATGACACAGACTCCACCATGCACTTATCTTCTGTTTCCTAAACAACTGACAAAACAAACAACTGATTCCTTTTTTCGATCGATTCAGACCAAAGATATGTTTGGGCTTACAAAAAAATGGAGTCACAAGAGATGCGTTTAAAGAGAGGCTCTTGAAGTAAATATTTGGAGCTCGGTTCTCATTCCAGGCGCTTTCCGGAATTGAGCGACCAACGGAGGACTGGCAAGTCTCGGGAATGCCAGGGCGCGCGTGTCTAAGAGGGGGATCAGCTGAGGCGCCAGACTGACATTGTCACCAGGCCGCAGAGAGCAGCCCTGAGCCAGGCACTGCCAAGATGCCAAAGACACCCTGGTGGTTCTCATTCCTCATCTAAATTGAATGTTAAGGTAAGCCCTTCTACATGTTAAAGTCTGGTATGAGGCTACAAGTTCATGAATGTTTGAAACAAACAGCAGCATATTTAGTATACATCCCTTTCAGTGTTTACAGTATATGACTGCAATAACAAATGGATGCACACAAGACATTTCTAGTCAGACAAGAATGTCAACGAAAAAGCGAGTCCATAAAACGGGACCATAAAAGAGATTGCCAAAAATGTAAATGAAACGTCGTCACTGATGTAGACAAAACAGAATAAAGTGTGGGCTGAGTTAATTTGCGCTATGGAGGCTTAACAGTGCTGACGGGGTGAGACCAAATGTTGAAGCATCCTGGACAGACGAGTTCTGAGAAACAAGAGATTGAGAAATTCGCTCAACTCGAAAGCAGTTTAGTCTAGCCCTGCCATTGTCTCACAGCGAGCTTTAAGGGAACCCAAATGTTTGCTCTGAGCTGGACCCCTCACTGAGATTCTTCGAGACACAGACTGATTGTAATTGAATGTTTTTGTGTCGCAAGGCCAGAGGCCTCTAGAGCCCTGTGAATCCCCGAGGAGGGAAGAAAGAAACCCGGCCGACCACAAATCAAGAGGAGGAATCCAGTGTGTCCTTGGGACGGGCGAAGATGCCAGGGATGGGACCCGTCGCGGAAAACCAAAACTCAAACAAAGGAAACTTTATACGCCGCGGCGGCAAGCTGCATTCTGTTTGGTGGCCAGGGCCTATTCTGAGCTTGGGCAAAGCCTCCGTGGCCAACCATTTATCTGTAGGTTTCAAGCAAGTGCTGTGATAATGCAGGGCAAGGGACAGCACAAAAAACAGGGACCGGGGACAGCACAGAAAACAACAGTCAATAAGATGCAGATGAACCCAGCATGCAGTTTAAGAAACATAGAAAGCATTTGCACACACTGGTGTCCAAAGATAATTATTCTGCAGTACTCCAGGAGCATTTGAAGAACATGTTTTGGTGAACACAGAATAGAAGAACTTGATTGTTTTGTTTTGCTAGGGGAGTGCAGCCCTTGGGCCATTCTATCAGGAGGCTTACCACTTACTCTGGTTAACTTAGCTTGGTTTATCGCTAAACAACGTTCTTGAAATACCTTGTGGTTTACAGCGATTCTCTTTGTTGTTTAATATAGCTCACACTCAACAAGGCTAGCCAAGGTTCTCATGACGGCAGACGCTTCATAAAAAGGGCTGCAACCACATTGTGTGTGTGGGTATCAACAAAGTGTTGCTTTTAATGTCTCTCGCTTGTTTACAGATAACCCGGGCCTCTGCACAAACATTTTCAGTCCCGCTAGCACCTGAAGCCGCTTGCCCAGTTTGGGGGTGAGATTCTGCACATGCCTTTGGTTTTGGCCAGACACCGTCACTTAGTCTTGTAAACACATGAAGTACTGTACAAAATCTGCCCTTCACACACTGCAAACGACACACACGGTGAACTTTTCCCCTCCAAGTTCAGCTAGACATGACGAGTCTAAGCTATGCTAGAGTTGCAGCCTTACTGCATGCTGGTAATAAATATATACGGCCAACTTGCACAACCTCACGATCACACCTCTTAACCTGACCTTTCAACTTTCCCTTTTTTGTTGCACTGCTGTTATCTGAAACAGAAGACACGAGAAACAGCAGCTGGACGGCTCCCCTCTCTTCCTCCCTTCCCCTCCCTCCCTCACTCTCCTTCTGTCTTCCTCTCTCTCTCCATTCTCTGGCCAGAATGACTCAAGTGACAGCTGTCTCACTGATCTCTCTCACATCCACTGCCAAGAAACACTCCTCACTCCCACTACCCCATGCACCCCCCAGACACCCCCCTCCCCCAACAGGAAGCTTTCTGTCCTGCCAGAGGCTGCAACACTGAAGCTGACCCTGGCCTGCTTTCCAAACAACCCACAGGCCAGCTCTCTTCCCCCTGGCTGCTGCCCTCCACCCACCCACTTTTCCTCCCTTCACTCCCTACCCTAGGGCATGGTGTGGATACCCTTGTTTTGAACAATGTGGGTAACATCTTTGGATGGGAGTCAGCAAAGACGATTTCGCAACACAGGGGGTATCTTTTGAAAAAGAAAGAAAACAGTCATGCTTTTTCTGTAGATGTTTGTTTACTTATCAGTCCTCTTCCAGGACAGCAGAGGACAAGAAGGAGTGGAGTGGAGTGGAGTGGAGTGGAGTGGAGTGGAGAGGAGAGGAGAGGAGAGGAGAGGAGAGGAGAGAGACTTGCCTTTTCCATCAGCGGCATGCACTGGGGCACCTTGTGCTCGGGGCTCTCCAGCTTAACGATGCTGATGAAGCTGCTCTCCTGGCGCTCATCTTCACTGGTGTTGCACAGAGACAATGGGTGGGACTGTGGAAAAAGACAGAGAGAAAGAGAAAGAAATAAATAAAGAAAGAAAGAAACACACAGAGATGCTAATTTAGATTCAGTTGCTATTCAGAATGAATTTGGATATTTCGAAATCAAACTAATTTATGAAATTTGCTTGCTCTACTGAACTTTAATTTCAAAGTGGAGGAGAAATTAAAACTCTAAACTCTAGGATGTGAGTGAATGTGTGTGTGTGTGTGTGTGTGTGTGTGTATGTGCGTACATATGCTCATGGTGTGTGTGTGTGTGTGACAGAATTCCCATTCCTCTGATGTGTCCTCTGTGATACAAGTCTCTTCCTGAACATGTGGGTGCATATTTGACTAATAGGCGCCTTATCAAAGATGAACAACCTCCTCCCTCCCTCCCATTTCCTATAAAGATGACAGGTGCTAAAGACCTCTCTCTTTCTCCCTCCCTTGTGCTTTCTCCTCAATCAAACTCTCACACACACACACACACACACACGCATGCACGCACACACACACACACACACAGATGCAAAAATGAATGAAAAATGAATCATACATAAAGATGATGCAAAACCCCAAACACAGTGAAGAGACTCTAGAAAGACCAAACAGTGTTGTCAAACCATATTATGTTTAGGCATATGCCTCAAGACAAATAATCCCCCTTTTACATAAACCAGACCTTAAGGATTGAGCACAGCCCATGTAAGTAAAGGCCTTTGTGTGGATAAAGATCTTTCTATGGGTAAAGATCTTTGCATGGGTAAAGATTTTGTTGGGGAAACATCTGATATCTATGCCACCATGTCATGGCTACCATAAGATATGCATGAGTTTCAACCCAGTTTCAAAACCCTTCGCCTTTTCCATGCGTTCTAATCTCCCAGAATGCACTGGGGTGGTGTCACTGGTGGAACTGCCCGCCGGCTCACAGGTCCCAGACCGGCACACCCTATGTGTGGTTGGGCACAGACGCCTGAATGGGAATCCCCCCCCCCCCCAAACCCCACCCAACTGCTGATGTCAGGCAATGGAAATCCCACAATTAAAACAGACCCTGGGGGCAGTTGACATCATCAGCTGGCAACATATCTGGGGGTACTGATGTCATCGGTCACGCAGGGCCTGGAACGCACCCCTCAGATGTGTGCTGCAGAGGAGGTGGGAGGGTGGGTGGTTGGGTCGGTTGGGGCCACCACCACTAGGAAACAGCGACAATGGAGAAAACAAAACAACAACCTCAAGAGTGCCTGATGAAATGAATCTGTACAAGACGGTCCAGGCAAGTCCACCAAAGTCTGGGATTAGTTTGGCACCTGATAGAAGTACTGAGTAACTTAAAAAATATTCAACATAAACATCAGTGAAGTGTGAGCGAGGTCCCCCCTTTCTTTCTGGAACAATAATGGGCCTGTTCATTTGGGGCAGAGAGACTCCAGACTCCTTTATCTCGGAAATGAAGCCAGCGCCTCGGCCGCTCAGCCCAGCTAAGTTAAGTCCACATCTGACAAGCGAGCACAACCAAAGCTGCTAGCGGCCACTGCTCTGTTTCATGTTTCCCTTCAATGACCACAGTGTACTCAAGTCTCACAGACACCCAAAGCCCTTATGAAGATATAGTATAGGACTATTCAGAGGTAGTAATATTGCTGACAGAATCAAATCTCAGTACAAACTACAGGCACTCTAGCTCAACACAAAATGTGTGCTGAAATCTGTAAATTAACAAAAATTCAGACACACACATACACACACAGTCTTTAATAAACACAATCGTGTTCCTCTGGGCTGCATCAGTGAGGCTAATAACCAAATGTTATTTGGTTTATAGAGAGTCTGCATCATTTGAGATGCTGCCTGTTTCACAACTAAACACAAAGACGACTTTTGAATGGACCGCCTATTTTAATGAGTGACTCTGTGCAATCTTAGCACGATTGGCTAAACTCAGTCTGACTTCAAGCTGTCATTTACTGATTATACACGTATTGACTTCAGACCAACTAAGACGTTTTTGTTTAGAAATCCTACCAAAACTAATCATTATCTTTTTTTCCCCTCTGTGTGCCAACATAAGTATATGCCAGCCCCACTTAGAATCAAGAGAAAGGGAACATTGTCCATAATCCTTCATTTGTATTTTTGTCTCCGAAAGTGAGGGGCGAGAGGGCTGAAGGATAAAAAAAACACATGTGGGTAGACTGTACTGACCCGAAAAGAACCATCTTCATTTGGCTTTTCAGGGGTGGAGGGAGACTAGGAGGCCTGGGAACCAAAAAATCACTCTCTGTTTTCACAGGGAGCAGAAACCGCAGCGCGCGTAAAATACTTGCACCCTATCCTTCCCGCCTTGTCAATGCTAACAATGGTCAATCCATTATCTATATCTGTTAAGACTTGCCAACCAACAGCTTTCTCTCACTATTCCTCCCTCTATCTCTCTCTCTCCATTCGTTTGTAGAGCACGATGAAAGGCATTCCACTCCCGTTCAATCACAGTCGGCCCCAAAAATACTCAAAGGCAAAGAATCTCGCAGGCCCAAAAACAAACAGAGGCGCAGTAAGCAAGGGAAAATAAAGAGCGGCTGTGGTGAGAAGTCAATATTTTTTTCTCCCTCCTGTTTGCCCTGTGGGTCTCCTTTCTTCGCGTGCCAGCCGCCTTCTTGTTCCATCGGCTGCCAGGAGAGAGCTCAGTCCTCGGCGCTCGTGTCAGTGTGCGTTAGAGGCAACCAGAGGCCGCCTGCTTCTCTGATCGCTCTCTACCCTTCAATTTAAATCCACTCAAGTTGCAAGTTCTTCTTCTTCTTTTTTTTTAAAGCATGCATACGCATGGTGACATTTTTTTTTAAGAAACAGAGGAAGAGGAAGAGGGGAGAGGGGAGAGGGAAGAGAGAGAGAGAGGAAGAGAGAGAGAAAGAAATTAAGCTAAAAGCTGGGAGGAGAAAGTATACGGCCAGGCACACCTACAGCAGATATGAATGGAGGGGCCTGGAGAGAGAACCGACAAGGGAGAGGATCAAGCACTTTCAAAAGCGTTATCCCTCTGAGGTGCAGGGAGCCGGCCAAGTGAGTGTTCTTCGGGGGAGGAATTTGATTAAACTCCCTTCAGCTAAAGAACCCCCCCAAAAGAAAAAACCCAAAACACACACCCTCTGCAGCATATTTGGCCTGTGTTCCAACCCAGTTTCCAGCGGAGACGTCAACATTCCCCCTCTCCACCTCACAGCTGGGCCCCTAACACAGAGAGCCAGGTCCAAACAGGCTCCTCGGCCCGGCCCGGCCCGCCAGACGGCTCGATCAGAAAGACACCTGTGACTCAGCGAAAAAAGGCTATGTCCTCCAGGCTGTAAGTGTGTGTATGTGTGTGTGTGTGTGTGCGGGGTGTGTGTGTGTGTGTGTATATGTTTGTTTGTGTAAATAGTAACACTCGAAAACTTCTACTGTAGAATCTACTGTACATAAACATAAATTTTGATTAAAAATATATCAGCTTGTGCATATTCACTGTCATATTTGTAAGATGTACACATAGCCATGTGACCAAAGGCAGAAGGGAAGAGTGTGTGTGTGTGACTGAGAAGATTAAGTGAAGAGAGGAGAGGATATTTCCTGCCCAAACTAAATATTTGCCACGATATAGATTGTGTGACAGCAAAATTCAGTGGAGCTTTTGATGTCTCTCCTTTCCTTCATTGTCAGTTGTAAATGGAGTGTAAAATAATACAGGCAATTCCATGGTAAATCCTTTGGTCAGCATCTGGTATATTTGTGCTCCCTGCCACAACAGATTACAACACAATCATTACAATATTCTTGCCTTCCAATGAGTCTGCCTTAATTTACTTAGCAGAGGACCACATGCAAAACGACTTCCAGAACTTAAGGCAACAACCCCGACGTTCTCCCCGCTTTGAGAGGCCGACGTTCAGAAAAGTTTCGGGGTCAACCAGAGTGTTCTGCCATATCAGCTAGCAGCACACCTTCCCTGTAAATGGTAACCCCAGTCGTGTGTTTAACATAGGCATGACCCCCCCCCAACCTCAGTTCAGCCCGCGGAAGTATAGAAGAGAGCACGTGGAGTTTGTAGTTGAGCTAAGCTGGAATGAAATTGCTCTGTGTGTGTGTGTGTGTGTGTGTGTGTGTGTGTACTTAAACCCCAGCTCCATCGCATGCGAGCACTAGGCCCTACAGGGCAGAAACTCAAGCCTTCTCTCAGTGAAGAGGCCTGTGGTGGGGGAAAAGCTTTGGGTGGTGGCAGAGAGAGAGAGAGAGAAAGAGAGAGCTGAGACAGTAACACTGGGGATCCATGAACTGGGAGGTCCTTCAGTTCTAAATGTCAGCTTTCCAGCGGACAGGCCCCTTCCCACAACCACCTCCACCAAATGGCCCACATAGTGTGTACAGTCATGAAAACGAATTAAATTGCTTAATTGATTAATTGATTAAATATTGTAACATGTTCTCTAGGTGGGTTTACACTCTAGTGCATGGGATTTACTGAAGCTGAGTTGTTAAACAGCTGAAGCAGACATAAAGCTTTTCAACCCTCAATGGATGAAAGCATCCCTCCATCTTGCCCTGGACCACCACCGCACAGAGCCTCATACCTCATATTAAGGGTTGAGGATGGCAATGTGTGTGTGTGTATTTGTGGGGTGGGGTGGGGGTTATAGAGACGCTTCCTGGAAAACCAAGAGACCGCCAACACATAGAAAACTGGGAAAAAAGTCAAAGCGAGTGATGTGCTGCAGGCACCAAGAGACATTACCCACTTTAATCATCTCAAAACAAAAGGCGCATCAGGTTTCTCCCCCATTTTCTTGCACTGACAACACCAGGACAGGATCTAGTGGCAAGAGACAGCAGACATGAGGGGGAAAGTAATGCACGGCAATGGAATCATATCAGAGAGAAAAGGGCCAAGGGCCAAGGGCCAAGGGCATGTGCTTCTCAAAGTCTTCCCTCTACTGATCTGAGATCTAAAGAGAGAGACTTTCTCTCTGACGACTTCTACCAGTACAGTGTAGAAGTCTGGGTCTAGCATGCTGACTGTTTGCAACAAACCATCAAATAAAAGCTCTTTTGTTCTTGCAAAGAGTTAATTTGTTCAGTTGGTGGGGAGGGAGGCTAAGACTGTAGATGTGTAGAGAGTGATAAAAGTCTTTAGATGATTTCCCAAACAGTGCAACTAATATCAATCACATCAGAGCCCTATGGCCAGTGATGAGCCAGTGATGAGCTGTCTCATTAACAACTTTGCCTGCTCAGTCAGTCCTGGGCAGACATACTGCAGTGGCACTGAACTTCTATAAGTCAAATCCCCATAGTGTTTGTGCCCGTGGAAAAAAACAAAACAACAACAACAACAACAACAACAACAAAAATCAATTGACTATGCTGCTGCTAGTGACCAGCAGGGGGAGCAGATGCTGCATCCTCCATGACATTCTCACTCTATCACACACTCACAGAAACATGCTGGGAGGCTGCAGGAGAGGCCGGACGGGGACTAGGCCAGAGCCCTGGGGCCCGGGACACGCTTTACTGCACCACTGACCCGCTACCGTCCCCAGGGGAAGGAGGGAGATGGGGGTGGGGGGGACTGGGACGGCTCGCAAATACACACTCCAACAAGAGACACAAACACAGAGCAGAGAGGGGATGGGACTCAGACGGGGTGGGATCGGGTGGAGGTGGTGGTTGCGGTGGTGGAGGGGTGTTTATTCCGATGCAAGGCACAAAGACAGGGACAGGAGATATATTCGCAGGCACATAAGAGTGTCAGGGGTAAAAAAAACACAAACATTTGCAGACACTCTGTGAAACAAAAAGAGGCAAACAACATAAAGGACGGAGCATACATGGACAGTTGGGACACTGCATGCACGTACACTCTCCCTCTCTCTCTCACACACACACGCACACACACATTTGCACTGAAAAAGAACAGCAGTTCTTTTCTTGAAAGCGTGGTTGCGAGTAAGGCTCGGTGCTCTCGATCCAGATGTCGTATTGCAGTAACACTTGTAAATATCTTCCAGGGAAAAGACACAATAATGCTGGCCAAACACAGCTATCTGAAGTGCAGGCTTTTAAGGGAGCCAACAAAAGCAACGCTGGGCTGCAAACTAGGGAGAGCTCAGAGAAAGCGGAGGGAGAGAGAGAGATTTCCTCTTGACCTTAGAAAATAAGCAGATAGACTTTTCAGAACCCCCCGTCCCCGTCCCACACA
The DNA here is from genome assembly GCA_027481765.1 of Tenualosa thibaudeaui. Lineage (NCBI taxonomy): Eukaryota > Metazoa > Chordata > Actinopteri > Clupeiformes > Clupeidae > Tenualosa > Tenualosa thibaudeaui. The sequence goes on along the minus strand of JAIFZK010000009.1, from coordinate 9,307,251 downwards.
CACACACACACACACCACCTCCCTGCATCAGCACAGCTCAGCATCATGAGGAGGAAGGGAGAAAAAGAGGAAAGAGTAGAAGTGCATTACAACCCCCCTTTATCCACTGTGTGACCCTTGACCCAGGAAGTGGAAGCAAAAGGAGTGAACAAGCGACTGTGCAGATTCCAACAGACAAAAGTCAACGCTCGTTCGCGGGGGTACTTGGACAAAAGCAAGGCCGCCCGTCACCATGGAAACCGTTCAGCTGTGCATTTTGTGTGTTCGGCCTTCATTCTTTCCACTGTACCAGAGAACCCACCTCCGTAAGGGAGAACACAATGCGTATCAAAGCCCTGCACTTGTGTGTGCATGTACACGCGTGCACACACACACACACACACACACACACACACACACACACACACACACACACACACACACTCCCCTCAGGCCCACACTATCCATTTCAAAGGCGCGGGTGAAGATAAACACAGTGCTTCCCTTCCAACACCAGTAAGAGGCTCTCTAACCCCAGCAATTGTTAGTGTTTCAATGATCCCTCTTTCCTAGTAACAAGGGCCATGTACACATTACACACACACACACATTACACATACGGACAGCCAACCGACCGTCTATCCATCTCAGAGGCCTGATCAGAGACACTTCTTAGATCTCTACTCCACCATGCCAATAGTTACTCATGTCTGTCTAGTTCCAACTGCTAAGACATGTTTGAAATATATGAGTCTCAGTACAAACATGCTTCTCTACTGTCTTGAGTTGAGTTTTTTTTTTTTTTTTTTTGGAGGCCTTTGACGTGTGTAAGGTGGGAGTAGGGGTGCTTAACATGACTCACGACTTCCTCCCTCTCCACCTTCCTCGGGAAGTTCTGATTGGAACTCGTCTTAGGGCTCATCTTAAGAGGTAGGGAGGAAGGGTAGGGTAGACTTTTTTTTTTTTTGGCTGTGCTGGTTTTCCGAGCAGCGGTCAAATATTTACGGAGGAGCGAACAGAAGGCCAAAAGGTGGCCAAGTCCCAGACAAGTGGGTGAAAAGGGGGGTGGGGGGTGGGGAAAGCGGAGGACGTCAAAAAAGCTCGCCTGGTGAAAGAGAGAGAGAGGGAATGGTAGATGCGTACAGCTCTCATGCCACAACCTGGGCTCTTGTGTGACCACAACCTCATGGTACAAACCCCTCATTTTTAGCTTAGCAGTGGTGCTGCTGGTGGAAGGAGCAGTGGGAGTAAACACTAACAGCTGTATTTTTAATCCCTTAAGTAGGGCTATTCTCTAGTCAATTGTTTTTTCTTTTAATCCCATTCAAATGAACACATTGAACAGTATATTCCATCTGCCAAATGAAATGTGTGAACAGTGGCACTAAGAGAGAGAGAGACAGAAAGAAAGAAAGAGAGGGAGAGAAAGATAGATGGAGAGCCAAAGAGAGAAAGAGAGAGGGGGAAGGGGGAGAGACAGAAGAGAGATAGAGAGACAGACACAGGGAAAAGAGAAAGAGGGAGAGAGACAGAGAGAGAGAGAAAGAAAGAGAGAGAGAGAGTGAATAGAGTGGAGCGAAGGATGAAGGAGTGCATTTGGGGCGAGCCATATGGAAAGTGTTGGGAAGGGTGGATCAGAGAGGGCCCTGGTTGTGCCTCTGCTCTGTAACCAGCTCTGCCTGTCTGCTTCCCTGCCTATTCATTTGCCCTCCTGCTCCTGCTGCTATCCCGCGCTTGCTCCGAGAGAGAGAGAGAGAAAGAGAAAGAGAGAGAGAGCGAGACCAACTTCCACCTTATTTCTGACTCTCCACTCTTTCCTCTCCTCCCCTCCTCTCCTCTACCCAGAGCAACCTGTTCCTTTAATCTCCAATCACTTCACTTTAGCCACTACACAAAAAAGTTTCAAAGTCTCTCAAACTATTCTCCCCAAACAATGCTGCCACTCTAAAAAAGAAAAGAACATTCCCGCAGAAAATAGACCCTTAGTTGCAAAAAGTCCCCCAAGTAAAAAAAAAAAATGACAAAAGTTCTTCTGTAGAAGGCAAGACAGATGACTCTGCTGCCAGCCGCCGGGACTTCCAGCCATGCATGGCTTTTAACGAGAGACAGGTGTCTCTTTTTATGCCCGTCCTTATAAAAGAGAAATGATGGCACTGCTGAGTGAGCTTTTAATATGCTTCCCCTTTCTCAGGGTGAGGCTTTTTTCCAGCATAGTCCGCCCAGCCCGCTCTGCTCCTCTGTGCTCTAAGGACAGACCCACCTCACTTCTCTTTTCCAGGTCAAAGGTCAAGATAGCGTATGAGTTGCCATTGCTGCACAGCTATTGCACTCAAGCTACGAACAGCACTCCAGTGGAGGACGGACACTGTACACCATCCAGCATCCAACATGCAACCACTGGAATCCACCCTCCAAGTCAAGTCAAGTGGATTTTATTGTCATTTCAGCCATATACACTGGACATAGTGAGATGAAAAACAACATCTCACCATGGATTCAAGTGGTGCCACATTTAAGATATTTGAGACAGGCTACATTTGGTGCACTTAGGCTACATTTAGTGCACATACATTATAAATATACATAAAGTCCGCCCCCTTTCTCAGCTGCTGGAGGAGGCCCTCTGACTGGCACAAAAGGGAGCTGATGGGAGGGGGGGGGGGTTAGGGAGGTAGTGGGGATGGAATTTTGCCACCTGAGCCGTGCGTCAGATCTCAGATCTCCCTCCTTCGCTGGCTGACCCCGAGCACAGCCCAGGCGCCAAACAGCCCTCCACCCCACAATGTGGCGTTTATCTCCATCTGATACCTGTATTGATCACACACACAGCCATGGTAAATGAGGTTATACGAGACGGCTGGAGGAAAACCACCGGAGGACTCCCATTTTGAAAGGGACCGGGAAACATCAGCATCAGCACTCGGCCAAAGCAAGACATTGGAAAAAGAGACTAAAACAGAGAGAGTGGGAGAGAGAAAGAGAACGAGGGAGAGAGAGGAAGAGAGAGGGAGAGAGGGAGAGAGAAAGAGAACGAGGGAGAGAGAGGAAGAGAGAGGGAGAGAGGGAGAGAGAAAGAGACATAACTTAAATACAACATAGCATTTAAGACCAGTACGTGAACCAGGGAGGCATTTAGGGGCAATTAGGGCAGTTTTGAAGTGCACTCAATAACTCATAGTTACACGCTGTAATATGAATTGTGGCGATGATTCACTGTGTTTGCCAGGGGAAAATCCCCATGGAAGGAGAAGGAGCTGTGTGTTTATATGTGTATGTGTGTGTGTGTATGTGAGAGAGAAAGACAGAGAGCGAGAGTGAGGGAGAGAGACTGAGTATGTGTGCATGATGAGAGAACGGAAGGAGGGAGTAGTTTTTTTGGTGGGTGAGACCACGCCGTCATGCTGACGTCCCTTGCCACAAATGAGCTTGTTCACCCTCTTCCCCCCTGGATGAGTCATGGGCTGCGTCGGACCGCCCGCTCGCCATGGGGAGTCTCTCGCCCAACCCCATAATCAGCCAGCCAGCCGACCCTCCACACGGCCAGGCCCCAAGAAGAAGTCCAGAGGAGGGAGAAAGAGAGGGAGGGAGGGAGAGAGAGAGAGAGGGAAGGAGCAGAATGACTGAGAGAGAAAGCAAAAGAGCAGAGAGAAGCAGAGAGAGAGATGGAGAGATGGAGTCATGGGTTCCACTCCCAACACTGTCCGCAGAAGCGCCACATGAAGAAACCCCCCACCCCCCACTCACAACCAGCCGCTATCCTCCATCTTTATTGTTGAGTCCCTTGCAAGAGTGTAAACATGACCAAGTAACACAAACAACCTGTGACGGAGTATCGTTAAATCTTCCAATGCCTGCTAGTGACCTCAAGAAACTGAATTAATAACATCAACGAGGGTGGGGGCAGCAAAAAAATATGACATCAGAAAATCTCTTTACATTGATGTGAAATGGCCGGCACTGGGAATATAGCCAAGCTAGAATTTGTAGACAAATGCTGATTGTAGACAAAAGCTGATTGTAGACAAATGATGACTGGCGGAGTCCCTGAGGTCACCTGTCGAGTCAGTGATGCTAGAAATGACTCTAATGAGATCCTATGACTCGCTGGGGTGTTGCATACAACATCAAAGGCCACCACAAAAACAAGAAAATTGGATGAAACATATATAGAATAACGTACCGATAACTAATGTTTACTGAACGGGGCATAGCGAAATGAAACTGAAAGTAAGTTATTGTGTCCCATTCACTTTTAGTTTGTTTCTGGTTCACTATTCAGTCTATACTGTATAAAATTTTCTCATTCTTTTTCCTAACGACAGCACTTGGTTATCCCAAACAACAGGCCAATGGATCAATTTACACATTTATTTCTCCTTTAATGCCATGTGTCATTCATAAGCATGTTATCAAGGCACTGATTTAGACACTGACTGGTGTGACAAGAAAGGACTCAAGTTCAAAGCTGATGGTTTGATGCTCTACCAAACGCCTCCAGCAGCCCATTTTGGAGCCAGTTTTGTAGAACAGCCAAATCTAAGTCTCCCATCACAAACCAAAAGCAGAGGGCTAGAACATGCTAATCAGAATTTGGCTCCCACTTATAGTGGCATTATGCAAGACAAGCGAACTCACATATCATCATGTAGCGCTTGATCTGACATTAATGTGTGGGTGCCTGAGGGAGAGTGGGAGGGGTCTGGAGAGTTTTAACGGCCAGCCATTGGTTATGCTGGGCCAGCTGTGCAGTCAGTCACTGACAGACACAGAGGGGAGAAGGGGAGGAAGAGGAGCTTTAGGAGAGAGAGTGAGAGAGAAAGAGAAAGAGAGAGAGAGAGATGAAGGAAAGGAGAGGAGGCGGGAGATGAGTTGAGAAGGAGGGTGGTTATCGCCGAGACTTCGGCACACAGCCAGGAGCGTCGCGGAGCAGCTCTCGGAATACCATGGAAAAATGCGAGGCAGGAATGCAGGCCCCAGGGAGCAGCGTAAACAGTCCCGGCCGGGAGAATGCTTCCACAGGGCTTTGAAGTCACTGATCCCCCTTCTCTCTGCACCCTTGACTCTACTGCACCCCCCCACCCTCCACACACACACACACACACACCACCCAATTTCTCTTATCGCCTTGGTGATCAGCCAGATTGTTGGGGCTGAGGTGGGGAGGAGTGTATCTTTTGGCTGTGTGTGTGTGTGTTTGGGGGGGGCAGGGGGGGGAACCGGACAGCGACAGAAAAGAAACTCTCTTTTTCCAACCTGAAGATTACGTACCAGGATGGAGATTTGTTGGAAAAGAAAGAGAGTATCTGATGCTTTATCTCACCCTGTCCTCCCCACATATCTCCATGGAGATCTAAAACTTTTTCTGTAGAGCATAAGTGTACACACACACACACACACACACACACACACACACACACACACAGACACACGTATAAACACAGACACACATACATGCACAACACACAAACACAACACACACATACAAAGAGAACAGAAGGCTACATGAAAGCACCACCCAACTTCCTCCTATCTGATACCTTTATCTAGCCTGATTTAACAAAACAGTACTGTGGCAGGTGGATATGGGGGTACCAATTTGGACCTCAAAACAAGTAGCCCTGTTCATCAGAATACCATAATGCTCTGTATCAAGGGCGTTTAACAGTCTTCTTTCTCCCACAGACACCCTATGATGACTCTCTGAAGTCGGGCAGTGACACACAGCCATCTGCCCTTGCAGTGTTCCCGGGTGAGCCCCCTTTTCTCCGAGCGCTTCAGTCTGGGCTTTCAACATCTTTGTTCCAGGCGGGCTAGCGATATCAGGGTAAGAATGTGTCCACTGTCCACCGCAGACTAGCAGGCACCGGCGCCCCAGCCGGGACGTTTGAGCAAGCCGAGGAATCCGATGAGGAAGACAGGTAAACAGTATTCCCTTAGAAGACTTTAAAATGAGAGTGTGTGTGTGTGTGTGTGTGTGTGTGTGTGAGAGAGAGAGAGAGAGAGAGTGTATGTGTGTGTCTGTCTGCAAAGATGATACAACCAGACACCCTCAATTGCTCAGACACACACACATACACACACAGACATAGACACACAAACAGAAACTTAGATGGCGACCGTGAATTTCATTTTTTTCCTGCCAGATTTAATTGATCCCTGGATTAAAGGCTGCTCCAACACCCAGGCAGATTAAATGCTTTAAAAACAGTCATTATCTGAAATTATGGAAGACTTTAAGACGGCAGACAAAAGACAAAATGACTACAGCAACTACTAGACACCCAGGTAATTACCTTGCAGAACACAGCACAATGGCTCACTCGTCAGCTTCCTACATAAACATCCCCTGACCACATTTAAATGCTGAATCCGCACAGATGTACTACAGTCAAAAGGTGCTGCTTACACACCATCACAGACACTTACACCAGACACAAACATAACCTTCATCAGGTCAAACAAGGCTGAATGTGTGAATGAGAAGGTATTTTTCTGAGATGGAAACACACACACACACACACACACACACACACACACAAAGGCACACACAGACAAATACACACACACACACACTTGAGAGAGACAGCAGCTGCATGACTGGAGACACACGAAGCCCAAGAGAGGGCTTCCTTTTTCACAGGCTGGTGCCACCCCAAAAGGAGTCGAGTCAAAGCGGCTTGGGTTGCCAAGACAACAGCCTAAAATTGATACAAAAAAGACGATGGCATAAAAAAGACAGTCTGTCAAGAAAGAAATTAGAAAGAAAAGAGGAAAAAAGCCAAAAAAATCTAAAGAAAAAGGAAGGAAGGGAGAGAGAGAGAGAGAAAAGCCTTTGAGGCACAAGGGAAACCCATTGGGTTCAAAATACCCCCTTTGAGCACACAGGGAACAAAATGGCATTTATTTCAACATCATTCCTCTTTAAAGTGTATTTTTGACATAATTACAGAAGGGGAGACGTCTTGAGTCACCCTGGAGGCCTACGCACACTGCCTCCCACAACAAAACACCACAAGACTAACACTCCCTCCATTTTCTGAAAAAAAAAGAGAAAGACATTCTGCCTTTTCCCTACTCTTTACTTCTACAAACGACCAAGACTCGACCGAATAAAGAACGGGCCTGTAAACAGACGTCACTGGACCCTGTCAAGAGTAACACAAACCCTTGATACTACAGAGCAACTTTTTAATTGGCGGCTTTGGTGACACTAGCTGAACTTTGCAGCAGCTTTGTTTGAGGCTGCAGTAACTGTTTTCCATACCGTAAGATTTATGTAATGGGGCAACACAGACAAGTCCTGTCTGCTCCATTAGCATTGATGAGCACACTCGATAAAGACACACCGTAAAAGTCCCTCCAAGCCAGGAGACAGTCCCAGTGTAAGGGGAGGGGATGGAGGGGGGGGGGGGGGGGAAACCTGTTTTATGTAGACAAGAATCCTGGCAAAGATGTTGGGCTTCTCAACATAGACAGTCCCAGACAGATTCTTGTGTTTTGACTTTTTCTGGCAGATGTTCTACGTAAACAGTTTTGGTATCCGCGTCTCCTTTGATGCCTCTCTGAGCAAAAGGGGGCCAAAAAAAGAACATAAAACAAGTTTAGTTTCGGACAGAAACTGGCATATTGTTTCTTCCACCCCCCACCCCCTTCAGCTTTTTAATACAAATATATTACAAAACCAGTCCAGGAACACTTCCAAGGGGCTCCTTAACTCATTTCCTGCTGGTATATTTATTTCAATCCCGACTCTTCAAAGAGCTCCTCTCTGTGTAGTGCCGCACACTTTTCCGTCCACGGTTGCCACATTCTCTGAAATGTCACCACCTCAACCCATGCACAGATTTACAACACTACCACATGTTTATCCCAATCTTCCGCCCTATGCTCCTCAAAATGCAGATATCCTGATGTACCGCAACAGTGTCATTTTACAGATGTGATTATGAAATTTAGATTTTTATCAAGCCATCCTTACCCCTACCCACCAAGCCCAAGTTCAGTGGAAATGCAAAACCTTTGGTTGAGAATCAGGCTTAAACCATGTATGGACAACTGGTCCTCAATGTTCCCTGATTCAAGCCTATGTTTTATTTCAATGACTGTATAAACAATGAAAAGGTTAGCCTGTACCACAGACTGTCTTGAATGTACAGCCAGAATCTGTCGGGCTACTTTAATAATATTTACGGTAGCCACTGGCCCATGGTTAACCTCTATTAGGCCATAGTCACATTTTGGAAGACTACTCTGTACATGGAGACCTCGATGTTCCGAACCTTCTCCTAGAAGCTCAGTTGTAGATGCTCTTTATGCAGATGCCACCACACCTGTAGCCAAGCCCATGGTTTAGCTCAGCTTCCTCCAGACGTGTAATCGAAGAGTCGGTGCAATGCCTAATTAGCTCTTCTCCATTCACTCATTCCAGTGTAATGTAGTGTGACTGTGACGGCTCACCCGACAGCCGCCAGTAGGGAAGATCACAGGAGGGGCAGCTTAAGCGGTGCCCACACACCCTCTTTCCCACAAGGTACTGCTGCGCAAAACGTTCACCGATAACTGACTGACTGCAGGTTTGTGTATATGATCTACATCGGTAACAATAACAGCTAGCCATGTGGCAGTGAGATGACAGCCTGAAGCTGTAGAGGGCACTTCAGGGTTGACCTTTGACCTGAATAGCCTGAATCCCTCCTTGCTGACAGAGAGGGATCAGGCCAGCCAGCATCACCGACAGTGTCAGCAACAGCAGGCTTAGATCCTGAAACTGAAGCTGCTCTCGGCTTGCAAGGTGTCAGTCACACGGCTCACTTTAGAGTTTCACTTCCTCCATGATGGACAGATGGCTTCTGACTGAGCCTCCAGGTGATGGGGAGGATACATGTGTGTGTGTGTGTGTGTGTGTGTGTGTGTGTGTGTGTGTGTGTGTGTGTGTGTGTGTGTGTGTGTAAAGTGTTGACAAGTCTGTGTGTTGAGGCTGGGGGACAATAGGCTAACCTCATATGGCTTAAAGTAAAGCAACACTGCAGGGGAACCGAAATCCTGATACTATGGACTCATAGTATGGACTCAAATGTCACCAGTGCACATTAGTTTGCACATTAGTTTTTTTTTGTGTGAGTGTGAAAGTGTGTGAGAGAGAGAAAGAGAGAGAGAGAGAGTACACAAAGACACAGGATATTAATCATGATATATGCCCAAAACCATAAATTCTTTACGTGGTGAGTTTCATAAATCCCAGACACGAGGATTCCCAATAATCCTATAAGGTAGCAAACAACTACTCTTATCTGGGCCAGGAAGCAGCTTCAGAAGGACTGCAGCTTGGGTAAGAATAGGATATTAACAGCTCTTTATAATGTGGAGCACATTTTAAACACACACACACGCGCACACACACACACACAAACACACAGGGTCAGGACAAAAAGAAGGGTAAAGTGGGAGAAAAAAAAAAACTCCCACCTCCATTTTAACATCTGAATCTTTGTAGGCATGCCAGGACAGAGCCTTGCTCTAGTGCATACACACCTGCACAGGGCAGGAAAGCAGACCTCTCAGATCAGTGGAACTTCACAGTCAAACCGCAGTAAATAACCGCAAAAAAAAAAAAAAATCAAACTGCTGGCAGTGAAACGGCGACTATTTAGGGGAAACACTGCATTTTTTCCCCCGCGTCCTTCTTGAGTGCCGCCACGTGGGTGGGCCACAAATCAAATGCAGCTTTACAAACATGTCCACCAAGAGAAACGGGCCACCAATCAAATCACAGCTTCACACAGTCACCATTTAGGACAGCACCATCTTTAGAGTGCCAAAACCCCCCCCAAAAGATCACATCCTCCCTTGCAAGGTATGATTTACAATGCATTACCCCTAAATAATTTGCTGTGTTAAAGATTGTATGCATGGTTTTCTATTCCATTGTCTTCAGCTAGCAATCTTGAATGAAGGTTTTGGGTCGTTTTTTAATGGTACTGGTTTTACCTCACTGGTGCAGTGAATTGTCAAATGCTGAAGGTGCAGGCTCACATACATGCCACACATGACAAGCAAGAATTGACACAGAATCACACAAGGCAAAGATGGACTAATGGACAGATTCAACGGTTCACTAGAGTGATCATCATAAAGAAAAAAAAAGAAAGAAAGAAAGCTGAAAAGCCTTATCTGAACACTTCTTAAAGAAAATACTTAAATACTTACTTAAATAAAATCATATGGTGTATCAGAGATGCCATAAGCGCTTGATCCTGTTGATCTCTTCACAGATCATTTCCTTGTTTTACAAGCTTCTTTGAGCAGCAGAGCTTTTACACACTTACACACACACATGCATACACACGCACAAGCCAAGCACGCACGCATGCACAAGCCAAGCATGCACACGCACACACATGCATGCACGCACTCACACACACACACACACGCACGCACTCACACACACACACTCACACACACACACACACACACACACACACACACACACACACACACACACACACACACACGTCAAATGGTGTGACTTGCTCTTAAAAAAACCCCTTCCAGGTTATGGCTGATATGATATTTCTGGACTGCAACATTTTTGCTACAGGGCCAATCAAACATGCCCAGATTTGCGGAGGGGTTTTGATTATGTGAAGAGGGAAAACTAATGGGTAACCTTTACTGCCTGAAAAACAGCATACCCTTTGAACTTCTGCAATTGCACCCTGGGTAAGTGCAGGGAAAAAAAAACAATCTGCATCTGCATTTGGAAATCTGTTCTGAGGCCTTGTAGCTATTAAAATGACATTTAATAGCACCAGCTGGATTGGCAAGGTTTGAACAGCCACCATGAGCTTTGTGTGCTTAAAAATAAACTTGATCAATCACAGACTAAAACACAGATTAAAAAAATACTGATAGGGCTGACGAACGTGACGTTACCCGACGCCACTTGAAAGTGATTCCCATGGAGAATCCTCTCCGGAAAAACACAGACTATCAAAGTCTGGGCTGTGGCTCCCGACATGGGGCTCCATCGGAAAAGCTTGCCTCCTTGTTCCAGTAGCACAGAGGTTTATTGTTCCAGGGCGATGAGATCCGATAGGGAACGTCCGTATCACCGACGTGCTGTGGTTGTTGGCACGGTGACAGAATTTTTGTGCAGAGGTGCCAGGGAGACATGTTGTGCAAAAGGTTAGCAAAACACAAGAGGAGTGAATATGCCTTACAGTGGTGGTGTCTGCTACACAGCTCCTTGTTTATGATTACAGCTAAATCATCCCCAGAAATTGAAAGAGGATTGTTTTACATTGTAGGTAAACAGTAGACATAAGATGGCCACAGGTGTTTTGTCTGTAAGTGTGTGGACGGCACTTGTGTGTTTTTTTTTTTCTTCTCTAATTTTCATATCAATTGCACCATGGCCACGTTTCAAGAGACGTATGAATCAGAATTTGTTACGTATGTATGTGGCCAATTAGATAACATAAACTGGAAGAAAATGTCAGAACTAATGTATAGTTGTCTTGGTGCATCTTTGGCTGTGCATTGCTGGAATATACATTTCCAAACTCCCACTGCAATTTATGGAAAAAGGAAATAAAGTTTTTAGCCAAAAAAAAGACCCAAGGACTAGACCTTGAATTAGATGATGGTTCTCCCCTACACGCCACCCACTGATGACAATGTGGGAGGTGGAGAAACGTCTGGGGAGCTAAAGGAGACACTCTGGGCCAAAAAAAACCCCTCCAGCCAAAAGGCAACTGGGTTTGCTCAGCACAGCACAGCGCTGATGGCCCCAGGCCCTCTCTGCCTTTCATGTGTTTTAATCTTCTCCCAATCAGAGTTTAGGGAGCGAGTGAGTCACCACTACTGCTCTGAGTGCATTGAGTCACAGGCCTCAGGTGAGAGTTCAGCCTGCCCTCCTCCTCCTCTCTCTCTCCTCCTTTTTTTCCTCTCATTCTCTTCTGTTTAAATGTGGGCTATGCTAGCTTTCTCTGCCTTAGAAAAACTTGTCATGCGTGTTTGTTTTTTAGCAATTTCACACCCACATCATCTCTCTCTTGCTGTCTGATCTATAGGTTGTCTGTGTCTCTCTCTCTCCCTCTCTCTCCCCAGAACACTGTGGCTGAGTGATTGTTTTTACTTTACAGGACAAAGTTGCTTTGGAGCCAGAGGGGCTCTGCGTTGGTTGCTGACTGGAGCCTCTGCTGTTCTTGGAACCCAGCAAGGCAACAAAATACCTCAAAGACACTGTCTCTTTGGTGAGACGGATGCGTTGAAAGAGTCAGAGGGGGAAAGAGGGAGAGAGAGAGAGAGAGAGAGAGAAAGAGAGGGAGGATGAGAGAGGATTGAGGACACAGGCCAAGAGGTGGATAGTGAGAGGGAGGATGAGATAGATGGGTCAAGGAGAAAGAGAGAGAAGAGAGGTGGTGGTGGCGGGGGTGTGGGGGTTAGAGAGAGAGGGGAGGTGTGTCTCGGCATGCACTCCCTCTTGGAAGATTAGCAAGAGCGTCCCAGGCACTTCCTGTGTCGCCTCACAGAAAAACTCACTGGCAAGATGTAGCAAAACAAAGAGGGCCCCAGAAAATGGGCTGCTTCCAGGAGCACTCCAGTACAGTACAGCATGAGCTCACCTAACTACAACACTCCATTCTTCAGTTAATTCAGCACGATTAAACACGATAAGAAGCAAAAACACCCCATTCGTCATTCTTCCCTGAGGTCACAATTCTAGCCAACCAGTTGCCTTTCTATTAAAAATTCTATTTTCTAATTTTCTTTACATGCTAGAACACAATTCATCAGCACAAGCTGGTACACCTATGGTACCTCTATGTCTGTTTTCACAATAAACTGTGCACCCCACTATCACACCAATATGACAGCTTGGGGGGGGGGGAGAGGAAACATAGTTCTCATAGTTCTGGCTGAATTCTGCAGAATAAACTACAAATCTTTGGGGAATTATAAAAGCAACTGGCATGCAAAACCCCCATCGTTTTGAGGGGGAAGTGAAGCTGGGTCAGGAGGGTGGTTTCCACATAACACAGGACCCAATATCAAAGGAGATAGCAATCCCAGCTGCACAGGCTCACTGCTAGCACAATATCATCTGCAGGATCCATCCAAGGCCTGGCCGCCTCCAGCACACAGGCCAGCCCCTCCTCCTCACCCCCTCCGTATCCCTACGCACCAATACTACTAGTTTGTATGCACACACAGTCTTTCCCACAAACACATATGCACAAACGCGCACACACACACACACACACACACATACACACGCACACACAGACACACACAGAGAGAAAAAGACATCAGGAGCAAAAACAACCACAACAGTGAAAACATTTGGGCTGATGAGAGCATGCAAAACACAATAACAAAACTTCCAGGAAATCGCTGCGTTGCTTGTAATGGAGCTGGGGAAGCCACCGAAGGGCTTGTCATGATTGGACGGAACGCTTGCTTTTCAGAGTGTTTGGGGAACACAATAGGAAGTCAAACATTTAGCCTTTTGTCCCAGTGCTGCTTCAGGGCAACAGCTTTATTTTTTAGTATTCAAAAGGCCACAAAGGCAGTGGCATGGCCTTGGATATGGCATGTCTGAAGTCAGCGTTGGCAGATCCTCATTAAGAGCCATGGAGCAGCTGACTGGTGTAGCTCTGGTTTCTATCCATACCAGATCAGGGCCAGATTGCAATGGACCAGAGCCAGGATCCACGACTTCCAGTCACAGCAACTATGCAGAAGGAGTTCTGTATGAGAACAGTGTATACACAGTGTATATATTCTTAATAAATATCAGCCCTGTGCCTAAACAGGACTTAATTAGAGGTTATAACGGGATCTGATCTGCCTTGAGGCACAAAAATGACAGAGGCAAACAACCTGCAACATATTTTTATGAGCTGACTGCTTCTTAAAACATGTTGATGTGCATGTTGAAGTAATTATTCTGTTCTCCTTTCATCCAAATGTACACTACAGCGACTTTCTCATAATGTACAGAAGCTGACTAAACAAAGAGACAAGACTGTGACACAGATCACTTCTGAAATAACAGCGGAATAATATACCTACAACTGGACTACTGTGGCACCTTCTGTGATCAGGGCCCAGTTGTTCAAAAAGAAATTTCCTATGATTTGCCTACAGTAAAACATGGGATTTACAAATCTGAATCGCTTTGATCCAGATTAAACTGTTTTGAAAAACTGAGCTCTTGTGATCTTTTATTTTTCACTCGTTGACCAGTCCTCCCTCTGTGAAGCACCAGATTATTTTCAGAAACGAAGTGAAATTATACGTTTTCACTAACAAGAGAGGTGTAAGGCAAGTGAGAAACTTGCTTACAGCTGAATGTACAGATATAGCACCTGTATCTCAAGGAAGTGGTAAATCAGGTTTGTATGACTGGAGTGGGACATGTCCAATTGACTAATGGCATTTTAATGTTTGTAGTATGTGTTATCTACTCGGCAAAGTCCATAAATGTCCCAGGAGAATAACCTCGGTTTTAATCGGAAAGGTAAACAATAATCTGCTTTTCTAAACAAGCGTAGCTCACTGCTGACACGGCTGTTTAACCAAATCTCCCTGACCTCATGAATGTAAGTATGAGAGTACATACTGACATCCTTGGTCTTAATCTTTGCATAAATCAAACAAACAAACAAATATAAGTAACCAAAATAGCCAAGGCTGCTTGGGAGAGCTGTACAGAAAGGGGGCACCAAAGAGCTCTCTCTCCTATTAAAAAACCCTGGGAAAATGATTAGTTGACCTCTACACAGACACATTAAACAGCCACTTCCATCTCATTTCCCATAATTATCCCCATTTAAACATCAGGAAGTCGGATACTTATTCCAGACATATCATCTATAAGCATTTAGAATTGTGACCATCAAATCGACACTGAATGACCTAACGTCCAAAGTTCAAGCTAATGACCAATTGCTTTTATTGTAATCGTTAAACTTTCCAACATGTCCCTACTTACCTAAATGCAGCGAAAGGATTTTCAATTTGGTCCCATTTGAACATAATGGGAAGAGCAGAGACAAAGGGGAAAAAGCTGGACCAGCTTGTAGATGACACAATTCGAACCACTTAATTAGGAAAGGAGCAAGGCATTCAAATACAAAGACATTCCAGGCATACTGTATCTTCAAACAAGAGTGAGATTAAGCTCTTTATTGGGAGGACATGCTCAGGGGGGGCCAGCATAACAGGACGATGGTAAGGTTAGTAACATTTCCTCCTCCAACACTGTTTACACGTTTTTTACTTTACCATCGGTGGCTGTAGTATTGCCAGTGAACACTTCAGGTTCATTGAGTTGGCATTCCGGCACTATTTGGAGACATCACCCATTTTGGGCTAGGACCTTGATGTAGGGTTTATTATGAAGGCTCAGACAGAGGAATAAAGGCTTGCCGACTATGAAGAGAGGAGGGGGGAGAGAAAAAAAAAAGCTTGCACATAAAAGGAACTGATAAGAGATGTGGATTACTGATAAGACACAAAGGCCCTACGTGCAGAGACGCGAAAAGACTAGAGAGATGAGAGGCTGAGATAAGAGCCTGTGTAAAGGTGGCTGGGGCAACAGGATCTGGAGAGAAAGAGAATACAAGAGAGAAAGAGAGTGATATAGAAAGAAACAGAGCGAGAGCGAAAAGAGAAAGAGAGAAAAAAAACAGACAACACTAAAAGCAAAGGAAGTGAGAGAAATAACTGCAAAAGGGGCAGCTGGGGGGTGGGACCATCAGAGGCACAAGAGTAAGGAGAGTGAGGCAGGGAGCAAGGGAGCGAGGGAGGAAAAACAAAAGGGAGCCCTGCCTCTTCCCCACACCTGTGAGCAGTCATCAGGTCGTCAGCAGAGCCGTCGCTGGGTACCCCAGCAAGCATGGTTTCCTCTGTATAGCCTAGAAGAATACGTAATCTCTTCATATTCATCTCTATTGATTCTGCTGCCTTTCAAAGGTGCCCCCTCCCTATTCTGATCCCCTTCCAAAGCCTTTGGTGGCTTCTGCAGTCTGTGTCTGGTGGAAATCACCCAGACGTGATGATATGCACGCCACACAAAAGAAAGGTTCAGATGATGATAATACTATAGACCACCTCCCTTCTCCCCCAAAACTGTGCTATCTGTTAGCAGCGGAATCTCGTTCTTAACGCTATGCTCGACTGCTCCATGAATGAGCGAGGATTCCGAAACAGCTGGCCTCTGAAACACAACCCCAAACAGGAGTATATGGGCATGCTTTTCGGATCCCAAGATGCCCCCATTTTCCTCTCAACGCTCTTGAATAAGCCGCTGAATATTAACAGAGGGAAAATGTTCTCCATCATGTGGCCCCTTAGGGGCGACATGGGTCTATGCTGGGTTGGGGGGAGGGGGTATGGGGGGCTTGGCATCGGAGGCAGTTTTGAGGTTGACTGTGGAGCCAGTCTCTCTGGCTACAAGCTTGCTTGGGGGCAGTATGGTGGCTTTTTATGCTCAACCTCCTTGTGCACTGGGTGACCTGCCTCCTACAACTCATGACTTGACTGCTGCTGGCACTGGAAGATGGTGGAGGAGCTGACAGGTTTGGCCCGTCCCATGACCCCTAGGGGCCAAACTGACTATAGGGGTTGGGTGGTGGTGGTGGTGGTGGTAGTGGTGGTGGGAGGGGAGGTGGTGGCAGAGAGAGGGCACGCTGGGCCCTCAGGGGTTTGGACAGAGAAAGAGATGGGCCGCAGGGATAAGGGGCTTATGTTATGACTATAAACAGTATCTGATTTGTGCTGATAGAAGGACTGTTAGAACAAGCCTTAAGTGTAACAGGGGATGAGGGGCAAACTGAGTGCATGGAGTGCTACTTTGTGTGTGTGTGTGTGTGTGTGTGTGTGTGTGTGTGTGAGAGAGAGAGAGAGAGGGGTGTACAAGGCACAATCATCATCACACCCTCAGAGAGACATTGGCCAGCAAGGTCAAAATCCTCTCGATACAAGCAAGGAACCATCAGCGTGCAAGAGTCTGCGTGGAGGCTACAGTTTAAAGTTTTGCACGCAGTCTGTGCTTATCTGGAGGTCTGCGCCATTGTTTATTCACCCAACGCTCACTTGTCAGAGCCTGGGTGAAGACAGACAAAAGGGGCCTGTGACATCAAAGGCTGGCGCAACCAAATCGACAGCACACCGTGCATGCAAATGTCAAGGCTTTAAGCGCTTGGCGAGACCAATTCCTCCTCTGTGGCTCAATCCAACTACTTTGCCCTCGCTTTCTCATCTCATTTTCAAGGCAGGTTTTTTGGGGTTCTGAAAGCTCCTATTAATGTTAGCCAAGAGTGCAAATAAACAAACAAAAAAACACGCACCCAGTCAGTGTGTAGATTCGAGTGCGTTCTTCCACCACTTCCTCTGCCTCCTCCTGCTGCTGCGGCAGATACGCTAGATAGTTTCATCCACAGCTGTGAGCAGGCGGCAACCCATCAGTGAAACAATGTGCTCTTATTAAAACTGACCCACTTCAGTCAGAGAGGAAAGTGAAGCTACAGTAATAGAGACAAAGGGGAAAGGGGGGTGGGGGTGGGGGTGGGGGTGTGGAGGCATCTTCAAGAGCTGGCAACTTTTCACAGCGAGCTTTTATTAAACTTTCTAGTCTCCACAGTCTCACAATGTCAGACAACAGCAGAATGAGTCTGGGTATTACTTAGACAGCCAAATAAAAGTTGAAGTTGATGGCCTTAGGTTTGGAGTTATGTTTGGACTGCTTCAAGCAGACACTGTTTTCAATGTGTACAGGTTTAGCTGTCAAGCTAGTTACATTGCAGAAGCCACAGCTCCAGTCTGTTTTAGTACACAGTCATAGTCTTCAACGTACTGTTTATCTCTCTTGTTTATACGTGAAATTTTTTAAATCCTATCTATTTACCTTTAAAGTCTCTAAAAGAAGGAGCAGAATGTCCACGAAAATAACTGCAGCTTCCCTCCAGTATTACAGAATTGGTGTAATCTTTTCACAATCGCATGCAAGGCCTCAGCTAAGACAAGTCAACTCACTCAAAGGAGCAGATTTAATGTTTTAATGTGGTGAGTGTTCCGTCTTGGCGGGAAATGATCCCGCTGGTGGTCTTGGCCTGAGAGGGTGTATATGGTACAAGTTATGGTAACCCTAGTCATGGGAATGCAGAACATGCCGATCAGTAGAGAGCTCTGCCTTCTGCTGGGGGGCCCACAGTTTGCACGCAGGGCTGACACGAGCTGAGCTGGTCTGTGCCGTCCTAGGCTAATAAACAGGACCTATAGGACTATGGAAAGTGCCTACAGAAAACATTTCAGCTGAGTGTGTGGGAAAATTCTAGAAACACATGATATGTGATTGGAACAAGAATTTATTAACTGACTTTTGACTGATGTTGAAAAAGCATAGGTTGGTTTCAGTTCAATTGTAATTGACATGCAATGTTTAAACATATAAGTACAGTTGAATGTGAAAAAAAAAGTAAACTGTTTTGAATGAAACTACACACCAAGTGGGTCAAACTGATGACGGCCCAAAATAATACAACACATAGACCTTCAGACCAACACAGCCATCCACCCGTTGTTAAGTCTATGGAAAGTCTCTTTCTGGTAGGCTCAAGCTGACAAGCACTAAGCATATGGGCTGCCTCCTTACACTATAATTCTCTACAAAGAGTCTTGTGCCTGGGAATGCAGCTACTAGCAAGAGGATTTTTTTTCAAAGGGGGTGGGGTGGTGGGGGGGGGGGGGCAACGGCAGCATTATAGCCTGTTGTGCTCTATTTCGGGTCGTATGGTTAAGATTTACAGAACTGTGTCCTTGCCACTGGACCTCAGATTGGATGAATGGAACCGTGCTGGCAGCGCAGCTTGTTGCTAGTCGCGCTGTCCGCTAACCACATCCCTTCTAAATGAACATACATGTGCTCGTGCAACCTGATGCCCACTGGAAACAGCACTTTAGCTTTATGCTCGCTGCCAGGGATGCCTTGGCTCTGCAAGCCACAGGGTGAGGGTGGGAGCGCTGGCAGTAGAGGAGTGGATGGCGGAGGTTTTGGCGGCACGGAAGGAGCCGGAAAGGGGAGTGGGGGGCAGGCGAGTAGTAGTTTTTTTTTGGGGGGGGGGGCAGGGGAACAGCTGGCCTTTCATTGACAGGTTTTGAATGCTGGAAGTTAAGATTACACTCCAAGTGGGACGGGGCACTGGGAGAGCCACGCTTATTCCCAGTGATATTGTTCCAAGGGCAACGGCAAAACAAACGAATTTCAGACTGAATAACATGGCAGCTCGCAGAATACTCAGTACTTTGCCACCAAAAAAAAAATCATGACAGAGGAAAATGAAACAAATACAACATTGAATTGGTGATTTGGATCGGATAGGGCCATAGATCCATGGTGACTTTTATATGAAAATACGGTAACACTATGGTAATGGTGTGCATGTTAGGCTAGGGTGACAATGCTGACATAATCATCACACATGTCAATTCAAATGGATTGTAATGCATACACTGTGGCAGCACCCCTCCATTACGCAAACACCCCCCCCCCTCCCAACACACACACACACACTGTTGAGGGGTCTGAGAGGGAGAGGTGGAGTTTGGCATGTAGCCCACTTTCACTGCTCCCATAGAATTAATGGCCTATTATATAGCTTGCAATTGCAGAAAAAAGAGAAATGTACACAAAGCATCTTTTTAGCCACTTGTTAATTGGTTTGTTACATTTGCTTCCTTATCAGAAGGATCATTACAAAAGCTGCATGAGAGCGAGCGTGAGGAGAGAGAGAGGAAGCAGTAGAGGGAGAGAGAGAGAGACAGAGAGAGGGAGGAAAACAAAAGATTAAGAAATTATGGAACATGCTAAATAATGTGTGTGTGTATGTGCACGCATGCGTGTATCAATATGAGAGAAAGAGTGTCCATATTTAGGGGAGACAGAGAAAGAAAGAGTGAGAGGGAAAGAAAGTTAAGACAGAAACAAAGAGGCTTTGGGTTCTTGTGAAGGAGTTATGGGGATCTGACATCTTCACTAACCCCCATCCGGTACACATTGGTGTAGCCGCTTTTTCCCACCCGATCCCTGCTTCGGGTGGTGCACATCACCACCCCCCACCTTACCAAGGGGCCAGCACATGATGACCTCACCATGTATGGGCCCATATGCTCATCAGCAGCCACCCCCCCCCCCCTCTGCCCCAAACATCCACCACCACTCTCTCCCCTGCCCGCTTCACCATCCCCCCATGGCAATCAGATCCCACAATGCAGCCATGCAACTCAAACAAACCCTAATACTTCACTGCGTACACACACACACACAAGCATGCTACAAATAACAGTGCATACAAACTGGGTAGTACACAGAGCAGCCAACAAGCACACTGACACCCGTTGCCCCCCTTTTAAGAATTATGTGAGCAAAGGGTTGCATGCGAGGTGCCAACACTGATCTTTACAGCTCACAGCAAGATGGGTCAATGCACTATCGCTGATCTGATATTCCTTCAATCTGTCTCAGGTTGGCCACACTCACAGGAGCATTGCTGCTGCCGTGCATCAGGGTTCACGGCAGCTCCTGTTGTGTTTCGCTTTGTTGTGTTTTCTTAAACCTCCTCTGGATGCTTGGCAGAATAAAAATGCTCTCTGATCAAAGCAGTAGATGAAGCGAGTGCACGGGCTGCTGACAGCCACAAAACCCCCCCAAAAAAGTCCTGTGTTTGTTTACGCTGCATTGCCATGACGATATCAGATAGCAGATCTAAAAATACAAGAGGAGAAACCCGCGGGCAGAAGTGTGTTTGCAAGTTGCCTTTAGGTTACAGGGAGGGGAGGGTGTATTGGGTTGGAAGCTCAACCAGATAAAGAGGAAATAGTGCTTTGGCCCCCGGCCGGCCGGATAGAAATACTTCAACCAAACAGTGATGCCTTTTTATTAAATATCTCCAAAGGACTGTAAAGTCAATTTACTGTTCCTCTTATGCCCACTGATTAGGATTAATCATGGAAAGAAAAACTGAAAAGAATTTCTTTTGAAGTCACCGTCTTGTTAACTCAAGCACGCTCTCATATGGAGAGGCACAATGATTTCCAGGTTAAAGTGCAAGGATTTCCATTTGCAGGGGGAACAAAGCCCAGCCTTAAAATAGCCAGCTCAAATGAAAAGCCTGTCTCACTTCTATTTACATTAGATTAGAACTTTAGATGAGAATCCAACAATGAACAATGTAGTTCAAAGTTTTCCAACTGAGTCTTATGCATGGATATCTCCTATCAAAAAAAAAGAAAGAAAAAAAAATCTCAGGATGATTATATAATTATGATGCATTAAACTGTATTCTGCCACAGAAATCATAGCCCAACAACAGTCTCAAAAATAGGCCACAAAAAAACACCAATATCCAATGAGTCAGGAGGCATATAACAAAAAAAAAAAAAGACTGTCACTTTGATAGATGTTAACAGTTTGTGAGTGCTGCTACTTTCCTGATAAACATTTGTCAGAGCACAGCAACCCTGTCAAAGAGTGGCAGTGCTTAAACAAGTCCAGCAGGAAAAGCTTCAATGCACCTGCCTCACCCGTCCAATCAAGTAGGTGGCAACAGATAGCAGCCCAAATTAAACGACTGGCGAGACAAGGTGTTAACCTCAGGTGAAAGCCAAGGTGGGGAAGGTGCATGCATGCCTGAGACGCCAGGCTTGAAAGGGAGCTTGAAACCCTAACTTGCAGCTACAGTTACTTCTCCTGTCATTCAAAACCCCTGGACAGCTGTAACCATACACCGCTATCCCAAAGGGCGGGCCCAAGCCTGCTTCGCACTGTTTATTTTTCCAGGGATTTATTACCTGTTGTCTCTGTCTGCTGGTGCTTTGAAGTTGTGAGTTGTTAAATAGAGTTTGATCTAAGAGCTGAAGCTCGAGTCCATTAAAAAGGTGTAAGCCGCCTACCGTGTCAATGATTGCCTTGGCCCTGGGAGTGAACCCTGAACTTAAGCAACCACCGCCCACCCCTCACACACCACACACACACACAAACGCACGGTGAAAGGGGGTTAACTTCACTTGCTCATGATTCATGACTTGTTCTAGAACGCTTCCTGAATAACGGCAGAGGTTGAGCAGCCGGGCCTAGTACGTTAACCTTTCTCCAGCTCAGGTGCCCACTGAGCTATGAAGAAACGAACGAAGAGAAATAAAGAGGGGCTCAGGCTAGGGGTGGGGTGGGGAGTGGTGGGGGTGGGGGGGTATCCTTTTTAAGCTCCAGATCTGTCTCTCACTCTTTGTCTCCCTCCCTCCCTCTTTCTCCCATCTCTATCTTGCACTTTCTCTCTCAATTACCCTGTTTCACAACATTATTGGCTGCTTGGTGGTGCTTCTTACTTGGTGGAGAGATAGTAGTCTCACCTTTGAAGGTAGAATATGAGGCGTTTATTATATGGGGAGAGGACTTATCTGCCTTGCTCTATCTGATGGTCCATGTAATGGAGCTTGGGTGTGCGTCTCCACTTTCACTGCCCTGAAAAGCCCGTGGAAGTGACCCAAAAGGAAATTATTATGGCGAGAAAACAAAAGCCACTGGTCCCTTTTAGCTAGCATCCCTTTTAGACAGCATGGCTGTCCCCTCCCTTTCCTTCTGCTTTCCTTGCCTAGCTGCCGTCGCCTGCTGCTCCCTGACCCATCTCAAGTTTACACCAGCAGGTAGAGCCAATGTTCAGAGACTCCCCCTTCCCCCAATAAACACCACCACCAACACCTAACACACATTGTACCCCAGCCCCTCTGTCAGCACTAGCAAAGGGTCTCCTAAACAGCCCTGAAATTCACCTCTCGAGACAATGACAACAAATGACACTGTGAGAAATCATTAAGGGAAAAAAAAATGGCAACAGCAGACACCAGATGACCGGGTGTATTATCAAATCCCAACGCCTCTGGCTATCCATTTACCAGCATTTAACAAAGGCCCATGCAACTCACCCAGGCTACTTTATGCACATTATATAACTGACTATAAAGTTCGTCATAATGGCCCAGCTTTAAACGCGAGGAACAGAAAGAGATCCTGTAAAAAGCCATCGCCCCAAGGTGGTGCACTCAAAACGCGTAATTTTATCATGTCCTACAGAGCAACCTTTGAAGTTACTATAGAACTTTCTGGAAGAAAGCATTCCAAATTGCACGCACGATTAGCCACTGACACAAGGTGCAGGCCGAATACCTTGTTCCGAGGCATTGTTACAAAAAAGAAAAGAAAAAAGAAAAGTTAAGCCTGCCTGTTTTGCCACCAAGCACAGATTCACTTCCTCAGACTCCCAGGGTGCACCTCTTGTCCAGACAGTACAATTGTCCTGAAGCCCCGGGGGTGGGGGGTGGGAAGCAAGCAGTCCTTTTATTTTGACTTATTTAGCATTCACACTGAATCATGTATTCAGGTCACAGATAAAAGAGATAGGCTCTGCCATTGTGAGCGCTCTTTTTTTTAACAGCACCTTCCCTTTGCATGAAAGGTAGGGATGTAATGGCACTGGGGCAGGATCAGGAAATTGATACCAATTTAGAGAGATAAGGGCCCCTGATAATTGTCCAATGAGAGACTCTGATCTTTGCTAGGCGGGACCTGAGGCTGACGTAGTCTCTGGGCGATGAGCGAGCTCAGTGGGAGCAAGTTCCAGGAAGGGTTTCCCCACTGCTTCTTTACGACCAGTTGCAGCACAGGCCCAAGTCTGTTGTTGCTAATATTTTGGCTCTGCCAAAACACCACCATCCATTTCATCTCCATTTCCACCTATTGTATCCCTACATACAATACAATGGATTCCATGTTTCCTTATGACAAAGTGCCGAGACACTGTCCACTGTCCAATTTTGACCTTTAATGTCAAATCTATAAACTTGTTTAGATTTCTGCACACATATTACACTAATTCTCTCCTTTGTCAGGCCACAGAATAGCACATGCATGACTACTCCAAAAGCATCAATAAGATTCAGTCCAAGTATTTTGACAAGCTATAAATTCACATTCCATTCACCTGACATGCACAGAGATTGTTCACTCTACCAGTTCATTCTACTAAATCATAACGAGCCTGGAAGTTCAAACTCCATTTCAGTCAAACGTGTCCCTATCACCTTCTGAGGGGCTGTGTAATCACATGACAGAGTTACAGCCCCACGGTACTGCCATACAGCATGGTTAGTAAGGCCCGAGCACATGGACAAAGAAATGACTGGTCAATGATTTATTTACTTACTCTATCTAAGGTTTGCCTTTTGCAGTGCCATCATCAATATCTACTTTCCCTAGTGCCATCATCAATATCTACTGCTACCTTGTGTTGCTGTGAACATTGCATGATCTCTTTCAGATACATGCACAAACAGGCCAGGGAGCATCATTGCCTGCCTTGTGTCTGCTGCATGAACATTGCATGATCTCTTTCAGATCATGCAGGCAAACAAGGCCAGGGAGACAGCTGCTGATTGCCCCCTGCCTTTGTTTATAATGAAGCAGCATAAAACTGTATAAAACTATTTAGACGGGTGGGGCGGTGATGGGGTGTGGTGATCTGACCAGGTCTTCGAGTTGGGGTGGTGAAGTGTGGGGGTGGAGGGGCGTTTGCAGAACCTAGCTTTGGGTTTTTGGAAGGACTCCAGCCCTGTAGTGCAAGTCCGCTTTGATAATCGCCCACGTGTGTAACAGTTTTGGGATGCAGCCAAAGTACACAGCTCTTGGTAATAGTTAACAGAGTCAGCAAACAGTGCACGGCGGCTGCAGCAACAGCAGCAGCAGCAGCAGAGCCTGTGGTGTCGATAGGAGAGGTAGTGGAGAGGTGGGTCAAAGAATTACATTACATTTCATCTACTCTTGTATTTGGATGTGTCATTTCTCCCATCCATTCACCCCACCTCACCTCACAAAAAGGAAAAAAGAAAGTTCCCACGCTTCAATCCACTCTGTGAAACAAAAACAGTTCTGAAATGGGGTCACAGCAGGTGTCTGATTAACACAGACAGAACATCAACATGGAAGTTTTATGAAGAGTCCATAAAAATGCGTTGATCGTGACTTTTGGCACCAGTGTCTGACAGCTCATGATGTTTTGAAAGTCATGCCGAAATCAGGGTCACATATATTTTTTAATTGGCCTGAAGCACAGGCAGTTAAACACAGCCACAGCACAAGCTACCATGAGTAACGTCTCACCACTACCCTGTCAGGTGCTAAATGGAGACATGATACAATAAACGGAAAATAACAAATGGTCTTGATGACAGCAGGCTGTATTGGACCAAGGCAAAAGTATGAAGCCTACAATAACTCGTACGTTGACAAATGACTCTGTGCTGTTAGCCCTGTGTGAGCAACTTCTACGTGGAGAGAAACATTAAAATCATCCTTGAGAGAACATTCCATGCATGTCCGAACACACGTGTGCGTCTGTGAATGTGCACTGAATGGAAGGAATGCAAAAATCAAGAGCAAACTCGACACTAATTGAGCCCGTGCATTTATCTAATAAAGGGGAAGCACAAGGTTATACAACTACCAGACCCTACTCAATCATCACTGTCATCATCACAGTCATCAATGCCACTCCTTGGCAGGGGGCAATCAGGGCAAGACTGTGACAGAAAACACATACTCCAAACGAGGGTAGGTGGGGATGGGTAATCAAGGGCAGTGTGACTATACTCTTCCACAGCCACAGCAGCACATCTCTGTCAAGAGTCACCATCATTCACCTTTTCATTCATCCATCATTCAGCTAGTACTTTTTGGACTGATTAAGCTCAGAAAGTAGGGCCAACTACCACACAAACACACACCCGTACCCAAGCCCATGTGCACATCATATGTAAACATGTGTAGGAAGTTTGTGTATACAGAGGTGGGTGGGCACAGGGGTTAGGGCTAGGTTTAAAGACTGGTGCAGAATAGGGCCATTATATTTGCCAAGGGCCCCTAGCAGGCCAGTCTGTTGCCTGAGCTGTGCCAGACAGTCCAAGGCCTCAGAAACATGTCATTATCTGGAGGGAAGCTGAACAGTAACAGCCTATGACAGCAGGATTCCAGGAGTAAAGGGGGGGTGGTGGTAAAAGGAAACACACACACACACAAAAACAGATCACAAACACGCGCACACACACACACACACAGACAGAACACTAGCCATCTCAACGTGTGGTACAAAAGGAAGCGATGTCCCCATGTACGGCTTAAAATAGCTTCTCCTATCAAAATCTGGTTATGAACCCTGCACCCTCAGAACCTTATGTGTGTGTGTGTGTGGTGTGTGTGTGTATGTGTGTTTGTGTTCAAAGTACAAGCCGAGCACGGCACAGAGCCCACTTAAGAGACAAGAAGCTATAATGCTATAATATAAAGAAAAGAAAAGAGGGAAAGCAGAAGTGAAAGAGCAAGAGGGCAAGATAAAAGCAATCCTTTTGAAGAAATCCCCAAAAAACTTAAAAGCCTTTCTTTATAATCCAGACTAAGAAACACCCACTATTTATAACTGAAGTTTGTTACCAAACACAATAACCCACTTTTCATCACGACTCAACAAGGTCAGTGGAGCCATGACTTCCCCCAAATTCTCCAAAACCGCCCGTCAGCATATCATCTCATCCTCACCCGATCTCTATCAAATTAGCTTGGACCCATTGACTGTGGACTTTGGAGCACAGAGGGTCATTTTCCCTTAAAGATTCTAGGATGCAGGAAGTGCCATATTCATGAAAATGTAAATAGAGAGATTATGTAAGAGATGAGGGATTGATAGCGCACGCAGTACTGTGCCAGAGACCAACTTTTAACTCGCTCAGAAATCTGCACAGCACCGCATGTGCGCACACATACACACACACACAAACACACACTCAACTTCAACTACACGGTGTGTTAATGCTTAGGCATTCCAGTGCTGGTGCACATGCAGGACAGACAATGTTGTAAACTATGATGCCTTAAAGCAATTGAATGGCTTGAGATTCATGTCGCATAGAGCAAGGCAAAGAGCTGCCCCTTTCTTCTGACAACGACAGTAACTCACAACACAACAACAACAACACTAACACTAACTCACAACACAAGACATTTTTAATGCCAGGACAGCGGATGCAACAAGTAGACGTTATCAGAGACGATAACATAGGGAGGTCACTGTGCACTGGTGGTGGAATCCAGTGTGGGTTGGGGGTGGCTGATTTAAATGCTATTTGAGATTTGTGTGGTGTGAAATCTGACTATATGGCTCTGGCCGGCCTGGAAGGGGTTAAGTGTGTGGGCACGGGCTTCTTGTCCAGCCCCTGTAATCTCACTCCAAGCCACTGGAGCAACAGTGCTTATACATTCCTGTGCAGTGCCAAGGCATTCACTTTAGACAGGGAGGGAAAAAAGGGAGGCAATGAGAGGGACAGTTTTTAATTAGGGAGGGGAGAATGAGAGTGAGTGAGTGAGAGAGAGAGAGAGAGAGAGTGAGAGAGAGTGAGTGAGTGAGTGAGTCAGTCGGTCAGTCAGTTAGTCCAGAGGTCAATGGCAATACAACTGCAGAGCATGCTGGAGATGGCCCTTTCGTTCCAGACATACCCAAAGCACATTTGTGAATGGCTACTCGACTCACAGGGGTGTTTCCCGCGGCAGCCCAGAGGGGGTCTGGAAGAAGGCCGCTCCAGGACGCATCAGTTGTCTCGGCAGCATGTGGTGTGGCAAGCGCCACCGATGGAATTTCCAGTAACATTCTTATCCTGCCTCTGCGCACTAATCGTGAGCGGTCATCAAATCAGGGCACCAGGCTGTAAGCACACAGCACTGCACGCCCTAACCCCTGTATACCCCCCTATACACTCCCAAATACTCCCATTCTTTGACAGACCTCTCAAAGACTCCAAACAAGGGTTCACCACAACAAGAAGTATCAGTTTTGTGACAGTTTAAGACCTTTTTTCACGAAGAAGAACCCAAAGTAAGTCTGTCTCCATACAAAGATCGCTTCTGCTACCACTGACAGCAATTGGCTCCAGCTTTTCTACCCCATGGGTGTGCTTTTCAAACTGCATTGCTGGGCAACTCCTATGGTAACCAACAGGGAGAGAGTCACCATGTCCAGCTAAGGACATGAACTGTTAGTTCCAAATAGTTCCAATCTCAGTAGCTATCAAAGAGTTGTTCTATCAGAACCACTATCAAAGCTACAAGTGAAGAGTTCTATCAGTACCAGTCGATTTAAAAGAGAACTGGCTTAGTTCAGATGAGCATCTGCTCTTTCAGTGGCAGTTTTATAAGCATCATACCAAAAGCATTCCACAAGACCCACTCATTGATGGGTTCAAAGAGGTAGTCTTGGTCTTTAAAAGGGGTTCTTCTGTGGAGAAAGAGGTTTCTTGTTTCCGACCGCATAACTCTGTCAACATATAGGACCGCTGCATGAGTCGTTCCCCAATTGCAAAACAAACAGAAGAGTCTTGACGTCTCATGGTTTTGACCTGGTGAGTTGAGCTACAATTTTAACCATCATCCTCTCTGCACAAACATCCAAATGGATGGCCTCCCCTCATACAACTCAACTCTATGACCTCCACAAAATGGAAGACTCCAGCTTCAGAACTGTCTGTCTACATGGAAAAACACTTACTTCAAAGACTGTCTCTCACTGGGGCAACGTACAAGAACACCTGACCTGACAGTCTGGGTCAACAAGAAACTCCAGTCAGGCTCATCAATATTACACCACATAAAACTGTGCCTGACAGGAACTAAGATTCAGTAGAATGGCAAACTCTGCTGCTGCTGTTTCGTTCCCAATGTGTACTGTTGTATGTGTAACCCTTCTATGAGGAGGTCACATTGCCGAAGTTCCACACCACCACCCCATGAAGAAATGGTGTCTATTAACAGCTATGTTACTTGTCGTGCATGATGCCTACGTCAAGCCTGCACACACTATGTTAGTGTTTAACTGGTAAGCCTAAGGAGAGGGGAGTGCCACATTTTACCACAAGCCACAGACACAAATACAGAACCAGGGATATTTTGCTCCACAAGATTTGCATGAACCCTAATGCCAAACGATATAAAATATTTTACAGTGATTTTCACTACTTTGCCCATAATAGTCAATCAATGGTTATTTTACTTCGGCACTTCTTTCATATTTTTTTCCCCACTCAGAGTTCTTTTGGGAAGGCAAGCCTCTCAGTCCCTGCAAAACAGCCTTCGAGGGCCAAGCCAGCACACAATGTCAATAATAAAACAGGAATCTGCACATGCTATTCTGTTCCGTCTGAGCGAGAAAGTGTCATTACCACACGGGCCAATGTGAGAAAACCGTCTCTCACCACCAACATTCACGGCTTCTTGAGATGATGAAACAGCAAATTAAACTTATTGGCTGTTCCAACTTGCTGCGCCTCGACAGAGGGTAACAAGAGAAGGCCAATGTGTTGTTTTTTTTCCCCTCCCCTCCTCCAATTTAAATCTATTTGTTTAACCATAAGCAGACACACTGCCATGGTAACTAATCTTCAAAAAACTAAAACTATTTTGACTAAAGCCACCTATTTGAGCCGGTCGTTTTTCGGCCCATCTGGGAGCTTTGATTTGTTGAACAGGCGTATTTGGTGAGGGCAGGGTTGGCACTATTCTCTACTGCCACCTCAATCTCTTGAATAATAAAGACAGAGAAAAAGGTCAAAAACAGGACACGTCATATACTTACTGCAAATGCTACAGCACTGACCATGTGATTTTCTTTTTTTTTGGGGGGGGGGGGGGGGCGCATAAAGCATTTCCTGTTAACTTCAGTATCTGAGGTTACAATATGGCTTTTGTTGTCAAGGCTGCTCGGAGATCTAAGACACTTTGATCCAAGTTAATAGAGTTTGGTAAATGATCACAGCATGGACCAACCTCTCAGTCTCTCCCTTTGACACACACAAACACACACATGTGGTTTTTGGTGCACTGACCCAGACCAAGGGGTTACACAAAAAATTTAATTAGCCTTTTTAAGATAGACCTTTTTTCTTGATGCAAGGTAACTAACATTCAGAGGCCCTGACAAATACGTCCTTACAGCCTGTGACAAAAAACAATCCACACACACAAAACAGCTGCAAGCAAAGAAATAAGTAAACAAACAGGAAAGGATTAAACAAATCTGAATTGTTTGAAAACATCTCTTGTCTTCAGATAACACAGGTATTAGCTGATCTGCAGACCCAGATGCAGCCGATAGACAAATAAGGCATAAGCAAGCAGAAAGACTGAGGTGAGGTCTTTGCCAGAGTGGAAATAGAAGCAGCTGGCATTGCACATGGAGTTTCACCCATGCCGACCAGAGAGCCAAGAACAAGGACAGGGACAGGTACAGTACAAATAAGAGAGAGAGAGAGGCTATGGATGGTCATGTGACCTACTGTATACTACACCATTTTATCAGCCGAGGGACCATATGCTAAGTGTTCCCAGCACACAGACATACTTACCCATGTGCATGTTGAAAGAGAGACGGACACAGACATGAAGGGGTAAGGGAAACATGCTTCTGCCTCCCTCAGTTTTGCTTTCACCCCAGGCAAAAGTTCAGGTCACAGTTCAGGTCATGGTTTCATACTGTATGTGTGTACAGTATATGACCATTGTACATGTAACTACATATATGTTTATACACACACATGCACATACAGTAAATGCTCTATAGCGTGTTTGTGTTTAATATAAAAATAATATATTCACCGCTAATACACAGCATACTAGGCCTATTTATTTGTAATTCCATTTCAGTTAGAACAGCAGCACATCTAAATTCAGATTGACTAGTAATTCCTTGCAATTGCATTAGTGTGTGTGTGTGTGTGTGTGTGTGTGTGTGTGTGTGTGAATGTAACCTACCCACATCAGACCTGCCAATTAAGAATGAGGGCGAGGCCATGCTCCAGCCATCCTGCAGTGAACAAGGGTCTTCTGCGTGTCAAATGCACACCTGCATTCACAGGACTGGGGGTAAGTGCTTGGTAGAGGCTGGCTGGCCCGCCAGCAGAAACAGGTGGTGGATTTCACAGTGTCTGTACAGACCCAGGTGGGGAGTGGCCTTCTGCCCTCTCATGGTGGCGTGACAGAGAGAGAGAGAAAACTGACCAGCTAGGGAAAGGGCTGCAGGGAGGTGAGTGTTTCAACCATCCACACTTTGTCCAGTGTTTGTCAAAATAATAAGGACAAAAATGATAAGGGTATAAGAGGGCAAGCTCCTTTTACTTACTAGAGAAGGTTTTGTGTGTGTGTGTGTGTGTGTTTTGCCTTCCTTTCCTGAAAATACGCCTCCCCTCCACCCCACCCCACGCCACGCCGGTTCAGTTCAAGGGTAAGGTAATGCCTTTTCCATACTGAGCAATGCAACAGGACCCTCAAGTCACGGCATCAGCAGCAAAACAGGACAGCGAGTGCCACTGGGCAAAGCTTGAAACTTAATTTATGGTCACAGTGTCCACAGACTCCACAAGGGCCATGTGGACAACATGACATCAAGGTCTGATCTTGCCCCATCCATGAGGGCTCTGTAGGTCCTAATCTAAAGCATGTTGTTTGACTTAACAGCTTTGTACACACAAAACACAGAGAGCATCCTGAGCATCAACTGAGAAAGAAAGGCCATGTACATGTGCGATATGAAAAAACAAATAATGTTTGTGTTTTCTTCTCCGCTTCGCCAAGAGCATTTCTGTTGACAGGCGCATATTATTTTACAGGGCTTTAGCATGTCGGACGAGAAGAACCGAAGCGGTGGGCCTAGTAAGTAGTATCGAAAACTTTAAAATACACTCTTGTGAATGTAGCGTGCTAGCTTACACGCATAATTATGAGAAAGACAATGGCAACACAGGGCTATCGCACAGACATACGAAGTGGAAAAGAATGTGTTGTATAACATGAGCCTGACAGACGCAAACACATTCAGGCATTCCAGGCCAGTTCTAATGATTTAAAAAGAAGCCCCGGTGGACTTAAGGGATTTGCCATCTTTACCACCCCCCCCCCCCCCAGAACCCTATTTCAAAAGCAGCCCTGTGCAGACCAGGAGAGATGGGACAGCCCCCTTTCCTGTGTTCCAATCCAGATATTTCTAAGATGCTTTTTCCGGCCCATCAGCTTTGAGGAGGGTGCCTGTGATTAGCTGAGGCGGACATGTGGCTGTGCTCAAGAGCATTTCCACATACAACAGCGCACTGCACAGGTACACACTTCCTCTTTGACAGCTGTCAGCAAAGATCATTCAATACTGATCAAGATAATCAACATAATACGTTACAATGAGAGCAAATGTGAATAGTTCCGGTATGCATAAGTGGGAGTGTCACAACGTCACAATATCTACATTTTTAATGATCTTCTGTATCAGTGTGCGAGGGCTCGATTCTAGTCTGCATAAAGGGGGATTTCCCCCCTCCCCTTGCAAAAATAGAACACAGACCTTAACGAACATTTGTGTCTTTCGCTCCGTTTTTACCCTTTACGCTTTCAGAGTACAGGGGGTCACTATACAGCACAGTGTCCCTAGTGTGAATCCCAATGTACAGTGCCCCCTTATGCCCTGAACCCTCAAAGACTTCACTGCTATGAATCAGCTTCATGACTGGGTAATTAATGCCACTGTCTCCTGTACACAGAGAAGACATTTATATCAGCAGTGCTGAGAGTGGGTGCTAAAGGCAAGAGCACTACTGTGTCTAGATTCAGTGATTATTCAGTGAACAAAACTTCACCAAAGCCACAATGAAATTACATGTCTTCATGCAAAAAAAAAAAAAAGAAAAAAAGAGGAGAGACTTTCACTGGGGAGGAGCCCACATCAAAGGCGCCACCACTGTAAGAAAACAATCAGCACAGTGATGATGTGTGCAGGGAGTCCCTAATCAGCGGAAAAGAGGAAGCACAACAAACAACAGTGGCACAGGAGGAGAGCGTTGACGAGGAGGGGTCACTCGCACCGGTCATTATCTGTCTTGGACGGGGGAGGAAATTTGGACAGGAAATCCATCCGAATGATGGGGGTGGTAGGGTAGTGGCGGTGGTTGTTGAGTGGCTGGGTGAGTGGGAAGGGGGGGAGATCGGAAGGACAGAGTAAACAGCCTCCTTTTTAATCATCTCAACTCACGTTTTTCACTTGACACGCTTTGATCTCTTCCCCTGACACATCCCCACCCTCCTCTCTGGTTCCAACGCTCCGGGACCCCTTAGATTGGCAGACAGGGTACAGAGATAGCGCTCCCTCTCTCTCTCCCTTCCTCCCTCCTCTCTCTCTCTAAGGAGAGGAAAAGACGAAGTAACACAAACTCCAGAGAAGCAAAAAAAAGGGGGTAAGGGGGGTGGGGGGTTGTAGATGGCAGCACGAGGCAGTGTGTCGGCGTGTTGCTAGGCTGCCTCACACTGACGTTCCGTCTGCTCCAATTATACCTAATGTCTTCGTGGGGCGTCTCTGAATGAGAGACCCCTTTTCAAAGCCTTCAGCAGACCGAAAAAGAAAAAGAAAAAAAAAAAAAACAGCGGAAAAGAAGTGAAGCTCCGAAAAAATGGTTTAGCTTCTTTTAATTGGGAAGAGGGCCTATCAGAGGATTAACTTCAAAAGGTGCAGTGAGCGGAACCCGCAACCCCCCCCCCACGCCTCTCGCAAAGGCCTCTAGGACAGCTGCCTTTTCCCTCAAGTTCAAAGCTATCCCACAGTGCATTGCACTTCCACAGAGAATGCGGTGGCCTTTGTTATGGTGCTTGGTAGGAGGAATCTGACACATTCAAACATACATATGCAAAGGATGGCTAAATCATCTGTCTGCATAACCTTTAGGAGACATGGAGATAAAGGCTATGTGAAAGTGATATACAAAAATCTCAGTAAAGCATACGGGCTGTGGAAAATGAATCAGATTCTAGTCGAATGGTAATGCTGTTACAAAGTCATCCATCTGCAGTTCAACCATGTCCTGGTGAAGTAAAACTTATGACAAGCAATCAAATAATCGTAATTACTTGATTGTTGAAGGATGACCACTGACTGGTAATATGCCCCAAAAATTAAAAGTCCAGTTTTAATTAAGCAAGCATAGTACTATTACTCAAAATGTAGCCCTACTGAAACACTTTAGCATCACAATTTTACATTTACTGCAGCAGTGCTCAAATTATGTGACTGCAGCTCCTATACAAACAAAGATGCTTTAAACCATCCATTGAAAACAATGGTAAGAGAAACTCACTGAAATACAGATACATCATCTTTGACCAAATTACAAGGAATTTGGCTTCCACTACACTTACTACCTACAGGTGCCTCAGGTTACTCAACCATTCAGCTTTTCTGTGGTCTAAAGAACAAACCCATCCCACAAATGTTCATTTGACAGGAAGAAAAGCCAATACACACAACACAAAATTAAGAGTCTTCTTGCTTGAATGCAAGCTTCCTGAATTCAGCTTTCAGCTCAAGTTTTGAAACCATTCCTGTAAACTGAGACTCAACAACTTCACACAGCAAAAAACAAAGAATAAGCTCACTTAAAGCCAATAGCAGAGTTCCTGTCTTCCTCTTCCCCCTAAAATAAAGTGCTTCAACCATGTCTAATCTTGTGTTTCTCTGTGATCCACTGGCAGGGCCCAGAAAAAGAGGAAAATTCAGGGTCTCTCCTCGCCAACCTGTGGCCTAGAGAAACAACACGCTTAAGAAGATCAAACGTGGTCAGAGAGGTGTAATTACTGTGGGCTATGAAAACTGGCTGTCATGCACCACCACGGCTGAGCAAGTCCAATTCAGAGTAGCCTGAGGATAGCGAGTCAGACACGCCTGAAAACTGAGAAAAGAAAAAGGGGAAAAAAGAGCTAATCCAAAATGGTAAGAGTGTGCTTCCCTTCTACAGGATATTTTTCTCTCTGTGTGTTTGCTTATTGTTTTTTGTTTTTTTTTCCCCTCCAAAACACCTGGGTCGAAAGGGTAAAAGCTGCACATGTACGCACAAATCAATGTTCTTAGGCACTGAATCCTGTAAAGTCAACATGAACTTTTCTTGTTACTGGTTTAGATACTAGGCCCATAACTTTTAGAACTTGTGGGCGATTTTTTGTGTGCTGAGAGAGATGGTGAGAGAACCAAAGAATGCCCCATCCCCTCTATTCCTCAGTGAACTACCTGCACCCCCAATCCCCTCAGGGACGGGACTAGAAAGAGAGAACACAAAGTGGCGCGCCAAAGCAACAGAAACCTGTTGAAACAGGTTGGCACTGCAACAAAGACCATCTCGCATAGTACAACACTGTCTCTGTGTGGTGAGAGAGCCCTTTTCTGAAATGAGGACCCAAACACACACACACACCTTTAATTCCACAGATCTAGTTGTGATGACTGATGTCAACTGTACTTATAAGTACAGTTCAGCACTGCATTTGTACATGCACAGGTACAAGCAACTTAGCCTATTCTAATGATGGGAGATTTCTGAGGACCATTGTGAGGGTTACTTGACTCCATGCATTTCACAGTAAATACCTTTAGAATCATCAGCCGAGGTTGAAAAATATAAATTAAATCCCCTCCTGATACAAACTGAGAAAATTCAGTCTTTGGAAGACAATACACAACAAAAATGATGAACACCTTTTGTACAATATACATTTTACAAGGATTCTACATAGGTTTAGAGATAGCAAGTATTATAACTGTTCAAAAATGCCAATATAACTTGACTGAAGATGAAGACACATGGTTTTACATTGGTTTACATTCATCTGAGACTAGGCAATGGCAACAAGTCAAAGAGCAAGTTCAGATCAATGACTAGAAGAGTCACTGGTTCAGATCTCACTGGTTCAGTCTCATTTGTATGAATTACATGTTTATGCAGGCCTTCATCAGAGATGAGAGAAAGTATTCAACTGGAGTACTTACACAAACTGATCCTACACAAACTTCCTCACACATAACTCCAAATAGGAGATCCAACAACTGTTAGGCAGACATAGTTTGTATAATTTTCAAGTTTCAGTAGTATTTCAAGAAATCGTTGCATACATCTGAGACACATTCATAGATTTTGACATGTTTACACCTGGTCTGAAGACAACTTGAAGGACAGAGAAAAAGCTTTGGCCTATTTGTGCAACAAATTTAAGGGCTAATATAGCCTGATGCCAATCACCTATTTGGTCTTCAATGAGCACAGGTAGAGTAATAATGGGAATCATCTCTCAGAGGGGGCAGATAACTTCTGAATCTTGCATCTAATTTACTGTATTTCACTGTGTGACTGGTATGCAAACTGAGATGAACTGAAGAGAAAATGCAGATCAAGATATTTAGGCATGACAGCCAGTCATGTATCTCACAGGCCTAATGAGCAGTGACAGACTGTCCAGTGTTGTGGGCTACCTTTAGCGTAGACACCAACAGTAATTGTTGTAAAGTAATTTTACACATTGTAAAATGTTCTCGCATATTGGATCTCTTGGAAGAATTTTATGTGTATAAAAAATCTGACACCTACCTGCATCAACTTTCCTTCTGCCGAGATAGCGTTGCCTCCAGCAAACACCCCTTCCAGAGTGATAGGCCTCCCTGTCGGTTCGTGTTTGAGAAGAGTCACCTTGATGACTGCTCTGATTGCTGATCGCTCCGACTCCACTGCGGCCGCCAGCTCCAAGCCAGTCAGGCCAAACACCACCTGAAGGGCCGCCATTAGCAGCCACGGCCAGAGCCCGGCCAATCGCCGCTGGAGGACGGTCATTGCACCGGCTGCAGCGGCGGGCTCCAGCCGCACATTGCGGACAACAAACCTGTCAAACCTTCGGCGTAGAATCAAGTGGCAAAATGTTCCGACCAATCTGTTTGTCCAGTCTAAAAACCGGCTTTGACCGTAGGTAAACTGGAGGTGCACATGGAAAGTCTGTAGATTTTACACCATGTCCTGATTGTTTTCTCCTTTAAATAGTTTCAAAACAGTCGTTCTCATTATCAGAGGCAATAGATACCTTGGTAAGTGTTAAAACGTGCATGCATCAGCTCAATTACACTTTAAAAATACATCGGGGAGAGCATTAGGCTACTGTAAACTGAATGGCAAATAGATTGAAATATGTTGGCTACCCTGTATCGCCCACAGGAGAGGCCAAACACAAAGTACACACATGGGACATGAGGGCAAATGAAAATGCGAACTTGAAAACGTGCATTAATCCACCTTTCAAAGCCACCCTTTTCTGTATTCCTGGAGGTACATTCCTTCTTCATCTAAAAAGTGAAGGTTTCTCCTGGAAGCAAAGTTCGATTCAATCCGAATGGTTTAAAAACACAATTTAGACCTGAAAAAATAAGATGAACAATTTTGCTCCCATTTCGACGCGCGACCCGTCACGTCGCGATAAACATCACTAACGTTACACTGCTTATTCAACACCATCCAAGTTACATTTCCAAAGCAAAACGGAACTAGTCCTGGTGTGTTTAGGCTCAACAGGTTGCCGAAATATTCCCAACGCAAATTTCCTCTTCGAGACACTTTGAAACCCCGGTGCATATGGTATATCTCCAGAGTGACCAAAGTTTCATATCAAAACGACCAGGAATGGCACACATGATTGTTGCTAATCTGAAATTGATACAGGATAAAAGTTCACGCTTGAGTTCTGCTCGTGGACACGAAGCAACAACTTAACATTTTAAAACATACACTGTGACTACAACGTGCTCCGTGATCTCCAGCGCGACAAGTTGTAGGACGAGTGCTACTCGTCAAAACCTTATGACTCGACTTTTCAGAAATGATTCACAGGCTACTGGACCACTGCATTACTTTACCAACTGGTAAGAGGGCTAAATTATCTCGAACATTATAACTCCAAACCACACGTGAGAACAGCAAATGTTGTATCCACTTGCAAGTAAATTAATAATCAAATTCTGAATAGCATCTAACGCCCGCTCCTACGCACGTTCGACAGTAGTAAATTTTCCTTAACGTTAACTCCAAAGTTAGAGCTCCTAAATGCCGGGATCTTTTCGAGTCTCAAAAGACACACTTCAGAAATGTCAGCCAAAAAAGTTGACTCTTGATGTAAAAAGTTACTTGTTTAAAAATCCCACAGAACACGTCGTTTTCCTAGAAAAAAAAAAGTTGAGTGCCAGTAGAACTGTACATTGGCGAAGTCTCGACTCTTGCCCGACTCTCCCTCCCCCGGGATCTCATAGATTGCCTACCTGCTGACTGCCTGTCATTGAGGGTGGAGCAGTGGTCAGCCATGCTGATGAAAAGGGGATGACGGACGACCTCATGCGGTGATACTGGCAGAGAGCATGTACTCTAAATTAGAAGAGGCACAAAATACTATTTTCCCCCGAGAATTACTCGCTCCAGTGTTTACCGATTTCAGTCTTTACTTGGTATAGACGGCATCTACTATAAGTATACAGAAACCAACACAAAAGCACACAAGAATTGCCATAGTAAACATATACTCAGTGTTGAAACGAAATGAAATATACAGTTCAGAGGAGCTTAACGTTATGTAAGCCATATAATAACTGAAAACTTGAATTGATTAAAAACAAATATAATTCTGAGATTTAAAAAAGTGTGTGGATTAAAAGAGAATATTATTTTAGCATAAAATGAATATTCATATTTTCATGAATTCACCTTTTTAGAATACTGAAGTTGTGTTAAAAATCTTTTAAAATGTTCATGTTTCAACATGTTGATAGTCTTTGTTGTATTACCACTGGCAACTTTAAAACTAACGCTGCAGAAAAGCATCAACTCAACCCAAGAAACTAATAAATAAGAATAAATAACAACTATATACATATCAAAACAAAGTTCAATAACTTAGTATCATAGTCATCTTAGCGGATATGTCAGTAGGCATGTCCTACTGTCTGGAAGCCTAGAAAACTCAGAAAACTTGCAGAACTGCACAGAACTCCAGTCAGCGAGAGTGGCATTGAGATTACAGCACAGGTGATCATCAAGGATCTTGTTTGCAAGCTGCGTTCACCAACATGTTAAGATCTAAATGGGATAAATGAAGAGAAAACAGACATACACATTAAGTATAAAATAAATGAAAATGTGTAAAAATACTTGGTCAAACAACAGGTGTCTGTTTCAAAGAACAAAGCATGTGACAAACTTTTACATCAAGTTAAAAAATGTATGGTATTTTCCTGATACTGGACAAATAAAAATAAATACATAAATAAATAAATAAATAATAGTCAAAATATATAAATATTCATTACATTACAAATGCACTAGATTTTATGATTAACCTTAAATTAGTGTGTACAGTACCATACAATCCATATTACTCAATCATTCTTTCAGTAGCCATGAGATGACAGAAGACTATATCTTTCACCATTTCATTTACATAAATTAAGGTTAAGGGGAGGCAACAGATAGTCTGTACATTTGTTTACCAATCTCTATTAGAGACAAATAAAGTGATTTTCTAACTGTTCCTGTTTTTTCCAAGGACTGATCACAGACCACAGGTCCACAGTTACCCTGTCATATCCATAACTTAGAAACAAACACAATGAGTGGTTGTTAGAATATGCGTGTGCAATGAGGTAATTTATAAAACTCACCAGGTGATTTGGCCTGCTTTCTGGAGCTACTGTCCTCTTCAGTAATGTCACTCAGGTTAAATGTGGTGTCTGCCACTTTGTCAGAGGATTCCACATAATGCACAGCACTGCTATTCACCTGATGAACAAGATAAACAATAAATCTTTTCAGCAAACTCTTCAAACTACAGTTTGCTTACACTATTATCAGTGGCATTCCTCTCACAATGTCTAAAAATCATGGAAATTAAACCCGGCAGTAGATAGCCATACCTGATTGGTACCTGTGGATGCAGATTCCACAGGCTCTGGGAGTGATGGCCTCTGCTCAGTGGTTCCGACAGAGGCAGCCTCAGGCAGACTGGAGGCATTGCCACTGCCCACAGTTATGGCAATGCCCGACGGCACATTCCCTGGCACAGTGATGACGATTCCACCCACTGAAACAGGAGCATAGGGAGCCACTGTGTTGGAATTCATGGCAATACACATGCCAGTGTTCTTGATGGAGTCACCAGCATCATCTTGAGCAAAGACTTGGGTAGACGGACCACAGGCTGTGGCCTTGGGATGTAACTCAGCAGGAAGGGAAGGATGGCAGCGTTTCTCTGGTGTCTCCACTTTCACCATGCGAAGCTTTGGGGAGGCCTGAAGCTCATCAACGATTTGGAAGACGGTGTCAAGGTTAACATCATTCTTTTTTGTCTCCTGTAGCTCTGTGCTTCGCCAGTCTTGGTTCTGGTTACTGGGATGTACATACCCCATTTGATAGTTTGGCTGAAATTCATAAAATTAAAAGTTATGTTAATAAAATGGTGAAACTTGGTGACATAAATATTTTGTCATTTTACAACACCCGCAGTCCAACAGCACTACACTACCTGAAAATAGCTATAATGGGGAAATGAGGATGGATTCTGGTGAGCACAAGAATTCATATCTGTGT
This sequence comes from Tenualosa thibaudeaui, assembly GCA_027481765.1. Classification (NCBI taxonomy): domain Eukaryota; kingdom Metazoa; phylum Chordata; class Actinopteri; order Clupeiformes; family Clupeidae; genus Tenualosa; species Tenualosa thibaudeaui. The sequence continues at coordinate 9,266,709 of JAIFZK010000009.1, read as the reverse complement.
CCATGTTTCCTGGTGTACAGCACTGACACACTGAAACAAATAACAATCAATCATAAAACCTGAACTGCAAAGGGCAAAGGGTCTAAATTTTAAAAGCTGGCAACGTACAGTGTTAGCATAAATTAGTGGAATCAGTGTTTGTTCATGAGATCCTGGTATTAAATTAGCAATTTTGCCTTGGCATATTACAGGTTTTTAGATTAACCAAGTCAAGTTTGACTTTGCACTTCACCAATAACTCAGACTATGTGTTTCTCGCTTACCTGTCGAATAAAATCCAGGCCTATATTGAGTATGGTGAGGTGCGAAGCCACTCATCTTTTGTCCATTGAATGACACGCCCTGTGATCCCTGCTGGACATGTACCGTGGTGGGGCTGGACTGCACTGGGCAAGGAGGCTCTGTCATGAAGCGGCGTATTACTGAAACTGGTATCCCTTTATCGGTGTAAAATGTGGTAGGAGAGGAAGCATCTCCGTGGCCCATTATCCAGCCACGGGTTGGAATGGGGGTTCTGTCATATTCTTTGGGCTGAACTAGGCCGCGTTGATAGGGGTGAGGAACTATTTTATCCCGAGAAAGCCGATGCATTGGTCCTGCAAAGATCGCAACGTTACCTAATGAGCAGAACATGAATTAGGAAGTTATTTACAAATAACTTGGAATTCAAACCACATTGTGCTTTAGATTTTTTTTTTTGAGTTTGATCATGTTGGCGTTAACCTACCTTGCTCTGATTCAGTTTTATTTCTTTCTGTCTCCGGAGAATTCACCAGCAGTCTTCTGAATCGACTTGGTGGACGGCAATTTACCTCCAGACCTGCTTCAAGTTTCGCTTTGTTCGTACTTGTTAACCTTTTAAGGTTCACTAATAAGTCTGGGTGATCTTTCTTAAAATTTGGATTATGGAAGTGGTGTTGAATTCCTTCCATTAGAGTCACGTTTCTTTCCACAGGTCTTTCATTACCTGGCGCGAGCACTACTTTTCTGAATCCATAGAGGTTCAATTGGCGAATGAAACTTGTAAAGTTTGTCGTTTTGAAAAGGTCTGATGACTCTCCATCGGGTTTATTAGGCGACAGCAACTCTACTTCGAAGAGCTGCTGATCGATGATCACACCTTCCCCACAAGTATCCCATCTAATGGAATGATTTTTGGGACTGTTGACTAAACGCCACAGCTTCGCGGGGAAATTGTTGGGGTTTATGGGAATGGTAAGGAGAGCCTCTTCGAAGTCCATGGTATGTCAATCACTGCAAAATTGACACGGATTCAGTTGTAGAAAAATTTTGGAACAAATCAACAACCCTACTTAAATTCTCGAAATTAACCATAATTCTTTGTAACATTTTAGATAGCATCAGAGAAGTTGCTCATGTTGGCTAACAGCTACAACGCAGTCTTACGAAGGTTAGCATAGCTTTCCATCAAGATAATTCGTAAACTCCGTCTAAAATACCTAGTTTATTGACAGACCGGCGCATTTTTCACACAGACAGTTATTGATCAAAATTGATGAAATCCTAATTACTGTGATTACAACGTTGTTTGTTTTTACACTATCTGGTAGGATGATCACAACTCACCAGTGCCTTCTTCCAACAGCTGATGATCTAGAGTTTTGAGGAGTCTTCTCAGAACCGTTGAAAGTATTCCCGAACCGTTATGCGCGATCTCATTTGATGTGTTTTAAATTCCATACAGAACAGCACGAGTCATGTCAGTGCTGTCTGCAGAACTTCGAAGAAGACATGAAAGGCTGAGAGTCAGGGTAAATTACTCATAAAAAATTATATTTTCTGAGTGCATTTCATTGCCTTCTTCTAAGGTCACATTCTTTTACACTTTATTAATGAAAAAAAAAAAAAACAAGTGCTTAAGAGTTCATCAATTTACAAAGATGTAGAGCTGCTTTTTGAGTATCATAGCGTGCTGACATACAGTCTAGCGCCCCTTAGTGCCTCCGCTCAATACCCAATTAAATTTTATTTATATTTATACAGAGCCTTTTACAATAGTATTGTCTAATGGCGCTTTACAGAAGGATCACCCAATACACCAGGGACAAGGAAAGACTCCTTTATGTTTAGTTAGTCTTGGAAGAAACGACTCAAGGGGCTAACTCAACTGCCAGGGGTCATGAAGGAAAAATACTATCAGTAGTAATCATGATAGACTACAAGTTGTCCATGGTTTTCACTAAGCATCATAATAGTTCCAAAATATCCCATAACATTACATCAGTCCATATGTGGTCAAGAATGATGGCTGGACAGTGTAGTAGTAACCAGACATAGTGTTAAAGTCAAGGAGTGGATCATGATATAGTCATGATAAAGTCAGTATCACATTTCACACTTATCACAGTCAGGTATGTCTCCATTATCTTAGGTTTCCTCCGACATTTTTTGCAATTATCTAATTATGAGTAATTATGTTAAGCAGGAATATAGCTTAATATAATATAGAAGGAAATTAAAATGAATGACAACCCCGTAGTAGTATTTAACAGCAAAGCAGTAGGTCTAATAATTAATTTATATATATATAGGTGTGTATATATATATATATATATATATATATATATATATATATATATATATATATATATATGTGGAGTTGGAGTTGGAGCTCCATATATATGTGGAGTTGTAGTTTGTCTGAAGTCTGAAATATAGAAGTACAACAAGGTTTTTTCTGTTGCACAGGAAAACGCAATAGAAACTTCACTTAGCCAAGACCTAATGCACTGATCACAACCTATCATTAACATTTTACAGTTGATCAAGATGTTAGGCTAGTTGTCTACCAGATTTGGTAACGCAGGAGATGTTCACACAGCAGCCCAGTTGGTGGCGGTAATGCACAAAAATTACAACCTGTCAGCCAAATCAACAGAAGAAGACAGGCGAGCATTATTGACGTCATTACAATCGTGTTGCAATGGTCCTGTGTTGAGTTGTTGATGTTTGTGATGCTTTCTCTCTAAAGTTTGTAATTTTATATAGAGACTGTGCCAAAGGATTTGCGCCATTTGCGGGGTTGTCTTTTGTGCTCTCTTGTGAAGGTAACGTTAACTTCATTCAGAAATTAACTTTAGATAGCTAACATTTGCTTCTTACTGTGAATGGATGGATTTTTAATGTTCCTGTTTATAACTTACACCCTTATCTCTACAGACAATAGATCAGTTTGAATATGATGGCTGTAATGTGAAGCGTATTTACAGATGAAAGGGAACCGTGAGATGGTTTATGAGTGTACTAGTTCTTCGTTTGATGGGTAAGATTGGTATTGATATATGCTACCATTATCCTAATTGTACATGATAGATTTCATTCTCATCAAACAACGATACTCAAGAACATGAATTTATTGCAGATAACATAGTATATCTGCCTGCTGAGTTTTCGAATTGCATAATTTAGCCCGCATATTCCTTTTTCTTTTGAAAGAGTAGACTTAGTAGACCAAAGTGGAGTTTGTCACATCCATAACACCAATATTTTTATGATAATATGAAATTTGATTATCAGCTGTGGCGATTACATGAAAATTGTACAACGTATTTAAATACTGCTGTGCTTGCTCATGTTCTGTCACATCCATAACTCGGGGTGGGAATCGACTAGAACAGAGAATCGAATTCTTCAGTCTATTGGAATCATATCCCTTTAACATGACCAATTCCTTCTATCAATGACGGAATATTTTTCAGACCGTGATCAATGGGTCTTTCTGAACACAAAAATGAAATAGACTGATAAGACGTTGGCCTTTGATGTGGTTTACCTTTTATACTATGCCTTTCTCTTTTAGAGTAGCAGCTATGATGAGTCCTGAGGATAGCTGGGTTGCCAAATGGCAGAGAATAAGTAAGTGTACACATGTTTCTCAATGGTCAACCTCTGAACATGACTAGTGTGCCAGTGTGAGATCTTAGTTCTTTCCATTTTTATTTTTGGGTAACTTTAAACCAGGTGTTTATGCAGTAAGAGTCACAGGCCGGTTGCCCCCAGGTATGTAAACAACAGGAAACAAGCAATTTTATGTGATTTGTACACTGTGATTGTATATAATAGGATTCACATTGCTTTTGTTGCCTGTTGCTATTTGCTAGCCTTTGTCTACTTTAATCTTCTTATTGTCTTTTCTTTTATAATATCTAATAATTTTATTGAACTAATTAATAATTTTATCTATATAAGTTCAGCAACAAACAGTAGCTTATGTCTATGTCTAATGACAGCATGTTTTCATTGTTTCCTTCATTTTTCAGGAGCGGTAAGAGAGCTGAAAAGCAGAGGAGTGATCCAGAGACACATCTGTAAAAACATAAACAACTCAGTACAATATACAGTATAGCTTGACTGGGACCAGATGAGTGGGCATGGTTTACCAATAAGTTATGAGTGTGATTTTTCTATAGTTCATTGAAGTGCTGATGCTACACCAAAATTGACAATTAATCAATAAAGATACCAAATTAACTGTGAAGTGAAATAACTTCTGAACTCAGTTTCTTAACAACACATTAACAACTTAATGTCTGTAGTTGCTCTTTCATGCTTCTGTTCCAGAACCCTTAGGCTATTCCCTGGATTTCTTCCCTAATTGTAATTATTTCAATTACCCTTGCCTAGTGAGATGTTTCCAGATGACTAAGTCCGAAATCTGAACACCTAATGGATGGTATGAGGACTATTGAGGTTCAGTGCAAACTTTAATTTCCAAGTTGATGCAAGCATTGCGCTTAAAAAACATTCAGTGGTCAGGGTTTAATTGCACTACCAGTCAAACGTTTTGGGTCACTTTAGTGTCTCCTTTCATGGAGACACTCAAGATTTCTTTTTGACAGTAGGGAACAGCAAATGAACAAGGCATGCAATTTTTGTTAGTTAAATAATTAATGATTTTATTTGAAATAATGAATGTGTTCCTTAGACTTTTTGTCCATTTAAAAAGTTACCTTTTGTGGCAATTATAGGCTGGAAGACATGAGGCATTCCAGATGTCCATTTTTTCTAAGCAGTCTAATTAGATTTCACCCCATGCTTTCAAGAGCATCAAGAGCCCACAAGATAGATTAACTGTTTGCTATGGTGTACACTTCCTCCATAGCAAACAGTCAGGTTTCTCTAACAAAAGCACCATAATGTTCATATAAAGAAACAGCTGTGGCTACGCCATTCAAAGTTTTGCTAGCTGTGGCAGATTGCCCGATTTTCTTTAAATGTTGCTAGCATACAGTAATTTGTAGGTGTGTATGAAGTTGCAGGATTAATTTGGCCCAATCGTGTTCTGTCCACAGAGTATTGTATGACTGTAGCACAAGGGGGCGATGTTACTCAACTTGAAGCCTTGAAGTGTTGTGAGGTGCATTTGAGTAGCAACGATTTATTGTGCTCCAGTTAAAGCACAAGTTCAGGTCACAAAGCTTTTAGAGAGAGATGTTAGTAGTTACAGTAGATGAGTAATTTTGTGTTGCTTTCACTAAACCTTCAACCTAGTGAATTTGGCATAACTCTCTAAGGGCAGTTCTATAGAATCTTGGAGTTTTGTCAATGCCAAATAAAAATGCTAAAAAAGGTATTTGTTTAAAATGTGAAGTAACATGAAAAAAAATGAATCTGTTTAAATAAAACTATGTTTGCTTATATTCAGTCACATCCATGATGTGAAATTGCCCCTGTGTATTTGGGATGGAGTCATTGGTTTCAACAGCATCTTTGCTTACATGGGTACTAGGGAATACTGTAAAATAGCTAAGATTTTAATGACAGTCACCAAGAAAATCTTTGTTTGAAGTTTCACTGATGAGAGCACTAAAGTAGAATTTGTAGATGCAGATGTTTTTGAAAGGAATCAGTAGACTGGAGAGATGTAATTTGAAAGTCTTTTCCTCCATGTATTATCATAGTGTGCACTGTAATGTCTCAGAGCAACATAAACATCCTGTGTATGTTGAGAATTTCTGGTGTCATATATTTTTTTTTTTTAAGGGCAAAAAGCACATTTTCACCTCCTAAGCTCCTGCCCATTCTCAGTGTAGTCTCTGAAATATAAAGTTTCTTGCTGACAAATAACCCACCAAAAGAAGTGTTTATATGTGAAAGAGAGAAAAAATGGTATAACTTAGGCATGTGGCTCATGAGTTGTTCTGTAGACCCCCCCCCCAGCCACCAACCCCCAACCCACACACACACACACACATCTTCACTATGTGAAGAATCCCATTCAGGCTTGTTCACCTGCAGTGCCAGCTGAGCGAGTTACCTCAGTGACATTAGCTGCCCATTGGTTATTCAGTCAATTGTTGGACTTTTTGTGTTGCATTCCATAACAGATAATGCAAAACGAGCACTAGGTTACATATACTGAGGCCTTATATAACCTCAGTGTCCTCTTGATGCATGTCTGTGAGATGTGCTGTGGTTTTTGAAGTATTTTGTTATATGGTTGCAACTGCAACACCTGCAGTCATGGCATGTATTAGTATGTAGGTTTAGTGATGTAGTGAAATACATATTCTCAACCACTTTCTCTATACTATTCGATTCAGTGGACACCTTGAATTTTCAGTTCCTCACTCTGAAACCACAGACAGTTGGACTTTTATGTGTGACTGCACTGAACAAATGCACTGAATAAGTTCAATATAATGAAGATTGAAACATTTTGACATTTATTTTAATTTAAATATATAGTAATGATTGTAAAACTGCTTAATACAGACCATATGGTTATGCAAGTAAATGGCAAGATTAGGGGGAAAAATGTAATTTGAATGGAATTTGCATCACCTTTCATTATAAATCTCAATCTCAAAATCATAGTGGGCTATATTGGAATCTGAGTTGTAGGCATGCTCTACATCAAGATGGTTTAGTGACCTATTCTGTTGGCTTGGTAGTTAATACTCAAATATATATATATATATATATATAGAAAAAGCGTTATAGATCTTATTCTTGTCTGGTCCTATAGTTTTGATGACATTTCGATCTCAAGTGTTAGACATTACTGCACACGCTACTGTGGAAATAAACAATTGTAGGGGCTTTTCCATGGGCCGTTCACTGAGAAGAGGCACGTGCCTATTCCACTGTACGCTATATCTGTGTAAGTGCTCTTCCTTCTCGTTTTAAAACACCCCTGTGTCTGACTTCCCCAGATCTTTCACAGATGAAGTCTGAAGGGTGTCATCATCAGCCACAGTTCCTCCTAAGTTTAAAAGGTGACTGTCATGTTTTCTACGTGACATGGTGTTGGAATGATGTATGGAAATGCAATCTTATGGGAGTTCTATGCAACTATCAAAAGTCACATAAATGAAGACATTATTCACACCCAATTTACATGTTTCAATCATGTACATAACACTGATTATACCTGTGACATTTACTTTGTAACTGTAGTTCATAACCACCTGTTGTAAGTGTGATTTTGATCAAATAAGCCAGTTCTCTTGTGCCATTTCCACTGAAGTTTTAAAATGCTCACATCCCCAACTGACTAATACCAAAACTAGGCTAGCAGCTATCTGCAAGTGGGTGCAGAAGGCCCCTAACCACAGGCTTTGTAAGCCCCACCTTCCTGATGTCACCAAAAGCGTTCAGACTGCCGCCATTTGTCATTTGCCATTTCCCAAACAGAGGCCTGCCAGTTCGCTTCATAACCACGACAGACGTCTGCAAGAGTCCTTTTCATTGGCTCACTGTATTGTCCATATTTGGACATGTCTATTGACCTGACCATTTATCATGCAGTAACACCAGATACTGTATGTATATTCATGCATCCTGCTTAAGCCTATGCTAGTAAGGTCGTTTTGGGGAGATTTTAAGGTGTTTTTTTTTTTTTGGAACTCTTACTACGTACTTACCGAAAAACACACACACCCACATGCAGACACACACACACACACAATTGCTCGTAGTCATTCACAGTGATACTGAATGGTATTTGACTGCAATTATTTCGTGTACAAAATACATTCAGTATCATGTATAGTATATAATAAAATCACCTTCAGCTGAGCTGGGTGAAAGAGAAAAGCTTGCTTCTCACACACACACACACACACAGTCTGAGACAGAGATGGGTTTAGAGCTTCAGTGTACGCTGTTCTGCTGGAGTGACGGAGTGGTTGAATGTCACACATGGATGAGAGGGAGAGAAACTGGGAGGGGAAATGGCTGTCAGCCCAGATAAGGTATATCTGGACAGACACTATGGCTTCACTGAGGTCTGTGCTTTATGCTCAATACAAAGACAGTAATCTCAACCTATTGCCAATTTCAAATATAGTTACTTTCATATCACTGGTGAGTCTCCCTCTTCATATCGCTGAGTGCAGTATGCATACACTTCAGTTATGTAAGCCATGAGTCAAGCATAACACATTAAATGGATGCCAATAACAGTATGCTCACATTCGGACAATATCATTATTTGGAATAACTTGTAGACAGGATTAGGAATTTTCTCAGTCTTATGTTTGCATTATATGGTCATGTGAAGAGAGGAGATCTGATGTCCCCACCAGCCACCCACTCTCTTCATTATGCAGCTTTGTGGGTATCAGAAAGGGCGCGAAAGTGTAAGATCCAGTTTCACTCCACAATATAGCCAAATATATCCCTGAATTAAAGTTAGCAGACACAACAGTTCTTCAGAAACTGTGCGTATGCAGTTACCTAGTGGTTACACTCCAATTTTAAACAGATCTTTTGTAAAAGCAAAGGCCCCTTTTTAAACCATCTTTATAATCTAGGAAGATTTATATTTATCATCAGTGTGTGGCTACAGGGGAAAAGGAATGAAAGGAAGTATTGCAATAATAGGTGATTATCACCATAACAGAGGGACGGCACCTTATATTTGCCCACCGAAGCCTATGTATGACCTGTCAGTGACGGATCACTCATTTTCCACTAGGCCTCAACTGACAATACACATATCTGAACCAAGAGGAGGCCCCAGCTTTGTGGGTGGAGAGTGGGAGCAGTGTGGCAAGTAATACTGAAACCCTATAACTCTGATAACCTCCCACACCTCTGGCCCCTCCTGCCTTTCTGCCCTGTCATTCACGCTTTCTGATGGTTACAAGCAATGTTTCACTGGGCTGATGGATCAAGCATTCACATGGATGTAGAGCAGAGTGCGCTACAACCATTGTTTCACATTTCATAGGGAATTGAAACTTTGCTGGGTATTTAAATAACGTGAAAAAAACATGCTTGACTAACAAAACAATGCAAGATATTGTTACGTTAACCTGAGTGATAACATGACTTGTGTGACTCATGTATAATGTGATTAGAACAAATTACCAGGCCTTTAGGTGTTTACAACAGTGTTTAATATTTACCATCGTTGTGATTTTAAACATACTCTGTGTATACCTTTAAGAGAGTTCCTGTAAGTGTTCATCTGTGGCAGATGTCCTTAAACAAACTGTGGGGGGAAAAAGTGATGTGTGAAGTCCCTGCTCTCCTCAGATCAGCATACTTTCAGCTGCTGTGGTGCGCCCTTCCCCCACTTCCTCTCCCTCTGTCTGTCTCTTTCTGCTGAGACAATGCGAGAAAATAGTCCCTTTGCGGCCTGTAGGTAGAGGACAGCGTTTCTCTCTTGCTAACTCTCTCATGGTGCCATCAGGTTTCTACTCACAAGAGGTTATCTGTGCATGGTGAGGCTCTGACTGATGGCTATAGCACTTACCTTACCTGTACTAGTTACTAATCTTACCTTAAAGTGATGGTTTCAAAACTTCAAAAAGTATAAGTATATGTTTAGGACAAGATCTTTTAGGCAAGATCCAATGCCCCCCTTAGGGCCCAAGCCCGAGTCCTCAAAAACAGCCAATCATAAGGCAAATCTATGCAAGTTAAATCTTTGGGGGTTCAGGGCTTAACAGCTTAGTGGGGACATGGGGATTCAGCCACTGTCTGACCTAAAAAGGAGCAAGTAAAAATGACAAAAACAAGCCAATTTAAAGAACAAGAACATAGATCTTCAAGAAGAACAAGAACATGAATAAAGAACATCAATCTCAAGCTGAAGTACCCCTGACAACCAAATACACAGGAAATAAGTTGAGTGCTGTTGACAACCAAATTTAACCAACAAAGACATTTGATCTGTTCAAAAGACTCCACGGTTTTATTGCCTTGTCAGGTAAACATATCATCTAATCCCCTGACTAAAGGATCTCAAGAACTTACCAATGACTGGTGCTCTTGCCAACATACTGTTTATTCCACACTGGCTCACTGGTGCCACACTTATATGAACTTCTGCAGTACTTTTACAGCCTTTCTGTTGCAACAATCCTCAACATTGTTGGGCAATAGAGATGGCTGGTCATGTGATCTTGGGGAAAGCAAAGCAATAGAAGTCAATGGGTTCAGATAGGTGCAATGCAATTATTGATAAGAGTAGAATGGAGGTAATTTAATATAGGAACTATAAGCAAAACAAGAGTGAAGATAACAGGTATCTGCGTAACTTGACAAATAATGTAACCTGACAAAATGATGGACAGACAGAGCATACTTTCTTCTCAGAAACTAAGAAAAAGAGTTGCAAGTTGAAGCGGAGTTGCTGAACTGGGCATGAACAGTGGACATAATGTAGAGTGACGCTTAGATTTAGTGTAGAATGACACTTGTGCACAGAGTAACTTTGATCTGAAGAATGCTCCTCTAGAGTTCTTTGTAGTTTACTTTGTTTAAAAAACACCAGCATGTTAGCCTAATGTGCCTGAGACAAAGTCGGGGGAGTGCATCTGAAAGAGAAAGAATGAAAGAATAAGCAGCAAGAGGTTGGTGAGAAGAGAGGATGAGACTGTGACTGTTAAACCTCTTCCTGTGGTCTGGACCACGTGGGGAAGACAGGGTTAAATAGGACAACTTCTCCTTCTCTGCCCCATTTCATTTTGAGCCAAGACAAGGACAACTGGTAAGATCACCAAGACCATTGCTTTCTTCTTCTTCTTCTTTTTTTTGGAAGAAGAAAAGAGCAACTAATGAATTTGACGCCTCCGATCAGGTTTGGATGTATGGTAGGAGTTATGCAGCATCAATGGCAAATTCCTTATACATTTTTGTGCAACATTTTTGAAGAGATGGTAAATGTTAATTTTGTGAAACATTTGATCAAATGAATGCATAATGGATGTTGCAAATTTTTTTTTTCTAAAACTATGTCAATCAGCTGGAATTTGAAGCACCTGTTGAATTATTTTGTTGTAAAATGGAAAAGCTAAAGTCAGGAACGAAGGCCTGTTTTTAAGAATGAACCGCTTGGAGCAAGTAATCTTCCGAAAGTGCAAAACTTCTTGGTACTAGGTGGCTAACTTACCAAGTTTCACTGAGCAAATCATGTGAAATATTAAATAGTTTAAAATACCATTTCGTAGTGAGGAGAAATAGCTTTTCATTACTTCTGTTTAAAATGATGAGTTCAGTTGACAGAAAAAAAAACAGCTTACTCATGGCAAACAAAATGGCTTCCTTACTCATGTACATCGGATCTTGTGAAGTCTTTTTTTTGCTTAATTAATATACATTTTATAATAATTAGCAGTACTAAATGCTTAACATAATTTTTGAATCCACTTTTACAATGACATTTTTAAATAACTGTATCTGTTGATACAGTTTAAGTGTACTTTAAAGTGTAAACAGATTTTATTTATAATTTTCCATTCACTTCAAATTAATTTAATAATTTTTTGGTCTAACGCATCATTGAATGTATGGTGTACTGTGTGTATGTTTGCACCTTACAACATTGTACTAACAAGTGCAAGTATTGAATGACTGAAAGCCCTGCTATGGTTTTGGGTGGGGCTGATGGGTCAGTAGTATGACATGTGAATTATACACAGAATGTGCAGGGTCAAGGCAGCTCTACGGGCAAGGCCAGGTGTGAAGACCCTGGCAAGTTCAGTACAGTCATCCATAAAGTAGAAAGCACTACTAACCCCCTGGCCACAGTGTAGTGTTTCCTACTTTATGGATGAGGGTACTGTTGGCAACGGAGAGACACATCGGACAAAGAGACATGAAGAAACAGAGAAAGAGAGAGAGAAAAGAGGAAGCTGCTTTGTTTCAGAATGCTGTGCACAAGTCACTGTGTTACACACCTCACAAAGCCACGTGAAATGTGCACGCAAATCGAAACTCTGCAGGGACTCAGTTCCATGGCTGGATGAAGACAAGATGATGCATAATAAATGTTTTAATCTTTTAAAAATTTTTTCTGTCACTTATTACATAATTATCTTAATGTATTTTCTGAAATAAATGCATAACGTATAAAAGCAAAAGGTGTCATGTTCTTATTTTAAAATGAGGATGATGTCTCTGTCTCTTTCTCTCTCTCTCTATCTTGCACACACACATACCCACACACACACACACCATTCTACACTACACTACAGAAAAAACTCCTTCTCTAACATTTTATGTGAAAATAGACTTTTATTTTAGTAAAAAGATCCATATTGAAAGATGAAAGCAATCTCTGCACTTTCAAGTTGAGGACTCTAAGGAGTCCAACCGCTGATGTTCTTGCTCCTCAATCAAAACACTGCTGTATCATGCACAAATCTTGCAACACAAATCTTAAAACAATGACGACAAAAAAACCCAATTGTATTTACAAGCAAGTGTACAAAAAAATAATGTACAAAAAAATGAAAACAAGCTTTGTTTGGACGAACAAAAGAACAAAGTTTCTTGCTGTATGAAAAAATATCATACCACAAAAGTCTGAGCCGTGACACTGATAGGGACCAAAACCCTGTACAATATATACAGACCGGCCTTCTGCAGTTTAAGTCCAAACACACTAGGCCTCCCCTGCATTTACTGACACCCTCAGAAACTCTACAAAAGAACACTGCAAAACAAGATGCCTGGTCAATCTATAAATATATATATGTATATATATGTATAAATAAATCCATAAGGCCAAACATGGGCATAAAAGTCATTATGCATGCAGTCAGTACAAGTACAGTGTAAACAACAAATTAAGACTAAACATGGTCTTATAAGGCTAAACATTATAGCTGGTAATCTAGAGCGCTGCTGCGGTCATCTTCTAGTTAAACTGCGGAGCCGGACAGGCAGAGGATTATGGGTAGTGGGCAGACTGGGTCTGTGCAATCCTGAAGCTTGCAGTAGCATCGCTAATGGTTGGTTAACACTATTGCCCTAAGCACTGCATTGGGGAAGTGCAGGCTGACTAAAGGCCATTGAGGGATATGTTGCGAGTGACTGTACAATTCAGCAATTTGTTTTTCAGATGACCTATGACCCTACTACTCAAAGCTCAACCAAGAGTGTGTTGGTAAGATCCTTGGCATTTTTTTTTTACCTCCATTTACGCTCTTCAGCAGGAATTTAGGTTCAATAACTTTAACTTTCAATGAGACACAGAAACTTTTGGTAAGTCACTGACAACTCTTGAGTCCTGCTGATTCTAAGAAGTCAGCCATGCTTTGACCATGCCTCTCCTACATATTGGCTGGTGTTTGATGGAAGGTGTCTAGTTGTCATAGTAACATGCTGAGCACCTAATATTTTGGCAAGAATCATTTCCTGCGGTTAAAAGAGCCACAGCTTAACACGCAAAGCTGATAAACTACAAGTTAAACCTGAGAAGTGATTTCACATGAGCCCTGTGATGATAACCACACATAAAAAACACAAGCATAAACAAAAACACTCCAAAAAGAAAAATTACTGCATATTGTAGTGGTGGAAAAAACAGTTTGGCTACACTCACATTTCTGTAGTCCAAGGTAGTACAACCATTTGTGTGTTTTTGTGATTCGCTATTTGTATGAAAAATGTGTAGTCCATAGCGTTATTGAATAGGTATGAGTTTGTGTAGAATGCTTAAAATAACTCATTTAAATTAAAATCAATTAAAATCACTCCTAAAACGGAGGCAAAGGAAAAGACATCTTTTCACAAACAAAATAAAGACAGGCTCAAGGCAGATCACTGCAACATCGTCCCACAAGTACACACTCACAATTACCAACTAGCGCGCGCACACACACAGCTACAGACACACACACAGAAGCACATTTACCGGAACAAACACAAACACATACATCCGTGTCACAAAAAAAAAAGAAAATAAACCACACTCAAGTACGAGTTCCGTGACAACATCTGAACACGACAAGACAAAGACAAACGTACACTTGCACATGCTCACCTCAAGTTCACATGCTTGTTCAAAGAGGTTGCGTGGTGAAATCTCACGCAACATTAACCAGTCACCTCTGACAGACGTCCATCATTCTGGCCACATACATACTATTAGGATTTACATTAAACTGAGTCAGCATGGACTATTTTCCTTTGGTCCCTTGTGTCAGTAAGCCAGAAAGACAAAAAGCATGGAAATATGGGATACATGTTTGCTTGTGACAGCAAAGACAGTAATCAGTTTGTCTCCCTTAGAGCTTAAGCTGCATATCATCAGCTGCATCTAAAAACCCACAGATATCTCTGATTGGGTCCACGCACAGCCAATTCATTTTAAAGAAAAGATAACAGATATTTATGCTTTTTCGCTGAACTGTATTTTTGTTATATTCAGGCTCTTTCAAAATGGACCTACAAAGGATTATTCTAGTGTGGTAAGCCCAGTGCTTCACCTAAACAAATACCTTTCCAGTGTCTACTACACTTGTTTAATCTAGTGCCCTATAATTGGGTAGAAGACCCATTTAGGATGCATGCAGAGTGCAGCTGATTCTTAGGATGATGTTCGCCCAAGTATTTTTATATTATGGTATGTATTCTTAGGAAACCTCCATCTAGAAGAGCCTACCACAGTGAAACTAGTCTTATTGTATAATACATATAACAATGAAATAAGATTAATTTGAGACTAACCAACATGAAAAGTGCTTCCTGTATGGGGAGGAAAACAAACAAACAAACAAACAAACAGAACTTAACAGTCACAGCGCTCACTCTTTCTTGCTGGACCCCAACTTTTTAAACAGCCTCTTTCCTTTGAAGAAGAAGCCCTTCTTCTTTTTGCCGGAGAGCGAGGATGGGTCAGCGAGCAAGGGGTTGTCAGAGGCTGGTGTCAGGGTGGGGGCACAGCCGGGGCTGGCCGGCCTCTCGGGGAGTGATCCAGGGGTGTGCTCTGGGTCAGGGCCAGGGTCTGGGTCTGGGTCAGGCTGCCGGGCACTCTCTGGTTCGGAGACCCCCGTTGGATTTTCCTGCTCCTGTTCCTCATTCACCTGGGTGAAGGAGAGGGGTCAATCATAAGCTGACCTAGCACGCAGATAAAGCTAGCTCAAACTTGTGGTGGGGAGAAACAAACAATCTAAACAGTGAGCCATCCAACTGCCGATGTGAACGTAAAGTAGCAGAGCTGATCCGCCTGGTCTTTACAATGTTACTTACCTTCAAGCACCTAAACAATACGACTAGGGCTTATGGTTTGGCAATCTGAAGAAGGGGATCCCACAAGTGGTGGTGACATTAGCATTAAGATTTCTGCACATGTAGATGAATCTGATACTCACTTGGGAAAAATCACTGTACTGCTTTTCAGTATTTATGAAAAGAAAAGGTCATTAACTCTATTTAGATTCATAATCAATAATAAAACATAAACTGTTAATAGTAGTAACTAACATTTGTGCTTTATTGTCAATGCTCGTGCCTGAGAATGCAGCATTAGAGACCTCTATAAATGAATATGTCTGTCAGCTTCCATTAAAAGACTAATCATAGCTATGCTGATATTCCTGATAAAGAGCATCATGAAGGATGTGAACCAGTACTACTTTCTGTGAACATCTTTTGCTAAAACAGTACAGATGGTTGGGGAGTGAGGGTGGGACATATATGTTAATTAAACGCCAAGGTATTCCACAATTAAGCCATCACCACATCACAAAGGAGACAGACAGATTAAAGTCATGTTACGATTTATAAGGGGGTCCCAATAATAACGTTAGGGTCTTGTTAACGGCAGGGGACTGGGAATGCTAGGCTGGGGATGGAAGGTAGAAGGACGCTATGAGGTTGGGTCTGTTTTCCTTTAGAATAAACACTTACACTTTACGCTTGTGAACACTTCGTCTGTATCTCTGCATTGGGCCATGCAGGAAGTAAGGGAAGGATGGAAAAAAACATTGTTGAAAACCAAAAAGCATGCAAAACATAAACTCTACAACAGTAAACAAACATAAACCAGATTAAAACCAAGGAAAAGACATAGTATAGTGATGACTATGGTGGTGTGTTTTTTTTTCCATTGTGCTGTAGCTTGAATGTTATCCTCCTGTAAGTTGCTTTGGATAAAAGCATCTGCTAAATGCATAAATGTAAATGGTGTGTCGGGAATATTTTTGGGGCCTTCTGAGCTCACCAAATCTCTCCTAGCGTCTAGCACCACGTGGTGCTCCATTGCTGCAGCCCCACTCAGCTCGTCTGCAGTCTCAGGGAAGGGCTGCAGGAAGTTGGACGGGACTAGGCCTTTGTGTCCATTCAGGTCTCCCTGTGATTGAAAAAGGAAAATAAAGAGATGTCAAGTCAACCGCAAGATGGTGGTCAGGTCAACCCTTACTGTCTCTAAATCAGCCATTCAGCAATAAATACACCCTGGCAAACACCTGTCAAATGTACCCATGTACCCAAGAACATCAATCTACCACTTCAGTAAGAGGCTCCTAATTCACAGGTTTTGCTTAATTATGGGTAATCAAAATGTCCATTTTGGAGTCTAAGAGGGCTACAGCTTTGACATGCTCATGCCTTTGTGCTTCCTTTTAGTGCTAAACGGCAACATTGACTAACACATGCGTTAATTCCTGCAGTGATTATAGGCTTTTGCCGGTTAACACATCAGTAGCTCTTGCAGCACACAAGCCTAAACAGGAGTGTCTTTTTTCAGAACAAAACCTGCTTGAGGTAGCACTGGTTGTGTGTGTGTGTGTGTTTGTTTTTCAATCATGACGGGGAAAATGACTCGACATTTCCTCATCACAAAAAAAACAACTAGGAGGTGTGGGTTTCTGAAACTGTAAAGAAACGAAAGAAACACACAGAGCTCTTCTCCTCTACGCCAACTCACATAGAAGAAGCCATCAGCATCCATGTCACCAAACACATAGATGATGTCCCCAGCACTGAAGGTCAGCTCAGCCTGAGAATGGGAGGAAAAAAAAATCAAACAACCGAGGTCAAAAACAGGAAAAGCAAGTAACGATGAGTTGGAGGCATCATGCTCTTTCTTAAGGTCAAATGAGTGCTACATAAAGCCATGATGGAATGTTGGACACACAAGGAACAGCACATACAGCATTCCCTTCATGTCTGACGGAATTAATAGTGTTTATATGACCGGAGGAAGTCAACACCCATAGTGCAAAACCCATAGTGGAGGCCTCACCTCTATGTCTGCATTGGGAGAGCTCTCTCGTGGATCATAGTCAAAGATGGCCACCATTCTACGTGGGAGGTGTCCTGGGTTGGCTGTGGCAGCTCCCGACTGACTGCGGTCTGCCGAGGGAGTAGCAGTGACACAAGCATTTAAGCAGCCAGTCACACTAACAGCAGAGGTTCCCCTCCCACCCCTATACTGAACTACAAATACACCATCAAAACTGAGCACAAAATGAAAAAAAGAATAAACAATAAATAACAAAAAATATTCCAAGAATACACATTGCAAAATACACACATGCATATCCATATACATATATAAGCTTAGTTATACACATGCATATCCATATACATATATAAGCTTAGTTATACACCAAGCAGGAAGATTACATGCAGGAATCTGAAAAAAAATTTACAGAAGATTAACGGCATGCATTTTATTGGGTTAATGACATGAGAATTCACTTGAATGAATGGATCTTCACTCAGCACATGGTTCCAAAGTAAGAAATGACCTGCAGGACCACACACAGTGTATTAAAAGAGGTTAGAGTTCCCCATGGACAAACATGCTGTACACAGACACACACACACACACACACACACACACAAACACATACACCAACACACATTCAGACTCACACCGGTCCTGATACATGCTGTGAAGAGTGACACTCTCAGTGACATGCTGAAGACATTCCCAGATAAAAGGATAAAGTTGGAGTGATGAAGAGAAGAGAGAAAGGGAAAAGAGAAAGAGAAAAGCAGAGGTGAGAAGATTGACTGGGGGTGGGGGTTGGGGGGAGGGGCAAACCTTGACTGGACGAATCAACCATAGAGCTGTCGTCCCACACTCCAGCTGATTCCACTGGACAAAAAAAAGGCAAGCACGTCAGCTATTATGCCTCAGGTTCTCCGTAATAAGACCTCAGAGAGCAACACAGAAGCAGATTACACCCGGGGCAGGAACAAAACAAAACAAACAAACAAGTAATCAAAAATATATAAACACTATAGGGGACAGCCAATCACGGCCAGGGTTCGGGACCCAACCAACCAATCATACAAGGACACAAAATAGACAGAACAGGGGCAGGGAAACGGAGGTCAGGCTGTATGGCAGTGCCATCATCACAAGTGTTCATGAATGTTTACAGCTCTGATGGGGAAGCCTGAATGGGATTGTGAATTAGTAGCATAATCTCCAGCATGCACAAATATTAACCCTAATGACTTATGCCAGTTAAATGGCAGATTGCAGGCCTTAACTTAACAGGCCATACTGACACATTACAATATATTACTGCACAATATGCTACTGCTTGGTGATGGGATGCTCATGTAACTATGAGATCTTGCAAAAGCAGAGTACATGAAAAATATAAAAATAAAGTATGTGCAGACATAAGAGACAGGGTAAGAGGAGTCAAATCAAAGGAAGGTTGAAACAAATTTGAGTAAAAAGGCAGTAGAGAGAGAGAAAGGGAGAGAGGGAGGGAGGGAAAGAGGGAGAGAGAGAGAGTGAGAAAGAGGGAGGGAGAGACACGGCGAGCATCGAGACACACCTTTCTTGGATCGTCTAGGTTTCGGCGGTGGAACAGGGCGGCGTGGAAGCTGTGCATGTGAGCGAGTGGTGCCTTTATGGAGGGATCATTTTTTTTGGGAAGGGGAAGGGAAGGGGGGTTGTAGTTTTTGGAGGAGACACACATTGTAAAACAGAAAATAAGCAACACAAAAAAGCAGACCAGGACTGCAGACTTGAATGAAGAGCACAGGGAAACCAAATGCAGAAAAAAAAATGAAAGAAAGATAGGAAGAAAAACAGTAAGAATGAAAGAAAAAGCAACCCAACCAGCAGCAGAAGAGGCAGTGAGACAAAGTGAAAAGGAGAGGTGGTTAAAAACGCATTTTGCAGAACAGAGGAGCTGTCTGAAAAGGAAAGAAAAACAGGACACGGGCGAGGGTGTGCCGTCCGCTTGCCCACAGGGGTCTTGAAGCCTACAGGGCCGGAGGGCCTCCCTGCAAAGCCACAGTTTGTCAGCAGTGTGATGTCACAAGCAACAACCACAGGCACAAGTGCTGACACTGGCACTAATTCTCACTAAAAGAAGGCATTTCAGTCAGTTGACTCATAACGTGTGAATCCCAGCATGGGCTGAAAAGGGATGACGACCCTCGCAGCACCAAAAGATTTTAACCCACTGCTTTGATAGGGTAAAATGGGCTCTGTCAAAGAGCAGCTAATCTGATTAAGCTGGGTTCATTCCAGAGACCTTTTCCCATATATCTGGCGAAGAGGCCACATGACAAAACATAATAGGGGAGGAATTGGCCATCTTACATTTCAATAAGGGCCCTGATGACATTGGATCTGCAGATCAATTTTAGAGGCAAACATGGGTCACTTCCTAAAGAATTTATACTCTCAGCTGCTGGTTGACTAGTTGAACTGAGGAAAATGGAGAGCTTGAGGCAGCTGTTGACAGTTGTGCAACATCTGCAAACATACAGCTGGAACCATACAGCTGCACTGTGCATCTATACAAAATATTCACTTAAAGCCTACATAAAATGACATTAGAGACAAATGTCCCAATACTTCATTCCTACTTGCTGTTTGGTGCACATGTTTGACAGTACAGGTGATGACATTTCAGAAAAATTGAATGAGAGGAATGGACAACAGCAGCACAAACAAAAGCCATTGCCGTGATCTTCAGAACCGCCCATAAAGATGACCCAAGCAGATTTATGTGGTGAAAACATCACAAATACAGTATCAATCCATAGACATTTGACACATCCAACAGCAATGAGATCAATACAACATGAAACAGTACAAGCATGCTGCCATGTTATTCCTTTAGCAGCTGTTCCTATACCATACTGCGACTCTTACTTGGAGCATTAGTCTCATATGAATTAGGAACAGCTGATCTGGAGTCAGCTATTAAGAGTAGGGGAGACAACCACTAGCAGCTTGTAAGAGAGCTTTTCTCTCAATGGAGGCTAATGCTGATTGAAAAATGAAAGGGTCGCCCAGGGGTGTGTGGTTGGGCTTAAAGGGATGATTGACAGCTGGGCCTACCTATCTTATCCATGGATGCTTCTGTAGTGAGGAAACCTTGCTTCAGCAGTTGGTCACGCGTCTCCATGTCGTCCACCTGGATCTCGGACACCATGTTGCACGGGACGTAGCCCATCCGGCCGTTACACTCGCCGCGGTAGAAGCCATCTGCATCTTTATCTCCATACACCTATGACGGGACAGTGTGTGTGTGCATGTGTGTGTGTGTGTGTAGGAGTGTTACAGTATGTAAGAAAGCAAGGTATCAACAGGAATGGTACAAAGACAATTTTGTTACTATTCACGCACAATATACTCACTGAGGATGTTTTGAATGAAAGTAACTATTGTATGCAATAAATACGCTCTACATGTAGTGCAGTTGTACTATTATTGTAGTTTATTTGTCCTATTATCTCACTACATATCAAATCACTGGCCACTGCACATGAGCAATAGAGTTTAAGAATATAAACAAAGTGATTAACAGAAATGAATAGCCCCTGAAAAGGAATATACTGGGAGCACTGGGAATAAATGCTTTGATGATATACTGCACTGTGTGGATGACTTTGGGTGAGAAGCTGGAGTGTGGTCTGTAGCAGTGGTGTCCCAATGCCTGGCCAGTACCTTGATGATCTGTCCCTCTCGAAAGGGAAGCTCCTCCTCTGCTGCGTCAGGATTAGGTGACATGCTGACGGGGTCGTACGGGAAGAGGGCCACGAAAACCCTCACCGTGTTCTCTCCTATCGGCCTCCCCGCCTCTTCGATCTCTGAGCGAACACACACACACACACACACATTTGGTGCCAGCGTTCACGTGTCAGCTGACGACCACCTCCCTCCGCCCCTTGCCACCCCCGCGTGTTGCAATGGCGCAGCCCAGGCGTGTCCCTAAGAGAGGTAATCATGCTAAACCCCCTGAGCCTAAGCCAATGTGAGCCGCTTGAGGAACGTGCGCTCATGATCCTGAGGGGGGAGAGAGAGAGAGACATAGATAGAGAGAACAACAGATGCAAAGAGAGAGAGAGCAAGGGGGAGAAGGGGAAGACATTGATCCAACACCACATTCACCACATGTTCACTCCTCAGACACCTGATACATCAAACTGCATTAAATCATCTCACATGTCTGAGGGGCTTCTCTAAATCACCCCCAGTCAATAACAAGGAACACAACCGTCATGCTACATGACAGACAAACAGCTGACACATGAGTGATCAGATCAAAGAGGGGGGCTAAGGGATGATATGCAGACAGTGACTCCCTCTAGCTTCTGCACGCCTGACAACTCAGGGCCCTTTGACTACTGGATATATAACTAAACCAGAAGGTTTGTGACGAACAAGAGCTATGTGTGCATAAATATATATACAGATAATTCCACGCAAAACTGTCATGTCCACAACGGCAACACAATGCCAAGGCATGGTATGATTAAATTATATTTGAGCAATCAGTCTTCTTGGTTGTAGAATTTTTTAATGAAACTTTTCACATAATCATTCGCATCATACAAATACCATGGCGTTCTGTTCTGTCAAACGTGACAGTTTGTGTATGTATATAGATATGTGTATATATATATATATATATACACACATATCTATATGTATACAAACACACACACACATATATATATCCTATCTCCTATATTTTTAGGCACTGCATACTCAAAGGGGGAAGCTGAGTGTAGAGGCCTCACTGGTGTTGCTTGATGGGAAGCTATGAGGGCGGGCACTGTAGTGCTGCAGGACTGAAATTTACAATGTTGGCAATTAGTGTCTCTTGTTTGACTTTGGCTTTCCCAATGAGACACCTTCTATCTCATTAAGCAGGATCAGTCCATCTGCACTGGGCCAACAGTCAAGGAAGGAGGGACAGGCAGAGCTGCGCCATGCTGTCTTGTGTGTGTATGTGTGTACGTGTGTGTTTGTGTGGGTGTGTTTGTGTGTATGTATGTATGTCTCATGTAACCATGTGTCTGTTCACAATTCTACTCATCCAAGCATCTAAAAAATGGCAGGGATTAAACAAATGATAGGAACTTATGTGGTCCTTACATTATTCTATATGGGCAGACAAACACATAGAATAATATTAAAATAAAATAATTTAATATGGGAAGATGGGCACATCTGAGATCCAAGACATGCCACGCTACAGATAGAGAAGTGTGTCTGCTGGCATAATGGTATGTTCAAGAGAGACCACCATGGGAAGAGGGCATTCACTTACACTAGCGCTGCGTCTGAGTAAGAATTCGACACCATAAGAAAAAGAGGGGCGTTCGTTCCATCGCAGTGCTAGCGCTGTGGCTTGGTTTCGCTGGCGGCTAATCTGGGTTACTATTTTCATGGTTGCCACTTCCTCCTGTCTCATGACAAGCCAGTTTGGGCTAAGCCTGTTCTTAGCTTTGAGCTCTGCAGCTACCCCAGCTGAGCTCCCCCCCACCCCCTTCACCTGACCCTCCCCCCACATGCTCTCGTTCTCTCTCTTGCTCTCTCTCACCCTCTGTGCTGAGTGATAATCTGACAGCAGCATTCTGGACTGAGTGAGGACTGCCAAGAATCAGACAGCACCTCTCCAGCTCTTACACTAAAGCATTACAGTATTGAGTGTGTGTGAGAGAAGAGTGGGCAGAGAGAGAGACAAAAAAAAGAGAAAGAAAGAAAGAGAGCGTGGGAGAGCGAGAGATAAAGAGAAAAGATAGAGAGAGAGAGAGAGAGAGACAGAGACAGAGACAGAGACAGAGAGAGGGCAAGAGCATGGAGCGGGGATGGGTAGGGGGGCATAAATATAAGTCCTATACAGACTGACCTTTTATCTGCCTGGCTTCGGAGCGGGACAGTGGTGTCTCAGCCAGTGTTGGGTCTCTGCCTGTGACATCCTGGAGGAACAAGGGTCAGAGTTAGACAAACCTAACTAGAGTTCTATAGCATTACAAGCATTCAAGCTCATTTGCAGTCAACCGCTATACTCACTAACTCACATATACATACACACACACACATACATACATATATACCAGAGGTGGCTATTATAAGACTACAAGGGAAAGCTCTGCCTCTGCCTCAAATGCCACCAAAAAGTTTGTCAATAAAATATACTAACAGGTTACAATTGTAGGCTACATATACATATGCTATTAATTCTTAGCCTGTGTCGATATTGTCGGATGAAATGTTTGGCAAGATTGTAATTTATCCCAGGTTGCAACTTAACATGATTTCATTGCTGAAATTGTGTGGCTGCACCTCCCTTTGAGGCCCATTAAAAGGCAGCATCACTGGATTGCAGCCGCAAAAGCTAGGCATTTGTTGGACAAAAATGCCCAAACGTCCAGGGAAGCTCATCTTCACTGGGGGTGAATAGGCACTGGGCTGGCATGGCCGCTGAATATCTGCATGTTGATTAGAGGATAAAAGTGTCAGGACTTCTTTTTGATTGACTGAAAAGTTTTATTTTAGGTAGTGTTAAGATGAGACGCAGGCAAGCAACAGCTATTCATTTATAACCTATCACTATTTGCACATACATGAAAACATAACTGGTCTGTGAGTCGTTTGCTTCTAAACAGTCTTGGTATATGATGGCTTTACAAGCTAGATTGCAAACGGGAAATTCTAGCCAGTTAGCTCTGAAAATAGCTATGACAATGTTAATCTATAAGAAAATATATTACTTAATTTCCAAAGGCATTTGATGATCTTATGACAAGAGATTTGAAATAGTGAGGCAAATGGCCCAAATTCAACTCTGTTTAAGTGACGGAGAAATTATAACCTGTCTGAAGGACACTGAATGACGGCTACATTGACATACATGATAATGAGCTAATGCATTTTAACTTGATTAGAACATTTTTTTGGCTGACTGAAAGTTCTGTGGACGACCTCAAATGTCGCCTAATGAGTCAGTGGCTAAATGTAATAGGCCTGTGTCTTGTTTGGTGATCTGGGCAGACATAGTAGCCTAAAAAATTCTCATTATTGACAAATTTTCTGTCAGCTTACTTTACTTCAGAGAGCAATAGCCACTACTGATATACACTATAGACCATCATCTATTTGAAGGACAGTTGGAGTTGTTCTCAGAGACTGAAAGACTACTTTTAAAGCCTTTAGCTGACTAGTATATACTCATATGTTTAAACAAAAACAAATACAATTACAATACAAATACAAATACAATACAAATACAGTTCCCTTCATATAATTACATCATTGAAGCATATTCACCGCTATCCCACATATATATTGTATTGTCAGTTCTGTGAACTACTCCAAAAACCATGTCCTTCAGATGACACTGAACAACCTATTTTCTCCAGTGAATCACTGGATCAACAGATCAACAGAGGAAAATCAAGGACATAAAGCAGAAGCAAAAAGCTTCTCATGGAGAACAAGGGAGCTGGACACCACAAGGAAAGAGCTACAGCTGGACCAAAGCAACAGGGACTCGTAGCTCATGAAGCTGGACACAAACAGCCAAAGGCAGGAAGGGGGAAGCACTCACAGATGAGACACACATTGCCAATCATTGGTGGGGACTGGGGAGGTAAGAAAGATGTGGGACTAAAGACCAGACATTGACACTGGAAAAGGAGAGGGCAGCCAGGCACATCCAGTGACAGCCACAGCAAGATGGGCATGGACTGGATAAAACCTTTTGCATCTGCCCTTTGGGAGATATGAACGGATGAACCACTTTAGGCACTGTGGTTCATGTCTACTGAACTCCCTCTTGGAAGGGTTGCATGTCTACTTGAGGTGGGCAAGAGGTGACTTAGATATTTTCACCAATATGGCGCTTAGAGGATGGGAACCTGCAGTGTACACACTCTCTTGTATTCTGGGGGAAATCTACCAGGGAAAAACTACATAGGTGCACTCTCAAAAGGACACAAAAGGTTCCAGCCCTGCTTCTCAGAGGAGAAAGAGGGGGCACTGCAGGGCTGGATGGGCTAACTTTGGAGGGTGCTCTGGAGGGGAGGTGGGGGTCATACTGTTAACACACCCATGCATGGTGCCCTGGGGCTGGGAGAGCCAGCATCTCAGGATTGGGTCTCCGAGGGGCTGGCACGGGTCGGTGGCAGTCATGGTGTCCGCCCTCCACCCACCACTCCGAGCTCATCTGCTCCACCACCACCTCGCCAGGGTCGAAAGGTGGCTCCGCCACTTCCTCGTCGTTGTCTGTGCCGTACTCCACATCGATCTCCACACGAGTGCCTGTGGGAGACTTCACTCGGTGTACCGTGCGGCTCAGCAGGTACGCCCCGTCGGATGGGCAGGGGGGAGGGCCGGCAGACACCGCTACGGTCTCAGACACGTGTGAGGCCATTTGGTTGCGCAGCATGGCTTCCCTCCTCAGCCGGTCCCCTCCTCCGCCACCGTGGAGTGCTGAGCGCTGGGCGGGAGCCGGTGCTGCTGCTACTGTCCCCCGGCGTGACCAGATCTTGCGGCTGTCGGGCCCATCGTAAAGGCTGGTGTCCGACTCAGCGTACTCTTCCTCCTCGGGGTAGCTGATGGTGGCCACCTGGTCGGCATAGTGCACGCGGAGCTGCGAGCGCCGGCCCTGGTGGCTGGCTGGTCGCAGGCTGGACTGAAGAGGTTGGGCCTGGGGTTGGGGTGGGACGTGGGTGCGGACACTCCGAGCGCGGCGGGGACTTCGGGGGTGCGGCGTGGGCACGGAGCGGCGGGCGGGTGGCCGTCTTGGGGGCTCAAGCTCCTCCAGGGTGTTGTCTTCCTCCTCTGTGACTTCGGGGATACTGAAGAGGTTCTTGCTGTGGTAGACCTGAGGCGGAAGCTTCAAGATGCGCTCCAAGACCTCCTCGTCGCTGTCCCACACCTCAGGCTGTGAGGAGAGGTTGGTGGTGGTGTGATGTGGAGTCGGGGCGAGGGGCGAGGGGCGAGGGGCGAGGGGTTGTGAGTAAGGGGGATTTGTGTGTGTGGAAAGTTAGCAGTTGTGGTGAAAATGGTGGTGAGAGTGTGGCATCCCCCCCCGAAGATTCAACACACCGAAACCCAAGAGTGGAAAAGAAGGCGGCAGAGTGCAGAGAAAAAGAACAAAGAGAAAATTAAAACTGCAAGACTCTAAATCACAGAAGAAAACAAAGTAGGCGGGAAAAGAAAAGGCCTGAAGCCACAGCAGCATTTCTGAGCAAGTGTGGGCCTGAGTATGTACAGCATCTGTGTGGTTTTGTGTGTGTGTGTGTGTGTATGTGTCTGTGCATGTCTGTATGTGTATGTGTTTGTGTGTTTGTGTCTGTATATGTTTGTGTGTGAGTCTGTGTGGGTGTACCAACTAGTTGAGTGCTGCAGCGTGTGTGTTTACCCTGCCAGTAGCCCCAGTGCTGTAGCCTCTGCCCTGCACTTCTGCGATGGACTCAGAGTACAGGTCCTCCTCCTCCTCCTCCAGGATGTCTGACAGATCGGAACCACGGCTGCTCTCCAGCTGGTAGTCAATGGACGGTTCCATCAGTCCGCCACCATAAGCCTTGAAAACATGACAAAAATGCATGCCTATGTAAACACATGGCATATGGATCCAATCCATCCCCTGCTCACAAACACAAACATTATATCACTCCTTGTATGAGAGAAGAGCCTCTAGGTCAGCAGTTTCCGAACTATTACCAGGTAGTGGATGTTCCTCCACGACACATGCCATCGACAGCCCAAAACAATTTGTGGTGAACAGTTAGTATTCAACCACAACAGAAAGAAAAGAACACATTTTCATGGCTATTTTTAATTATTATTCTATACCGATTATTCTATACAAGGGCACCTAATTTTGGCAGCAAGTTTGGATAGGTAGCCTGTATGGGAGGGTAAATCACAGGCTGTGCACCCCTACATCTAAGTGACTTAAGTAAATAAATCTATGATTCATTAAGGCTGGAATTTACTTGCTGTTAGACCAAGTGTATGCACCCCTATGTGTAGACTTGCTGCAGCATTACGCAGTTGAAACACACCATAGTGGAGGTCTCCACTTCGGACAGATCACAGTAATGTCTGAAATGATCTGGAAATTGGGCAAAAGCCTGCATGACTTGCAGTCACTGTTTTTTCCTACTTTATGGTCAGTATTGCATCTTGCGGACACATCGTGTTCACTGACAGACTAAATGGCTGCAGAACACACCATGATGTGTACATGTGTGTGTTGTCTGCAACATGTCAATCCCAGCCCTTACAGAGTGCACTACAAAGGCCTGCAACCAACAATTCAGCTTGTTCATTCTCCAAATATGGGCTCATAAAGCATGTATAGACCACAGGTGCAAACTTGTCACTGATGAAAATACCTTTTGCTTTATGCAGACAGTCTACTGTGCTGCTGTGGCTTACGGTTTACATCAGCTTCAGGGAGAAGCAACCAAACCATCTGGTGAACCGCACACTATCACAAGTGTCTTAAAGCTTTAAATAGACCTGAATTGTCACTACTTTGTTTGACGCAAATAACAGCAATATTTAGAAACAATTCACTTTTCCCTTTCTGTATTACAACATAATCGGCTACACTCTCGATTTGTTATATTCACAATCTCTATTTTTGATGGCAACAAACCGCCCTGTTATACACACACATTAGCTTATTCCTCCAACTGACGACACAAACACCAAAAGCAGTAAAAGCCTGTTGTCTGAAACTGAGCCATGCAGAACACACAACAAAAACCGCTCCGCAAAAACAATGCTACAAGCTGACTTTAGTTACACTGCTTGAGCTGGCTGATAACAAAAGTCTGACCTGCTGTCTAACAGCTGGCCTGCCGTGACCCAGGAACTCCTCGATGGACACCAGCCGTGTGTTCTCCAGGTCCTCCTCGGGCTCCGACTCAAATGGGGATGGGTTGGGGGGCCGCAGCGGGTGTGTCTCAGGTGGGTTGAGGGAGTCGGTCTCCAGCAACTGCGTTCGAGGCATGGGCACGGGGTAGGGCTCGTGCTGATGGAGCTTGGCACTGGGGTCCTCCAAGAACTCAGAGATGGAGACGACGGGCCGTGGGGCACCAGGCGCGGGGCTCTCCGTCTCCTGGCTGGGCTCCGGCACCGGAGAGACACCAGTGGGCAAGGCCACGCTCACCTGCTAAGAGGAACAAAGAAAGGGAAGAGATGTGAGGATGGGAATGACAAACAAAAAGCAGCATCTGAGAGAGCATTCAAACTGCATGGTTTTAGTGAAAAAGTGTTCAAGTAGCAAGACACTGAAAATAGCACACTGGTATTACTTTGCAAAGAGAATTAAAACACCCTCTAAAGTGATGATTTCTTCTGTATAGATAAGTACAGACTTTCAGAAAAGAGCAAGCACAGCAATGGACACAATGACAGTGGGGAGGTACTTGCTTTGGAAAAACTATGATTTAAAACATAACTGGATACATGTGTATGTAAATGAATCAGTCTGTCAGTTACTGCAAGTAGCTAGTAAATGATCCCTGTGTATTGAAGATTGTCAGTCACATACTGGTATGCAGACTGCTGGATTGGTCATTGCAGACGGTGGTAACATTGGGTGCTGTTGTAACACTGGATGCTGCTGCTGTAACACTGAATGCTGCTGTAACACTGGAGGCTGCTGTAACACTGGAGGCTGCTGTAACACTGGAGGCTGCTGCTGCACTGCCAAGGCCACAGGCATGGGGGTAACAGACATGTGAGGGTTTGCCCAGGCTTCCAGATAGGAGCCGGTAGGCAGGGGGGCATTCGTGGTGATGGCTTTGGGAGAATTGGCGTAGGCCCCCCCACCGGGGACCAGTGTGTGTTTGTCTGGCGGCAAGCTGTAGGGCAGCGCTGGCGTTTTGGCAGGCGAGTTGGTGAGGCAGGGCGACACGGTGGGCGAGGTGGGCACAGCGGTGGCGGCTGCCAGGACTGGCACAGATAGGCTTGGGGGCACGGGGCCTGCCATGATGGCAGGGAGTTTGGCCTGGACGTTGACGGGCACAGAGTCAGAGGACTCGCCATGTGGGGACATGGTGCGCACAGTGAGCTCCTGAGCCGCCTTCACCGCCTGGATCTGAGATGGCCCCAGCAGGGCACTGCCCGCCGTGGGTGACGCAACCTCCAGCACCTGCAAGACACACACACACACAAACAGCAATTATATAACTACATGCTTTGCTGTCTGTCTGTAACGTGCATGTATATGTGTATTCACATCAGAAACTGTGAACCTAAGCTCTCAACGGCTGCCTAAGCTCTCGTCTAAAGTCTATGGAACGTGTGTAATAACGCACAGGGAACAACAGAAAACTATGTTCTATTTCAAGCAGACAGCATGCGGTGTGCATGGTCTAATTTGTTAACATGCGGACCAAATCGATGTCCGCATCCCGTATGCACAGTGAACGCACAGATTGCGGTGCGAATGAGGCGTGAGGGCAACCTTATGATCTTCAAAAATATCAAAGATTTAAGCATCTCTTGCTATTTTATGGCAAGTCAATGAAAATCAGAGATGTCATTTTTCAACATCAGCACAGCACACTAATCAAAGACGTATATGAGGTAGAAAGAGTGAGAAGTTCAGACCTTCTTCTTGTCTGCATAAATGGTGTAGCCTGTGACAGGGACCCCATTGGATGTTCCAGCAGCATCGATGGTGACGGGCAGCCAGCTGACGGTGGCGATCCCCTTAGAGGGCCCCTGCTCCAGCTGTACATCTAGAGGGGCATCAGGGGGACCTGGAGGAATGTGAGAGTGAGAATAAGATAGAATGAGAAATTGTGAAAGAAAGAAAGAGAGAGAGAGAGATAGAATCACATGCTCTGCAAATAAAAGAAGTTTATATTTACTTAATCCCCACACCGTGATCTCCAAGTAACACATCTAGTATTCTAATGTTCATACGTAAACCCTGATGCTTTTAACAAAACAAAATCACTGAAAACAATGGTTCCAACTTGTAGCATGGTTAGGCAAAACAGCAATTTCTCAAAGTATTTGGTATGTGGAGTTTCCACATGATGTTTTAAGTTTTAAATTCTTACAGTCCTTTTTAGTCAGTCTCTCACCAACCACCCTGGTCTCCCACACCCCGAACCCCCATCCTCACCGGCGGTGAGCGTGCTGAAGGTGGTGAAGGCGGTCTTGCGCTCGCGGCATTCCAGAGGCAGCTCCCAGGGCGTGCGGTGCGGCCGCGCCTCCACCTTGACGCGGTACTGCAGGCTGGGCGTGAGGTTGCTGAGGCACAGCGAGTAGCAGCCGGCCTTGACCAGCTCGCACTCCTCCTCGTTCAAGGACACGATGTGCACGTAGTTGCTGTTGCTGGGCAGCCACACCAGCATGGCGGAGGTGGCGGTGACGCGCTCTGCCCGCAGCTGCAGCGGCGCCACGCTCACATCGCGGCCCACCAGGAGGCTGCAGCGCAGCTGGTCCGAGTTGCCGCGCTCTGTCAGACTCTGCACGGACACGCGGTAGGACTTGGCGCTCACATCCAGACGCTCCAGCACGGCTTTGGTCTGGGAGCCGAACGGCACGTTTAGCCGCAGCTCCTGGTCCACGTAGATGTTGTAGCTCCAGACGGAGCCCCAGCCGGCCGGCACCACGGGAGGCTCCCATCCGATGATGATGCTCTTGGCCAGCTGCTTAATGAGGGTGAGCCTGCGTGGGTAAGGCACTACGTCCACCTCCTCCAGGTCCAAGTCCAGGCCGTTGGTGATGGGGACGGTGAGGGCTGGGGTGGCAGGGGCCGTCTTGCCCAAGGCGGGGTCGGGGGCGGATGCTGGGGCCGAGGTGGCGACCGACATGTCAATCCGCTCCGAGGTGGTGGTGGGGCCGAAGCGCACATGGTGGTGTTGGTGGTGCTGCTGAAAGCGCTCGCTGCCGCTGTGCAGACTGCTGTCCTGGAAGGAGCTGTGGGACAGATCGCCACCCTCATGGGCCTGGGCACTCATGATGTCGTCGTCGTCCGATACGCGCTCCACAAAGTTGGAGGGGACCAGCCCTCTCCGTCCATCCATCAGCTCACCTGCAGGGGAGACAAAAAGACAATTTGAGACACTGGGGTTCACACAGAACTAACAGAAATTACACTTATGTGGCAGCCGGTATCTGAATCCATGCTAGCCAGGTTCCTTAACCGCTATGCTACCACCGCCCCAGTAATGTGTCAGAATATGTGTCTTAGATTATAAGGACTGGATCTCGATCATTTGTAAAGAATAGACCCTGATGATTTATTACAATCAAACTGACTTAGCTGTGAAGAAAATCATTCTTCACATGTGAAGAAAACAATAACATGTGAAGTAAACCCAACAGCCGCTAAAGCATAGCCAAACTAACCTTCATAAAAGCCATCATCATCCATGTCCCCATAAACGTAGATATACTCTCCTGCTGAGAGAGGGAGCTCCACCTCCGGGTTATCATTGGGGCCATCGTAAGGGTTATAGCTGTGTGAACGATAAAAACAATCAGAAAAACAACAGCAAGGTAATATATATATATATATATATAATCTTTATATAATGCTGGTACTGTTCCAAAGGAAAACCCATACCTGTATCTGGCAATGAAGACCTGTAATTTGGCAGCCCCTCTGCTTGCGGTATAAGGAGTCACATCTATATCCAATTCTTCTACCTCACTGGCAGTGTCGACCTGCAGACCAAAGCCAAACACGGAGTTAGCTGCCAAAATATTTTTATTTATGATTCAAGTCTGTTTGCACTGATGGTTTTAGGAAGTATTGTATCGGTTTGGAAACAACTGCAAGTCGACAGGTTGTATTCTGCCTGTATTTTGTGTTTGCATGAGTGTGTGTTTTGTGTTTGTGCTCACACAGGCCTGTGTTTATAGGACACCTGGTGTCACCAAGACAAATTCTTTGTGTATACTTTTTAAGGAAGGGGGTGGAGATGAAGCTATTTGGCCTCCCATTCGATTCTACAGGCAGTTGTACTAGTTAATAACAATAGCATTAATAACATTTTAGACACATACGCATATTTATTGGACATGACTTCACTATAACAAACTGCTTAAAAGGGAGAGTGCTTTGGCTGCAACGCCTTCCGCCATGATCACCGCCATGATTTAGAAAATTGGCTAGACAGGCTATATTGCCTCTTCCAAAGCTGTGGATAACCTAAGCTAGGTTTTGGCTAACCGTAACAGTCATCTGCACGACACAATTCAAATGATAAAGAAAGTTGGAGGAGTCACGTATGTATATTTATAGCTTACAAGGGAAACCTTTTGAGGATAATCACTAGCAACTACTACACCCTTCATAATCCACGGTGGCCAAAGGATTATCTCACTAAATATGAGATTTAGCAAGCTGCTCACTAGGTGTGATGCTGACTCTGTCTAAAGGTGGGATAGACGCGTCCAAGACGCCGTCAAGAAAGTGCAAAAATAATGTGATGGCGATCACAGTGCGGATTAATATACCAACGGTTATGTATGAATAAAAATATCAGATAGTCTGCTGGCTTTGCCTTTCTATTATGTGAGTTTGTGTGCTTGCTTACTTGCTTGTGTATGTGTGTCTGTGTGTGTGTGTGTGTGTGTGTGTGTATGTGTGTGTGTGTGTGAGTGCGTGTGCACACGCTTGTGGCTTTTGGCAACAGAATAGTTAATGAGTTTTTCTTTTAAATCCATCAAGACCAACAAAATCCAAGCAAAACATGTGATTGAGTCTTTGGCTCTGTAATCTCAACAAGCAATCCATCTATGACCAAACAAGAGAGAAAAAAAAAACACAGAAACTACAACTGTACTTGTGCATACTTTGTGTGTGTGTGTGTGTGTGTGTGTGTGTGTGTGGAACATGTGTATACAATCACTGTGTGTGTATGTCGATGTGTTTGTGAACAATGTGTGTATTACAGTGATGTCTACAATATATGTGTATATGACATGTGTGCCAGTGGGCAGAAGCGTGTGTATGTTTGTGTGTGTGTGTGTGTATGTTTGTGTGTGTGTGTGCGTGTGTGTGTTCCTCACCTCGTGTGTGGGACTGGCTTTGCGTGGACTGTGTGGCCGGGAGGGCGTGAGGTGGGTGGTGTCGGACTTGGTGGTGCTGGAGGTGGAGGCAGACTTGGCGCTGATGGTGGGTAGCTCGCGGTGCTTGGTGGTGGGGGAGCGCTCTGGCCTGGCCAGCCCTGCCGCATGTGGAGTGGTGCCGGCTCTCAGCACAGCCTCCACATCCACTGCGAGGAGAGGAACAGACAGAAAGAAAAAGAAAGAGAGAGAGCAAGAGAGACAACGAGAGAGAGAAAGAGAGGAAAGAAGAGATGGACAGTTCCGAGAGAAGAGAGAAAATCCTCATGAGACAGAGAGAATAATTGTTCATAAAATAACACTTGCATGTGCTCAGAAAGACTGCTGCTTCAGTCAAATGAGGTAGATCTCGCATTCATGCCAAGTGAAATAGATCTCGCATTCATTTTTGACCCCTTACACACAACTCACACACAAGAAAAGGAGGAGGTGTTGGTGTAGTGGTTAAGGAACCTGGCTAGCATGCTAGTAGCCTGGAAATTGGGGGTTTGAATCCTGGGTACCACTGTTGTGCCCTTCAGCAAGGCACTTCATCCTAAATTGCTCTAGGGGAAACTGGCCCTGATGTAATTGATAGTTGACAAATGTAAGTCACTTTGGATAAAGTGTCTGTGTCTGCTAAATGCATAAATGTAAATGTAAAATACATGAGGTTGCTCTCCAACTGCTACACACTCCAGCATGACAGAACTCTGCAGTACAAATTTTGGATTATATTTACATGGTGAGCAGTTTTAAACAAAAAGGTCACCAAACACCAAACACCTACACGTGTGGTTAGTGAACATTACTCTGAGGACAGAAAAGGTCAGAATGTGGCTCTTTCTGCCTGAGCTCTGCACAAGTTCGGTGTGCTCCATTACTGGAGTAAAATCTCACGCCCTGACCTTAATGTCGTCAAGGCCTGCCTGATGGCACTGAAGCACAGCCCTAAACAGATTAACTACACAGGCAGCCACTCAACGTTCAAAGTCAACAAATATGCATGTTGTCTCAATATCAAACTAATATTTTGGCATGTGAGTACTTAGCATATAAAACACTACAACTAACTGCAAACTTAACAAAAAAATTATTAAATAAAAAACTGAAAATATACTCATTAGTATAATTGAAGGGTCAAACTGGGCTTGTGTTAATACACATACCAAAATAAAACAAAATGACACCCCTCCACCACCACAAAAATGAGTTGCACACAGACTTTCCCATGCTCTGGTCATGCATGGTGTTTGACCACAGCAGTGTGGTAAAAGGGACCATGACCATGACCTGGTCCAGCTCCATCATCAAGCCAAGCTATGATCGTTCACAGTTGCACAGTTAAGGGTTTCACCCCTCCCCAACATGCATGTGACGGTACGGCTAAACACTAAACAAAAATTAACCAAAAAAGGTAAGGAGGGACTGTGTGAGAAAGAGAGATGACTGAAAACCCCAAGAACAAAACAAAACAAAAAATTCTGGCCGGAGTGGGTACCCTGTTCCGAGGTGGCACAGGGGGGAACGTCAGTCCCCTCCAGAGTCCAGAAGGCAATATCGCCGAGGGAAAGCATCACCTCTGCGTCACTAGCTCCTACAGAGAGAGACAGCACAAGGCACAAGAGGTCTCTAAAGGAGCAGTCAGCACAGGACTGCCCGTCTTTTGTCATTCATCACTAGAATGCAACCAGCATGTAAGAGTGGAGTTTTCTCTGCGGAGTCCCTTGTACTGGTGCAAAGTGAACATCATAGTAACCATTAGTTGTTTGTGTGTGCTAGTGCTTCTAAGGCAGTATATATAAACCCCGTACTTGGATATGAATACAAAAAAGAGAGCTACTTATTTTTACGACAGGCCCCCTTTTAGACAAAAATCAGATGTGTTATTTTCTGTTCTGTTTCTGGTGTATGTTATTTTCTGAGTGTTACTCAGATACGCCATAGAGCTTAGAGGCTTAATGACTTGGAGAGAGGGGAAGCCACTGCCCCCACTCAGGAGAGAAGAGGCGAGAGATCAGCTCTGATAAAGAATCTATATAATTTCAGGACTGGGGTATGGGGTGGGGTGGGGGTCTGAAAAGGAGGAGTTTTAAATGCTACCTGTCTCCCCCGGGAGCCCGTTGGTCAGGTGACTGAGGCTAGGGTGGGACAGCAGGCCCGAGCTGTCCAGGTCGATCTTGGAGGCCTGCAGCCGGAACTTCTCCAGCTCCTGCGACAGCAAGCCAAACTGCTCGCTCTGACTGCGGCATTTATCCTCCAGGTCACGCACCTTGGACTGTGGAGAGGAGGCACACAAGTACATAGGCTAAAACTACACTGACATACACATAAAGGTAAATTATGTCCTTATTCTAGTTTTAGATTGTCAGAGGAAATGCTTAACATGCTTTAAAAAAACACAGATCTCAATTTTTATCTTATTTCATTTTACAATGATCATGTCAATACAATACTAAATTAAACTTAAAGCTGTTTTGTATATATGCGTTTTATGTGCAGCTGAGTTCAGCTGTGCGATGCAGTGAAAGGGCATGTGAGAGATGACAAGGCTGCCAGGAAGAGAGGCGGAGAGAGAGCGGTACTGGCGAGTGCGAGGCAACTGTAATGCAGCACACAAGCATGGCAGTCATGTGCAGCACGCATGGTGCAACTTGAGCTGCAAGAAGCCACCTTTGTTTGCTCTCCTCTGCTCAGAGAGAGAGAGGGAGGGAGGGAGAGAGAGAGAGAGAGAGAGAGAGAGAGGTGCGAGCAAAAAACGCGGCCGCTTTGGCTTCCGGCTGCGGTGAGGCTTCCTGTCACACACCCAAGTTTGTACATGAATACACAAACACACTTGAGTACATATGTACACACAGACACACACACTCACAGACAGACAAGGACACACACACAACATGTACACACTGAAGTTTGCAGACTCTTCCTCACCGAAAACGCAAGCACACACACAGTACACAAATGTACCAAATGTGCCAAGGTACAAAATTGGAGCAAAATTTCTTTACAAAATGTAAATTTGCGGGTTACTACTACTGTCAAATCGCGTCCTATCTAAAATGTGCATCTCCAAATATGGCATTACCGCAACAGCAGCACACTGTGAAAATGAGTCAGTGTGCCTTTAATGGAGAGCTCAGAGGCCTCTCTCTCCTGCTGGAGCTGCGGCATGTGAGAGGACACAGCAGGACAGCTTAGCAGTCAAAGAGGATTCCAGCGCTTGACAGGGCCTCGCTCGCCTGCTCGTCTGGTCCTTCATTCCTTTACACTCAGTGTTGAGAGATATGGAGCAGGCAGCAGAGGACGACATCCACACACGGGCTAAAGCGCTCACTATCTCTGTCTGTGATGTTCACTTGTACCGCTGTCACTTCTACCCTACCCACAATGACTGACAAGTGTGTTCTGACAGACAAACAAACAAACACACACACAGACACACACACAGAGACAGAGACAGACAGACAGACACACACACACACACACACAGACACACAAACGGATATATATATATAGACATATATATATATATATATATATAGACATATTATGTTCATTCATATAGCTAGGAGTTGCACTCAGCAAACAGATTCAGCAGAGATATGTGCTGCTGAATGGCCTGTCATACGTGCCACTGCACAGGTAGTTTGACACACACTGTTCAGACACTAAACAAGGATGACTTGATATCAAGTCAAGTTTCCTGTGTACTGCTTTTAATATAACGCACATACACAAAATTACACACACCGAAACATGCTTACACACACACGTTTTCACACTTTCACTTACACACACACACACACACACACACACACACACACACAAACACACACACAAACACACACACAGATTAGCTGTTATGGTCTTGGTTGAGGCTAGGGGCAGGGGTCAGGCTATTACAGCGTGGAAGCTGAGGGTTGGGGAGAGGTAAAGTGGTGAGAAAGCACACTGCGAGAAACTCGCTTTAGGCTAATACCTGCATGCAGTCCAGTGTGTTCTGATTAGCAGCAAGAGAACACGGCAAAAGAACACACACACAGACACACACGCAAACAAACACACAAAGACACAAGCAGAGCACTTCAGAACATCATGCATGCTTGTCACACATCAAAAGGGGAGAAGACATGGTTAAGTCATTATTAGAGCAACTCCAGCACGCACAGAGAGGCTTATCGGCCCACATCACTGTGAACATCCTGTCTGAAACCTGACATCTCAGAGCAAAGGTGCAGTGTTATCTGTCACCCTCCTATGGCAGTGGTGGGGTGCCTCACCAATTCAGATTTAGACTTATTGCTCAAGAATTGGATTGATAAACATCTTTTCTTTTTTTTTTCACCACACTCTTGACTTTTTCGACCAGATTTCAACAATGTAGAGACAGCACACAGACGTACACAGTGACGTGAGTTAAAAGGAGGGGGGGGAAAAGTCAGAGAAAAATAAAAGAAGACAGAGAGACAAAGAGAGAAAGAATAAAAAAAAGAGAGAGAGAGAAAGCATTAAAAAAAATGGAGGTAACTGTACCAACTCCCTCCGCAAAACAAGCTGGATCAACTCCTAAGAATGAGAATTACACATAGTTCATTAGGTGAATGGGGGACAGAGGAAAAGTCTTCACTGTACATCACCACTTCACTCAGGCTGGAGGGCCTCTTCAACACAATTTTACTCTCAGACTTTTAACAGGTCTTAATCACAATAGACTTTTATCAGACATCTTGGGTTTAAACTGTAATGTCTTCACACTTAGAGGTGCCATGTGAGGTTTTTCATGGATTTTTTCAAGTTGTTGATTTTTGGGTTACCTTGAACAGTGTTTTTGTATTCCCTTGCTCTATGTATCATCACATGGTAAAATGTGATGTCATAGGAGAGTTGACCCCGCACTAGTTTGTTATTAGATGTTTTTTTTTTATCAATTGTCAAATACAATCAATTAGCAATACAATTGTTTCTTCACATTCTGTTGCCATTTCTAAGGCAACCACATACCACCCCTAAGGAAAGAATATTTATGGGTCATACTAAAAAAATCTCCTTCTGGTTTTGTCTGTACCCCACACAACATAATGAAGCACAAATTGTTACATTTTCGTGAGGCAGGTGATGGAGGGTGAGGAGGCCAACATCGCTAACCCACAGGGGATAGTGATAAGCAACACTTCTGAAGTGACACTTTGCATTTGACACAGGGGAGAAGAGCTACTTCCTCTTCTTGAGCAAAAAAACACGCACAAAGAACTGAGGGGTGGAGGGTTCACTGAGTGAGTGAGTGAGTGAGAGAGAGAGAGAGAGGGAGGGAGGAAGGAACAAAAGTCGAGAAAGTTGGCGCCGAAAAAACTACATGGCGGTAGTGGCGTACTTCCTGATGTATGGCGTGTGCAGTATTGCGTGGTGCAGCACAAACCACGTAGGCAAGCTTACACCACTGCGTCAGCGTTAACAGGTGTTAGAACAGAGAACAAAGAATCAATTATCCGTTCCAACTACATTAGTGACCTAGGCCTTTTGTGTTGCCTGCAGAGCAGGAGCTCAGAGACGAAGGGAAAGCAATGTTCTTAACTATGAATAAGCCCCCAGAGTATGCATTGAGGGGGACAACTAGCTGTAAATAATCAATGAGGTTCTGTTTGCCTGGCGAGGATGGTGGCCAGCTGAGACCACTACACGTTTCTTTTACTTGGGCTGTTCCTGCAGAGTCAAAGGAAGCTTTGCAGACACGCTCCGTCTGACCCTTGATGGCATTCAACCCACTTACATCAAAAGTGAATATGTTCTGAGTAATGCACTAAAGTGTGGCCACGTACTACGGGGAAAAAAAATAAATAAATGAAAAGGCCCTTGAGGTATGACTGTGATATAACACCATCAAGGGCAGCATGTGTAAGTATGACTTGTGAATGTATGAATGTATTCTCAGTGAAGTCAAGCATCTTCTCTCCTGTGTCAATATTTCCTATGAGCACTCTGGTGGGTTGGTTGGGGGGGTAGGGGGCGTGGATTTTGCCTGAAACCATGGAGAACATACAGGAACACGGCCGTGAAGACGGCAGCTCACCTCCAGCATCTGAACGACACCCTCATGCTCCCGTTTGGCAAATAACTGTGCCTGCAATGAAGACATCCATATTTATACTATTAAACTAAATGTTTATGTATAAACAAAGAAAAAAAACACCACCAACACAATTTCAGGCTTGTGTACAATTATAAAACAGTATCAAACAATAATAAAAGCCCTATCATGCAGAAACGCTGTATATGAAAAGGCAATCTCGTGTGCCAAGGGAGCATGTTCCGTAAGCAGTGTGTTTGCTCTGCGCTCTGCGGCTCTGTGTATGAGGGAGGCACTCTGTTTGCAGTAAAGGGATTAAGCTGGTGCCTCTATAATGAAGTGGAGCCCAACATGGCCTCTGCCCTAATGGCACCCCCTGCTGGGCACCTCTTTATTGGCTGGGCCAACAACAGGCTGGACACGGTGGGCAAATGGGGGGTGGGTAAAGGCAGACTGAATAGGGCTAAGTCTTACTCTAATACGCTCATGACATGTAGGGAGGCTGCTGATGGGTACTGGGAGAAGGAGGGGGGAAAGACAGCTTAACATAATAACCTCATTTATAATGATGTTAACATGTCCAGTAGGGTTTGATTATTTCAGCAGTTTTTTGGGCATTGTTTTATTATTATTATTATTATTATTATACAACAGCAGCAGTATTTGAGTGTGTATATGAGACACGAGAGTACATATTCGTATACATATTGGCATTATCAGAAACTGTAAAATACAGACAAATCGCCATATCCAATTTGCTCTGTTTAACCTGCCATCACAGTCCAAGGGCCTGAGTGTCTGACAAGGTGAGATCCCACAGCTTTGGCCCTGAGGGCGTGAGGTCCTGGGCTGAGACTCACCCGCTGTAGCCGCTTGATCTCATCCTGCTTGAACTTGAGGATAGCAAGTGCCTGCTCATGTTCCAGTTCCAGCTGCTGCCTTCGCTCAGCGACCTCTCGCATGTGCTGCATGTACAAAAAACCCCACAGAAATTAAATATACAATATTAAATTAAATATAAAGATTAATTAAATTAAACATAAATAAACTTGATTCTTGATTCTACATTGCACAGTGACCCCATGTCCTATGCCTGGACCTCACCTGGTCTACTTTCTACTCTTCTTTTTAATTACCCTACCCAGGCCAAGACTGGATTAGACTGGACTATTACTGGACTATATTAGCCCACTGCACAGAATCTGCACTGGAATGTACTTGCACTGACACTTTTGCATTAGGGTTACTATAGCATCTTCCTGCACATTCCACACCAAACAAATTAGTACCCTAAATGGCACACATAATATGATTTATTCTCTGTATTTTTATAATGTATGTATGTCATGTGTATGCCATGTTGTGGAAGCTTAAGGATACCAAAATGTCGTACGGGATAATAAAAGTATATATATATCAGGAATATTGTCAGAAAATGAAAGAGTAAATTAAGTGTTTTGGCAGACCCCTACTGAACATAAAGGACAGGTTGGGTGATGCTGAAGGCTGACAGAGTACCTTTAGGACCTGCTCTAGGTTCTCCAGTTTGGCACGGAGTCTCTGGTTCTCCTTGAGAACTGAATTGTGTTGAGCGCTCACTTCAGAGAGCTCCTGCCTCAGCTCCTCATTCTCAGCCTGGGACTGAAGAACAAACACACCTCAGATCATTGTACATAGCAGTCTGACAATGTACCTCACACACTCGTACATCAGCCCTTAAGTGGTATTCAAGCATGAAGAGACCAGCAACAAAAGACCATGCAATGGTAATAAAATTCAGTGATTACTGGCGATGAGACATCGTATGATTTTAATTAATAATTAATTTAAAGATTAAATCACCAACGGCGAAAGGTGATGTGAGAATTACTCACTGTGATACTAGTGACTTTAAATGTTCCTGTGTGTACCGAACCGTACTATCTTCTTCTGCTACTACCATTAGCTTTGCTGCTAGATATCAGCTTTAACTGGGATGAGTCACACATCATGATCAATATCAGTGATTTAAACAGCAGGGGACAGGATATGATGAAATCTCAGCACCAAATTACAAAATTATGTCAATTGTGCAGTTCAACAGTTAGATGGGGAGAGTGGGAGAGAGAGAGCGCAAAAGGAGAGGTCACTGACCTGGTCAAGCAGCTGAGCCTTCCGCCTGAGGAGTTCTGCCTCCTCGGCTAATCTCTCATTTTTGCCACGCTCCTCATCGAGCTGGCTCTCCTAGAAGAAAAACAAAAAAGTGATGAACAAAAAAATGTGCACACACACATACACACACACACACACAAACACAAACCTTTCAGAATTCAACAAGATCACACAGCACACAACCTGTCCTACAACAAATATACTAGCAGGTAAATGTATTCAAGTGAGAAAAATACTCCAAGAAAACAGCATCCATCAGAGGAAAGTGGTAGTGACATCACAACACCCAGATGCACAGCTGAGAAGGCTGTCACTCAAACTAAGCATTTGAGGAAAAACCTGAAGACCCTTTCTGGGTACTAATTAATCCCACCAAAAAGTCTGCACACTGCAGTTCTACTATTGAGGATTTCGTATCATTTCCCAAGAACTGGAAGAGCTAATGATTCGGTCAAAGCAATCCTACAGGGAATCTATGACAGAGGAAATGGGGGAAAATGGCACTGGTATTGAATACTTCTGCAAGCTAGCAGAGACGTGGTGGTATTCCAAGTACCAAAGCGCTTACACTGAACTACGTACAAGCACCAATCCATGGGTCTAGTGCATGTTATCCCGTGTGTGTGTGTGTGTGTACGGAGTGGGGTGTTGGCTGCAGTGTAAAAAGGAAAAGAGCACTACATACCAAATCCAGACATCTCTTCTGCCGCTTCCGAACCTCATGCTCAAAACTTTCACATTCTTTTCTCTTTTTGCTTAACTCACTTTCCTGCAATGGAAGGGGGGGTATAAGATCAATTATGAAAAGAATGGCCAGTTCTGAAAAATATACAGATAGTTAAGACTGCTTTATTAGAATGAACCAACACGCACACTAGGATTTGGAAAAATCAATACTGGATTTTAGGATGCATCACTAAAAATCTGCAGTAAACACCACCTGCTTTATATATTGGCTGGAAATGAATGACTGTGCATATATACCACCACATTAATCTGCAATCCTGGAAGAATACGCGTGTGATTTAAATATTGACCTCTGGCACACTAACGCCAAGGAATTACAAAGCTTAGCATCCTTTAATTATTCTAAATGCAGCTTACACACAGGCCCAACAAAAGCAGAAATCAGCTTATTTCAGTATTGCCACGGCAAGTATTGAAATATTACTGGTGCATGAATATGGAGCACTGCTTCTACGTACTGGCTAATTGCTTGCTAAAGACACTGA
Organism: Tenualosa thibaudeaui; assembly: GCA_027481765.1. Classification (NCBI taxonomy): domain Eukaryota; kingdom Metazoa; phylum Chordata; class Actinopteri; order Clupeiformes; family Clupeidae; genus Tenualosa; species Tenualosa thibaudeaui. Next base: position 9,223,748 of record JAIFZK010000009.1, on the reverse strand, counting down.
AGGCATAGAAACATAGATTACATCTGCAACACTAATCAGATCAGAGAATCACTTTGTTAGTACTACATACTGTATATAGAACCTGCAATTTCTCTGGTATCTACGCAAAGAAATTGGCATTTGTAACAACAGTAAACAGATGAGGACGAGCAACCAGTTACTGCACTGGACTAAGCAGAATGTGTCTGTCAGTTGTATGATTCCCACATCCTCACCAGAAACTCTATTCGCTGCTCCTCAGTCTGCTCCTCGGGGTGGGTGGGGCTTGAACTCGGCTCAGGCGTCACTTGTGGCCCCAGCTCCGCCTCCTCTGCAGGAGTCTCTTCACACGTGGGAGGGGCCTCATCTAAAGCTGGGGGCGGGGTCTCAGCCGCAGCCTAAAACAGGGGGGTCACAACCCAGAGAAAAGGAGCATGTTAACACACTCAGGATGACCTCAGGATAGTCTATTAGCAAAACTATCAGGTCAGTAACAGCCTCCCTTAGACTGTTCATTAAGTAAATGATGGTTCGGGTCACTGAAAACCAAGTATTCTGGCTCCTGCAGCAGAAAAGAAAGGAAGAACAGTCCACAAATTACCTTGGGATGGTCCATTAAGAAAACACAAAATGACAAAACTATCATTAGGTAATATTAATGACAGACTTACTAGGAGATTTACTTTTCACTTCAGACTTTACATCCAAAAAAATCTTGGATGATTCATGATGTTTTAGTCACAAGCCTTCAAATCAAAGTGAAGGACAACCGCATATTTTACAACCTTCCCTTTGGTTTTGCAATTGTATGAAAAATCTCGTCATCCATCAACAGGTAATAAGAGATCATACCATTTATATAATATATATAAAAAAATGCAACCCAGAACAGACGGCTGGCTATGACCTTGTTTAACCAGCAGAAGCAAAAGTGCTGGACACTGAACAAATGCATGACATTGCTGTTGACTTCCCTCTCCTCAGCGGAGCTAAGAGTCGAGAATCAGGGGCTAATTTTAGACTCACACCTTTTAATGCTCTCGACAGAACTGTACCACTCCAGCCAAGGCCGTGACCAAGTAACAGGATCAGAGGAGCACCACAGAGGATGAGTGCTCCTTTCAACACATGGGTATGCCTTTAAGCTGGCCTGATGATGGCAACGTCATCAACACTCCACCCTCACAACATGACTGATCATTTTTTCAGATTTATGATATAAATTTATATTATTAAAAAATATTGTATTTCAATATGTTTACTCAGTACACTTTTATAGTAAATAATGACAATTATTTATTGTCGTTATATAATACACATATAACATTATTCAATGCTTTACCTCTGACAGAGGAGGGTACAAGCTCATGTTACAGTGAATATAACTCTTAAAATGTGTGAGTACACATAGGATTTCTAGAGAAAGTTAAGAACCCTGGAGTGATAAACTGGATGTTGACTGAAGTGTGTGATATACCTCAAATGATACTAAGGAGTAGTTGTGGGGTGTGTGGGGTACAGATCCAAAGAGGCCTAAACTAAAGTTTTTGGTGCAAAACTACAAAATGTGAACACATACGAGCAGTCAAAGCACCTACATTCTAAAGATTGTACAAAGTCCGAGGTTTTACATTTAATGTAAATGTGAAAACAAACACAAACTACAGTCATTATACCTAGCACATAACAATTCCAAAGAAACAATGGTGTTGCTGTGTAAGTGACATCTGTTGTAAAGGGAGAGTCTCTGTTATGGTGCTGTAGCACTGCGAGAGGTGCCTGCAGGTGCAGGTAGAAGGGCCCCGGTGGTGGTGTGGCCCAGGCTGTGTGCGACCAACCGGCAGAGGGTAGTCTAGGGTTCATTGTTGAGGTGATCACCTGCTGGCCTTGTCTGACTGGCATTAGTGACAACCACTCGAGTGAAACATCTCTCCCGTGAGTCGCACTAAACCAACACCCCAATGCTAACTCAATCTTCTCCACACCGGGCAGCCAGCGTGGTACGCTAAAACATACGGCTGAGAGAAACTTCTGCACAATGGTCTGAACTAAACTGTATGAGATTACAAAGTCAACCCTGTGGAAATCTGTCGGAGGGTCACATGCAACCTGACAATTTCCTCATGGATATTTACATTGAACTTTGAGAGTTGGTAATCTAATCATCTGGGGATTGTTGCCCTGCAGAGTGTGTAGGTCAGTGTAGCTGTAAAGCGAAGGGGAAAGATGGGAATTATATCTGCCTTTTCCCATGGGAAGCGGGATAATCCCAACCCCCTTGATGTGACTATTCATGAAGAACGCTAACCAATATTTTAGAGCTCCTGGAACCACACAAGTAACTTGAAATTTGCTTTTTGCATCACGCAGTGTCAACTGACACAAGAGCTACAAGTGATTTCGTCAGTTTCTTCCTACTTAAGACGTAGAACAACCAACACCGCTTTATGCTAAGGAACACCTTCCATCAGCCCCATTGTATCAAACTCACTTTAAGCATGCTGTGAGGGGACAAGATAAAATCACCAATAAGCACGTTATAGCGAATAGCAACCATGTGCTAACTAACCCTACAGCGTAACACATTCTCATTCTTCAGTCCCTGGGCGTGTTAACCAAGGTACACCCAGTCCCAGCCCATGCTTACGAAGGCACACAGATCAGATGGGGCAGGCCCTAGGTGCCATAAGCACTTTGCTGTAATCCCTGTGGACAACTGAAACGGGTAACTGGATCACTCCTTTTAAAAGCACCTTAATGGATTGGCCGGTGTGCTATGGTTTTCTTTTTTGATACATCAGTGTGGAGATATAGCACGGCGCACTGGCCCAGTGGCCAGGCTGTCTTGAGCCATGTGCCACACCACTTAAATTCCCACATCTGGACGTGGAAACCTCGGACTGTTACAAAACAGAGATTTTGTCCGTCGTCACTCAACTAGGCCTCTCCTCTCTCTGTGCTCCAGCTGGTGCGTGGTAAAGAAAGGGGAAGTTCGGACATGCCAGGCACTGATTCACTAGCCACTCTGATCCAGTCAACGAAAAAAATACAAGCAAATGGATGGAAACCAGAAGTCCACTTAGTATAGAGACTTGAGGGCAGCATATGAAGTGCAATAGAGGCGGGTGTGCACGGAAAGCCATAATCTGGCCGGCATCCTTTGGTGCAGCCTACACTCGCAGCCTGAGCTGAACTACAGATTGTTGTGACGAGAGAGACAGAAGTTGTGATGAGAAAAACAACCAAAAAATGCCTGTACTGTTTTGGGTGTTGCATGATATTCTGGCACTGCCATGATCATGGGCACAGTATGCACGCAGCATATATCTCTTAATGCCAACCGGGTGGCATGGCACAAGCTGCACCCTATTCACTCTGCTTCTTATCCTCATCTCGCAGATGTGCACAGACAAATGCATGCAGAAATACACACACACACACATACACCACGTACCACGACAGGTGACCTACCCCTTTCCTGAGACTTGTGGATGTGTGCAGGCCGTCCCCAGCTCCCTGTTGTTCAGAGCTGGGTGAGCTCGAGAAGTCTTTGGTCCGGTTAGAGTCTTACCTACCATCCAGAACCCTCTCACCGCAACCACGGCAACACAGAGAGGATTACTGGACTGTACCATTCTGTTGTCAGAGGGGATTAGCATGCATGCATACACACACACACACAACATGGCCCCTTTCTGTGAGTGTGTGTGTGTGTGTGTGTGTGTGTGTGTGTGTGTGTGTGTTTCACAAATGACAGATTACCAGTACTGGCATTCTCATCTGAGCTTTAGAGAGAAGGGGTGAGATTCGCAGGAAAAAAAAAAAACTTTAAGTGGTTAGTGAATGCACGCTGAGTTCAGGCCCAAGCCTTACAAAGGGCAGTGTAGTTGTCAATATGAAATGAGAACTTATTTCACTGACATTAATTCTAAAATATATATTTTATATATTAATTATAGGACAAATGACCTTTTAAAGTTACAGGGATAATATCTAATTTAGATTAGTTTGGTTAGATAAATGACCGCTGACTGCTAGTAAACCCCCATCCATATAGATTCATTCCCGGCCCCCACCACAATTTCATGCAAGTAAAATGGATTTAAACAAGACATGGATTTAAAAAAGATTTAACCTGTACCCCATCACTGAACGTTTACATACTTTTATTATACTTATATTTATTATACTATCATATGATCTACACAAAAATGAAAATCTGCTCAGTACTGAACTAGCCAAGCAAGTTTTCTAAGTATCTACAATGGAGGCACAGACGACCATAACCTTCATTTGGGGGCAATGCCAAACTCTCAGAGTTTCTTTACAGTTAAAAATTAAAAGTTAGTGGGGATTCTGTCCATGCTGGCAGACATTCTTAATAACAGTTACTCTTGTATGAACGCATTATCAGCATTAGCTCAGTACTGCTAAACAAGATTAGTTTAAAAATGAATGGATCTTAACTGATTTTAACCAACAGCCCCTTTTAAAAGTACTCAAAAACAATGAGTACTCAAATTCACACACTGCTATTCTCCGTCCACAGTGATCAAAGATAACGTAAGACTGTCCTCATGTGAATGAACTAATGCCTAAAATTCCATGATTTCTGATTGGCTGTCAACCTTTTATCATTCTAAAAATTGCCCAAAAAAATGGATCCCAATGATGTCGTCATTATAGTTTGTGGTGTTGACATCATCATTCATCATTAATTTGTCGTTATAGTTATCGTTCTTGTCGTTCTTATCGGTGTGAATGGTCCTTCAAGAGGCAACATTTTTAGGTTAATTTACCAGCTTCGTAGTCATTTCAATTTGATTAAATGGCTCATTATGGGGTGAATTAAGGCTCTCTCACCCACCTCTAGTGTAGGTTCCGTGGTTACTACACTTACAGGATCTGAAACACTGAGGAAATAAGGCCAAAAGTAAATGAAATTGCATTTATTACTGGTTTGTCAGTCAACGTAACGCACAAAAATGACCATCGCTGGTTCGTTTTCTTTGGTTTGCAAGTAAAAAAAATCGGCAACTGTAGGGGAAGCTCCTGAGAACAACAAAAAAAGGCAGTCTTTTCACACTCTCTTAGATTCATGCATACGTTAGATACATGTGGATTTGTTCAAAGGATTGGAACAAGTAGTAATAATTTTCATAGAGTAACGCGGACAAGGTAGTAAACACAATCACATAAGACTCATGCATAGGTTGCTCTCAATTTTGTTTCTCACTGGGGCACCAAAGTGATGTTGTTAGCCTTAATTCTCAGTCATTCTCAGTCATACCGGGGTGGAATGTGCGCCGTTCTCTCTTTTAGGTTCTGAATGTTTTAAAAACTGTTATATTAAGGTGAAATTGTGGCAAGGTTCAACTTTATTAGAACAATAAAACTCCAGTTCAACTAAAAAGCTGATTTAATATGTCGACCATGACTTCAAATGAATCAAATGTAACCAAAAATGAGAACAATGAGAATTTTCACTAAACAAAGACTTTTGATCATTTGATCAAAGATCTTTTGATTTTTTGTCGTTCAAACTATTGCATGTATTTAAGATTAATGTTTTGCAACTGCTGATGTGGTACCTAACTGACCACTCATTGGTGATATTGATCATGATTGGTAATATACAGTATGAAAATAAATGCACTACAGTATTAATGTTATACAAAAAATATATATCAAAAAAGTAAAGTTAGAGGAATAAATTTAAGTATCTGATATAACGGAGATGCAACAAAGTTGTTTGCTAGAAAGAAATTTCACACATCTCGCTCTCCCCCATTTCTGTTTTGCTTGCTGTCCCTCCCTCACAGGCCCAAGTTCAAGATAGCGAATCAGCTCATTATGTCTTACAGCAGATTACTGGCAGTTTGTCCATCAGAAAGCCATTATATAACACCACAAAACAGCATCCATGTCAGTGTAAACATACGCTAAGCTCCCCCCCCCCCAAAAAAAACACTGCACCAAATTCCATATTAACACACATAATCCTGGTCTTAGAACACCCACCCCTGCTTCAGAAGAGAAGAGTGAGCTGGTCCATGTGTTAATGGCAAACACACTCCCACCCCGCACCCACCCCTCATCACAACATCCTGCCCAGTGCCACAGCATGAAGGCTCGGATGAAGAACCCAAGAACAGCCAAGGGTCATTCAGAGATCAGCTTGCGTTTTGGCCCACTTTTCGTCTGTGCACACAGCATAATTTTTTCCCCCAGGCCTATAAATGTTGAGGCTTCTTGAGGATCTGCCAAGGACGGTGAAAACAGAGGTCCGGCTGTCAGAATCCTCCTTAGAGTAGTAGCATTAGCACAAGACTTTCCAGCTTTTTCTGTCCAGGTAGAACTATTGCAACAGATGTAGGGGGAAAAAACTAGCTATGCAGGAAAACAAAATCTCCCTGAAGCATTAAAATAATGGCTTAATTGTCAGGCATTGATTTGCATATTCTTTCCTTCAGCTTTCTGCCAAAACCACAAATATACTGGGCACCCTTACCCAGGCCAGGTTCAGGTAGGGGTTGGAATAGTGGGCACAGTAAGGGGTGTGTGTGTGTGTGTGTGTGTGTGTGTGTGTGTAGTTTTACCTTGCCAGTGGATTCCAATGCTTCAGCAGGTGTGGCCTCGCGTGCAGAGCTGACAGACAGCTGTCGCTGCAGCCTCAGCACCTCCTTCTGGGATTCACGGAGTAGACGCTCAAAATCAGCCACCGCACAAGGACCCTGCACACCCTGAAACACACACACACACACACACAAAATATATTACTCATTGTGTGTGTGAGTGTGTGTGTGTGGAGGGGGACTATGAAGATCATGGACAGATTTTTCCAATCAGCTCTTTCAGCATTCAGCATTTAAGGAATCAATCCATGTCAGTAACTCTGGAGTGAACAGATGATGGGGTTGTGCTCTGTGAAATCTGGTCTCACATGCCCCTCTACAATTATAAGAAGTGCCTCCTAGGTGGTCATGTCTGCCATCTAGTGGGCACAGCTTAGCATTTAACACAACCAATTATCAGTATTCAGCCGATGATTTGGTGCTTACCCGGACATTAATCTCATTTCAAAACTAATCTCTTTGCTTTTAAATGTGTGCGTAGTAATACCTATTTACTGTCAAAATGGAACATTTCTGAATTTCTGCATGCCTTCATGAGAAATGAAGGTGGCTAGTACAATGTTACAACACGATGAAACATAAGTTAGAAACACTTTTTTTGTTTTTGAATGAGATCTATCTGATGTGCTTGATATGCTAGACCAGGTGAAGCTGACTAACAGCAGTGGAAGGTTTTAAACTGAAAACAATCTTTTTATTCAAAAAGGAAATGAAGACATCTACACCACCACAGCACTGACAACTCTAGCAAAGAGGACTCCAACTTCAGTGTAATGTTTAGATGGTCCACTAGGGGGCAAGCTAGGTATGAGTCACAAGTCATCCAGCAGGACTCCAAGTGTGTTTTTGTTTTTGGGAGTCCAACAGTGCTTCTGTACCTTGCCCTGCCCGAGGTGAGTCTGCAGCTCCCTGCACTCCTGTTGCAGAGCAGCGATCTCCTTGTCCTTGGAGAGCAGCGTGTCAGCGTGCTGGGCCAGATCTCGTGCCCTCTGTCGAGCAAAGGCTCTCTTGTACTGCTCTACTGCGCCAGCCTTCACTGGGAAAGGGCTGTTCACCTGCAGCACAGACAAAAGCAGTTAAAGGTGCACTACTGGGTCATTAGAGGTCAGCTGCGCTCCTTGCAAAAACAACTGAAGTGCCAAATTCCTCCCTTATTGCCCTTCTGTCTAAATGCCTGTATGACTGTTCAAAGTTTCTTACTTATTCTTGTTCTTGTTAAATATCGATGTGTTGGGGTTAAGAGATCAAGGAATAGCCTACTTAACAAGTATTTTTACATAACAACAATGAAGCCTGAAAGCCTTATACACAAAACGTTTGGTGATGCTACACCAAATATGTTGCATTTCTAATTTCACCTTTAAGCATGCACATGAATAAATCATTGCATATAAAGTTAATGTAAGCCCTCCCTATAAGAAACTTCATTATGACAGTAACTTAAAGTGAATGGACAGCAGCACTGCTGTACTGAAACTCTTGCTCTTCAAGTAGAGGCTGTGGATTTGCCAAGAATGCCTTTACTATACCTAAGGCTGTACATTTATGCTGAATGTGTGTGTGTGTGTGTGTGTGTGTGTGTGTGTGTGTGTGTGTGTGTGTGTGTAAATAAATGCATTCTGAGGTGGTCTGCAAAGTGACCCTCTGTTGCAAAGCGCTGAACAGGTGCTGTTGCACACTTCCCTATCCAGCACACATGGCCACCAGGGTTGTGACAGGTGGCCGTGCAGGTGGCCTTCTGGGCGAGGGTTCCACAGCAACCCTCACTATGGCGACGGGAGGGAGGGGCTGCCCTCCCACACACAGCTACTGTGGACATGGTCACGTCAAAATGAATGTCTTCAGCACAGACCAATGCATGATGCTCATTAACAAGGGATAGCCAAAGTCTGGTTTCACCTTCTCATCCTGTGACAGCAAACTTCAGTGAAACAAATGACATTCTTGGCAAATCCACAGCCTCTACTTGAGGAAGAGCAAGAGTGTCAGTACAGCGATGCTGCTGTCTATTCACTTCAAGTTACTGAAGTTTCGTGTAGGGAGGGCTTTCATAAACTATATGCAGATGATTTATTCGCGAGCAAGGTGAAAGCTATAATTAGAAATGCAATAAATGATCCCACCAGAACTATTCTACTTCTCATCACTACCTCTGCCTATGCATATCATACTGTACAGGGTTTCGCTGAAAAACATAAATTGGTCTAGCATGTGCACAGGAAGCGGGCTAACTGAGAGAAAATTTATTTACGTTCGCCTAACAACCCATAATGACCCAATCTGCTGTTTGCCTCGGGTCTCGCTGGAGAAACAAGGGAACCCATTCATCTCGGCCTGAATCACCTAGATTAGTTCATTAGGCGGCACTGGAGACATCTGATCTGCGGCCTGGCTCTATGGGGAGTATTTGGGCAATGGTGAGACAGTGCAGAGGCAAACAAACTGCAAGTCCAAGAGCCGAATAACAAGAAGAAAAAATGCATGTTTTGACAGATTTCTCATGAAGTTGTAGTGTTGTTGAGCCTGTTGATGATGTTTGAGACAGACTTACAATGAAATCCGTCTCACCAACCAGGAGAAACAAAGAACATGTGCGTGATAGTCTAAGTACCTTACACTTTTGATTGTCAGGGAAAAAAAGGAGATTGTGACCACTGTTTATCAATTATGTAACAAAGAAATAGAAGACCTCTTATTAACATATGAATGAGATGTGGTGAGGGCCCTGTCATCAAGACATTAAAACAATGAGCCATCTAATGACAAGTTCATAAAGAACCTCCAAACACAGAAAAGTAAAGAGCAAATGCTTTAATGGCACACTGCGTAGCAGCTGAAAACCATACCACTTTAAGGTTTGCCTCCTGCAGCTTGCGTGCCCTGTCCTCCAGTCTTTTAGCAATGACCGCCAACTCAGTGTTCTTCTTCCGCAATCTCTTCACCTTCTCCTCTGTCTCGGGGGAGCTGCTCTTCCTCTGCACAAGAGAGGAGGGGTTAGGAAGAGTGGGGAGAGGTCAGAGAGGGCAGTTAGGAAACAGCTGCTGTGATAGAGCCCCTGCTCACAGCTTCCATCCTCTACCCTCTACTTGATTGCTCATTGGTCGTAAGTTCAAGAGCTTTGGGGATGCAGCCATCTTTGTTAAAGAAAATCTATTTCTGTTATCCATTAACATGCCATGATGATCAGAACTGGAATAAGAATTAGATTATTATGTAAATGGAATCATGCTAATCATTCTGTAAATGAAAATTAAGTTAAATGGGGAGCTTTAATATGACCATCAGAAAATAAATACTTAGACAACCCCTGTCTCTGAACATTGACCATAGTGTAGAGAGTTCTCACCAGAAGGCTGTTCTCCTCTCTGAGAGTAGCACAGGTCTTCTCCATGTCATCCAGTGCCCGCAGCAACTCGGAGTTCTGACGCACCAGGAAGCCATAGTCCATGCCATTCTAGGAAGAAGAAAAACAAACGACTTGATTAAAGAAAGGAGACATTCATAAAAATTCCACCATGTCATTTCATTAGAACAAGTTTCCATCCCCCGAAAATATTTTTTTTCTTAACAAGTCTAACCCTCAATACGGTGTCCCTTATGATGGCAGTCCTTAATTCTTAACTAATAATTTAACTTTATAACCTAGAAGTTCAACTGTATGCCCCCCCGCAAATACCCTTTGAATACACAACCATATCTCAGGCGCAGGTGCATCTCCTACACCTGTGGCAAAGGCTGAACTCCAACCACTGAAATTTTGCATAGCACTATTGATAACCTGCAAACACAACAATGACTCAAAAGAGTCCCCTGTGAACTTCACAGCTCCCAGCCAAGATTGATCTGCAGCTTCTTGTCATAATGAGGATAAATTTCCCTGATGCAGAACTCCAGAGAGGCTTCCTTAGGTAGCCAGCGTTCCTCTCTGCTGACATCCCTCAGGCTGATGTCTGCTGAACAGACAGCTCATCCATAACTGCCATGAAAGCACATCCCGTGTGATAAATGGCACATCAGCTCTTTCAAGTCAAGACTATCTTCAACAGTACAGTTTATTTAATCATGTGCAGACATTTAAAAAAAAAACAATAGGCATGAAAAGGGGACATGGAAAAGAAAACAAAGACGTGAGAAAGCGCCATAGACAGATAAAGTGTAATTTAACCGCATCCTCCTCTTTGAGAGCTTTTCAGCATTTTCTCCCAATTAAACTCATAGCGACTAAGCCTACAGACAGCATATTGTGTAGGGCCTGGGCAGCAACATGGACCTCCTACATCTGCTTTCTCTTTTCATCTCCCCTCCTCATTTGAAGGACCCCTGCCATCTTGTGAGCTGTCGGTTACAAGAGAAACATGCTGATAAGCAACAGAGGCCTGGATTGGGGTCCAGCTGGACGGGCTGTGAGAGTGAGTGGCAGCTTTGGTTGCCACACGGTTTCAAATGCCTCCGATCTCGGGGGCACCAGGGGAGGGGCATGCCAGTGCCAGCTGGAGAGGAGTGCCACTGTGCCCTCTGTGTCACACCAGAGAGAGTGAGAGAGATGGAAGAGAGAAGGAAGCAGAGGCAGAAAGAAAGAGAAAGAGAGAGAGAGAGAGAGAGAGAGAGAGGCTGGAAGGAGTTAACACTAGATTTCCTGGAAACCAAAATCGAACCACCAACTTGGCAAGGCACAGTGTTTTGTATGATACACAGATGAACCCAGCTGGATGGGCAACTAAATCTAACCATAAAAGCCAAGAGAGTAACACGCTTAGGCTACCACTGCATGTGACCCGCTGCCATCACACATGGGCAATGTTCAATCGATAGTGCACAGAGAGGACACAATGTGGTATTGAAACCAAACAATGACATGGCTCTGGGCATTTGTTACAAGAGAAGCAATTAGCCAATCATTAACTACACAGCAGCCAAAATGACACCCTGAAACAATTAAGCCAGATTCCTTTTCTCTTTCTAAGGGTTACAACCGAAACAAAACTGACAAACAACTGACGTTTGTTTCTGTGATAAGACCAAGACAATATTAGACAGAGGGCTGAAGATAAAACAGTAATAGCAATAGATAAAGTTAACAGAGGAATGAAATGGGAAACAATGGACAGGTCTTTTGGGTTTGCCATTTACCTACTAAAGGTTTGAAATCATTGATGTAGGCAGTACTACTATCTGCCTCACCAGTCCACTGTCAACTCTAATGACGATCTGTTGGTTGGGCTCCAGCTGTGGCTTCTGTTAGTTCTCTGGCCAAGAAGGTTCATTAAACATGAAACTTGCACCCACCCTGAGTGTTTTATCAGTGTTTTACCAATCTGGTGCCAGTAATCTCAGCTGCCTCGAAGCGAAACTGAAAATGGACACTGATGGCAGACACAACATTCTGACGGGCAGCCAACACAGACAAAGGCAAAACATTTCAACAGTAGCCACCATATGCAACGATATGTGGAAGACAAACTGACACAAAGGAGGATACTTCCACAAGCAAAGCAACCCCAAAAACACTACTGATTCTAATGCAGACAATGCTTCCATATCGCTGTTTACATAAATACATTCTACATGAAGATCTCACTTTTATGTGCAGCACAAATTGATCAAGCTGCAAGCAATTGAGACACATCTCACATGGTGTGCTGTTGTATCTTTGTGGATTAATTGACAAGCTGATGCAAACTCAGCCACTTTGACATGAGTGATGGCCTGGTGAGCGATGTGTTTTCGTTTTTTTCCTCTCTCTCTCTCTCTCTCGATGATCGATGTCTGCCTATTAATGGCTGCATCAGCAGTCTGGCTCTTCCTAGGCATATGTGCTGGAATGGGGCCATTGCATCATTTTAAAATGTGAAAACACCATTAGTGCTTAAATGAGGGCAAAAGGGTTTCCTAGTTTGGTGGATGAGATTGAGTGTGATTAATGGTAAACACTAAAACACACAACACTTCACTGAAAAAATACTGGAATTAAAAGTTGGCAAAATTGGTTAATGCACGAATTAATGGATTACCAGAATAATGGCCTAAACATTTAATGGTGAAAAAAAATCCATAATTACTAACTAATTTTGTTAAAGTCTCATCAAAGGAGGACAAATAGAGGATGGAAGAGAAGTAGGCCAGATGCTCACTGCCGCAGACACCCCAGTGCATCACAGGGATTGCCGCTGACACACCAGAGGTATTTGAGGAAGGGTTGGGGAGGAGGGGAGGTGGTGGTGGTGGGGGTTTAAGACAAGCAGGCAAGCAAATGCAAGCATCAGAATCTGTCACACAGTAATCCTCCTGAACGTTTCTCACAGCAAACACACTGCTGTTGGCAGCCTGGGATGGAAACGAAACACAGGCCCAGGACGAGGTGTCCTTGAGTGCCCCTGGAAGTCCGGGAACATGTGTTTAAGCCTGGCTGTCAATGCCAGCCCACTCAAACACGGGCAGAGCCAAATCGATTCTCTCTCTCAGCTTCGCTGTTCCCTCCTATAGCTCTCCTCTCTGGATTCAATCACACTGAGCAAACCCATGGCTCAGGCCACAACCCCCATTCTCATTCATTCCTAATTGATTCAGATAACCCTGCATCCCAACCTCTCCTCTCCACTGTGGGTGACGACAGCCTGAGAGTTCTTCACTGGCTTGGTCTACTGTCTTTTGGCGGCTTGCTTAGGGCATAGGCAGCTCATGGGGCTTGTTGTGCCACCCTAAGACAGTGACACACATTAAATCTAGCCACTCTCACACTGAAAAAGAATCCCCTGGCCATCAGGTAATGAACACCACTCCCTACTGTCAGATCTGGCAAGCAGCTCCCAGCATTAGTGGACGTGTTAAACTGCTTTACATGCTACAAGCAAGCAGGCCACCGTTGGTTTCCCAACTGGGAGACCCTTCACTCAACTGTTAACTAAGCATCCCACAGACGTGCAGGTGTGGGTGGTGACAGACTGGGAGATTGGCTGCGGGTCGCTGACGGCTGTCTGCCTTCTTTCCTCCCGCCTCTCTCTGCGCACTGTGCCAGCCTGCAATCATGGGAGGATGCAAACAGTGAAACACATAATTGAGGGGTGCGTGGCCAACAAAAGCACACCCTGCCAGGGACGACAGCGGTTTCCATGGAAACTCAGGAGAGGAGACGGTAGGAAGCAAGAGCCCTTTAACAAGGGCATTGACCGTTGATGTTCTTTGGCTCAAAGAAATGTCAACTGTTGGCCTGTTCGTCATTGATTGTAATGAAACTGACAAAACATTTCAGATACTGTATCTGATATGTAACAAGACAATTCAACGGGATAGAAAGAGCACACTGAAACAGTCTCACTGCATTTTACACAAGCACATAGGGTACAGAGAAATGGTCTAACAAGCTAGAATTATTTAACACAACAAGAATGTGCCAACAAACTGAATATTACAAAACTAAATAAATTATTGAATTTATTTCATAAAAGATAGAGAGAGAGAGAGAGAAAAAGAGAGACCTGATTTGCCCCTGACTTTTCTCTGACTTATACTTACAACTAAATTAATACATACACACACTGCATGCAATTTGTTGGTTTAATGATTGAGACTTTGGTTGGTTGTGCTTTAGACATGAATTGATCCAAGGAGGATGTCACCACCCATCCAGCAAAATGAAAAGGAGTGTGTTTGTAGGAGGAGAGTGACACTGTGAACATGTCTATGACAGGAGACAAGGATGTGCAATGTCAGACACAGCATGACACTCAGTGAGATCTGGGTCAATGAACTGTACGTGTGTGTGTGTGTGTGTGTGTGTGTGTGTGTGTGTGTGTGTGTGAATGAAAAACAGAAAGGGGATGAGAGAAGGAGACTGACAACCTAATCTCAGGGGTGTATACGCACACACACACACACACACACACAATGCTGTGTATTCCCTGAATGGTACACAATGCACAATGTCTATCAAGCTAAGAGTTTTCCCCCTCAAAAGCACACCAGGCAGACCAGATAAGTAGGCAGGCAGTGAACAAGGACAGGAAAAAAGAAACCGAATGAGAGCATAACGCTAAAATACACATGAAAAAGAGACATTTAGCAAACCAATAGAACAGCCATTAATATTTGCAGAAAATGGTATAATGCCATAATTCTTTAAATTAATAGAGATACTGTCCTGCATGGTAAAATACAGGTGTTTCATAAATACTGTTTTGGTCATGTTTGGGTTTACATGAGTGCAGAGAAATGGGGTTATTAACATCCCTGTTTACATGACAAATACTAATATTCCGGTTACTGATTATAGTGATTTTTGCAGTGTTCTCACCAAGGATTCTAAAGAGCACTGCTTAATTGTCTTGGTGCTTATCAGCATTTCATCTCGCACTTCGCACTCTAGAATCTTTCTCCGCAACTGTAAAAAATTAGGATAAGGTGTTTCAGTGCTACAATATCCTCGTTTCTTTCGGAGTACTCAACCTAGCATTTCCCTGATTTCTCAGAAACCGGGATAAGGGATTCAGGATACTGAATTCAGGAAAATGTGTTTACAAGCGCAAATGCAAAAACAAGATACTTAATATCCCGATCATATTCAGGATACTTAAATGCATGTAAACAGTCACTGATACCATGAAATATGGAGTTCTGCTAGCTTCTTATTACATTCTCATTCACGTAAAGAAAAGCAATACAAACAGTACAAAAAAAAAAGCAATACAAAAAGTACAAAAAGTTTTCAGACACGTAACAGGGATGGTAAATGGATCTTGGAATCAGGTTAAGACAACCACGTGTCATTGCACATGGATATCAAGGCCTTACATTCTGCTCTATACTCTACTCTTCCATGCAGCCTCACAATCAATTTTGAATCTCCCTGCTGAAGCTTTTTTATGTTCAAGGACATTATTGTATTATAATTTAATAAGCTAAAACCACTATGAATATGGCTATCATGAGGATGTGTTGAATCTTGAATGAAACTTGACGTGAATCCATATGTTGTTTCGCTTGACTAATGACAGCACAATGCAGACATGAGATCAGTGCTCCATGTGGAACACCCGCGATGTGCAGTGAGAACGATCTTAATATCCACGGCACAATAACAGTAACATAATAACACAGTGTAAATGGGCTCTTCCTCTGCAGAGAAAGCTCAAAACACACACTGAGGGTTATTCATAAAAAATGTATTATGTTTCTGAAACTTAAGAATGCATATGAAAAGACATTGACTTTGTCCATGCTTTATCGTGCAGTTAGTTGAAAACACCATTATGCTCCCAAAGGTGCAGCTTCAGCAAAAAATGGGGTATGGAAATCTATTCATGGTGTGCCAAACAAATGTAGTCTATCTACAATGTGAACAACAATGCCAACAAATAGAGACACATATACATGCAAAATCTCTAAGGGGCTACAAGGTACAAGAAATTGATGAATAGCGTGTTCACACTGAGGCACACGTGCAACCAACGCCCATGTTGGGCTGGATTATGCTAAGGATCCATAGGGCTAAAAAATGAATGCCGGCTCCCCATAGGATTCGCTCCAAAACCCAGGCATCAGCGCTTTCTTCATGTGCGCTGACATGAGGGAGAAAACGTGGAGCATTGTCTTTAGATGGGAATGTCTGACAGCAGAGGGGGAAAAAAATAAAAGCTTTGTCTGAAAAGCCTCCATTTCCACCGAGACCCACAGAAGCCTGTTTGTCAGGGAAAGACATCATGTTCAGTGTGTTGCTCTTATCTACTGTTTCTTTGCTTACATTACTCCCCCCCCCACACACACCAAATAGAATCTGAAAGGAACAAGCAGAAAAGCAATGGTTTTGGGAAAGAAAAGCTAAGGTGCGGTACACTTTCATTCGATTCACAAGCTGTTCTGACCAGTGGCCTTTCACAGGAGCATCTTGGGGAATCTCTTTAACTGGACAAAGGGCTGTTGGCCAACATTACCCAGCAAACAAAAGCAGAAACAAAACTGGGGATTTCTGGCTCAGTTATTAAGTAGGGCTGCCCTCCCACCACAGAAAATGAGTCCTGTGAAAACCCAGGAACATTGGGTAGTGACATGTGTGCTGTGGGACGCTTAGGCCAACACGGAGCCATTTAAAGCCTAGGCTACATCCACATCACTCTCTTAAGTGGATTTCAGAACATATCAAAGTTTTCACACACTCAGCAGTGATGGTGACTCAATACAAATCTCTAGCCTTCTTGCTGGACTCTAGGTTGTGGATCATTTAGAACTTCTACTGACTACTTAAGACAGAACTCAGGAAGGATCCTATACCCTGAGTTCCTATAGTAGCATTTAACATGGTGATACTGGGGAGCTGGTTACTACAGTAGTTTAAATCTGACTTTGTTTTGCCAATCCCACAAAAAAACCTTCAATTCTTTCTTTCTGTTCAGGTCACAGGGACACTTCCAGATAAAATGCCACCTCTAATTAAACAGACAGAGAGAAAGGAAACAAAGGCCCAGCAAAGGGACAGGAAATAATTGCATTCCATCGAACTGAGTTCCACTGGAGCATTACTGACTCGTAAGGATGGCGACCCAAATCAGTGGGGTTCTCTGTGTGATGCCTGCATTGATATTGAATAATTTGTTTCATAATAGGGGTTACTTGTGATGCTTCATTGATATCAGGCTTGTTTGTGGAAAACAGACAAGCTGAGAGCTCAATTGCACTAATGTTCTGTCCTATTTAGACCTCAGTGTAGCCATGGGCTTTGAAAATGCAGTTTAGTTGCTCAGTAAAAAAATAAGTAAATATACTCCACTTGATGACAAAAAGTTAACTGTATTTATGTTATTTTGTTTCATTTGAAAGAAATAGTTTACGATTACAAAGAACATTTGTTGAATGTTTTGCACATGAGTGGATCAGGTCCACTTACAGGCACACAAATACACCTTTTTTTAAAAAAGGGGGCGTGTGGGTGTTTATGTGTGTGTGTGGGGGGGGGGGGGGGCACACTATCACAGGCTAATTTGAAGTGAACACAAAATTCTGACTTAGAGTTCTTGCTGTCCATGCAGTGCCTTAATAGACATGAAGAGTGCAAATTTCTCCAATGAAGGCAGGGGGAGCTAATGTGAAAAAACAAGCTGAAATATGTTGCTTTTAGCTCACAGACATCCACTGGAGCGCAATCAAACTTCTTTTTGTTTATTTTCTTAAATGAACGTGAATATTAAAAGGCCTCAAGCCAACCCCAAAAACAGACTGCTCCCTTGGCCTTTTCACCTATATTCCATATCTGTAGAGATCATTGCTGTCTACTCTTTAAGACTGTTATGGTTCAGTTCTTTGCCTTTCTTATTTGGCTATTTCAAGTCCCTCTCTACTGTAAACCACTCCTGCTCAGGCAGTTATAGGGATTCATGGCTCTCGAATGGTTAATTTGGAGTACATTGTATAGTGGGTGAGGGTTTTGCTGGAGTTAAAGATTAAAAAACTGTGCAAGCCATTAAATGACCATCATTGATCCATTAACTATGTGCAGTGACTGGAGATTAGAAATTTCACTAACAGGGTTATTTTTTACAGTCAATTATGATGGATGGTTTTAATTTGACAGAGGGTGTGCCTGAATGATGGTGGAGAATAGGAGGTCTGTAGGGGCTAGATAAGTGAACGGGTGTTCAGAGGATGTCGTCCATAAGTATATGAGCCTCCTGTACACAATGGTTTTCATTTTGTGGATCTCATGAATTAGGTTTTATCTCTCACCTAATCGGAATATTTCACTGTGATCTCATATCTAATCCACGAGTACAGACGGGAAAGAAAGCAAATTGAGCATGTGGCTGCCTTAGTGTGTGGGTGTGTGTGTGTGTGTGGGGGGGGGCGTGGGCGGGAGCCTGAGTGACATTCCTGTGAAGTTTTCTATTGTGATTCTGATCAGCATAATAATAAGATGGTGCTCTTGTTCTCCATCATGCCTGGTTTTGCCCCCCACACATAACATTCCTCCTCTGGAGATTATTTCTTCCGCTCCATCTCCGGCACCCAGCTTTTGGTCACCCAGGATAAGAACAGATTTCATTTTTGCCACAAATTGGATCACGGTGTGAGGTCTTTTTGGAGCACCGGCAATGGCAGCGATTGACATAACCTTGGTGAGCTAGATGTCTGAAAATGTAGCCTGCTGCTACATTGTAGCCACACACAGAACATGGTCTCAAATGTTTGAGAATGTAGCCTGCAGCCACAGTACAGAGGACTACTAAATAACGACTGCCTTCAGGTTGATTCCTATATCCTGAGATCAATTTAATATTGAG
The DNA here is from genome assembly GCA_027481765.1 of Tenualosa thibaudeaui. Classification (NCBI taxonomy): domain Eukaryota; kingdom Metazoa; phylum Chordata; class Actinopteri; order Clupeiformes; family Clupeidae; genus Tenualosa; species Tenualosa thibaudeaui. Next base: position 9,204,868 of record JAIFZK010000009.1, on the reverse strand, counting down.
GGATGGGGATCAGTAATTAAATTGTTTCAACCTTCACTGCTATCCTTCAAGGCTTTCAAAGACATTTATCTGTTTATTGTGTGATGCATGTCTGGTAAAAGCAACCATCTTTGTCCCCAAAACCCCTTTTAAGGCATGTCTTTGCAAGTTCTTGTTCTGTACACTGAAGCAGAACTGTAAAAGTTAGCCAAGGATAAAATTGAATTTAGACCTTAAATATTCATTGTAACCTGAAAAAAAATCCCTCTTGCCTTTAACATGGCCTCCCATTTTCTTTGTTCAGCAGAGCTTCAAACGGGACCCTTAAAAGCCTAAGGCAGGAGCAGCACATTTCTTTCTGTTTAGCAAAAAAAAATCAGGACAAAATTTGAACAGCGAACAGCTCTAACATAATGGTTGATATTTTTGAATGGGTCTGGACATTTTTTTTTGACTGGACTACAGCCAGCATGTTCTTCAATGTCTAAATAGTTCCTGTAGGGGTGGGCTAAGCTTTCTAAGATGTGCCGCTGGCTTTGCTGGAGTTTTAACAGACTGTTCCACATTCTTTCATATTATGTACAAGAACTATATATTATATATATATGCAGTGCATATCCCAAAAATGAATGTCGTTAGTTAGGTTTTACCAATATGAAATCCAGTGTGAATAGCCCTGTTGTTCCAGGTCACTGAGTGCTATCAGTATGACAAAGAGCGCGATAACTGAATAATACAATAACTGAGCAATAACTGAATGGGGCACAGTAACTTACTTTCAGTTAAATTTTCCTGTACCCAATTCAGCTAACTTTAGCTGCCGGTTTGATGTTCAGTCCATGGTGTATCAAATTTTCTGGTTCTTTTTCCTACAGACAGCACTCAGGTGACCTGGAACAACAGGGCTATGTACTGATTCACACCAGATTTCTTCTTTAATATAACAGAACTATCGACAACATCAACATCACATTTTTATGGTGCAAGCAACAATCCACCCCTAATATATATCATATAAGAGTATATTCTCCAAGAGATGAAAGGGCAGACATGACAAGAAATGCCTGACTTTCAGAAAGCTTACCTTTTGATAAGGTTTTGTCCTACAGACTTTTGGATGTCAAACCTACCGATTTATCATGAGACGGTGTGACTATTGGCTTGTGCGTTCCTTTGGGCCGGCAACAAATTACAGCAAGACGTATAAATCAATCAATCAATGTATAAGATCCGAGGCATGCACTTTTTCTATGACCATGTTACCAACTCTTTTTTTTGGGAAAGCTCACTGCTTAGCAATATGGTAAAAGTTAAACAGATAAATGCTTTCATGTCAACGTCCAATGTACATCATCACATGAAATAATAAGTTTTGATTAAAAGGCTTGTGGTTTCTGGATCACAAGCCTTTGACATATTTTGAGCAATGTGTGATTGTATGGTCAGTTGTTGCAAATAAGTTAATCTAAAATCCTAATTCAAGACAGAACCTAATTAAATGGATAAAGACCCAAATATCCACCAGTCTTAAAATAAAGCCAGTATTCAATAATATAAATATAAATGTATTAGATATAATATAAAATAAAGCTTTCAAACTCCCTCAGTAGGAAAGATTCAGTGGGGCTTGGCATATCATTACCCTGCTAGAGTTTTGGGGGAAAGGGTTAATTTCCAATTCAACTAGAACTGACAGGTCAAAACAAGCCCTGCAGAAGTTACAGTTTTTCACTGACCACTGAGCAATGAAAAATGTGACATTTTCAATACTGTCACTCTGTAAGTAATATGTCTGCAAAATGTTTAACTGCCTGTCAACAGCCATGACAATCTTGTGGCATGAGACTGTAACCAGCAGATGAAAAAAAATCCTAGTCATTAAAATACGTCAGTACAATCAGATACATTAAACTTACATGCTTGTATATTTCATTAAGGGCATGACGTAGTTTTTCCAAAAAGTAATTTTTGGGATGGAATTCTACAAATACAGAACTGTGGACTGATCAACTAAAACTGCACATTTTATGCCATTTTGAGAGCTGTAAGAGATGGTTATCCACTGTCTTGCATCTGTGTTTCAATGGATCTTTGCCACTTCACAGTGTGTGGCAGCTGAGAAAATATCAACCACTGAGGCCATGATGATCCCTTAATAACACAGAACAACAACCTGAAGCGCCCACATTTTTTCACCAGATGCTACGTAACTGACTGGAATCCAGTTTGCAAAAGCTACATTTGCATCATAAAAATGTAAGATCTCTACCTCTCTCTCTACTCTGCTTTACAAAAACATCTGGTGAAAGCATATCACCAGTATACAGTATATTTAAACAAACAAAAAAAACTTCACCACCACAAACATCTGCTGAGCACGGAAAAACCCTGTGAGTGGTTATTTCCAAAATATCATGTTGGCTTCATACAGTAAAGACATTTGAAACTGTCGCTGCAGTGGCAAAGCTATGATATGATATAAATTCATGGGGTTCTCCTGATCCCATACTCAGCAGTTTCTCCTCTGCATTCATCTTGAACGTGGGTCACGATTGTGTTAGAAGTCTCTTTTGGCAGCAGTCTTCCTGGTCCCATGTGACACTTTCTGTGTGTAGATGATACTGGTATTTTCAATGGAAGATGACAGCTTTTCCAATTAAAGGCCAACTGCCATCAAGATACTGGCACTACCATTCAGCAGGCTCAAATCAAAAGGGACCACTTACCAAAAGCCCAATTTATTCTTTCTTATCAGATAAAGGTTAGCTTATTCAGTCCACTGTGGGCAAACTTGAGCTCAGGCTAAACCATACGAATTGTAAGGTCATTTTCAAGAGATTTTACTAACGGCAAAAGATTAGAGGAAACGTCACCTCAAGATTACACCAGGTAATGTGGCAATTGCAACAGATTAACCCTTGTCTGTCTAATTGATATCTACAGTATACACAAGGACTTCACCAGGCAAAGGGACTTACTAAGGCCGGAATTGTGAATTCAAGAAGGGGACAGCACCAGGGAAGGCAATCATCAGATATTTCTTACAGGAAAAATTGAATGAGGCTCTTGGATAATGAAATCAGCAGTAGTCTGTTTTCACGCTGTAGGTGTTAATATTTGTCAGCCCATTACTCTCCCCTCATCTATTAGTCATGAGGCGGACCTCTTCAACACCGTCTCGCCTCCCTCCTGTGATTTGTCATGGATCCACTGCCTGCGGACACCTCACAATGATTGTTTTGGAAGCTACCCCGGTGCACAGGGCTCAGCAACCAAACAATACAAGCCTTTCCTACATTCTTTTCAGTTCTCCCCCTAAAAAACACCATACTCTGCTCCAAACACTGTCCATGCCCCCACCCCCAAACACACACACACACACCACTGGCTCCAGTGGATGGGGCCTCCAACTGCGTCCGTGTTCCCTCAGGCTGTGGCCAAAATTAAAATGGCCAATCTGCCCCAGGCCCCAGGTGCAGTCTTACAGCCATATGTTTTAGGAGTGTCTGTAAAATTAGGGTTTTGGGTGGGGTGAGTGGAGGGGGTGGGGTGAGGGGGGGACTCCCCAACAAAGACTCTTGCAGCCTAAGTTATCTAGCCTATGTCCTTGAAGTCTTTTGCAGTTAACCACTGCTTGGTAGTGGAATCAGAATTCTGATCAGCATGTGTGCAATGGTAGAGCTTCCACACCTTGGGGTACCTTATTATGTTTTGGCCAAGGATAAATTATTAAGCTACCCCACTGCCTGAGCGTTGAGGCTCGTCCTGACCTTCAACTGTAGACAAAAGCAAAATCATTAAGCCCAGCATTTTTTGTTTGTTTGTTTATCATCACCATCCAACTCTCCAAGTCATGCTAAACAGATGTCCTAATTGATGCAAATGTGAGCCCACATGTCCATAATCAAGATGGGTGTTATTTTAACAGCATAATTTCAACACAAACAACAGCCACAACTATACAATGATTATCATGTATAAATAATATCATAGGTTACTGCCTAAGGATGAACCAGATAAGATAAACAAACGAATGCAATGGATTTTTGCCACACTGGCAACTGTCTGAGCAATCTCATCAGTCCTTGCACAGTCTCTGTGGCATCTCCACATGGATGGTGGGTGGTAAATTGGTTATGGCAGCTCAGCCTCTCGTCCTACAAATCTCCCTTCAATTAAGACAGTGGGTGAGAGTCTACGATTTACCCCCACTCCCCTGAACCTCTCTGCCCTTACAGCCGAGTAATTACTGCTCAGACGGCGCGTGCCGCCAGACCTCCCCCATCATATCACTGGGACTGCTGAATAAACACAACCCTATTTAGCACCACAAGGTCAAACGCAATGTGTCAAAACATGCACAAGCTGCCTGGACCCCTTTTAAGATGTGAAAAGGCATAGAGGACAAAAGAGGTCATCAAATTATTCCATGGTCCGGGTGGGTATTTTGAGGGGTTTGTTTTCATTGCTTCCCCTCCCACCATCCCGTCTTCAAACCCTAGGCTTCAAGGGGATGTAAAGCCTTAATTCTGACATTAGATTCAAAGAGAATTGCTCTCCACTCCATTTCAGCATAGCGTGTCTAATGTACAGTTCTGCAGATCCATGCAGAAAAATGAACCAGCAAGAATCAAAAACAGAAAATAAATCACCATTCAAACTGCACAAATCTGTATAACACTTTCTACAATCACTGTACCCTTGTCATTAGAACAGGACAGGTGAGAATGATGAAATTTTGTAGGTTAGAAGCGAACATCAGACAAATGCCAAAGATGGGCTAATGGACAACAGAGCTAAGGAGAGTAGAATGCGGCCAGAGGAGGCCAGTGTCATTCTGATTGGCCCAGGGATGCATCAGGCACCACAGGAGGCATACCCGTTGAAAGCAGACCTCCCAACCAAACCACAGGGTGCCCACCTGCTGTGCTGCAGCTTCTGTTTCCCACTCAGATAGGACAGCTCTTGGGAAGGAATAAGCAAATCTTTCCCTCACTGTATAAGATACAGTCCAGACATATTTAATGCTGGAGCTTGTTCAAGGAGATTGCAGCCTGGAGCTTAATTCTATGGACTGAGCTAGATGAAGGGACTTACCAACCTGTCACTTAAACTAAACAAAATATGAGAGGTGCGCAACATAAATTTGGTGCTGCTAAAGATTTCTACCTTATTAAAAGCCTGGTTTGGTCTACAGTCTATTTTTGTTAGAATACTGAATGTGGCAACATGTTTCACTTTGTTTACCAGAGTGTATCTGACACATGCTGCTGGTAAAGGCCCATACAATAGGTCATGCTGCTGTTCATTCCCCTAACACATCCATCTTGCTTTCAGACCGTCTCTGACAGACTTGACCTCTGGAGAGTGAGAACATATTCCCTAAATTCACATGCAGAAATTGCTCTCTCACCACCTACCCTCACAGCAGCTTTCCAGACACAAGTCTTCGAGGATGCACACAAGACAGGCTCCGCTTTTCTATTGCAGAGACGTGCTAGGCCTACATCACAGGAAAAAGTCATTAGCAATGATGCTGGGGACTGACTCTGTCTGAGCTGATGCATTACTAACTGATCACCCTGAGGAGGTGAGCCATTGGGTTAATATGCAGCTTTGTTCGCTCATGGAGCCTTGTATCACATATAGTCTTTCAGCACAGAAATAAAACACTGAAGGATTGAATATGTGTGAAAATAAACTGTAAAGATAATAGGTTTTTAATCATCAGTCAGTAAAGGTTGTTATTGTATGAAAATGCACCTGAGCACAGTAATAAACAGGCTATTTATGATCCCAAATGCCAGTCATTTTCTATTTCATGAACCCCCATCTTCACATAATGGCTATGCAAATGGCCTCAACTGACCAAACCATATGTGCAGAATATTATCAGTCAATGCTGAAAGAATTAAGGATGCTAAATCTGCTTTCGTAGCTTACAGAGACACCACATGAGTAAGCAGACAGTGAAGATCATGTATCGAGACACAGAGCAGACTGCTAAGCACACAGCCTTGCCCCAGAGAGGGGAGAATGAGCTGGACCAATCAGCAGGGCACCATCCACTCCTTTGTTCCTGCTATTGTTACAAGCAGCGTTTTTTAAAATTGCTCACATCACATTTTTTGACACCAAAACAGTAGCAATCCGGAGGAGCTAAAACATTTCTCAACATTAAAACAATAGCTCTTTTTATTGGAAAATTGCCCAGATAACTCTGAAGAATAAGACATAAGCCTGTGAAACTATAGCGTCATAATTACCTCTTCAAATTCAAATAAATTAAAAATGCTGATCTGGCGGTTTGGATCACTGCTAACAAGTACTTGTGGAACTTCAACAAAGGTACCAGAACAAGCTTCAGACACTACAAAATAGAACTGAGGAAAGAAGAGACATAATTTCACGGAAGTGTTGCATTACAAAAACGAGGGATTCAGAAGTAGTATAATTTTGTGCACCCCTGCTACCAGGGCATAGCCTGGTGAACCATTTCCTTCCGTGTGGGCAGATACTTTCTGTGAAAATTCACTGGCCAGCCAAAAATGTGTCAGAGAAAACCTAAGCTAATGGAGAGATCCCTGACTATGCTGTAGCAAAATGTGATATTGAGCGGAGGAAATAGGCAACACCAGCCTGGCTAACCAAGGTAAGGACAGGACCATGTTCTCAGTTCAGTTCTTGCTGTCCACTAAGTCTGTTCACCATCTTTACTCCTACTCAGTCATAATAGTCATCCATTGTTGTCTATGACTCTCACAGAGGGCATGCCTCCCACCCCTTTGGGAGAGGAGAGGCTGAGTGAAATGTCAACGAAATGTCAATGAGGGCAGGTCGTCCCCTCAGAGGGGCGTTGGTGAGCCAGAGTGACCGTCTGTGCAGATGTCTGGCCTGGCCTCCTGGGCTGAATGCTAATATAGACGGGGAGTCCCAGGCCTACCATCTGAGGCGATGAGGGGTTAAACGAGTTTCTAATGAGGCAAATGAGATGCTCATCACCAAAGACGGGAAAGCAGCAGCAGTGGGTTGTGTGTGTTTGTGTGTGTGTGTGTGTGTGTATATAAAATAAAAATAGTGGGTGAGAAGGAATAAGAGCTAAATAGAGAAAAACAAAAAACAGAATGTAGAATGTAGATAAAAACAAAATACATTAAGCTATTCAGAAATACTGTTTGCTCTAAAACAAATGTGTATAAAACTGTATCTTCTCCTTCGTAGGAACATGGTTTCTTAGAGTGATACGGCTGCAGAAAGCAATACAGAAGGCCATTCGTCTCCACTGACAGGGCGCAGGCTGTGAATTATAAGTCGCATACAAATGCAAGGCCACATCTGCTGACTCTCAGAGGCACAGGGATGCAGGGCTTTCCACCGGAACAATGCAGCAGTAATCCTCCATAGAGTAATACTCATTCCCTCCCGATACAGAAAGTATAAATAACACCATGAACAGGGAGAGAAAATGGGACAGTGGTATAATAACATAGTGACAGGCCCAGGAGCTTAAAGAAATGAAGAAAATTCTACAGGCAAACAGAGAAATACACAAATGACGATCCCCATGTGAATATGTGTAGGCAAATGTAACCTGTGTGCGTGTTAAACACACAAACAGAAAGAAAGAGAAAAGAGACAGAGAGAGAGACAAACTAGATCTCCTGGAAACCAAAATCGAACCACCAACTTGGAGTGTAAAAATATCTGATATGAAGTGTACACTTGCTCACGCTCCGTCACATCCATTACCTGATATGGTAGTGCCAAATTACCTGATATGGAAGTACCAAATGTGCTGAATGGACAAATGATTTTGTTGACACACATTTAACTTGTGTCAAAACATAAATGACTGACAGGTGCCCTTTTACAGAAAAGCCAGCTGGCTAGGTACACCAGTGCCATATTTGTTGTTGATGCATGGCAAATCTATTGGGTTTCACCACATATTCAAGTTGTATCAAAAAACAGATGACTGACAGCTGTCCAGGGGTGTTTCCTAAAACCATAGTTAGTTGCTAACCAGTTGGCAACTTAGTCGGTTGGCAATAGGAAACTGCATTACAACCAAAAAAGTAGCTAACCTAGTTAGCAACTACGGTTTTGAGAAACGGGCCCCAGAGCCATTTCTAAAAAGGCACAGCCACTGAAGAGACCTCAGTCAGACACCAGCATTGATGCTTCAAATCATGGGAAGGCAGGCTGAGTGAGCACACAATAGCAGACCAGACTGAACTAACAGGGGAAGGAACAGGAGCAGATGAACGAAACAGGTCTCTTTCATGGTGGTGAATAATAAAAGAAACAGAGGGCTTGCGTTAGCATATCCTGCCATTATTCCCAGATGATCTTTCACCCCTGCAGGAAAGAGACACTGTTGAGTCTGAGAGGGCTGTTGGCAGAGGACCTTGGCTCAGGGAGCAGAGTGCATGTTTGGCCTGTCAGATGAAGAGGAGATGAGATGGCACACTGGGGGGCAAATACCTCTGCTGCTCTGATCAATTATTTACCCTCATGGCCAGTGTGAGGGTGAATGCACCCTAACATGCATTAATGGATCCAACACAGATGCGCACGCACGCACTTCACAAAATCACTGCACATGCACAAGGATCACAAGCAACAATACGCACTTTCCTTTTACTGAAAGAAGGCCACTTTAACATCCAGTGAGCAAATAAAATAGGTTTCACGAGGATTGTGTGTGTGTGTGCACACACACACGTGTCTAAGATTGAGAGATGTGTAAGATTTGCTCGTAGCCTAGTTCTAAGATTTACTACACAGGTACAGACAGAGACAGAACATATTTTTCCGAAAATATGCATCACCCAAGTTGGATTTCCCAACCTCAACACTGTGTCCAGCACATCCCTAAAACTGGGTGGGATAGAGTGGGAGGGTTTTGTGTGTGTGTGTGTGTGTGTGTGTGTGTGTGTGTGTGTGTGTGTGTGTGGGGTGGGGTGGGGGTTGGACAGGGGTCATTACTGAAATAGGATACAATCATGTCGGGTCACCAACCCCCAGGGCATGACCAAAATGAGAATGACAAAAGCATAAGGTCATATATTTCATCACCACACTCCAACAGAACGGCCCTTCCTACACATTTCCTAAAAATGGCTCATCGTCTCCTAAAAACAGTTCCTCTCCTCTGTGCTCGTGGAAGAGGCTCTGAACAAACACCCTCATCCACCCGACCACGCACAGGTACACAGTCACAGAGGAACACAACCAAACTGCAGCCTGAGGACACACTACAGCACATGGAGACAAAGCTGTTTGCATAGGAGCTCTCCTTGATTTTCCTTATCCTAATGCATCTCTGCAAATACATAGATCTTGTTATAATTTCTCATGATGAGCTTGGCTATACACAGCTGCACAGCAGCACTGAGCAAAAATAGCCTTGCCCACTGATACCGAGATGATATACTGTATCCTCTTATCGCATTTGAGAGGTCTTAACTAAATGAACTAGTGACAGGCCCACTAATTCGACACGACACAAAGATATTGACCATGAGTGAGCACACAAAGAGCCAGGGAAAAATGCAACATATCAGTACATCGCCACAGGTGAATGTAGGCCACCAGATCTGAGCATCTCACTATACAGTGGCGGGCCAACAAGCAGGGAGGGTATACAGTATTTAAGGCAGAAGGCTGAAAGAAGGCACCGGGCCACATGAGAATGGGTGCTGAGTGGGGCAGATGCATTGTGCATTAAAAAAAAAAAACCTCATGTTTAAACCCAAAATCAGACAGATAAATAAATGTGCACATTTCTACGCTCTCTCCCAAAGGTGACACGAGGGAAAGATGCGTTGAAGAGATACGAGGGTTTCAAATCACCGGAAGAGAACCACAGCGCAAGGAGATAGAGATCAGAGGCGCCCAGTTCCCAACCTACATTTACAGGACTAAACAAAAACACGCCAAAGGAGGCCAAGGATGCCTTGCAAGTTTTGACATTAACCAACAGATTAGAACCCCCCGACAATGTAATCAGTCAATCAAACAGGTGAAATATACACACAGAGACCTCCATTCAAAAGGTTTAGCTATTCCCAGTTGAGCTGAAAGAACAGTTTAGGGAATTTGCCTGATGCAGCAATGGTCGGTTGACTAGCAATGCTCATTAATATTCATGTTTTTGGCGTTCTGATGTGGTTTTCAAAATAAATAAATAAGTACCGAGCACAGCTTTGATCTTTTCTCATCAACATTAAGCTGGGTGCATTTTTGATGAGCAGAAGTCATGTCTTTATACAGAGAGCAATGAGGGGATTGCATTCATTAATGAAAAAAAAAAAACAACAAAACAGGATGCAGAACTCACAAAAACACACATCCACTGATGGATGAAGAGAAAGAGCAGGCTTCCTCACATCTCCATCCCTTTTCTGCGGCTTCAAAAGAATGAGCTTATTTTCAAAGCATACAAAGGACAAAATCAGACTAGACCCATTTCAGCTATCAGGATGGCGCTCAATCAAACATGATCAGAGGGTCCACATGCCTGGCTGGAATCCTGTGATGTGTCTCACCATTCAGCTCTCTGAGACACATCCAGCGCTCCAGAGAAGTCAGTGAAGCTTGGCTTTTTGACACCAGTGGCTGAGGCAAGAGAAAACTCCTTTCAAGCGTGTGACTGACGCCTCTCACACTGGCAGACCAAACATGGCAGACAGCGCTCCTGGCTTAGCAACAGAGGAGCCGACTAGGGTGGGTTAGGGGTAATGAAGGGGGGGTTTTGGGAGCGAAGCTCAGGGGCTGTGGGAATCTTCACATACAACCCCAAACTACAGAGGGACATTCTGCAGCATCTCCCAGCATTTCTCTCTTGATCCAATGAGTATAAGTGGGTCACACAAGCGCCAGGGGTTGGATGCAGCGCACTAACATCCATGCATCCAATATCATATAAATTTATGAAAAGGCAGATTATTGAGGTTTGGTGAAAGCCGCACTGACGTATTCTATTACACCTGGAACATGATTTGAATCAGAACTGTTTCAACACGATTTGCAGAAGTCTTGTTGAAAAGACTTGACATGCATTATGGATTCCACACTGCAGTTTTAACCACCAGAAGAAGCAATGCATCACTACTGACAGGTTAATCGGCCAGCAAAGGATTTTTTCACTAACTTCCTGTACAGATTTTTGTATCCAAAGAACAAAACGCGTTTACTCACTGTAGTCTATTACTCCTAAAAGACTCACTACTTTTATAGACCAGTAATACTGACTGAACCAAAGGTTGAAATACTTTTAAAACGGGTGTTATGGTTACCATTCGTAAGCGCATTGACATGGATCTACTTCTGATCTACTTTTAAGATAGCCAGTTATACAAAGTTAATTACCACCTCATCAGCCAATCAGAAAAGAAAAACCCATTGTTAAGGGAGATAAAAACCAGTAATACTGACTGAACAAAAGTAATCTTTAGGGACTCATTCCTGCTTGTTTCTTTCTGACTCACTGAGCCGACTCGTGATCTGAACGATTTCCTATTTGACTGGACTCCAACACTGATAACATGAAAGAGGAATGCAACTGTAAAGTTAAGATAAGGGGATTCTGTCAAGTATCCTGTGGCTCCTTTATATTGCACGTCTTAATGTCAAAAATGTAAGATACTGAGAGGCAACTCATGAAAGATTCAGAACATCACATAGGCATGTCTGAGGGAAAAAAAACACAACTCTACTATGAAGACTACAAAGAATTGCTTTGATAATAGGAAGTTTCTAAAAAGTTTTAGCAGGTGAAATGGAGCAGCAAATATGCCTGGTGGGGTAGATTGATTAGAAAGGACCTCTGAACTACTGCCAAACCTCTAGCTTGTTCATCGGTCCCTGGGTTGCAATTGACAGATCACAACTGAGAGGCAGGCTAATGAGATAATATGATTTATTGGTTTACTGCTGGAAAGGAGGTTCAACTTTCTTGGTCTGATTCAACCGATGTTGAATACAAAGTTTAACTCTTGTGTATTACACAAGAGTACACAAGGCTATTCATGTTGAAATATAGTAGCTTGTCCGTGAGAACAATATTCTTGATTTTTGTTTAAAACTTTTGAGACCCTTAAAACCCATCACCCTCTAATCACATAGAGCTTTCCTTATTAAAAGCCTTCAATGGCAAATATTTCTGCTGTCTTGAGCGCAAAACTTAATTAGAGGACGGCTGATGTAACCCAATGTTGGAAAGATGGTGTGTTCCAACAGAATGAGTTTCACATACCGAATCTGTCAGTGTGTCACCTTGGCCAATGCAAAACAAAAGAGGAGCAACCATTTGACAAGGGAACAGGTGCTGTGTGTGTGTGTGTGTGTGTGTGTGTTTCTACCCAACACCGTATTTCCTCAGCTCACTGTATTAGCTTTGTGTCAAAGCAAGTAAATGCCATTGCTCAAACAGACAGACCTGACAAGGCACTCAAGGTGAAATATCACTAAGGACATAACAGCAATAGAGCTGAATCTTTACAGAAAAAACAACAAAAAGATAGTCAAAAACAACAGGAGGGAGGGAGAGAATATGGAGGAATGCAATTATTAATGAAGACAGCAGGTCATGTCAGTCGTGAGGAGAAGATTTGGGGGTTGGGGTATAGAGATACTCCAAAAAAAACTGAGGTGTTGAGGACATACTCAGGCTGAGGGAAAGACATGGTTAGGCTCCTGAGATATAGCCTAAGGGCACTTCGACACTTCGGGTTTGGCATGCCTGTGAGCTCAAGGCCCTCTAATTCACTTTAAAGCAGGCAAATAAAAACGCTCCCTCTTCATTTTACTTTACAAGAACGTCAATTTACTCATGGCCTCCCAGTGCAATTGATGCTGTGGAAAGACTTCAATTAAATCTTGAGGCAGGGCGTTATAGTAATAAAACATGACCTGTGTCATAAACCATGGCCAAATTCATATGAATGTCACCACAGTTAAAGCCTTGAATGAATCATCCAAGACGTTCTGAAACCTTAGACTTTACATTATTGATGAAATAGCTTTTTTCTGTTTTGAAGTAAATGCACCTTAGCCTTCAGAAGCACACGTTCATCTCCTCTTGGCCTACAGCCATACACCAGCTAGGCCTAGCTAACACATTTGTAAATTAAAAACGTTGCACTAATTTTAAGATGGCGAATAATATGACTGCCTACAAAGATTCATACAATAAACACAGGTGAACTAAAAAAATAAGCTGCAGATGTGGTACACACACACACAATCACTCTCACATGAAGGTGAAGAAGGAAGCTCAGAAGCTTTCAGACAAAAGACCAGATCACTCCTTTTACACACCTAGAAGTAATAATAAGCTATTACCATGGGGGTGGGGAGCACTGCTCTTGCTTCCTCTCCTGGAGGCCCCCACCTCCATCTCCCCATCCTTTTTCTCCCTCTCTCCATGTCCATTCACCCATTACTCCACTCTCAAATACATCTATCTCCGTATCCACGGACAAATCTGGAAAGTGGAAAGGGCCATTGTCTAACTGCCACAGTCAATCATGTATAGGGGGGCTTCCTGATGCTACCAGAGGAGCCCAGCACATCACACTGAGATTCTCATTACAGCATGTGGCGTAGACCATGAAACAAAACCACATCGCTTCATTATGCCGGGAAACTGTGATGAGTAGATAAAAGCTCCCTCCCCCTCAATGCTAAACACATACAAACACGTGCGCTCACACAACACACACACAAAACACACACACAAACGACAGTTCACACAAGGGAAAATAAATAGCCCACCCTGGAGAGCAGGATACGCAGCAGCCCCCACTCTCCCCACTCCCCACTGGGCTAAAAGGTCTACAAGACAATCCCTAATGCACCACGTAATGGGCCTTTTCCCAGTCAGGGTGGCCAGATCAGCCATGATGCTATTGCCAGAGGCTGAGCACAGCGCACCCTCAGGCTCCTGTTTGTCACTCCGATCCCCCTCCCCTGCACTTCAAATGCAATTACACCTTCATGAGCAACCGCAGGGAACTTGGCACTTAACAGGAAGGGTGAAATTGGGCGTTTCAAGCCAAACAACAAAATGTACTTGAAATAGTACTTTGCTCATTTAATTATTTTCAACCTCAATTCTGTGGGAAATCTGTGAGCTAAAAGCAGAAGTAGTCATATCTGTTTCTATGATGCAGACACATACACAATCTGACTTGAATATAGTGAGAATTTTTCAATTTGTAAAACAATTTGCATTTTGCGTTCATCTCCAATCAAAGCAGGCCTAAGCAAGGGAACAAAAGGCTTGAAGTGAAGAGTTTCTTATTTTATGTACATGAACCTGAAGTTCATTTTAAGTAAAGACACTTCTGTGGATTTCATGAATCTTCTGTGATATATATTTGAAAATATCCAGAAGGCTTCATAAACATCTGTTCACTCTTCACAGAAAACTGTAATCCTGTAAATCAAATGTGTAGAGAAATCTGATGTGATTCAATAAAAAATATATATATACACAACATAGACCAATAACAAACCGGCTTCTAACATTGAACATTCTTATTGGGGTATAGGAAAATGAAACTGAAAGTGAGTTTCTGTGTCCCATTCAGTTAGTGTTAGCTGAATCAAATTATTTTTCCTACCAACAGCACTCTGTGACCTCAAACAACAGGGCTACAGAATGATGTAAAATTTAAAGATAGTATGCAAGACTGATAGTATGCAAGTATTCTCAAGTTGGATGGTCCAACCTTTATGAGACCTTTCAGGTACAGTTAGCATATGGCAAACAATCAATGTTAGCCATGGCTTTGAAATAAACACCGGCAGGACTATAACAGTCTCAGATCAGAGAATCTATGCCAGTGTTTCCATGTCTGTGTGCAAATGAACTGATGTCTACAATACACAAGTGCACATTGTCTGCAGAATTAATGCATTTGTTTTTGTTAGCAGGCATCTGTTCTGCTCTGTTGTCACTTACAACAGAAACTCTACAGGCTACAAAGTTGGTAACCTCAGTCACTCATGGCCACACCCACAACAACCCCAATTACATGAAAACTATGGGAAATCTTAGTACTGCTCCCATTGATTTTCAATGAAACACTATTAAGTGGATCCTCCACTGTTCTACTTCGGCACGGCAACCGTGAGAAATATGGGTTGAGGTCAGCCTCTGTCTCTCAATATAGCAACAGCAGGCCCGTAGTTTACTGTGGTGTACCCGTCACACCATCAGCAGCACTAAGCCACTGCCCTATATTAGAAACAGAGGACCAAATCAGAGAAGAGGGACACTTCTGAGTCTTCTGTGTCTTATGATCGATCCATCCAAATTCAATTTATGTGTTTGTTCGAGTGAGGACCTAATATGATCAAAACAACATGCACAAACAGAACACAAAGTGAATGTCTGGTCTCCTGGTGACCTCCATGTCTATCATTCGCCACTTGCTCATCCACTATCTAATTCCAATTCCCAATTCTTCTGGGACAAGCAAGGCCGTTTGTTTGACTTTCACAGCTTTCTGTCTGGCACTTGTCCACACTGAGAATCTTAATTATGGTATCTAGGGAAAGGAACAAAGGAATGAGCTAATGCACCGTCACTGCTTGTCAGCTACCCAGCTATTATTTCTTCATACTTGTCAATTTGTACATGTGCCATAGACACTTTTTTATCCCATTATTTGAATAGAATGTACCAGGCTATGCATCACACCTACCTTCCCATAGGCTGATACTTCACAGCCATTCACTCCTTCATATAGCGAGTGTTGTCGTTTTCCCAGAACGCTGGATGCTGTGGAAAATTTGGTGGTGGTGGTGGTGTTGTCAGCATCAGTATCTTGGTTGGAGTCTGCTCCCTGCTCCACTGTCGACTTCTCTCCATCAAACTGTTCTGGGGCAGTGAGGGGCTCTGTGGTGTCCCCTCGACCCTCAGGCTCTCCTTCCGCCAGAGGGGACTGCTGCTGCTGCTGCTGTTGCTGGTGGTGGTCCTCCTGGGGAGGCTCTGGCCTGGTGCAGAGGTCGTACATCTCTCTTTCTCTCTCTTTCCCTTTCTATCTCCGGCCAAACACCCAGGCAGGTTAGTTCAGCCACATGAAGAGCACATCCAACACAGTGCCAGAGCCACACGATTGAGGGGTTTAGAACACGCTTGTCAAGTGACAAGTGAAGAATATGCTTGAAAGGGAACTAATTACGTCCAACAACTTCAAAGACGAACAATGATATAGGCTCACCCTCTGATTTTTTTTTCTGTCACTCAACAGCAATATCCGTGACAAGGCGAAGGAGAGACGAAACCTCTTTTAGTTAGCGGAGTAAATCCATCCAGTCCATTTGATTGTCCAGACCAAAATTAGAGTGATAAGATCAGTTTGCTTGGCACTGCAATTACCAGCCTTATCAGTAAGTAAATACAGCGCCTAATAAGTTTGCCGAGGCCTTTGATGGGAGGAAAATGGCACAGTCACAATGCAGTCTTGTCTGGCAGCTGCCTCAGCCTCAATGCTGGGGTATCAGTAGCCACAGTCACAAGACCAAAATAACCTCCCCCTGGCTTAGAAACATCTCTGTCAACATTTTTAAAGACAACTTAACATGTGGTCCTAAAGAGAGAGAGCAAAATTACAGTGTCCTACTGGAAGTTTTCTAAAATAAGACAAGCCTTACCCCAGAAACAGCCAATTACCTCCATAGAGCTCTCTGTGCATGTTAAAGAAAGCCAGAGAGAGGGGGTAAGAAAGAGAGATTGTACCACCTCAGAGATGCAGTAATGGTCACATGCATACAGCTACAGTAACTGCGCTTCTATGACCAGAATCAGCTGGCTCTCTGCTCCACGGGCTAAGAGACTATGTCTTTCCAGGGCTCAAGCAAACGACAGTCCTCTTCTACCTAGAGCCCAGGCTGTCACTTTCTCTATCATGCAAATCCAGTAGCGGACGAGAAAACGCCAAGGAAGAAAGAGATCCTTTTTACATCAGCAGTCCTCGGCTCTCTGTAAGATACGCTTAAAAACAAGAGAGGATAACCAGTGCCACTAACAGGTCTCCTCTTCAATCACCTCCTCTGCCTGCAAAATGAAGACAGGTGCCGTACGGGGGTCCGTCCATATGAGGCACACATCACCCGTATCTACTCACGAAGCGGGGAAAACGTCATTGTCCATAGCGCTAGTCTGCTCCATCCATTGAGGTTCAATGAACTGCCTAATCACTGTTTGGGGCAGATAACTACATTAAGACGTGGGGGACAAGAAGAGGGAGGAGGAGGGAGATCGCTGTGTGGGTGAGGGAAATGGTAGAGTGTGTATGTGTGTTTGTGTTAGAGTGGGGAGGGGGTGGGGCAGATGGGCTCAATCCTCCAATCATGCAAGGGCAAGTTCTGGGAGAGGGCCAATCCTGACTGCATCAGGAGCTCGTTTCCATGGAGATGACGCTGGAATGATGTTGCCTGCCTATTGATTGTTCAAGAGGCAGAGCAGAGCATTGCGGGGAGGCTGGAGTCAAGCTATGGGATGGTGCACACTCACTCAAAAAAGCCTTTACCATAACCGTGCTCATAATTTTTTTTATAATCTACACTTATGCTGTACACAGTAACTTGATAGGTACACATAATTACAGCATTGATATAATCCACATTTTAGTACCTCAAGCTTAAATTTGCCTGCAAAGATTTTAATGCAATACAAATGCATGTCATCCTCCATATTGCCCTTTAGAATGTAAAAATACATCCTCATGACAGCATTACAGTTACATTTTTACTAATTATGACCTTCCGAGAGATTAAGATGTCATACGAACGTTAAAATGTACACTCTGGTGTCTGACATTAAGATTTCTCATGAGGCTGTCCTGCTTCTCTCCCTAATTACCTTTCAGCATTGCAAACAGACAGACGGGGAGCTTCCACCAAAATAATCTAGGTACACACATTCATTAGTGTGTGTGGGTAAGTGCGTATGCAAATTTAGGAAACCATTACAACCATAAAAACCATTAACGCCCAATGAGGTGCACAGAATTCAAACATTAAGCTGTACTTCATTAAGACCAAGTCACTGCAAAAAGTGTGTGGGTGTGTAAGGGAGGGGGTGTTGTGTTGTAACTTACTGCATATAATCAAAGTCACAGCTCAGCTGTTTGCCTCAGTTATTCATCATGCTAAACACACAGAGCCATGCTCTAACCGGAGAAGGCTCTAAGCATTCACCACACACATCTCCTAGAGCTGCTTCTTGCTCTCGAGTCATGGGGTCAGATTTATGAAAACATTCACCTGACAGCCAAAGTCACGCTGCTCCCACCCCTCCCCTCTCCTCATTCTGAGTTTGGCACACTGCTGTTCTCTGTCGGTGCAGCAGAACATTACCAGGAAAGTTACTATTCTGTTAGAACATAATGTTGTACTGATGTACAACAACTGATGAACCATGGATGTACCAATCCATAATCATAAGACATCTTCTTTTCTAAGACATGAACCAGCTAAGTTTATAAGGACATATTTTACATCAGCAAGTTTTAAAATGACATTTGGCAGCTGTATTCCCGATAAATAGCAACCTAATTATGCAAATAAATAATGATTTCACTACACTGACACTGAGCCATGGAGATTAGGCTTCTCACCAATTAGGCTCCCACCAATCCAAGTTACAACCCACTATCTCTAAATGAGAGTCCTTTGAGCTAACAGCACTGCTACTCTTGAATCACAGTAATGTTTATGCCACCTTGCAAGTCTGGGCATAAGTAGTTTCTCTGTCTTAAAACGTCAGTATTTACTGCAGAATTGAGCTAATGAAGGCTTATTGTGACTCTGCAATCAGTGGACAGAGCAGCACGGCTAGGCTAAAGCAAGCAAAAGTGATTATGTCCCTAAAACAGATAAGTAGAGGAGTGTGAGAGGGCTCCAACAGCTCTGTGATGCTTCCCTCCTATATTCTAAGTCGGGAGGAACTCACCAGGCTGAGCTTTTCCTGTCATAAGCACCTGCAGCGGAGATGGCACCATGCCAAGGGCTGTGAGAGATGCATCAGCTCTACGTGAACAGCTCAGAACCACTTTCATTACACCACCTAAAAAGTACAGTGTTTATCTGAAACTGCCGAACTGAAAACAACACACCTACAGCCACAGAAATAATAGACCACCACCTTCATCACACCCAAAACATGATCAAAGCCATAAGAACTGAGTCCAGCCAGAGGCTCATCTCCATCCTCGTAAATAAATTCTTCCAGCATTAATTTCCAGTTCCTCTAAGTAAAATAACTTCATGGCCTTTCCTGTACCGTAACACACACACACACACACACAATTAAGTCTTTCAACGCAGACAATAAAACACACAGCAGTGCCATAAAAGCCAGTGTTATTAGATAAGCTGTGCTGTGCCATTTATAGTCATGCTTGAATTGAAACAAATCCAAACACTATTAGTTTTATGCTCAGTGGTAACAGGAAAAATGAACAAGAGGGACAGAGAAATGAGATGAGAAGGAAAAGGAAGGGAGGGAGAGAGAGGGGGGGGGGGGAATACACAGGAAAATAAAAGCTAGCGATATCCCTGTTGCTCTCCTATGACAGTTATATTTTCATAATTTCTCCTTGCAGCAAAAATTCTAATTAGGAGCTGCCTACCTGAGCAGGACCTTGAGTGTAAATCGACTGCAGCACAGCATGCTGCGTCTGTCTCCAGCTCTCTACCTCCAACCCTCTCTTTTTCTCTCTCTCCCTCTCTCTGAGAAAACTTGATAAGTACTATCAAGGTCATTCTGCTCCCAGTCCATGCAGACATGGTATGTGCTTAGCACAAATTTATAGGCATTAGCATGTTCTACCATGACCAGCGTGTGCATGATTCCGCTGTGTAGCAGGTGTGCTGCTGTTGCTCACTAAGGTCATAACAAGTAAAGTATATCGTTTTGTTTTTTGTAGCAATTATGATAAACATGCAGACATGCTTTACATACTAAATGTAGGCAGCACAAAAACTATAAAATTTATCTACTTCATGAGCAAATTCATGATTACTTTTGTAAGTAGTCCACCAGTTTTGGGAATAAGAGAGAATACTGTTTTGCACAAAATAGGATGTTTGCATATCAAGACAAGCCAAATATCACTGAAATTTTATGTGGTATTGTTATAGCTCACAAAACAAAAGATGTGAACAGTATGATCCGTAGGTGTTATGAGGCCTCGGTCACATTTGTAAAATATTCACATTCACAATGCAGAAACTAAGTGGAAGGACACAAGCCCTTATCACAACAGTAGAGAAACTTCATCAGGGGGTTTAAACATTGTGTTTTGAGGCAACAGCTCTTCAAAACACTCTCCTCCACATAAAACAGTTTAAAATGTCCTACATCTGAACAAAACAAATAGTCCCCCTTTGCCATTTCGTACTGTGCCATTTGGGTAGTGCTCAAACTTTGATCAATTATTTAAAATCCCATCCATGGAATCTGGAGCTGATTTTGGAAGGGCACTTTACATTGACCTACTTACACCAGAAACCCCACCCAGGCCTTCCAAAATGTTACTGACTGGTACACTTTGTAACATTTGGCTTCACAGACCTTCCTCCGGCGAAGACGACAGTCATCATACAGTATACTTCCAGTAGCAAAGAAGACACAACAACACTGTCTGTCATACATTTATCATAGCAATACCTGCACAGATGTACTAGTGCACTAGTACAAGAAGGCACATTTCTAACCTATACGAAAAGGTAGAGAATGTATAATGCAGTCAACAAACGTACTATGAATTCTTCAGACTCTAAAACCTTGTTATCAAAATAGGTCAAGTATATATATATATATATATATATATATATATATATATATATATATATATATATATACACACACACACACACATAATACTTTATTCATTCATTTCACCAATTTAATAGGACACTTTGATCTTTTAGAGTTGCAATTTATTCATCTTGGCTGAAAACTGGGATTTATTACACTTTAATTCACCACTTTATCATTCTCTTTCACTGGACACACACACACACACACTTCAGGGCACAAGCAGAGGTCAGCTTTCAGTCCAAATTAAAGCTGAGACGAGCTTGCCGAAATGACACCCGTCACTTGGACCATGTTTCCAAACACACAGGCACAGTGCATCTCCTGCATCGAATCCTTTTATAAAAACACACCAAAACACTCCGTCTTCACACTTCTGAGACCAAGCCATTTCTAAGTTTTGGCAGTCGTTTTGATAAAATTTAATAAAATTGTTTCAGTGTTTCAGAGCTTCAGATCTCAATGTTCTTAGCGTGATGCAAGATATACAACATTCACAGTTGGTGCAATGCTCAAGGAACAGCTTCACTGCTGGGGACGAAATGACTATTATGAGCTAATTATTTGCCATATGTTGAGTGCTATGATGAAAGCAGAATGCAATTAATTGAAATTCATTAACTTTCTTTTTTGAAGGCGCATCCCCATCACATTACTCAGTAGTTGCTTAAAGAGAAAAGGCTTTCATTTTGTTCACTTGATTTTTAAATGGACTCTTTTGGAAGTGCCTTCAAAAGCAACTGATAACACAATGCCAGGCACACACTGATGGCAGAACAATTAAAGTCAAAATTATTTATAAAAACACAAAAACTAAATATCTTAATAGTTCACAGTCACTATCATAAAATGCTAGGTTATTTATGGAAAAGTATTGTCAAGGCCCTATCAATTTTCTGCCTATCCCCACAACATGAAATAACACCCAGTCAGCTAAATAAGTCCTGCTCTTCATTAGGAAGCAGATTTATTTAGTGTTCTGCTAGCTGGATGAGAAGCAGCCAACAGAGGGAATGTGAAGAGGGTATTTCAGTGGCGGGAGTGTTGACCCACCTGTGTCTGGTCAGGACAGAGGCAGTCTGCACTGGCCCAATGGCATGCTGGCTATGCAGGCTAAGCTGAGGGAAGTGGGAGGTCAGAAAAACACAGAGGCAGGCTGAGCAATAAGGAGCGAGGTAGGGGTGTGTGTGTGTGTGTGTGTGTGTGCATGTGTGTGTGAGTGGAGGGCGAGGCAAGTACGGGCACTGAATCTAAAAATGGGGAATTGGGAATGGCCGAGGGTATCATGGCTGGAGAGACAGCTGTGCATTTGAAAAACAACCTGTTAGGGCACAGCCATGCAAACTCCAATCCCACACAAGAAAAAAAAAACAACAACCTCATTTTAGCCATTTAGAGCAGGGCTATTCAAAGTGCGACCCGCGGGCCAGAACCGGCCCTTTAAGCTATTTGTACCAGCCTGCGGCCCATATATCTATGAGTAATACTTTTCTTTCAAAATTACTGATCAAACTGTACTTCAGCCGATTTGCGGCACTTTACTAACACTATTTACGGCAAACAGAAGTTCGTGAGAAAGCATGGCTCTATCTAAGGAAAAGAAACGGCGCAAAATTGACGCTGAAAAGAGAAGATTTAATGACGAATGGATGGAAAAATATGCACACATGGCAAATGCACAAGGCATTCCCATGTGCCTTCTGTGTTATGTTTGCTCCGTAACTGCAATAGCACAAATGCTTGTGGCGGTTTATTTTGTTTAGAGCCAGTTGTAGCTAATCTGATGTTGTTGCTGTTTATTTTTTGCACTAAGAACCATGCTGTTGGTACTGTTACCTCTGTTTTTGCAATAAGAGCCAGTTATATTGTTTTGCACCTAAATGATGTTGGTACTTTTACCTCCTTTTTGCACTTGAAGAAAGTTATTTTGTTTTGAACCTTGTTGGTACTATTACCTAATTTTTTCCACTAAGAACCATTGTACCTGGATGTTGGTATTGCTGTTAGCTTATTAGCTTTTTGCTGTTGCCTGAAAAGTATTTGCAACAATAAATAAGTGCTATGAGAAATAAGCAATGTTTGACTGTTTTTACATTTGATATAAAATAGTGACCGGCCCACAGGCTGGACAACCATCCGAAAATCTGGCCCCCAGGAAAAAAAAGTTGAATAGCCCTGATTTAGAGAATCAAATTCAATTGAGGCTAATCAAGAAAAAAGCAAGCATCAACAAAAGAAAATCTGACTGAAATGACAGAACAAAGAAAACAAAAGACAAAGACAACATGGCCTGGTGAGGAGGAGACAGTGTTGAGTAGCATTTGTCAATACCAAGTTACCCAGTGCCCAGTTAACTTGTCATATTCGACTCACTTCTTTCTTTAAAATACACAATGCAGAGTACATTAAGTGAGAGCAGAACAGACTTTTAGAGAGCCTAGACTGTGCCCAGGTCTGCATCTGCTAACAAATGAAGTCCAGACGGACAACGTCAGCACAGCTGAGCCTCTCCTCCTGTCATTGTCCCTGTCCTGGACCACAGCTCAATTACAGCGACTGACATGAGGGCTCTGAGGCCACAAATACCCTTTGAGGCTTCAAATAGCAAACACAACAATGACTAGAATATAAACAGAGTAGACAGGCACAGGCTGCTGTTGTTGCTAACGGCAGAACAATAAAAATCTTATGTGCTTAGTGTAACTGATATGAATTAGATTTTCCAAGAAAGAATGCTTGCTTGTGAAGTGTGAAGTGAACTACACAGAAGACAAAAAAAGCGGCTTGTCTCTTGTAGGAAAAGTGAAAACAAGTCAGATGGCAGAGAATCACAATGTCAAAAACTCGCCTGAGCCTCCATTTTTATACAGGAGTGATTCTCTGCCGATGTTTCTCTCCTGTACTTTGTTTTCCTCCCTCTCACTGAGTTTGAGACAAATTAAGTCATGCCTCCATGCTCATGTTACTCCTGTGGTGTTGGGGGGTCTTCATTATCATAATGAGAGGCTGGCAGTGGCATGGCAGCCACAGGGATTCACATCAACTTCAGCCCAGGGGGTCCCAATACTGTACCATGTGCTAGAGGTAACCACATGCAAATCATAGATAAACCATAAAAATGTTGACAACAAAAGCTGGATTTCAGAACATTGATTAATGCTGCAATTTACAAAGAAACAAAAATGCTGGCAATCAACAATATTCCTGATTAAAAAAAAAAAACACACACACACACACAGTCAAATTTAAAATGCTAAACTGACACAACTGGACACACTAATGTCTGCTCAAAAATTAATGACCACCATTACGCGAGCTACAGACTGGTTGCTTGTCCACAGAAAAAAAAAAAAAAAACAGAGGGCTGCTATTGTCTAGCTTGCAACAGGGTGATCAATTATTTACCAAGCTTGCAGGGACCTAACAGACAATGTGACAGTTTCAAGAGGAGTGGGGAGTGGGGGGGTCCTACAAGTCAGACACTCTGCTTTCATTTTATCATGTAATAGACAGCATCATATGGGTTTCACTGTCTTCATGTTCTTTGTGGCCATTATTACACTGTGTAGATTGTTTACATTTTTTGAACTACTGGAGGTAGATAAGGCCTGAAATAAAGAAGTAAGGGCCACAATGTGAACGCAGACTGCATTTTCTGTCCTGCACTGATATGATGAGGTCCCTCAGTCCAAAATCAATAACAGAAAGGCGGGGGCAGGGCTATTGGTCAACAGTCATCCCCTTTTCTTTTCAGAAACACTGATCCAGAAGAGTCCTGTATGCAGGGATTAAAAAAAAATTGCAAAGTGGTTTACTAAACCAGGCAATAGGTGAGAATGTGATAAAAAAAAACCTTATACATTATTTGGCTTAATATTAGGCCTTATACATTATTTGACTTAATATTAGGCCATTTATCAGAGCGTGTTATTTGACTCATTCCCTGTACCTGCCTAATAGAGTAAAGATCCCATGACATGCAGATTTTGTATGCCCTAACACTGCATCTAAAGTCTCTTTCCCCAAATTCAGCCTCAGTGAATTAGAATTACAGTCACTTGGAGCCAGTCACAGAATGAGCATTCCCTAGAATGCTCCCATTTCTCTGTCTGTAGCTTTAAATGATAATGAAGAGAAAAGAGGCGGGGCAAGGTGGAGGGTGAGGGAGTGGCCTTGACCAGTACCATGTGCTAATGTTTACAGTGGAGGGCTTGGAGACACGCAGATAGGGTATAAAATTAACTTCTTGACCAACCTGCCAATGGCAGGTAAGGCCTGAACATTTACCAGCCAAAAAATATTTTTTCTGGCCATTGAAAAAACGTTTAGAAAGGGTGATAGCTTTTTAGATCTTTAGAACTTCAATGCCTAGTGCTATTATCCAACACGGTTTACAACAGCATATTTTCTGTAGGCCCATGTTTACCCATGTAGGCCCATGATGCCCTTGGCATCTTAGATTTTACATTAAGAGCTGAGCAGAGGTATGACAGAAAGGTAAGACAAAATACATTTATGCCTGTTACTTACATTTAAAGGCTGTAAAATTGATGGATAGATAGATAAAAATACAGAGAATAAATCCTCTTATGTGTGCCTTTTAGTAGCGTGGAATGTGCAGGAGGATGCTATGGCAATGGCTTACTACATAAGGTGTTCATCGCGGCTCTCAAAAATTCTTCACAATGCATTCATGACTGTTTCATAACACATTCACACCCAACTTGACATAAATGTTCAAGGTGAAATTATGAAACTTGACAACATAAAAGTCCCAATGCCTCAATGTGATTATAAACAGGCCTACTTGACAACTCGCATAGTAAAGTGACCTTACTAATAGACTTGAAAAGATATTCCTTCAGTATTTACAAAGGCTGCAGAGGATCATATGGTTAATTTACTAAATACTGAAAGTTATGTTAAAACCTTTTCCATATTAAAATTCAACATTCTATTTCCCATATGTATGAACCTCTCAAGCCTTTGTACATACTTCATGAATAACTTCTGAAATCTATTTCAAATTACAATAAACTATAATTTGACAGTTACATGAAAAATTTTACGAAACATTTAAATTATATGCTTGCTCATGTTCTGTGTCATCCATAACACTAGATTTGCATATATATAGATTCACTCTGATGTGATCAGATGACAGGTTTAAAACCAAAGAGACAATGCTGCTATTTTGAAAAAGTCATCGTCATAGCGCCTTCCACATTTATGCAAGGTCAAGTATGAGTGTTTACTCATGTTTTATGAAACTAGAGTTACATTGTGACTTTCAATCGTGGCCTTCATTGTAGCCTAAGAATGAAGACATAGGATTGGGAGCTAACCAACAGAAGATTTATCATGAAGTTTTAGGTCAGCCTGTGCATGACCCTGAAAACTAACTACAAATAAGTAATAATTAGAAAAGCACTTGGAGAGCACAGACCTCCGCCAAGGCAATATAGGGTCACTGACACAATACAAGTTCCAGGCGGTGTTCCGGTTCACCACCAAAATTTAACCATCTGCTCCTTTTTCTAATACCAAAGTTGTCCAAACATTTCATCCAAATCTGTGCAGTTCTTTTCGAGTTATTTTGTACACAAACAGATAAAGAGACAGACAGACAAATGCTGGCGAAAACATAACCTCCTTGGCAGAGGTAATAAGTATTGGATTAAAGTACTGGATTAAGTTGGAGTAAATTGAAGTAAAAAATTATTGCTAATGCATGTAACTGTGTAACTGTTCATAGACATCATTCAAAACCTCTGACTCTTAACAGCTAGCACCATTTGGCATCAGTATCTGCAAGAATCTCACTCTACCAACAACTGGATAATCACAGGAGGTCCTTGCAAGTTTTGAGAATTGTAGCAAACAAGGCAATGACCACAAAATGTTCACGCACCCTTGCCAGGAGTAAGTAGGACTGTATCATAGGAGGACATATGATCTATGATCTAGCATCCAAGCTTTCAAAACTAAACCATTAGACCTTTATTAGGTACACAAAACAAGCCAGTCTAATCAGTAATAGTAGACTCCTCATGACCTCCCCAGTGTGTCAAGGTCAGAGCGGTGACGAGTGTCTTTTTTCAGACAACTGTGTCTCACTTTCCTTTTTTATATTGTGTATGATTCATATACACATCACATTGTCACTTGAACAAAGGAAAGTTTTCTGCGATGCCTTGTTCCAACTGTCTACCCCCAAAAAGATTGTTGTTCCAGGTCTTTCCTCTCTACTTTAATCAATCTGACTCCGTCCTTTTGTCTCTCTCCGGCTGCTGCAAAGCACTACCTCTACCTCTACCTCCACCACTACCTACCAGTAGATCTAATGAGACATTTTTGAACCTGTTGATATTTGTACAGGTTTTTTCAACATAGGATTTTTGTTTTCATTTCTTTTTTTGTTGTTGTTGTATTGGTCATGCAGTTTTGGAGAAAGAAGTTGGAGTGGAGGATTGCAATGGTGTTACAATGGTAGTGATACAGGAATTAATCCAGTGATAATTAGCCACATTGAAATAATAAAGTTGTATGCATCATCTTTGGTAAGTGCGGTAGCAAAGAACATATGGCAGTATGACATTTAAAAAAGTAAAACTGCTTTAACTGCCTGGTACTGTCAGTAGGTTAGAAGTAACAATAACGTATTTAACTGATTGTTTAAAACATTTGAAACAGCATTGATACATTTAAGAGGGACTGATCTTTCACTAAAAATCTTTTTGTGGAAAATCATGGCATTGTAAACATCGACTCCCTAATCCCATATGTATGCCTAAACTACAACAATAGCAGCAATTAACATATGGTAAGCTCCGCGAATTTGATTAAGTCTCACATCATGGCCCTAAACACAAATCTAAAATTAAAATCCGAAAAATAAAACCTTTCTCTATGAAGCTGCGTTTGCTTTACACAGTCCCAACAGCGGCCTATTTTGCAATCTTTAAACAACTAATTTACCAATGCCCATAACAATTTTTGTTTGAAAAGTAAACATTCAATGTGTGACGTTGGCATACATGGCACTCGAAATTAGTTTTCATTCAAGACTGGTGACAGAAGAAAACATTGCTTTGTCTCACACGCTCATGCGCTGGTATACTCTGTGGGCCTGCTGAAATTGGATGATCACTGCTGTAGGTTAGCCCGTAGGCATTCAATACATGAGTGTATCTGTGCAGCTGATGTTGTGCTTAATTAGTCATGCGCTGCACATGTGCATATGACCGGCATAATACAGTATTTTTGTCTGACTGACCGATTGCCAGTCATGGCTGATCATGTGAAAACGGACGATTCGGATCACCAGCTGGTTGATCGGTGCATCCCTAGCTTCAACCCCTGCATATCTGGACAAAAACACCTCAGGTAAACTGCTCTATGTATGTTCCTTTTGCAATTTTCTATGACTTTCATTAACTTTTTTTGTTGATCCTTGTCTCTATGGGGTTTGGAGTCTCCCGAGAGAGCATCCAGTTACTGTAACCTTACACCTCCGCAGAGGAAACCTTTCATCCTGTCCATCCATGCTTTTTCAATCCACAGCACTGTCACAACACACCTCACCTAACATTCAGGTCTTCCTGACTGAATGGCTTAAAGGCACACTAGGCAACATTTTTAGGTTACTTTATCAGCTTCGTAGTCAATTCGATGTTTAAATGGCTCATTACAGGGTGAATGAAGGCTCTCTTGTCCGCCTCCAGCATATGTTCTGCGGTTACACATGCAGGACTTGAAACACCAGGTCGAGGAAACAAAACTGAAAGTAAATGAAAACGAAATCACATTTATTACTGGCTTGTCAGTCAATGTAACGCATGAAAATGATCATCGCTGGTTCTTATGTTTTGCTTTGCAAGTAAATTCACATGGATTGGTGAGAATGTACAATGTTGCAATATTTTTAAAAAACTAGCGACTATACAGGGAGCTCCAGACATATAAAAAAAAAAAATCAGTCTTGCCTGGTATGCCGTTAAGGGGCAGTGCACATATCTAACCTAATCTTATTACTAATTGTCTAGCTGTCTGATGCCTTCAATGTAAACCTGTGTTGTTCATACAGAGCCCTGCCTGTTTTAATGCAAAACAAAATGGCTCAGACTAAGCTGGACAATCATCAAATCTCCTCTGGAACATGGGAGAGACAAATGTGTCTTGATGAGCATATCAATAGCCTTTTGTCTTTCACATCTGGAATGAGGACCACAGAATATGATAATTCTATCAATTCTTGATCATTCTCGTGTAATGTAATTTGCTTATTATTCACCCGAGGTTACTACATTGATTTTGCAAAATGTCTCAATTAACGTATAGCTCAATTAGTCCGACTGATCTAAAAATGAAAAAAATTAAAATTAAATTAAAATTAAAATTAAAAATGCTCTCAAATAGCCAAATTATCCAGATTCTGTCTTTGTGTTTGAGTTACTGTAATTAGGCCAGAGAGTTTAATGGAAACAAGAGTAATAATGCAGTTTAATGTAAAATGTCATCTATTTACACCCCTGAAAATGGGTGGTCACTAGTTGCTAGACCCTACATTAATCTTGACTGATGTACAGTTGTAGGTCTAATTCCCAGGCTATTAGTTTTAAGTGCATTTGAACAAACTGTTTCACAATGAAAATTCTGGAAAATGCAATAAAAAGATAGAAACCCAGAGATGCAAGAGGCTATAAGCTTTAAGCATGGGGGATCTGTCTCAGACTTGGAAATGTAGAGGTAAATAATGAGACCAAGTTGGAGTGGGTGTAACACAGTTTGGTGGTAGACTATAGTTTTGTGTGATTATGAGGTTATACATTTCTTGATTAATGACCTTGTGGTTAAAATTAAAACATGTAAAACATTATCAGCATACACTTCTCTGCCTGTGCAACCATATTCCCACTGAATTTACACGGCACCCACTTAGAGTGAGATTCAGATTTCAATGAGTGAAGTAGTGTTCTTCTGCAGCCTCTAGTGACCTCGGCTTAGTTACTCAAATATTACAATATTTGTTGAAACTGTTGTTAGCAACTCATATGGGATCTCCATATTGCTGGAAGATTTCTCATCTGTATATTTTTTTTTTCAGAAATATGAATTCTCAAAGATTCATCTTTCCCACCAGAGCGACAGTTAATTCAGTTTAATTAATCTTTTCTGAAGAGAGGCAATTGATGGAATTCTATTGTGGTGATGGAGAACTTGTGTGTATGTCACTACAAAAACATTTTGGAGAGCAAACTCCCAGAACATGTGACATTTTGGCAAATATGACTTGACTCGACAATAACTACCGTCGTACACTAGCACTATGATTGTGATGCTACAGGAAAAAGTACTTACTTTACAAAGTCTATTTTATGAGCCATTTAAGATTCTGTCAGAGGCAAGGACAGAGCATGGGCAAAGTCAGCTTCTGACATTAGCAGGAACATCCGCTAAACTTCAGAACCAGGTGATATCCCCAGTGAAATATTGTTTTACTATATTTATTATATTATACTCCTCCCCAGCAGCAGCCCCATCTACTTTTTCTTCCCTTTCCCTTTCCCATCCCTTCCAAAATAGAATGGCTTAGTTGGCCCAGGCCCCTCTCTATACCCTAGAGTTTTACAGGGCCAAGTTGCAAGACTGCATTTTTGAAAACTTGGCTCCATCAAACGTTTATGTTAACTGCATCCTGCCCTGAGACCAGACCTATTTCATTGCGGAGGAAGTGCTCACTGAACTTGTTAAGAACACAAAAGAAGGAAACTGATGTCATCGTATTTACACTGGATGAACAAAATTCGCTCTGTGTGGAGTGTATGGCCGTTGCTATGTCACAAAGCAAACACTGTTCAACATGGCTGGCTGGCTAACTAGGTGAGACTTTTTTCACTGGGCAAAAGCCTGTGATGCAGCATCATAGACTTTTACCCAATAAAAGTCTCATTGCTCCCATCATCCACTGCTTTAAGCCAGCCAACCAGCCAGACAGTCGTTCCAGACAGTCAGCCAGCCAGACAGTCAGCCAGCCAACCATCTCAAACAAGTCCTTTGGGTAAGTGCTAGTGAGGTCTAGAAGGTAGCTTACCGTAACCTCCATGTCTTCCTCTGAGCATCTGGAGGGTGCTGAGTTGTCTGGCGATGGGTAGGGGGATGGGTCTGACGGGGTGGAGGAGCGCCTCACCTCACAACCTGTGTGGGGAGTCAGCTGTGAGGGGATCACCTGGTGCTCCACAGGACTAGAGCTGCACTGTGGCTTGCCCAGAGGCACGGACCCCCTTCTCCCACTCCTGCTCCTCTTCTTCGGGGGCTCCTGCTGGGAAGACCGCTGGGACTGAGTCCTTCTGCCGCTGGACGGCGAGGCTCCATGACTGCCCTCAGTGGCGGCTCCTCGATGGTTCTCCAGGGAGGCAGAGCGAGAGAGCAGGTGCATGCTGCTGGTAGAGTGGCGTCTAGGGGCTGGGGTCGGGACAGAGGAGGCCTCCCTGTGGGCCCCCTGCTGTGGGCACCCGTGCTTCTCTAGCAGGTGGCAGATGAAGCGGCTCTTCTCCAGTTCCAGCTCCTGGCGCAGGCCCTGCAGGAGCGTCGCCTGCTCCCCGCTCGCCTGTCCATGCAGCCTTGCCAGCAGCTCTTCCAGTTTGCGGTAGATGCCCCCTCCACTGCCACTGCCACTGCCCAGCAGTACCTTCACGCTCAGCGTGTCGGTCTTGCCTGAACTGGTGCCACTGTCAACGCGGTTGAGCTCCTCAGCCAGGAGACACTGTAGTTCACGAGTCTGCCTGATGGTGGCACTGCAGCGCTCCCGATCCCTCCAACGGCGCAGCTGTCTAATCTCAGAGACGCGCTCTCTGTCCAGGGTCTCACGCTGCTGCTGCAGCTCTAGGGCCTTCTGGCGTTCCTGTCTTGTGGTCAGCTCCCGCAGGGCGCGCTCCCGCTCGTGCCTCCCAACCTCTCGCACACGCCGCAGCTCAAGCGAGAACTTCCTGTGGGCCTGCTTGTTGCGGCACCGCTCCACCTCCAAGGCAGCGCGCAGTCTCTCAATCTCGCGCTCGGCCTCACCGGGACTGGCACAGGAACGCGTGCTGCAGCTTGATCCTCTCTTGGAGGAGAAAACCACAGCATTACCTTTGTCCTTGCCCATGGTGCATCCACAGTTGAGGCCTTACCAACACTCAGGCAAGCAGTTCACAGTCTCAGGTGGGAGGCATGCAAACAGATGGAGGATTGAAACTCATGCAAAGGATTATGGGATTGTAATGCAAACACAAGTACATGCAGTAGTAGAGGATTGTTGCACTGAAAAGAGCAAAGATGAATGAATGTAAGAGGTAACAGTAGTGGCATGGAGTCACACAGACCGTATAGTGCTGTTAAGGGAGTATGAACTTCTAAAATGACATTAAAAAAACATGGGCAGTAACTGTCAAGTAATTAGCAACTTGCAGTTTATTCAAAGGTGGAACTGACAATTCAGTGCAATTTTGCATAATGGAAAAAAAACATCACAGAAATGGACATCACAGGTCTTACTGAGCAGTTTAAAATACATGTACATATTTTTCATACATAAATATTCAGATATCTCTAGGGATTACTGTATCACAGCATTGCAAAGGCTAATCACATGGGCTGGCTATAATAAACACTAATGAATGCACAGAGAAGTTGGCAGCAAGTGGACCATCCTGACAACAAAATGGGACGGTGTTAAACCTTGGGTTTAGTGAAGTTTAAATCATAATAGTTTCAACTGTCATCACCTCACAACTCTACACAATGAAATTTCGTTTTAAAACTTCAACACAACCAAACAATACAATTAGGTTAAAAGGTTAACAACGCCTGACACGCTGTCAAACGACGTAAATGCAAGCGTCTCGTGCGGATAATAGCTTGGTTAGAGGACAAAGCTAATGTGGCTAGCTGGGCACCTAGCCTCATCTCGAGCTCGAGGTTTTAAGAGGATTCCTCGAAACGTGACACAGCAGCTAAGTATTAACGTTAGTGTCCCAAAATATGCATCCCGATGATGTTATGTGTGATTTCAGATAACCAGATTTAACATGCACTTTGGTGGAAGATGCACATGGTCTAGAGAGCTACCGTTAGATGTCAGGTAAAGCGTGGTGAGAAAGCCAACAAAACAAACACTTACCTCCCACACTCGGGAGGGTAGCACAACTTGGAAAGCTAGAGCATGAGGGTGCTTCAGTTAGTCCTCTGATGATAATATTACCAATAGACAGATACAATTTAATCTACGTCAGGAAACACTGAAAGCTGCACATTCTTTTTCAATGAACGCACGATCAACATCCGTAGGAGGAGGCTACTAAACACCAGTTGCTCCAGGCACTGCTGCCCAGCTGACCCTCTTCAAGGCGTCCCGTCATCAAGATGACTGAAGATGTAGTCCCTGTGACGAGAGCGCCTACCTGCGGTCACTACGTGACAGTATCCTAATACAATGCAGTGTACTGTTCGGGATGTTTTCAAGCGGAAACACTTTTACTGTTTACTGAGTCATACATGTCTACTTTGGCAAATAGACATGTATATTATAATTTGTACTTTATCCAGACTACAGCCTGCATGTTTTGTCCCATCAGGCTACAACCCTCTAAGTGAGGTAACAACCCTACTGTGGACAATCTTCCTCAGTTTAATGTTCCTTGGCAAAAGCTTGTGACGGTTGATTGTTTATTTGCCCACATCTAAATTTAGACTAGACTGTCGAAATCTGAAGTAAATGTGTCCGAAAATGAACCAGCATCCTATGTTAACATAAACTCAGTGTCCTTAAAGTTTCTCGTCTGTTTGATGTTTTGTTGAAGGGAAGGCTTAGAATTTGAGCATTTTATGTAACCATTTAAGCATTAGGACTGCCAAACAAATGAGTAGCTCTATTATCATGTGTGCCTAAGTTAATGATGTGGCCTAGTAGATTTTACCAGAAAATGTTCTGTAGAGAAAACATAATTGATTGCCCTATGGTCTGCCATCAACAAAAATGCACATTTTGTGTAAATCAGAAATGATCCATGAAATTATATTTATTTCATTGTTAGATTTATTTCATGTAGTCCACTATCGAACCAAGTCCTTGACCATTTATAGGAATTTGCATACTTATTATCCTTACTTAAAATAGCCTACTCATTGTCTGCCATATTTGAATTAATTTAATGACACCCTTGCATCAAAAATATTACATGATTCTTCACATTAAAGGAAAAATCCAATGTGAATCAGTCCTTAGCCCTGTTGTTCAAAGTTACCAAGGATTGTCGGTAGGAAAAAGAATGTGAAAATGTTATACAACATATACCAAATAGTGAACTGGCAACTAACACTAAGTGAATGGGGTACAGTGACTTTCTATTTTAACTTCACTTTCAGCATGAAATTTTCTGGTCAACATTCAGTGACCTTATACAATAAGGCTTTTGACTAATTGTCACCAGATTTCCCCTTTAATTTCAGTCATAAATGAGCCTCTGATAGCCTTTCTCTAAAAATCAACTGTCATAGCCTGATTTTAAGCTTTCAATTAGACACCAGAACATCATGAAATGTTATGAAGCGATAGATCTCAGTTACATTTTGCTTGTAGTAAAGTTTTTAAAACCAAAATAACAGTGCCCATAATCGCTCATCAATTTGGCACAAGTGCACACCCAGCTGTCTCTGTCCCCTTTGTTTTTGTTTCTGGGACAGGTGCTCTGTGGTTTATATATACTCTGGCACATTCCACTGACATAGGTACTGCAGGTACAGCTGTTTTGATTTCAGACATGTGACAGTTGAGACTTGACCTGCAACAGTGGAGGTCTTTTAGCTGCCATTGCAGAGCCATATGTTTTCACACAGTACACAGTAGTGTTGAGTGTCACCGCAGTGAATTTGAAAAAAAAGTAATATCATCTGACATTCCCACCTCTGTTTTTCTTTTGTTTTCTCTCCTCCTCCTCTTTCTCACGCTGGCTCTGTGCCCTGCTTCACCGTATCGGTTTGAGCTTGTCAGAAAAAAGAAAGTCCTATACAGTTGCTCCCATTCCACCCAAAACATTACCTTGTTTACTCACCTGAACAACATGAAAGGATGAAATGTTTTCACTTTATTCTTGTCGTTTCTCCCTTTTTGTCCAGCAATGCATTGAATGCTGGTGGCTTCCCACATCCTCATTTTCAGGGAGGACTTAAGTTTCACATGGCTCGGTTCCTTTTTACGTCAGGGGCAAATCTCTTGGGATTGGGAAATGGTGACCTCTGCGCTCTGTGCAGCATGTTTGTCTGGGTGTAAAACCCTGCCTAGAATATCTTTGTCAAATTAGTCATGGTTACATATATGTTAGCTAGATGCTGGTAATTACTAAGTGTAAGGGACAGATGCATACATTAAGCAGTTATTGCCTTGCACCCGGCGAACCTTAAATACTTCACTATGTTTCCTATTCAAGTAGGAAAGTAACAGAAGGCACAAAAGACTCATAGCCTGAATTGCCTGAAAATAATGTGCAGTAACAAAATGAATAATCATTCCATCATTTTCTGTTGCAGTTGCACCACCACCCAACTGCACTAGCAGCGGGAATTTTGAGACACTTAATTGCATTCTATTGTCTAAGGTACACTTGCTAATTCAACATTTTTATATGGTCAATGTTGAAGTGATTGCCTCCATTTTTAACATGGGAGTAGACAAAGGAGAAAAGAAGAATTCCATAGAAACACTATAAGGTACAAATGGCTGGGCTGGTAGACAATAAGTAATACTTTCTAGTAAAGATACTCCTCACAGAAAAATACAAAATCTGAAAAATTGCATGAACCTCAAAAAGATATACATGAGCACACACACACACACACACACATACATGCACAAACACCTTTGGCTAGACTCATGCCTTACACACATAGATGGGTATTTATGAAAGCAGATATATTTTCCTTTTTCGTATTTAAAAGTAATTCTGCACACACAATGTTCGAAAGAGTGGGACAAGGCTATCAAAAACACAGGAAACTAATAGGTAGCGGAACCAGAGATTTGTAAATGTTTAGGGACTGTCACATCACAATCCAAAAACTCTGTGGCAGGAGTTTTCAGAAATCTCTACTTTGACCGGAGTCTTCAAAAGTAGCCGGTTTCAGTGACTGAAACCTCCTTTTACATATGGACAGTAGGCACAACCGGATTAAACAAGCACATACTTTATAAATATCCAGCCAGGTATGTAATCTACAGGCCAGTCCACTCCCCTGAGACTAGAGTGCTGTACTGTGCCTGTGCCTGGATCTATCATTCATTTCATTTTTAGGGGACCACTCTATAGGTCTTTAAACACTGAGTTATCAGACCTTTCTATCTACATGCTAGTGTCATAGTAGCTGAAAACATGAAGCAAGCCTTTTGGTTTTTAAGGGGTTGACCTTAGAGACTCGAGTCAGTTTTTAATTATCTATGGACAAAAGAATCAGCAGCAAAATCACCAATGATGCAATAACATAGTATATAGTATAGTATACTGTAGAGAGGATGATTGTTCATTAGCTAGAATTAATCTCAGCAACCTGTCGATTGAGCTAAAGTTATCTTAATTTTTTGTGTAAACTGATATTGTGCATGTTTGAAATTAGACAAAATATCTGCTGACAACCTTTCATTTCTAGATGCCTCATCATGTAATATGGCACTTTGCAAACACGTAAGGTATACTCTCTATAATTTGTACTGTGTATCACACACTGTCATTCAGCCCAAATATCTTTTATTCGTTTAGACAGGGCCTGCATGCTTAAGGCAGTTATTGTGCTTTGACGTGTATTTCTGACTAATGACACTTGAGTCTGAGATCGTGTTTATGGAATCTGTCCTCTGGCTAATTCATGCACATGCACCTTGTCGGTTTGGATTTTAAACCATAAATAAGAACAAAGAACCTGCAATTATGTTTTGATAACAAATACATTTTAAGGTGATAGGCCAGTGAAGTAAATTTTGCAGAGTAGAATCCAAAACTCAGTAAACATATGCATTTAAAACTGCCATTTACAGGAAACACGTTTTTGTTGCCCTTCCAACAAGATTTGATAAGGTTTAAGGCATCAATTTAATTTTTCACACATCATTGACCCTGAAAAAGAGAAGTGAATGAGTTTACTCCACACCTACATGTTCTAGGTTTACCTTGGCCAAATCACTATATGTAACTCACAATGGGGAGAAATTACAACCCCACATCAAACTAGGACATATGTTGGTGGAGGGTCACAGTTAATGTCACCATGACCTACTTTAAAATGTTGTCTTGAATGACAAAGGTAACAGGATGTTCCAATGGAAAATATGTGTCAAGTTTAGGAATTCATGAATTCCACAAGGAGCTATTCTCAGCTGTTCTCCTTATATGTTAATCTTTTCTGCAGATCTGAAAGGCAATACAAGATAGTGTGAAACAACATACTGTACATACTTTTTCATGAGTGTACTCATACTTTGACTCTTGACTCATGGCAATTTCCCCTAGTTTTCTCTCCGAATTTCTTGGAAACAATATTAAGTGGCTAATTCTTTCACGTATTTTCATCTAACAGGACGTCCTATTCTGTTACAGCAAACTCAGAAGAGATCTAGCTACAGAATGTCCTCTTAAAAATTTTGGGTGGGGATATTTTTCGAAAGTTAACACTGTAGCCAGGGGCTACATCTTAGTCTGTCTTTCATGATGATGCCACCTCTACAAAATAACAGTTAGGCTGCTATCCCTTGTACTGGCCACAAAGTTGCCTCTACCGGTGACAAAAAGGATGCCTCCAGAAACAATGAAATATGTTACTTTCTGACCATGTTTGTCATTGACATTCTCATTCGTGGTTCCAGAAAATTCTCTGTCATATTGAGCTTCCATATTCAGGACGTTGTCCTGTATCAGCTTCCCAATTTCTGCAGCCGAACACAATCAGGTCCGTTTCTGTTTTCCTCTTCCTTTTGTTTGTTCCATCTTTTTTCTCTTCCTTCCTTTTTTTATGTAACCTACTTACTGGCAGCAGGGGCTGTTTGTGAGAAACAGGTTGGAAGAGTGAAAGGGCCAGGCCACTAATGGAGTGTTCTCACCACTTTGCCAGACCCACACTCCAGTCTGATGGGAGACACTGAGTCTGAACCCTCCTCAATTCCTGGGACAGGGAGGGAGGGAAATTTAGAGGTAAGGGCATGAACAGTTTTAAAGCACAGAAATGAAGAACACTGCCAGAAGGGACTTTAGTATATATATACATTTGCTAAAATCTATATATATTCTCATTTTGAAACAACTTTCTCCCTCTGTGTTAACTTTTAATAACATATTTAGCAGCATTCAAGACTTTTATCCAAAATGACTTACATTTGTCAACTATCATTTACATCAGGACCAGTCTCCAACTTAAGGTTAAGTGCCTCAAGGGCACAGTGGTGACAGCCAGGATTCAAACCCACAATATCTGGGCTACTAGCATACTAGCCATGTTCCTTAACTGCAACGCCACCACCACCAATTAACACTTATTAAACATCAAAATAATTTGTCTCTGCTCATGCATGTCCTTTATAAAACATTCAGTCCAAATCTGACTGTGGTATATCCAAAGGGTGAAATGTTTCTGTTTCACAAGTCAACAATTGTAGTGCCGCCCTGGCAGGGATAATCAGTATTTTGAAACAGAATCACAGTATTTTGACTTGCTCCCTGACTTGGCTGACACCATAGGAGGAGGCCCTGAATTGGCCCTTGAAAACCCTAACAATGGGAATGGCGCTGCCTGCACGTTTCTCTGTGGCTCAGAGAGGATTAGCCATTTTGGAGGCGATCGCTGTTAACCCTGCAGCACTGATTCAAAGAGGGGCCCCAGGCTTTCCTCTGGTCCATCAAAGGAATGCTGAAATATCACTGGATCACCTTCATTTTGTTTCTTATTGGTTGATTATTGACACTTAATTATGGTGCATCAGCACCTAGAGTGACAGGGCACCTTTGTTTATGAATACAATCCAAGTCAGTCTATTTACTTGGCTGCTCGCATTAAATTCAAGGCACTTATGGTGGCCTACAGGGTGAATGATGGCTCTGCTCCCATCTACCTGAATTATCTCCTGAAGCCCTATGTCACCCAACAGCCGCTTCGCTCCTCTAAAGAACGTTTTCTAGCACGGCCAACACCTTGTGCAGGTCAATCCAGACTCTTCTCATATCTGGTTCCGCGCTGGTGGAATGACCTCCCAAGTGCTACCAGATCAACTGATACCCTCTCCACCTTCAAGAAACTCGTGAAGACCCAGCTCTTCCAAGAATATCTCCTGGCGTAAACTTTGAGAATGCACTTAATTTAATTTCTCTGCACTATTGCACTTTCAACTTAAAATGGTGCAGTTTCTATGTTAGCAATATGCACTCCTTGTTCGTTCTTTCATTGTGTTGTAGCTTGAATGTTATGCTCTTTTGTAAGTCGCTTTGGATAAAAGCGTCTGCTAAATGCCTAAATGTAAATGTAAATGTATTTAGTATCACCAACACATTGAGTGTTATAGAGTATCCATTAGGTAATGTATTGATAAAGCTAACATACTCATCTACAATTATCATCTAAATGCATTTCAAACCACAAAGGTCCATTAGTCTTTCTGTCATCATATGTGATTGTTGAATAAACTATATGAAAATTCTGGAGGTCTCCCATTTATGTTGTCTTTCTCACTGTCATGTTTTGCTCTCCTACCTACTTTGTTCTGTGTACCAGGCAGATAAAGATTCTCTTAATCAAATGAATGCCTTAAATAATATAATGCTGCATAATCACGTTTGTTGTCAAGAGAAACTAGTGAATATTGTGTAACCCTATAATACCATCATCTGTGTACTGTTATTACACAAACACAAACATTCATAAACATGTATATTCTGGCTAGCTACTATCAGACCCCTCTATTTAATTGTCATATGGATATGTGTTAGTCATTAGTAATTTAGTAATCAGTCAGTTGTTTATCACCTAATCATACAAATTCACAAATCTAATTGTGCAGTAACTGACTAACTGAATGGATACTGACTTCTGATTGAGGCACCACTAAGTCACCTTACACATCTAGACAGGTGTTCCATTATGGCAAGGAAAACATAGAAGAGTGAGCCCTGAAGTAATGTCCAGTGTTGTTTTCTTTATACCTGGGTGTGGCAGTGGTCCCTTGCTCACAATCAAACACGAAAGCACCTGTTTTCCCCTCATGTATCACGTATGGCATCTGAGAAAGTCTTTTCTTCTCTGTCTTACACCCCAACACCCCCCCCACACACACACACACACACACATATACACATACACATACACACAGATGCATGGGTGTGCACGAGAGAGACAGAGAAAGAGAGAGAGAGAGGGGAAAAGAGGTTGACATATCTCACACCCCTCTACACTCACACACAACACAATCCCTCCCCCACACCTCATGTCTCTGTGACTGTACACTCCCTTAGATGAGCAAGACGGCACCTTTCGTGCGCACTACCTGAAACTGGAGATGCCAGGATACCTGTGAAGGGTTGGCTTTCAACTCTTCATCCTCTATTCTTACTCTTTAAACGCACACTAGGCAGATACAAGGCAACAGGACATATAATGCTGTCGTCTTTTTGTTTTACGTAATACTCCAGAGTGAATCCAGGTACTTATAGTCACAGAGAGGTGAGGGAGATGAAAGACTTGGTACCTTTACATTTGGATCTGTGTGTTTTTTTTTTTTACCATTTTTCCTCACAATCTTTCAAGGGTTTACAGTGAAAGTTAAACTGAACTGTGAAATTCCAACTCAGAGGAGAAGACACCATTAGATTCTGCCTTTTCGATTTACAGGAATTATCTAATTTTCTGGTGAGAATCACCCTAGCTGTTGATCAGGTATGCTCATGTTTTCTTACACCTCTTCTTTGGGGAGATTGTGATTTTTCAAAACACAACGATACGAAGTAGTTTGTATGCATGCATTGAAACAGTCCCATTGTTATTGTTATGACAAAATGTGTTTTATGTGTACATGATTTTTTTTACATTTTAAGTTAAATGTGAGATGTTGTTGATGTGTTATGGCACGCAGTGCCAATGGCAAAGTTTTAACTGTTTTAGAGATGCCTTCATGCAACCATTTTGCTGATATACATTTTATAATAATGTATATTGATATGTTGATGAATATTATATATGTTACATGGTGGCAATTTCTGAGTTTATCTGGTTAGTATTTTGTGTTTTTCTAAATGTCTTAATACAAAACAAATATTGGTGGTATTGGTGGGCCCTATTGGAAATACTGTCAGAATGCAAAAAAGAGATTCTTCTGTCCCTAGAATGTGTGAGAGACTGTTCTGCCTGGAGTTATCTCCCACTTTTTGGGGGTTATTTTTGTGGGGCCAAGATCTTTCAGCCATTTCTCTGAGCAGAGAAGAGAGAAGAGGGAGGGGAAGCAGGACAGACACAAAAGGCAACATTATTCCCCAGCGGATCCACGCTACATCCAGCCATGAATGGAGTATTGAAAAACTCAACATTGGGGACTAGATTATTTTTCATCCCTCATAACTGAGCCATTTGTCCACCGAGCTCAGAGCGGTTTGTTAGGGTGGCACGCAAATGGACGGACGCTGGCTGTGCCGAAGGTGCTGCTCGGCCCTGTGTTAAAAATTCCCCAGCAGCATCTAATTGAACTTGGACAATGAATCCAATAGGCCCTTCTCCCGTGCCTTCCCCTCAGACTCCCAGGCTAGAAGCCTGCTGTGTATATACTGAGTCAGATGATAGCACAGAATAATGCAGGTGAAAGGAGTGTTATGAAAACAGCTTGTGCTGTCTGTAGTGGTTGTGTTGGCAAACTGTGTTAGCTCTGCCAGTATCTGAGGATATATATACGATATAACATGATTGTTTTAAACCCTGACATAATGCAGAACATCAAAATGCTGTTTGAGCAGTAGAAATTGTTCTTATAATGTTTGAAGATGAGAGAGCAGGCTTTGGTGGGAAGTGCGGGGAATGTCTTTGATGAGAGTGCTGTCATACAAGGCCAAAGCACCCCAGGCATGGGCTGTAGTTTTTTTAGCAGGGCTCAGCGGCCCAGGGTTTCTTCAGCCTCTCCCACCGCTCCGCACTGCTGCTCCCTTCCCCACCCATAGCAGTGGAGACGGGAGGCGCCCCTC
The DNA here is from genome assembly GCA_027481765.1 of Tenualosa thibaudeaui. Classification (NCBI taxonomy): domain Eukaryota; kingdom Metazoa; phylum Chordata; class Actinopteri; order Clupeiformes; family Clupeidae; genus Tenualosa; species Tenualosa thibaudeaui. The sequence goes on along the minus strand of JAIFZK010000009.1, from coordinate 9,162,817 downwards.
GAGTGTCATCAAGTGCCTAAGCGTTTTGAAGGATGCCAGTGACAGATTCGCAGGAAGCAGCGTTTAGCCCCCGACGATAGGGGACCACGGACAGCAGAAATGTCTTTTTGTGCGCCCCAGGCTTCGGAATGTCCACTATCTCTGCTGGCGAATATCAAATTCTCTCCCTACTCTGGGATCCTGAGCATCGTCTCTACGCTGGTGCACATTCCAGGGTAAGGTCAGAGGGGATTTTGGGCAGACAGAAGAAAGTGACATACCTACAGCCCCTCTTGCGTCTCATAATATGCCTGTTATGCCCATTACAATGTTGGACGAATGTCTTAGTAATGTTTGCGCGATTTCTATCCAGGCAGTGGTTAGTTTAGCATGATCCTGACATTTTTAATACAAATTTGGTGACGAACTACATTCTGAAGAGTGAGATTGGTCAGGAGAATGAGATTGGTCAGGAGAGCCAGTGGACCAATCATGCCGCTGCCAACAATAATTCCCAGGAATTAAAATTCTTAAGCAGATGTACTTGGAAGCAATACTGCCTAGCCTTGCACCTGTGAAAGTGTAATGCCCTCTGATATGCACATGTACAATTTCATTTCTTTCACAGTATGATGATATTTTTTATTTTAAATGTCTTAGCAAGTGGATGTTATAGGAATTTAAAAGAACATTACTTGTTGTGAAGCAAAATGTTTTTATTTGGGGGGGCGGCGTGTGAGAGCTCATTGTCAATATGGTTGGGTGAGAGACTACTGAATTGGACAGAATGTTCTTTGGCCTTGAAAGGATATAAGAATGTGTCCTGAGGTGAAGAGGTTAACTTTGAATGCAAATTTGCAAATATGTTTTTTGCAGGAAAGATCATTTCTTCCTTATTTATTTGTCTATCTATCTATCTATCTATCTATCTATCTATCTATCTATCTATCTATCTATCTATCTATCTATTTAATTTGTTTGTTTGTTTGTTTCTGTTGGCTATTTGTTTTAATATTGTAAATTCTTTTTCTACATTTTGTAGTGAAACATGTCCTACCAGTTCTCAAATTCATCAAAACCATCTGATTAATTTCAAACCTCACTTAGTGTGGTATTTATTCTGCTTGGTATGCTATGTCATTATGTAACATTATTCATAAAATATAGTTTGGATTACTTGTTCAATTGAAATGGTAACATTTGGATTCAATTTGTTGTAGGTTCTTGGGACTGCCTTGTTAATATAGACTATATAGATCATGGGACATATATATTTAAGGGTATCAGTTTTGCATTTGGTATCTTTCACAACCAAAGTATCACGTGTCTCATACCAAGTGTCAAGTACCTTCAGTCAGTGAATGAATATTGGTCTATATGGCTGTGTAAAGATTAAATAGTTCTGTGTGTACTTGAAGTTTTCATGCATGCTGCCTTCTGCCCCCACATTAATGACGATCATGGTGTTGTGTGTGTGTGTTTGTGTGTGTGTGTGTGTGCGCGCGTGTGTGTTTGTGTGTGTGTGTGTGTGTGTGTGTGTGTGTGGTGAGTAAGGGGAGTGGGCAGTGAGGCCTGGGGAAATGGAGCACCATAGTGAAGCTGGTGTCAATCAATCACTCTATGTTTGATACAATCTCATGAGCATGGGCACACACACAAGCGGGCGCACACACGCAGACACACACACAGACACACACACAGACACAGCACCATGCAAATGCACACACAGATAAGGATTACACATTCATACACATACACTTCCTCAGTCTCTCTTTCTCTCTCTCTCTCTCTCTCACACACACACACACACACACACACATACACACATACAGAGTACTGAGAACCATCAAAATCTTTTCTGCTGCCTCTGGTTCAAAAACATTTTGTCCCCTCTCCCCGTGTTACTCTGCCTCCACTACACTATCAATACTGACTATGGCCACTGCCAACCCGCTGCAGGGCTCAGACTGGTTGTCGTTGTTGTTGTTGTGGTTTTCAGAGGTACTCTGTCCTAAAAAAAACAATCCAATGATTACTCTGACAGCACTACGATACATGCTGCCATGATAGTAAATGTGAGATAGTCGAGTTGACAGGCAATGGACTGTAAAGGGGTGCTCTGAGGGCTCTTATGGGACTGACCACCAGAAAAAACAACATTAACAAACAACAACAACAACAATAAGCAGACATAGAATAGGTATAGAAGACCATATTGGGGGCAAGGGATTAAGATGCTGCAGGGCAGTGAGTATGATACAAACTCATGGTGTGTGTGTGTGTGTGTGTGTGTGTGTGTGTGTGTGTGTGTGTGTGTGTGTGCATGCGTGTTTGTGTGTGTGTGTTTGTGTGTGTATTTCAGGTGTCCCGACAGAATCCTCCTCTGTGAGTGCTATGCGAGGCCAGCGTATTCAGGACTGCTTGCGCAGACATCGCAGGTTGGGAGCCTGGGTGCTGCTCTCACTGCTGGGCTGTGTGGCTCTCCTTCTGACACTCACCGTTCTAATGCAGTTTGGTGAGTGAAAAAAACAGACAAGTGTGACCATGTGACCCATTCATTTTAGGAGTGATGTTTGTATAGTTGTCATATATGTGTGCGAGTATGTTTAGGTGTGGAGTAGGGTAAGCAAACGAGAGAGAGAGAGACTGTGTGTGTGTGTGTGTGTGTGTGTGTGTGTGTGTGTGTGCGTGATTGCTCATATGTTGACTTAGTCTTTGGTTTCAGCTGTACATAGTGATGTGCATTTTTATAAATAATACCACAGAATTTGTTCCATTGGCGTTATGTGTGCAGATAACAGGACTGATCATCCTTGAACAGAGTGATGAGTTGAGACGGGAATATTGTAGTCCTCCAGTGATCTGGATTTCCCCTTCATGTTTAGAAAGATGACCACATATAGATGTTCTCATGGTCATTGGGTGGTTGCTGTCATTTTAGTCTTAGGAATTTTGCTTTCTCATTCTCTTATTGTCTACCCTTTGTTGGACATTTTGTGAAGAGGTAAACTGATGGGGACATGACATATGAGAGGCATTCTGAGGACAGGAAGACCTCATTTTAGAACTAGCAGCTGTATTGGGAAGTGGGGTGGATTTCGCTCAGCATCCTGACTGTAATTTACTGTCTACTCGATGTGTCACTTTGATAAAACATCCTACATATGCTTAGTTGTGTATCAAATATATGTCTACTTAATGACTAATACCATCTTGTTCACTTTTGTGCAGAGGATGTCAAAGTGTCAAGAAGATGGGCACGTGGTAAGGTCATATTTTCTTTTGGATATTTTCATTTACATAAAAATACAAGTACAGGCTGTCATGACGATCTAATTTCAGATTTTATGTTTTTTTTTATTTAATGTGTTACAGCACTTGGGCGTGTGATTTAGGTGAAAAATAAAATGTATTAAAGTGTGTGAAATTACCTATATTTTTAAAAGGGTGTATGTGAAAACACTGTCTTTGTGAGATGGAGAAAGCTGACACCAGGGCCTCAGCGCTTTATAGGATGAGGTCTATAGGAGGACGTGTGTGTGTGTTGACCTTAATCCACATCACAGAAGTTATCAAGCATGGTCATGCTCCCACGCTCCATGAAAGCATGGTTAGAAAATAACCTCAAACAGCCCAAAAGACAAGGCTGGCAGTAGGATAACCTGATTGCTCCCTCACCGTGTGGTAAACAGACTTCTGACTCAAGTTAACAATAGAGGAAGATCAAAAATGTGCACTATAGTCAGTCAGTTTGTTATTTCCAGTCTTTCCATGCATCAGCCTCAGCCATATAGCCGTTTAAAAACGATTCTGTTTTGTTTCTTCATACTCTTCAAGTGACTACAGTTCATTTGTAGTGTTCCACCCTCCTCTATAGATGGTTCTTGTACAGTTAGTGAAATGAATGTTGACTACAGCCAGAGCTGAACTGGTTTCCTGTTGTGTGTCAAGTCAGGTTTAAAATTACAGGAAAATAGATAGAGTAGATATAGAGGGCAGTAAGTATGGAGGGCCAAGAACCTCCTGTCAACAAATAATTTTGACCAAAGTCTCTCTCTCCCTCTCTCTGCCTCCCTCTCTCTTTCTCTTGTTCCCTCTCTTGCCCTCCCTAACTCACTAACTCATTGCTTTGACCCCCCCACCCCACCCCACCCCCTTTCACTCTGTCATTTCTTTTGTCTAGACAACAGCACAACAACAACCATGCAGTCTTCTCAAGGTAAGAATGAGCTGGGTGACAGCCCACAAATGCCAAACTCTGATCTCACTTCTTCCATTAGGTTACGTTAAATCTCTCATGCCCTTGCCCCCAAACAACTGTAACATTTTTCAGCCAGGAGGGAAAGAGAAGGAGGGAGGGTGCCGAACGCAGATAGAAAGAGAGAGAGAGAGAGATCACACTGGCCCACGAGGCACAAGAAACAAGGTCTCTTGCCCTTGTTCTCAGTTTCCCTAATCCCCTCAATTAGTTATTTTGCTCCACGTTACTCAAGCCCCCGGAGTCATGTGTCTTATTTAGGATTATTTTGTGCCTTAAGTTGGAGGATTAGACCTATTCTTTCAGGATTCTTGTGGCTATTACCTATCATTATGACAGAGCTACACAAATCTATTTCCTCCTCCTTTTTGTCCTTGTTCAAGACAGTCCAACACACTCTTTGGTGTCAGACAGCGAGACAGTCACAGCCAGGGTGCCTTTGGGGTGGTACTATTGTTGCTCGTTCAGAATCAAGTCAAGGGCAGAAAATAGCAAAACCACATTATCCTCTCAGATGCATACACACACAAACACACACACACGCACACACACAAACTCAGACAGACACAAAAAGACTCAGAGAGAAGGGGGGGGGGCATGTATAAATAGAGTAGGCCAAATTGAAGGTCCTTTTAGAGATTATGTTTCTTTTTGCCAATAATATAGAGTTAGAGAGTTGGCTCTTCATGTAAAAGGATTACCCATCCCCGTCATGCCAAGCATGACTGTAACATTTTGATTTATCCTCCCAGTTAACCCTTACATGTTTCGTTGACCCCTCAATTAGTGCGCCTGGTGAATGGACGGAACCGATGTGAAGGCCGAGTGGAGGTCCAGCACAATGGCACGTGGGGCACAGTCTGTGATGATGACTGGGACATGGTGGACGCCAATGTGGTGTGCCGGCAACTGCAATGTGGGCTAGCAGTGGCTCTGGGTGGCAGCTCTCGCTTCGGACAGGGGTCTGGGCCCATCCTGCTGGACAACGTTGACTGCAAGGGTGGTGAGACAGACCTGGCACAGTGCGGCAGCCTGGGCTGGGGGATCCACAACTGCTACCACTATGAGGATGTGGCCGTCACCTGCAAAGGTACACACACGCACAAAACATTTACCAAGTATTAGGGAAAGAAAATGGGGAAAAATAAACATATTAGGATTGGCAAGAAAAAAAACATTGGCACTGAGACTGAATTTGTCTCTCATTTACAATGAATGACAACCTTGTGCATATAGTGATCACCCCCCCCCACCCCCCTGCCCATCACACCCCATACATACATACATACACACACACACACACACACACACACTCCTGACAAATCCTGAATGCTGTAGTTCCTTATTTGGACTTGTATATCAAATCCTGTCAAACATGGCTTGCCATTGCACTGTGCAGCTGGCACATGAGATGATTGAGCGGGAGAGATGGTGGGGAGGTGGAGAATACCAGCATTGGCACTGACTTATGCCCCCTCCCCCTTTCCAGGCACAGCTGTGCAGGAGTCTCGCGGGGTCCTCATGGAGGCAACAACCCCATCACGCCACAACGCTGGCTTACGTAAGTAACAACTTCTCTGTCTTTGTGCTTCTTCCCATTCTAATTTCCTTCCCATAAACAGTTCAGTTAAATGTGAAATAAATTTGGACATGTTTTTGCTTTTTACAAAATTCATTAATGGAAAATGATCCTTGTTAATCAGAAATTTCATAGATACATCAGCTGATAGTCAGCCACTCATGTACTCTGTAGTGTTTTAGGTCGCGCTGCCCTGGTTACATCAGAGAGCAAAGGTTAAGAGTGACCTCATGGTGAAAGTGGAACACATCTATTTCTTCCCACTACACAAAAGCCTGTGTGTGTGTGTGTGACAGTCACTGAAGACAAGGGTATTGTTGCTGAAACAAAAGTTCAAAGGGTTCTTCTTGGATACATCATGCAGACCCCGCCGTTTGTGAAGGAAGGTCATCCTTTTGTTCACCCTCTAGTCCTTCCTATGATGCCTCAGGCACAGCTGACTTGTATGGTTAAGGGCTTTAAAAACAGTAACATATTCCCCCTGGGAACCTTCCTGCCGAGTCACTGAATCTTTATATTGAAAAATCATCGGGCGAAGTCATGTTCCCAGGGGAAAGTATAGCAGGCAACCTGAGTGTGGCCTTTGTTTGTTAATGTGATAGAGCTCCTCTAGGGACAAAAAGAGCATTCATGGTCCACATGGAAGTGAAATAGTTTTGAAATTTTGTCACATCCCATTATCCCAAATACATAAAACAACAGCAACAAGGTCCAGGATCTGAATGATGGCATCCAATTCCACTGTAACTCAGAGAAGCTGACTTGCAAATTTAAAAGCCAAATTTAATTTGCTCCAGTGTGCGACAGCAGAGAGGACTGGAATGACGTCTCTCCCTTTTTTGTTGCAGGAGATGGTACAATCCGTCTGATCGGAGGAGCAAACCACTGCCAGGGAAGGGTAGAGATCTATTACCAAGGCAACTGGGGCACGGTCTGCGATGACGACTGGGGTCTGAAAGATTCTGCTGTGGTGTGTCAGCAGATTGGATGCGGCCAGGCAGTAGCTGCTCAAACCAATGCTTACTTTGGCTACGGGACCGGCCTGATTCTGCTGGACAATGTCAACTGCAATGGCTATGAGAGCCACCTTGCTACCTGCTACAGCCTGGGCTGGGGCATCCATAACTGTGGCCATCATGAGGATGCTGGAGTCATGTGCTCAGGTTCGGGGATGCAGCACACTGTAATAGGACAAACAAACGTGACAAAAAGAGTAATGAAGTTGATACACAAGTTAAATTTAATACACAGCTGATTTTCAAGGTATTTATTTTGTCTCTACTCTCCCTGAAGGATCTGAGTCCACCACCACTGTGCCAAGTGTGAACACAGACACAATGCCCAGATTATTCCTTCCTAACGGGACAACTCCAGGTAATGCTCAAAAGTTGGCAGGCACACACAATACACAGACGCATGCCAATACATGCAAAGCCTGTATCTGGCCATCTGGCATCCTGTGGACACTTCAAGAACCATCACTAGGCAACAGGGAAGTTTTTGTGAAAGAAAAAAACTATTGCCAGGCAACTGAGTTTCTCTATCAACTTAATATGCAAGAAAGATGCAATACACTTGATGACCAGCAGAGGGGGGCACTTGAATCACTGTCTCTGTAAGAGGCCTTATCTTTGACTTGTGGTCAGATTTGGCAGGATGTAAGCCCAATAATATTTTTTTTTTTTTTTCTCTCAGTCATACAGACAGATACACAGTCAACATCAACAGCAACAACACCTACTACCACAACTACTACTACAACAACCATAAGCACAACAACTAAACGTAAGTGAATCACTGAACAATGCTATTGTAGTTAGTCTCCTGTAGCACAAAACAAGTGCAAGCAGACCATAGAGAACATATATAGGACAGATAGGTAAAAATACATTAATCTGATCACGCTCATCGAAGACTTTGTTTAGTGACATCAAAGACTTTAGAAAGTGACAATTCTAAGCATCTTCATTAAAACATGCAGTTCATGCAGAGGAACAAATAACAGACGTCATTTAACCAATGTTGCCAAACTGCATCAAATGTAAATACAACTACAGATACAACATTTGGACTCTATGTGACTATGTGCATGTTAATCCGATTCATATATAAATGGGCAGCAGAGGGAGAATGTTCTATGGAGGTCAAAGTGTAAAATCATATGGAGCCCAACAGCTCTTATACCCTCCATTCTCTTTTTATGATCTGTCAAGTGTAAACGTGGCCTATATAACCAGACATGAATGACCTAATGTCCTGTTTACCCTGCTATACAGCCAAGCCCACCCTTCGCTTGGTGAATGGCAACAATAGCTGCCAGGGCCGTGTGGAGGTGTTTCACAACACTGTGTGGGGCACGGTGTGCGACGATGACTGGGACATGGACAATGCCCAGGTGGTGTGCCGGGAGGTCGGCTGTGGCCCGGCCATCGCAGCCAAGCAACTGGCCTACTTCGGCTACGGCTCGGGCCCTATCATGTTGGACAACGTGGACTGCTTGGGCAAAGAGAGCAAGCTGACGGACTGCTTCAACCTGGGCTGGTTCCAGCACAACTGCGGCCACCACGAGGACGCAGGAGTCATCTGCTCACGTAAGCCAGTCCGTTCTTCTTTCTGGGGATCAGTAGAGTGTGTACGCATGTGGAGAATACACAGTGAGCAAAACACATGAATATGCAGTGGCTCTACGCAAGCAGACATATTATTGACACATTGTGGAGGTGTATACACACACACACAACGTAGTCAGACATGCAAACATATACACATACATACACACACATACACACACACACACACACTCACATACACATACACACACACACACACACACAAACATAGTCATACATGCATATACACATACATACACACACAAGCACACACACAGACACCTACAAAATGGCACTGACACACACAAAGATAAAAAACACACACACACACGCGCACACACACACACACGCGCACACACACACACACACACAAACATTGGCCTCACACTCACGTACACCCACTGACACATCAGCGCATGTGTCTGCATCCACTGGCTACCCACCACCATTTGCTATGGTACAGTCCTCTCGAATGATGACTCACACCCAAGCCACTCTCTCCAGTCATGCTTTACTCACTGAGTACCTCCCCCCTCTCTCTCTCACACACGCACACACTCATCCAGCCCCAGCCCCACCCCCAACCCCACTGGCCCACTGTCAGCACCAGGCCCAGCTGAAATTCTCTTCGTGGCCATCCTCTCATTCCTCTCTGGCCTCCACTCTCCACTTTCCTCCACTGCTCTGTATTTGTGTGTGTGTGTGTGTTTGTGTATGTGTGAGAGAGAGTGCAGAATGCATGAATGCATAAAATATAGAGAGCCACAGTCAGGGAGGATCAGCGTCAGCAGGAGCCCTTGGGGCAAGAACTCGACTCTGGTGGGGTAAAATACGCCACGTGACTCAGGCATGCTTATGCATAAATATATGCATGAATATGCTCAATGTATAAGGCTCTTTTTTTAAAAAAAAGGTAGAATGCAGTTCAGCTGACAAAGTTGGTATGGACTTAGCACACTCTTAAAAGAGACATTTCAAAGGTTCCTTTCTTTTATACAGTATATAAGAAAAACAGATTGATAATAAATTATCTGTGGGTTTTAATGTGTAATGTAATGTAATGTTTTAATTTTTAATGTGTCTGATTGATGAATACGTTTAAGGATGATCTATTCAGTATGAGGTCACAGTAATCTTTTCTATATCCTGTTTTCAGCATTCACAGAGTTCCTGGGCATAGGCAGAGACTTTGACATGTCCGTTAAGATGCCCACAACCTCAGCTCCGGCTAGATTGCCCACAACCACACCTGCACAAGGTAAAACACTCTACCGTGCCATCTGTCCCATGATCAAACAGCCAGCCATGATCAACGTTGCCTGTAGTGTTAGGCTTAAGGTTATGCGTGTACATTGGAGTGTGGGCGGTGGTAGCGTGGTGGTTAGGGAACCTGGCTAGCGTGCAATTAGCCTGAAAAGTTGTAGGTTTGAATCCTAGCTGCCACCGTTGTGCCCTTGAGCAAGGCACTTAACCCTAAGTTGCTCTAGGGGAGACTGGCCCTGAACACTTGATAGTTGACGAGTTGTAAGTCGCTTTGGATAAAAGCATCTGCTAAATGCATAAATGTAATGTAAATGGAGTGTCAGTTTGCTTTTCATCTGATAAAATGTACTATACAAACAGTTCATTTGGTGTTACACTGAAGTGTCAGTAAGCTGCTACACTTGTATAAACTCTGTCTGACTCAAGCATTTAATGATGTCACGGTTTGAGCTCACAGTTGTTTAGCTGAAGAGTTTCAACTGGCTTCACTTAATGTTTCTTTGCTTTAGATGTTGTTTAATTATGGATGTAGATGTAGCATAACGAACGCAACTTGACCGCCCAAGGCCATTCACCGTAGCTGAGGAGATATGATTCCATATAGTTTCTGGCATTTACTTCAAATATTGATGAGTTTATACAGTTCTCTCTCTCTCCCTCTCTCTCTCTCTCTCTCTCTCTGCAGGTGCGATGCGACTTGTTGCAGGTCAGCATAGGTGCGAAGGCCGCGTGGAGATCTTCTCACAAGGTTCGTGGGGCACAGTGTGTGACGATGCGTGGGACCTCCCTGACGCCCAGGTGGTGTGTAGACAGGTGCGCTGTGGCGGGGCGACGGCAGCCAGGGGCCAGGCCTTCTTTGGTCCAGGCACGGGTGTCATCCTCATGGACAATCTGAAGTGCACAGGCATAGAGGCCACCCTGAACGACTGCTCCCACATAGCATGGAATGTCCACAACTGCGACCACACAGAGGATGCGGGTGTCACCTGCTCACTGTCGTGATCGTGCCCCAAGCACAGCGTGGGGGGGAACGGTCTCTGTCATTCTTGCCATAGCAGCAGGTGGGTAGGGGGGAGAGGCTGACACCTGGACTTGTATACGATTTGTAAATAATAAGCTCACCCTGATCCTCAAGGAGAAAAAAATGACCAAACAAGGAAAACCAACATATATCAATAAATATGATGAATATATATATATATTCCTATTATGCACTTTATGAATAAATAAATAAATATAATTATATATATATAAAAAACACTGTACAAATTTTTGATATACAAAAGAAACCAAAGCTTTAAACTGCCTCTATCTTTGTCTCTGTTTTCCTTTGGAGATGCTGAAATATTTAGCATACATGCCAGCCATACCATCCCACATTCTTTGATGGTTGAGGAAGGTACTCTGGAGCAAGGGCATTCATTATTCACATCCTAGATGAAAGAGCTCCTCCTACCTCTCCCTAACTTGCTGACACACCATCACCAAATAGGGCTTGATAACCTGCAAGAGTCAAGGTTGATTCCATTTATTCTCTCTCTCTTTGTCTATCTATCTATCTATCTATCTTTCTCATTGGGCAGACGGACAGACAGATAGGATGATTTGCACAGTGTGCCCAAGCCTCTTTTGTAGACTCGTCTCTCTAATTTATTTTAGGCAGGAGCTGGATGGCTCCCTGATCAAAGACACTTTCATTTCCTCAGCTTTGAGCTTTTTTGGTGCCATGTGTGCTGTCTGAGATTCAACACCTACTCTCTGTAAATAGTCATTTTAAGTCCCTTTCCCTGCAATTCAATGTGGACTCTGCTTTCTTCGTAAGGTAAATGCTAGTGAAAGAAATATAAATATATACCCTGCTTAATATGATCTGTTTTTCATGGACATGAGGTTACTCTGAATAAAGTTACCAGGGGGTTAAGGGGGCATTTGTTTCAACCTGTGAGTTGATGGAGCTATAGCCTTGTGTATTAGAGACTGTCACTTTTCTGTTATGTTCATACCCTGTGCTCATTTCCTTGTTCGTTTCTTTAGCAACACAAAAATCTATTTCTAAGTCTTCACCAACATGTACTTTACACCACACATTAATATAATTCTAGGCCTTCAGTAGTTTTATTTTCAGTCTTAGCCATTTGTTGACGTCTTCAGAGAATATCCTTGAGATGTAGACCTATACAGCAGAATTGCGGAAACCTTTTTATTGAAGTGGTTGAGCCATAGCGCCATTAACACAAGATGTTTCCCCCAATTTTGTGGTAAGTCATTGGCATTTTTGTCCAAAACATAGCTGTGGAACAGTGCAAAAACTCTCAGGTTCAAAGAGTTGGACTCCTTTGTTGTATATGCTATAGAGATCTTCCTGTGTCCTCTAAGACAGATCATTTGATATATGTTATAATGCCAAGTGGGTCAGGGACATGTGCTTGCATAAATAGACTGTGTTGAAAAGTACTTGTGAATTCCTTGACATAATTTGGAATGCCTACTGATAGATTTTTTGGTTTTAGTCTTCCTCAACATTTACTGTAGTTCTATCTTGTAAAAAATAAAGAAATAAAATGTCTGTGGAGGAATAAATGCCCCTTAAGTAACTCATGATTTGAATTTATTAAAACCATTACAGCAGGGTACTGAAAAAAGTTGTTGAAATGGTACCAGTTTTCTACAGTACAATAGATTATTTCTATTAAATACTGTGTAGTATTTATGAAATTGTCATCTTCACTGTACATATAGTAAATCCTTTTTTGTGTCAGGTGGCCTGCCATGTTGCCATTGTATTGAGTTGGAAGTCTGTTGGATTTCTGGCTGGAGCATTTTTCCTTTGGGGAACCCTGCGTACAGATGAGGGGCCCAGATTACTAGCAGCCGGGCGACCATTTGGTGACCTTCTTTTGGAGCCAAATGAATATATAAATAAATAAATCACTCGTCCCAAAACAGCTGCTCAGAGTGAATGTCCTGCTCGGCCAAGAGAGAGCTGCTGTGTGTGTGTGTGTGTGTGTGTGTGTGTGTGGTGGGGTTATGTTCAGGTCTGGTGCATGTGCTGTAAATAGAGAATAGTTCTTTTCACAACTTATCAGTCACAGCATAACTAATGAGGAAATGAGTTGTTTGTCATGTTAGCAAATAAATAAAGCAGACAGTGACATTATCAAATACTATAAAAAAAATACACGGTATTTATAATCTTTAACCACACGAAGGCTACCTATGGATATATTGGAGATCGTGTGACAGGCCAAACATGACAACACATTTAGCAAAAAACAACACTAGTATTGCACCTTAGCAAGATTACTCTGATACCTGCATGATCCCATACAAGGGACGCTGCATTGTTACATCATTACGCAAAGGCACGCCTGTTCTTTAATGGTGACGCAATGAGGAGAAAGTGTACGAAGGGGGAGGGGGTATCCCACTGGAGTCGGCACGCGCAGACAGTAGGGAGAAGCCTCAGCAACTAGAAGATCCCGTTGCATTTTTTCTGCACACCGAATACCACAATATTTTCACTTAAACATTTTCTCTTAGAAACGTAGGTTAAAGTCTGTATAATAGACATTTAAAATGGTTGACCGTGAGCAGCTGGTTCAGAAAGCCAGGCTGGCTGAGCAGGCAGAGCGATATGACGATATGGCAGCTGCCATGAAATCGGTAAGTTCAGCTGAATCATATGCCTGTATGTATAAAACGTTTATGAGCTGGTTTAACTATTCCGTGTGTGATTTTGTCTGAATCTATACTCAGTTGACACTCAAGACCATGTTTTTTTTTTTTGTTGTTTGTTTTTTTGAAATCCATGTATTTAATTTCTTTTCAGCGGCCAATTGACTACTATTGACTTAACTCTCCACATTTGATAGTCCATTGGTGTTGTCAAGCTCCTGCATGTTAGGTCAAGTGCACGGTAGATTCTTTTGAACGAGGTCTGCTCTCTGTGTTTCTGCACTATAATACTGGGCCTATGTAGGGAGTGCAATTCAAACCGGCTTGAGATCACGCCTGTTTTAAAAACTGAGATCATAATATTCACTGTAGTGAATGTGGTAACTCATTATATTATTCTAAAATGTGGGCAGAGTTTGAGTGCAGAATGGTTGTAAATTTAACAAGAGATAATTAACTAACGGAGAAAGCGGACGAATGAAGACTGTTTGATCTTGGGGCGGTGCCTTTTGACAGATCTTTTTGAATTCAGCAGCTTTGACATAGGAGGATTTTGACTTCAACATAGGCAACGACACCGAAATCAGTAGAAAGATTTAGCTTAATACTCACGAAAAAAAAAAGATTGTGACGACTTAAATCAACGTGCAACGCGTGTTTTGTGGTCTGACACCAAACCAGACAGCTGCGTGAATCAGTGATACTTTGGTTCACCGGGGGAATGAATGGCAGCATGCCACTCCTGGTATTCTGAAAGAGACACGCTCTCTCGTACACGCTTTATCAGCCCTCTTTATCGTAGTGAAGCATGCAACACTGCCCTCAAATCTACCCATAGAACGAACCGTTAAGGGCGCTCGCTTTCTCTATGTAATAAACCAAAACGCACGCCGTGCGATGTCTTTCTGAGACAGCTCGTCAGATATGATGCCCACTGTCAAACGTGGGTGGCAGCAGGCATCTACCCTAGGCTATCAGTGACCGTTGTCATATTGCAGTCTTTGTAATGAACGGGTGTGACAACGTTTGGCATACGTCTCCCTGCTTCTGCGACCTCCATGGAAGGCAGGTTCTCGTCCATAAGGCGTGTCGCAGAGTGTGCCAAGGTGCAGCGCCCGTACTGCACCATTTCGTCCGATTCAGCTTTCCAATTTATCAGCTAAGCAGCTGTGAGAGCCAGTGAGAAGGAGAGCAGTCTTGATTTAGGAGAGGCCAGTGTAGGCTGGCATACAATAGCAGGTCTCCAGACGTGCTGGGAGTTGAGCCCCCCTCCTCCTGAACTCTATCTTGCATCTCACAGGGAGGCTCACAACTTCAACTATCTTCACATAGAATTCATTACACTACACATAGGGCTTGTATAAGAATGAGAGGATTGCTATTCAATATCACTTATTCATTCTGCTCAAGCCCACAGTGTAACATGGCAATGGCTGTACAGCAGAGTATGCATAATAGTAGGCTAAGCCGGGAAGGCTTTGGTCATATCCATCATGTAAGCGTGCAAGTCGCAGTGTGAGTTGAGGTGAGCATTAAAAATAATGGAGGAAATAGCCTTGTCATTCTGTTGAGTCTTTAGAGAGGCTTGATTGCTTGACGCGTGCACACTGCACAGGAAATTAGGGGGAGGGGCACTGCTACTGTGCACTTCCACGTCATGCCCGTCATGTTAATTTATCGGCAATGCAGTGCTGCAAACAGCATTTCAGTTTGCTTATGACTTATCTGCCATATCCTTATAAATCCCTGTTCTGTGTGTCTGTCTGTGGCCCTGCACAGAGTCTCTGGGGTAGGGTGGGGTCAGGAGAAAGGGAGGGAGATGTCTTGTCAAAGCAGGTGGTTTGGAAGATGATGTCTGAAGTAGTGGGGTAGTACCACTAGGTAGGCTTGTGGCTTTTTCATATACGTGTGTGTGTGTGTGAGTGTGTGTCTTGTCAGGGTACACCACCCTGACAAATGTGGTCAGTCTTGCTGCAGCACAGGCCATATGGGGTGTGTCTGCTGGCCTGGCCATCAGCCTCAGGGCATCTTTCAGCGCTGCAGTCACTCCAGTGAACCTTGGCTCCCTCTCCTAACACCCTTCAGCTCTCTGAGCCACAAATGCTCTGAGCTAAATCAGCAATCATAGTCTATGGTCTCTATTGCTACTGCTTGATTAAACATGTCCCATAAATATTTTTGTTCTTGATCACAGGAGTATCTATTTCTCTTGTCTGGTTTGAATAGTAGTGCCCAAGCACTCTGACAGGAGCTGTTTGTTTGATTTGACTAATTACTAATAACTAACTATACTATACTATACCACACTACACTATATTATACTATGCTTTATTATGCTATGATATGCTATACTATACCAAAACCAACAGTTTGGTATCATTCAAGTGTCATTCATCATCTAACTATTTCAGAATCATTTATTGCTAAGTCTTTGGAAAACATACCCCTGGCTAATGTAGTTAGTGAACATCATAGCCTGCCCCTCACTGGATTCTTTCACAGTTTGGCTTTTAGTTGAAGGCCCAGGCAGCAGCTTAATCACTCTGGACGTTTTCCATTCTGTGTCATTATGATGTGATCTCGTTTTTTGGCACCAGCACTCCCTCCATCCATGGGCATTCTGGTCCATACTAGGATTTGCCAGCCAGGACTGTCTCCAGGGGAAAGGTCTTTCTGCACATTAATGAAAAGATGGGATTCTGGAAAGAAGGACGTTCTGAGGCATCAGAAACGATGACTTGATGCTGTAGATAATGTCTAGATAGTTCATATCCCAACACTGATTTGTGCATCATGAAGCCGTAAGCTCTCCTCCTGAGGTTCATCCACTGACGCCACTTAAGGCACTGGAATAGATGCTCCTCCTCACATGTTTTCTAGTGTTAATCTTTCATGGGTTTTTATTTTTAGGTGCATGTTAACATTCTGCAGTGTAAAAAAAAAAATCTTCTTGTCACTAATGGTTATATAACAACAATGAGGTACTTCAAGCAAGAACCCTGCACCCCCCACCCCCACTGGTACATTTGCTGAGTCTTCGACCCACGCAGGAGTCACTTTTGTCCCCCACCACACACACACACACCACCTCCACTACCAGTCCCTGCGCTTTCATTTCTCCGACTACACCATCTCCAAGTACACTTTGTCTTCCCATGCCCATGGGCCCTGGAGACTCTTTGGTGGGAACGGTTGTCATATCCGCTTAGCAGGAGGGAGAGAGGGAAACTGGGAAAGAGGAAGAGAGTTAGAAAGGATATAGACCCCATTAAATAAAAAAAGAGCCTGAAGACAGTAGAAGTTGTTGGTGGAGAGAGTGCTTGAGAATAAGATATGATTCAGTCTGAAGAAATACTGAGGTTTAGGAAGACTGAAGACTTTGTGATTCCTCAGGGGGAACAATTACAGACAGTAATCTTATTGCTGTGTGTTTGCCTGTTTGTTTTTGTATGTTAAAAAATCTTGCCTTCATCCAAGAGACATTGCTCCCTGTCCGTCCTGGCAGACTGAATATTATTGGACTGTTGCTTACGCACAATTACCATGCCATTTGTAGATGGCAGGACACTGCCCCAAGAAAAGGGAACAGTGAGCTCTTGTGTGAGCGATGCTAGGCTACAGCTCACCCTCCTTACAGGAGCCACAGTGAAGGCCAATAGCATATTTTGCAACCTGTTCCTGAAGTTATCTCACAGCCCCACCCTAAGGTGCAC
Organism: Tenualosa thibaudeaui; assembly: GCA_027481765.1. Taxonomy (NCBI): domain Eukaryota; kingdom Metazoa; phylum Chordata; class Actinopteri; order Clupeiformes; family Clupeidae; genus Tenualosa; species Tenualosa thibaudeaui. The sequence goes on along the minus strand of JAIFZK010000009.1, from coordinate 9,145,741 downwards.
TTTGCTTTGTTGCGGCAGTTAATAGCACTGCAAAAGATGACACAGATCATGACAGGCTTTGGTTTGATGGTTGGATATCCTAAATCCCAGTATAGCAAGGCCCTGAATAATCAGCCAACGGTAGGAGGTGTTGTTTGATACACTACATGTTTATAAGCATGTTATATACATCAGGAACCAGTATACACCAAATAAGTACCTTATATACTCATCTGTCTCACCAAATATTTCTCTGTGCCTCGTCCTCTTTGATTGAGTGGTGCACTGATGGCACGTAAACACTGAGTCGTGTTTAATGGACCTTAACCCCCATAAAACAAAGTGCCCCCCCACCACCGGTGTATGCTGCGGGTCCGTAGTCCAGCAAGGCACCTGACCCAGATAATACAATTCACCAGAAACCAGAAGGCCTACCTGTTCAAAAAGTAGAACTGCCAGGTGAAAGATCATCAAAGCTGTTGATTGACACTTAGTGTGTGTCAGTGAGGTTGGCCTGATAAGTGCACCAGTGTGTAGGGAGAGGAAATGCCGTCTCTCTGTGGCTGTTTACACACTCGCCTGTGCCCTGTGGCATGACGGATCATCTTTTCTCGTAAGCACAGCTGCTGCTAACTGCTGCTTGTGCAGGCCCTGATGCTGCTGCTGCTGCTTCTACTGCCACTGCTGCTACGTGGAGGCTTCAGATGCCCCCAAACCCACCCACGTTCTTCCCACAGACATGGAGCCTCTCCCCCACCATTGCCATCTCTTCCATCCTTATCTTCTTCCTCATCCTCCATCCTCATCCTCCTCCTCCTACCAACCACCTCCTCTGTCCAGTCTTTCATAGGCTCAGGCAACATCTCTCTCTCTCTCTATCTTTCTCTTTCTTTCTCTCGGTACTGGAGACACTACCCGGAAGCAGCAGGAGATTGTTAGGCCCTCTCAAACAAAAGTGAATCGTCTTGTTTCCATGGAAACTACAGATGGTGTAGTAGTGATAGACTGCACTTTGACCACTCCTGTGTGTTGACGTCTTAAGTCCGGAAGAGCTGGTTAGCCAAACACCAGCATCAGACACAAACATCTGAATCACTCATAGTATTGTTGACCTGCCATTGCATCCAGCCACTCTAACATGAAACGCCTGTCTTGTTGCATACCTCTGCTTATGTTTGAGGTAAAGACTAGACCCTTTAATACAATTTTCTTTCTGATTATGTGACAATATATGATGTGTTCTCTCTCAGTGGCATAAAATTGACATTTGGATGAGATGTGCATGAAGGTAAGCCTTTCATGTGTATAGGAATGCGTGTTAAAGACCATTAGTTATTTTTTTACACACAAATTGAAACTTACAGGAAGTCATCGCTGAAAGAGAATTGTCAAGGTTCCAGTGCAGTGGTATCAATAGGTTCTGCCATGTTAACTGTGTACATTGTAGTGAGGTCATATTGAAAGAGGGCATTGAAAGATTTTGTATAGGTGGGTGGGTGGGATGACATTGACGTGCCAAATGAAGCAAGTCGAATAATAACAAAATGGACAGAAGGACATGCTGGATAGAATGAGAGAGAGGGGTGGGGGAGAGAGAGAGAGACAGAGACACAGAGAGAGATAGAGACTTGGGAGTCAGTCATCTTTCCACCCACTCCCAATCTGTCAGATACACAGAGCCCCCACAAAAATCTAGTGCTGATTCAGAGACGCCTTTGCCAAAGAACCTTGTATGCTGTTACCATTTGGTTGTAGTCCCTGCTATCAGGTGCCAAATAACCAGTATAATCAGCATAATCAGTTAATCCAGATACAAAGTACGAGACACAAGATATTAATTAGTTGTGTATTTACATTTATTATGACACACAAAATTATATAGGCCTACATTTTTCTTGAAATAGTTATAAAATAAACTCATACACCCATCCTATTGGTTAACTCTATAGCAGTAATTTAGAAATACTGGCCAGTTGACCATTGGCTTTTATTCTGAAATTTGACTTGCAGGCATTGTCAGAGTAAGGGTAACTGGTTTGTTTTCTTTTAGAGCTGTTTGGTGTCAGACTCAAAGCCCAAAACACATATTTTAACATACATAGTCAAAAGGCGCTGTCAGTGTGTTTTTTGTTTTCATACTGAAGTCTCAGGCAAGAGGAAAGCAGCTTAAAGCAAGTAATCAAGGCTGCTTAATCGCTTTCTGTCTTTTGTCCATTCGGGGTTCACCAAAAACCTCTGGGAGCTAAATGGGCTTTTTTGGCCTAGTGGTGTCATCACAAGTCTTGTCTGTCTAAAACAGTTAGGGTGTATGTGAGTATGTGAGGGATTATGGCTGCTTTGTGTCATGGAGACCTATGTCTGCAGCTCATCCATTGTTTTTGCATGGCATGAACGTGAAAGGTATCTCTTGTCACATAGTGATTCCGTGTGGTCATGTGTTTGTGTCAAAATTACTTGGTTGGTAGTTTTTCTTTTTTAAACTTGTGTGTACTGTGTGTAGGCTACTGTTGTGTCTTGGAGTGTGCTTATAAATATTGGTCATCTACCAGACAATGTGAAAAAAGTCAGCTTGTTGTGATTTAATGTTAAACCACAGAGGCAGTAATATAAAATACTCAGCAGACCTTGCCATCCCACTGCTGAAGCTTCGATAAAGTTAGAACATCTTTAACACAAAATTATATTGATGTCACACAGCTTAATAGTAGTGTATGTGTGATGAGGGTAAGCCTTCCATCCCTGTGACCTCAGAATATATAACTCTAAGGTCATATTCAAGGCCTTGCAAAGGTGTTAAATGAAGTCCACAGTCTTACTGTGGTGTAAAGAAAAAGGTGTGTGTGTGTTTGTGTGTGTGTGTGAAAAAGAAGATGAAAAAGTTTGACACTTTGCTAGTGAAATTTAGCCTTGTTATGGAAACATACCCAATTGCTGTGTTTCAGGTGACAGAGCTTAATGAGGCACTGTCCAATGAAGAGCGGAACCTTCTCTCTGTTGCCTACAAGAACGTGGTGGGCGCCCGTCGCTCCTCTTGGCGCGTCATCTCCAGCATTGAGCAGAAAACCTCAGCCGACGGCAACGAGAAGAAGATCGAGATGGTGCGGGCGTACCGCGAGAAGATCGAGAAGGAGCTGGAGGCCGTGTGCCAGGATGTGCTCAACCTGCTGGACAACTTCCTGATCAAGAACTGCAGCGACACCCAGCACGAGAGTAAGGTCTTCTACCTGAAAATGAAAGGCGACTACTACCGTTACCTGGCCGAAGTGGCCACGGGCGAGAAGCGTTCCACGGTGGTGGAGTCATCCGAGAAGGCCTACAGCGAGGCGCACGAGATCAGCAAGGAGCACATGCAGCCGACGCACCCCATCCGCCTGGGCCTGGCACTCAACTACTCCGTGTTCTACTACGAGATCCAGAACGCACCCGAGCAGGCCTGCCACCTGGCCAAGACCGCCTTCGATGACGCCATCGCTGAGCTGGACACCCTCAACGAGGACTCCTACAAAGACTCCACGCTCATCATGCAGCTGCTGCGAGACAACCTCACACTGTGGACGAGCGACCAGCAGGACGAGGAGGGCGGTGAGGGCAACAACTAAAACAGTTAAAAAAGGGGAAGAAATTGTCAATCCCCTCTCCCCCCTAGTTCCTAGCCATTTAAGAGAAAAAAGAGAAAAACACAACACGCGTGCTCACAACCTTCAACAGCTACAAGAGAGAAAGAGAAAAAAATGAAATAAAAGTAATCAAAAATTTAGGGATGGGAGCTGGTGGAACTTTGTCAGTTGTTTGCCAATGGTAACCACTCCTGGGGCAGTCTTTATTTTTCCACGAGCTTGACGTGATCGAAAATAAGAGTGAGAGAAAACAAAAAAAAAAACCTCAGAAGAATAGTGAGAAGATGGAGTGATATTAAATAGTTAAGGTTAGCATAGTGAGAGAAAAAAAACCCCTCTTGATCTGCAACATTTGACAAACCACCACTTATAGGAGAGAAATGTGCCAGTTAGTCAGTACTAAGTGGCCGAGGGTGGACAGGTACCCTCAAACTGGCGTAGGGACTGTTCTTGTAGTACATAAAGTGCAAAAAGTGGAGCTGCTTTATTTTAACTTCAGTGATTGAAAGGAGGGCGTCGGAAAAACATCCAAGTTAGTGCCGAAGCTTGGGCAAAACACAAAAGCACACACACACACAAATGCCCGCCCACATGCGCGCACACACACACACACACACACAAACACGCACACACACACACATATAAATCGTATATGTAAAGAAAAACTTGAATGTCGTTGCCTCACTAGTAAGTAATGGATGGCTCTGGCTAGTTGTATGGAAGGCCCCCAGTGTCTGATGTAGTACAGACATGAGGAATTCAAAGGGTTCCCAGTTCAGTCAGTCCTTTTTTAAGCTTTAAACTCAGCCAATGAAAACAAACCACATCTGCATTATTATTATTATTATAATGATTATTATATTTTTGGTCAACTTAGACTAAAAACAACAACAAAACCGAACAGTCATGGTCGCCAAAATATGCCAAAATGTGTTTTGCTATACATTAAATATAGTTGCCATCAAACTCGAACCCTTTAACTCTGCTATGAACATGATTCTACTGGAACATCAGGCTTTACTGGTGGAGAATGGAAAGGGAGACAAGTGTTCAGGCTAAGGAAAGTGAAAGGTAGTCTTAAAGCAGCTTCAAGGTTTGTGATTTTCTTTGTTTTGTGTTGATTTATCTTTTTAATTTACAAGAAATGCACTTGTTCATTATACTGTTTCTCAGTGTGAGATGATTACTGCTCCAATAGTCTCTTTACTACAGTATCGTGCATGCTGGTGATGTATTTATATACAATAGCTTGACTTTATTAACTTAAAACTGTAGATGTTATGTATTCATATAAAGATGAAATGACTAGAATAACAGTTCAGTTATTTTCTATTTATTATGTTTTATTGGATTGTTTGAAAACTATTTTTAATTCGTCTTTCTCTGCTGGGTTAAGTACACTATACGCTTAAGTACACTGTACGCTAAAATCATAATTGTTGACCATCAAACAATCTGTTATGGATATTTGCTATGGTGACATGCAATTATTGTATTTGGATTTCATGAAACAAAAAGGAAGCTTAAAAAGAATAAAAAGACAAAAAGATAAAAAAAATTATGACACCAGTGATTGCCGAAATGTATTGTCTGGTGTTTGTCACAGTGTAATCATGATTACATTGTTTATTGATTAATGTTCTTCAAACATTTTTTTTCTGGGGGGGGGGTTGTTCTTTTTAATGTCACGTCATGCAGTGAGATATGTAAGACTGAACAGTGTTTTTATTTTTCAGAATCAGTGCTTCTGTAAAGATCTCACTCACGGACCATTATTTATTTCTAGTACTTAAATTGCATTCATCGTTTTTGTTCTTCCTTCTTTTTTTTACTTTTAGTTGTCTCCTGAAATCTGAAATGTGAGTCTTGTAGAGATTGCACAGAAATGATCATGATAATAATAATAAAAAAAATGAATTGAAACATGATAAAGTTCATCTAGCCACATTTCAGTGCTGCTGTTGATGTTGATCTGATGGGTAAGTCATGTAATCATCCCTGGAGATGATTTTGTCAACGCTCTGTACGATTAACTTTTCCTTATTTGTTTTTTTCTGTTTCATTTCGCTTACCTTTGTGCTCTCTTGCCAATGACATCAACATTTATTGGGCAGCTCTGCCTATGTCGAGGGATGGATTAAATTGCAAGAAACACAGACTGATAAATAGATCAATAGATAGATAGTAAGATCGAAAGAAGAACAGAGAGGGAAGGAAAAGAACAAGGAGCTGAAGAGAAGGCCTGTAGACAATCAGTGACATGCAGAGAGCTCATGCGGATTGTAAGGGATCGCTTGGATAGAGATGCAGTGTTTGTTTGTGAGCAGTGGCGACTTTGGCTCTCCCTCCGGTGCCAACCAGTCCCATCCCTTAGACTGTTATGGGCCTCTTTTGCTAATGCTACTTGCAGTTTTAGCATCTGGCTTCTGAGAGTTGACAATTGTTTTGTTTGTTTTTTTCGTTTGCTCATGCTCTCCTTCCTCCCAGAAATTGTGAATTTTAGACCAAATGACAGGGCTCTTTTCAAAAGGAAAATCACAGAATGTTCCTCCGTCTAACAGCACAGGGTGAACTCTGTGTAGTTCCTATCGACACTGAGTATGGATGCCATATAGGGACTGCCTGTGATGTATGTTTTTTTGTTTGTTAGTTTGTTGGTGTTGTTATTTATATCGGTTTATTTTTGTTTCTGTTTCAGTCAGTTATCCCTGTATGTTTCCTTTTCTGTTCCTTTTTTTTTGCACTCCACTACCCTGACATGGTTTATCATTTCTGTCTGTCTGTCACAAGTCTTTGGTCTCCTGAAAGGGAATGGGAAATAAATGAGGTTGTTTAATGTCTATAAATGCATAGTGGGTTAGAGCACTGATTATTTATTGCCCAAAGCCTTTTGAAAAAGTATGTCAGGAGTTGATTATGGAGCAAAGGCAATTATAGATTAAGATGAAAACTTTGTGGCTGACTGCAAAGCAAAGTCACTCTTCTGGAATGTTCATAGCAGTCAAGTCCTAAAAAAGAAAAACTTTTGTTGCAAACTCTACCTTAAGCTATTGGTTGTGCAAAGTTATAACAGCAGTTTGAAAGAACAATGTCCCTAAGCCCAGTGTACTTGATTAGAAACTAAGACTGTGTGGTATGTAACTGATTGAGCTGTCGATTCAAAGAGTAAAATGAATACTGGATGAAGATGGCAAATGAAAAGAGAATCTGAATAAAAAAATCAACAGCATTGTGTCTGTGTGCCTACATATCTACTCACATCCTGTGTCATATCACCTTGGGGCCCAAAGTCACACACATATACTACATACGACACACACAAACTGCTTTGCATGCGTTGGATACGGCACTTAAGGGGAATGAAAGCTTGAATTACCTCTCGATGACAAAATGGGATGTAGTGCTGAATCATGAAGAAATGTTAGGCTTGGACGGGTTTCAAGATGGCTGACAGAGGAGGCAACCATCCATCACCCCCCACCCCTTTCCACTTAGAGTCAAGTACGATATATATTGATTTTACTGTACTGTGTGTGTGTAAGAGAGAGAGAGGGACAGATATTTATGCATTGTGTTTGTAAGTATTATGTAATACATGTGGGATGAATTGGCCTCAAAGGACATTTATTCACATGATAGACTGATACCTTAGGTTAGCTTTATAACATCTCTGTACCTGAGATGGTGTCTCAGATAATGTTTTATGACTCTCAGTAGGTTTGGAGAGTTGTTACATTTACATGTGTGAATGAATAAATATTTCCATGGTCTGTGAGTGAAAAAGACTTTTAACACAAGCATATTTATTATATATTACAAATATGTTACAGATGTAAAATATGATGACATATGCAAACATTTTAAATCAGTAAATATTTTTGCCACAGTATTGCTGTCAGATGCTAGAAAACAATGGAAAAGTCAGACAGAAAGTAAGATTTTTTTGTACATACAGAAAGAATGTAGGTTACTGTGGGCATGCACTGTGCAAAAAGGCTATATTTCTCACAAAACAAATGAACAGATTCATGACCCTGTATGACTTTCAACACTATTAACTTTTCTGATTTCTCAAAAGACTGCTTTCTGTTTTGTTGAAATATAGACTATGTATCAATTTTCTGATTTGTTAAAAGATAGACTAAGCATCACAAGGGATAGGAACGCATAGACCTCTTAGATCTCTTGGGGGGTGATCTGTTTTGGAAGCAATTGCTCCATGACTTCATGGCTGAGCTGTCCAAATACTTGAGCGGTGTATTTAATACCTTCTTCCGGAAGTGACACTGGTTCTTGGATCTTCCACTGCCTCTAGGGATACTGCCCTCTCTGACCCTGGCAGGGGGCTCAGGCACAGACATATGTGTAAGGCTCAAGTGTGCCAGAGTGACCCGGCATGAACGTCACTGGGCACCCTCTCGAGTTCCGCTCCCGAAGAGGAGAGGTTTTTACCAGGGGGTGCTGGGGCTTGAGGGATGTGGAGGGTGGTGGTAAGGGTTGGACCAGCATGAGCCGAGGCAGGGCCAGAGTTATCTGCTCTCTACCCCGGGTGAACCTCCTCCTTAGATCACATTAATTGGGGCCTTTGGAGAGCTGGCCTACTTACGCATGACAGCTGAGGCAGACGCAATGAGAAGGGGAGGGGGGCAGAGAGAGAGAAATGAGGAAGACAGAGAGAGAGAGAAAGAGTGGAGGGAGGGGAATCCTCCAATCGCTGCGCCGGGTGATGGCATGGCGGTGATGGCACACAGATCCAGAGTGGATGGGAGCCCCACCCTGGCACAGGGGCTGGGGCAGCTGGTGGAGGAGGAGGAGAAGTGGGATGGGATGGGATGAGAGATGAATTATTTAATCGGGCATTATCTCAAAGAGAGAGACAAAGAGAGAGGGAGGAAAAAAGAGAGAGGGAGAAAAAAGAGGGGAGTGAGTTGTGAGTCACGGTTTTGAAAGGCCCTATAAAAAGACTTGCCTTGAGTTGTATGCGCTCAGCTGGAGATTGACAGCTAGATATAAATGAACTCAGTCTACTTGCATTATTTAGCACTTTCCCCACTGCCTCTTTGACCTTTTCACTGCAAATTCCACTGTTGACTGAGAACAATGTGAATGCAAGTCATTTTTGTAAAAAAAAATGTAAAAAGGCTAGTTATATGTGTCACAACTATCTTCAGGCTACTATTTTTCTACTACTACTACTACTACTACTAGTAGTAGTACTATTATTATTATTATTAGTGGTAGTAGTATTGTATTTGTTTTAGAGTAAGTAAGTAAGTAAGTAAGTAAGTAAGAGTTGGGTATAGACTTGGGAATGGATTCCAGCTCATTTCCAGGTTTGTCAACTCATGGAAAGAGAGCCAGTAGAAGTGACAGCGCACTACAGATTCCTGTCATCTGCTGCCAGAGAACATGCCAGAGAAATGCAGGACATGGAGGAACCTTTCTATAAATAGACAGGCCCTGCAGCTCCAGAGTAGAGAGAAAGAGAAGAGAGAGAGTGAGAAGGGAGGAGAGAGACTGAAAGAACTGAATGAGAGAGAGAGAAAGATAGAGAGACAGAGAGAGAGACAGCGTAAAGAGAGAGAGTGAGCGTAAAGAGAGAAGAAAAAGAGTGGGCATGTGCATCAGCTTTGCGTTGCATTTAGAGAGGTGAGAGTGTGGAGCTTAAAACAGATGGCTGGTTTACACTGATGAGTGTAAATGTGCTGTAAAAAAATGAAAGAGAAGCCCATCCCTTAATCAGTCCTCCTCCAGCAGCTCCTCTCTGTCTCAGACATGCTTCAGAGTTAAGCCGCTGGTAGTAGGAAACAGGGTCTGCAATCTTGGAGCCCAACACAGAGACTACATGAGGACAGCGGACTAAAATTAAGTGTCAGTTGAGGCGAGTTTCTGCATGATGGTCACTCTTAAACACGACTAGGAGATGATTATTAATGTGTCACTCACATACCCAAGACCCTGAGATGCCCACAGCCCTTTAAACTCTCTTATTAAATTGAACCCAAAACATTTACCAATTTAACCTTTGCATATGTTGGAAAACACTGGCCCAACACTTACCCTACATGTAATATATTGCTTTGGATTTAGGCACCTTATGCCTTATACAATAGGTCCTAGCCATGGTGAAATCATGTGGCTATATGGGGTGTACTATCTTCAGTTTTGTTCTTTGTTTGTTCTTCTTTTTTGTATTTTTGTTGTATGAAGAATTGCCTGTGCTTTGGTGCCCCACCACGTGTTATTTTGGGATGTATATATCCTTTTACCACTATTGATTGATAGGCTATAGGCTAAAAATACTCTACAGTGCTGATGACAAATCACAGGTATTATCTGGAGGTGATAAATGGTGGTAGTGCTTTGAAGAGGGGAGTATTATGTTTCCTCCCACCAGATTCCTTTCAGCTACCCAGCTCTTTCATTGTTTGTCAAAGCTATATTATGAACTTCCCCTCTGGTAGCCATGGAAACAGGTGAGCATCAAAAAAACAACTGAGAGACCATGACAATTGCTTCCATATGAAGAGGACTATCTGCTGATCAGCATCTCCATAATGTATTCCTGTAGCATCATCCATATAATAAGCTTTATCTGTGTAGTGCAAATCCAGCAGAGTCCTCCTTATGGTACTCCTTATGATGTCCACTTCCTGCTCAGGAGGAGGAGATTTTGTTGTTGTGTTCATCTGAAACTCCACTAAACCCATTACTTCCCCATTGGCTCAGTAGTCTACGACAATGTAAAACTAGCCTGGTAATAAAACGAGACCCTCGTTCTACACTTTTGTTTCGTACAGAGGGTCTGGACATTCGGTAGGGAGATTCAATTGGTTTCTTGAGGTGTTTAATTTAAAAAGGATTGGATCAGCCCCTGACTGATCGCTTGCCTTGACTGATCGCATTCTAACTCTGTATTCACAATGCCTCCCTCTGTTCACTGATTGGACTGGCTAAAGTACCTAATGAGACAACAAGCTCAATGGGATCAAATCCAGACTGGCACTATAGGGAGATGATAATCAAGTGGAAGTGCTAGAAAGGCACGGCCATTCTCTTTAAAGTTACTGGCTTAAATGAGAGATCAAAGTATGAATCTGACATTATAACAGCAGTTTTATTCTGACCATATTAGATAATAATAGAAGAATGGTGATATGGGTGCGGTTAAGCCAGACAGAGAACAGACAGGGACCATTATGGAATATATTAAATTTCTCTGTATAAAAGACAAGCTGGTGTCATGTTGTCCTTATTGACTGCTGTGATGTGGCCATGACTGTTGTAGATGGACACTGGGTGTTGCTTCTCTTACTGGTGTTCTGTAGCTCAGTTTATTGTAATAGCCAAAATTTTGCTAATAGAATTGTGTTGTCATAACATCCTGTCTATGCAAAGGCCATTGAAGACCCACAAGGCCATTATAATACTGTATTTACTGTACTTTTTTATTTAAATTAGCATTTCTTTAGCATTTTTTCCTTAAACAAGCAAGTTCACCATGCCAGAGTAATAACACAGTAGATTGTGTATGTTTTGTGGAAAAGTTTATTCTCCATATGCATGCAGCTAGCTTTTTTGTTACAAATGCAACATTAAGTGAAAAACTCAAAAAAGAAACAGACAAATCTGTAAAATGATTTTTTGGGGGGGGGAAGACACAGCCTTGCTGGAGAGGCCAAGGCTGTTGATGGTGCTTTTGTGGCATTGAAAAGTCTGTGGTTATTTCTGAGAATCTTCACAAAAGCTGAAGCACAGTGATTGGCAGTGTGCTGATGGCATAGAGGGGCAGTGTTCACAAAAGCCACAGCTGTTTAAGCGCCTGCAAATGCAGATTTAATAGCTCACAGTGCCTGACAAGCAAATGATGGATCAAGGTGTTTGTGTGTGTGTGTGTGTGTGTGTGTGTGTGTGAGAGTGTATGTGTGTATGTGTGTGTAAATAAGTGTGTTTGTGTTTCAGTGTATTTGTCTTCTTCATTGAAATGTTGTGTGTAATTATTGCTGAGGCAGCATATGGTGCTTGGGGCAAACGTGTGTGTGTGTGTGTATATGTGTGTGTGTGTGTGTGTGTGTTTGTACTCTGGCGCTCCCAGCTGGGGTAGTATCATTAGACAAGAGTCGTGCAGAGATGGGCTTTGACACACAAACAAACACACACACACACACACACACACACATACAGACACACGGGCACACACCCAGCCCCTGCTGTGTCTCTCTTCTCCCCCATAAGTACAGGCATGGCCATATTGTGCTGGTTGGCCCCCCGGTCAGAGAAAGTGGGTCTCAGATCTCAGGTCTCAGGCCACAGGTCTCTGCTCCTCCCCAGGATCAATACTGTAAGTGTATAGCTGTCTCTGCATCAGGCTCCAGGGTTGTAACACCATCCCTCCTGCCTGTGTGATTAGGGCTGGTAGTGTCTGTGTGTGTGCAAGTGTGGTATGGGTATCATGTGCATCTACTTGTATGTGTGTGTGTGTGTGTGTGTGTGTGTCGGGGGGCGGTCGTGTGGGATGAAGGGACACAGGTTGGGGTTGTGAGGTCGGAGATGGGGGGATTAGTTTCACTCTTTCTTGGTAACAGCGCTCTTGTCGACATTGACGGGGATAGTGATCTCAGAGCCTTGGATGGCTGGTTTGGGCAGAGGGGCCTCCACGGTCAGCACGCCCTCAGGAGAAAGGCTGGATACAATCTTCTCGATGTCAGCACCAGGGGGCAGTCTGAAGCACACAGAAAGCAGAGGCACATTACACGAGTCAGCGGACAGATTTCTCTATTGCTGCTGACAGGCACCATTCAGTCAGTTGTTACATTTGTCAGTCTATTAGTCCTGCATGAATACATGAGTCATTGTCAACAAGCACATATGTGTGGTTTAGAGACAATAAGGTAGAATTTCTCAGACATGTTTAGACATTGTTTTTGATGTAGGGTATGTGTTGAGTATTATTTCAACAATAAAAAATAGGATGCACTACAACCTAATCTTTAATGTTTTTGTACTGTTTTGTATCCTATACAGTTCAGAAAACCAAGTCTCCATGTGTTGATAAAAGGGTGTGTACATGAAAACACAAACAGTACTTCCTGCAGATGGCGACAAAGGGCCAAAGGGTTTTGAATTGAGGGTGGGAAATCAGACACCCACATGTGTCATACCAGAGAAATACATGCTTTTTGATAAGATGAAAAGCATGCGGAAGGACTGTCACTCCCAGTATTATGTAAGTATGTAAGCATAACTATTCACAGATGCTAGCTTTAGTCAAAACACACCCCTCCTTTCGATGCTCAGGCTCAGTATCAGCCACTATGTTTGTTTCCTATTTACAGAGCCAGGACTTTTTTCTGAGTGCAATCTATGAACAGCTAAAGCTAAAGAACAGCTACAACTACAAGGAATAATTCAGTGCATTAAACACAAGTGTACTGAATTTGAATCGCCACCAAGAAGTAAAAGCAACACATGGTAAACATAGTAGCAAGTGTATTGTGTTGAGTTGTTTAGTTGTGTCCCTGTCTGTGCAGGAACTTTGGCATGGAGTAGAGCATTGTACAGAGCTCAACAGGAATAGCCCTCCCTCCCACTCTTATGTAAGAGTTCACAGCCATAAAATATGACTTTCAAGATCTTAGCTCACGTAAATCGTGGGATTAACAGGGGGAAGCATAGATGAAATGTATATCCCAGAAGACAGATCTGCTTTGCTGTCTGGCATAGCTATGGAAATCTGATAAGCACTTAGAAAGACCTTTTAAGGAATATTGTGTGCTGTCATTAGGACAAAATTATGGCAAAAGAACTATTGAATGTGTTTCTTCCCATTTTTAAATACACAGTGAAAATATTAATATTCAGATTATGGAATTATTATTTACCTGTCATATTAAATTCTCTGTGTGTTTTTTTTCTGCCGACATAAATATTTCTCTTTTGACTCAACACAGTCAACCATTGTGATGGTTAGTAATAGTCAATACTTACGTGTATTTCCTTGTGAAGCATCTAGAAATGTAGCCGTGCTCATCTCTTCTCTCCTCGTGTTTTCCTGTGAAGAGTAAACACACAGACACACACATAGCTTAGCCAGAACCACAGGCACACTGTGTAACCAACTGAGGTGAACATTGAAAACCCCAAACTTACGAAAAGCTTGGCTAGATTTTTACATTTACATTTAAACTAATTAAACAATTAATATGAAGGGAGTTACTTATGTAAAACATTTTTGTCTATTAGCCATGGACAAAATTATGCCTCTTGGGATGGAATGTATGGTGTGTGTAGATGACCATACTGTTTATCCAGTGAAATTATTCTATAGGCAGTTATCAGCCACTACCCTGATAACACATACCCCATGTCTGTGTCCACTCTCAGAATTTATAGTATGCTGCATGCATTGTGCATAGACATCGGCATGCATTATCCTGTCAATGCAGTCAGTTGCATATGAAGGAGTACCTTCTGTCTGTCTGAGTTATCTTCACTGCCTGTGGTAACTATGTGTCAGTTCACTATCATAACTGCATGGGGTGTTACATGCATGTTCCACTCAGACTGTCACTCCAGCCCTCAACAGGTCCCAGAGGCAATGCTTGGGAGCGTCTGTGCCTGTCTATTTGCTTTGACGACGGGGTGATAATGGACCGAAACAGCGGGCACCTTCTCTTCTCTCCCAGTGGGATGTTGAGCAGATGGTCTGGGTAGCTGTAGGGGGTTTCAAATGGGTACGCCGTCGTATACTAGGCTCTGCTGAGCTTTTCAGAAACACCCGAGAGACACAGCAACATAATTGTGTTGTCTTCATGTGCTTGTGGATTAGTCTGATTAGACAGACACCCCAGCATTTTGCATCCTCATATTAGGACATGAGGCCTTGACAAGCAGTTAGTTATTACCTTACTGAGAGGTAGACTTGCTACAAAGACTAAACATCCAGTCACAGCTCTTAGTTTAAAGATATTGCTGCCACCGAAACCAGTCTACCAAAGGCTGTGTCTGATTTGTGGAGGGTTGTTTCATGACTCAGGAATCTGTGAGCTATTGAGAGCCAGGCTTTTGTCCAAACCTTCCCCTCCCTGCAGACAGTTGGGAACACTGAGCTTTTAAACTGATGCCTACTGGTTTGTTTTTGCACTTAAGTGTACTTGTGCTCCAACTCTGAGAGGTACACATCAGTCAGTTTAATTTAGTGTTTTGCACCACTGTTTGTTCAAAGGGGTCTGTTGTTTCTTTTCCATGTCTCACATACTTAGCAAAATTGTAAATCGATGTAAATCTTCGCAGTCTTGTGGTGTGTGCAGGGATGCAAGACAATGTGATGCATTGTGATGCATGTGATGTGACACATCTACATCTACAGGCCAAGTATACTGAATAAACCGACAAAAATGTAGGTGGCTGACAAAAAGTGTGAATATGAAGTCCATACTCATACCCAGTTATACCTCAGCCTACTCATACCCAACATTATAATAAGCCAACATAGAAAATCATAACAGTCAGCCAGAATCATTCATAAGACTAGGCCTAACACCATCAAAAAAAAAGTCCAAGTCCAAGTAAAGTGGTCTGACAAAATGTGTGAATAAGCAGTCCATGTACTCTCTAATATTCTAACCATCCAACATTACATTACAAAACCATTACAAACCATTACAGTCAACGAGACACTAACTCAAGCCCAAGCCAAACGCCATCACAAACACATGTAAACTATTTCAGCAAGGCAGGGCAAGATTTATTTATATTTACTTAGTCCTCTGAACAAGTTAAACAAAGAGTCTGTTGAAGTCTCACCTGTGATCTCAACCACGCCGTCTTTGGTCTTCACCACCAGCTCCTCAGGGGAAAAGTGGTTGACGTCCAGGCTGACTTTCCAGCTGTCCTGGGACTGCTTGATCTCGGACATGCCAGAGCTCATCTGTCGGGAGAGGGCGCGGGCGTAGGCGGGCGATGCTGGGGGCATCATGGGCACCTGGGGCATCATTGTGGAGGGCACATCCACACTGCTAGCAGGCAGGCTCTGGCGGATGTAGCCGGGCCAGTGTGTGCTGGGGAAGAGGCTGAAGTCCTCGGGCAGGGTGGGCATGCCGAAGGACTGGTCAAACAGACGGCTGCCTTGGTACCAGTCGCGGAAAGGGTCCCAGCTTGGGGTGCGGAGGAAGGTGAAGGGAATACGCCTCTCCATGTCTGTGGGTTACTGCTCTGGCTGTTTGCTGAAGGAAGAAGTTGGAGAAAGAACTTTTCCGGAAAGGTACTTGCTGCTACTCAGCCAGACGCTTTTATAAACGGCCCTCAGCCCACCCCTGCAGACACTCCTCCCTGAAGCCCCCCTGATCCCCCCTCCCCTCCACATATTTATAGAAGTGACTAGAATGTCTATTCACGGCCCACCAAGCACTAGAATGGAATCCAATGGAAGGGTCTGCTTCAACACAGCTGCCAAGCACAATGTGCCCCCTCCCACACACACACACACACACACACACACACACACACACCCCATCTTGATTGTAACTCTACCCCCTTTTGCTAAGATTATGGAGGCAAAGAGGAATCTCAGAGGCTGTTGCAAGGCAGTTGACCCAACTCAGCATCATTGGAATCAACATGTGGTGTATAGCCCCCTCCAGTGACATATGTGGACAGTACAATATGTGACCAGCCACTTATGTGCTGAAATCTTTGGATGACACTCGAAAATCACCTTATTAAACTATCATAAGATTATCAAACTCAGAATCAATTACCAATCAGCAATTACCAATCTGTATGAACATAAATATCTACAACACACAATCCACTGCCTAAATCTAAACGTTCAATTGTTATTGTTGTTGTTGTAACTTGGTATTCTAATTTTATAATTAAGAATATAATTTTTGTTCCAGTAAAATGGAAGCAGCAGACATGGTACCACATTTTAAACATGTTAAATATACATAAAATATAATTACTATATATACTATAGTATGTACCATATAGTATAATATGACTGGGTCTGATGACTATGACTGATATGGCACTGAGAGATGAACATGTTAAGTATACTCATATGTCAGCCCCTACATACTATATGAACGAATAGTATATATAGTATAGTATCTATAGACAGTACACTGACATATACCCAGTCATTCATGTCATGATGTATGAATGTATGCTGTGGGGCCTTGAGTGGAATGGCCAGAGAGTGCCGACAGGTGCAGACACAGATCTGCCCAGCGGATTCTTAATATCATGCCATCTGGGCAGCTTAATTGTTCAATCCCTCTGGCAGGGCTGACTGATGCCAAGATGCACACAAATGTGCTATTATAAAAACAAATGGTCAGTCTTTGAATATCATGTCCTGTTGAATATCATGACACAATGTCCTGGGATAATTCTGTTTAAATCATCCTCACATTATTATACTGCATATTATAGCCTGTTACTAAACAATGTAGACATCTAATGCATGGAGAATATTTCTGGGATGTATGTTTAGGTATTTTTCTGTAATTTTCTGATTGGATTTTTCTGTGACTAGACTCATTTGAATTAATTAAATTAACCACTATTCAACACTAACACTGCAAGTCACCATCATTACTCTTTTACACAAAATGTTTCAAAACCCTGGTTGGGTTGGATTCAGCCAGTGCTTTATGAAGAAAAGAGAGAAACATCATATGTGTTTCTAATGTCCACTGTAAGAGATGCATGACTTGTAATTTGCCTTTTAACAAATCCTACAGACCCCAATATGCTGCACTGTATCATACAGACTTTCTCCTCCAAGTACACTGTGTAATGACTGTTGGTTGCATCTGCATGTTCTATGTGCTTTTAGAGAGATGATCACAAGACATCACTGCCGTTGCCCTGGTACTGTCACACACACGTGTGTGTTTCACTAAGGCTCTGTGTAATTTCCATTACCACATTTATAACTCTGCACAGCTTGCATAGTGTGTGTGTGTGTATGTGCATGTGCATCCACGTATATAGTATGTTTGTGAATTAGCATATGTGTGTATGGAGATGTACGTGTGAATGTGTGTGTGCGTGTCTGTGTAAGTATGCGTATGTGCATCCACGTATATAGCGTGTGTGTGAATTAGCGTGTGTGTATGGAGATATATGTGTGTGTGTGTGTGTGTGTGAAAGGGATAGAGAATATGCACACTGTGCTGCTGACCAAGCGCTGCCAGGGACATGAGAGTTTGGCTGTGTCTGGACACTGTCATTATCCCTCTGGTGTCAGGCCACTGGAGTTGAGGGATGACAGCCTGGGATGGTGGCATGCCGGAAGAGCCTGGCAGTCTGCCCAATCACTCATGCCAGCGGCAGTCTCTCCATTTCAAACACAAACATACACACACACACACACACACACACACACACACACACACACACACACACACACACACACACACACACACACACACACACACACATGCACACACACATGCACACACCTAGGCAGAATGAAAACTTGGTAAGACCAATCACAACGCTCTAGTGAGTCAATGGGTAGGCTTAGCACGATAACGAGTGGTCTGTGACAGTGCAAATTACCTAAGTGGCCAAGGTTGTTTGAATCAGTTTTGGCATAGACTTTAGAAGAGTTAGACTTGGACTTTTCTTTGAAAGTTGAGCAGAAAAATGCACTGAAGTCATTCATTTCAAACATGGACGTATTTGCTGTTTTGTCGACGTTGCTCTGATTGGTCGTAGCGCTATCCAATTTGAAACACAAGCACTGTTTCCGTCTCTAGGATTGAGCCGGGTCTATCAGTTGTGGTCAGACTATACATTTTGATGTCTGACTTGTCAGGCTAAGAAGTTGGTGTACCATAGACCACGTTTGCAAAACAGCAGCTAACGCTAACTGATGAGGGCATAAGGAACTTTGCTTTGGTGTTGTTCTCCTGTGGCCCCATCAGTTAGCATTAGTTGTCATTTTGATATTTGGTCTATGCTGTACCAGATTCTCTCTTTCTTATACCTACTGACAGCATTCAGTAATACCAAACAATAGGACTGTCAGTCAATTCACCCAGGATTTCTCCTTTAAGATTGTAGTAATCATTAAAAACTAACTACTGCGCCATATGGATAGACATAGGGCCCTTAAAATAGATGTCACATTAGAATAGAGGGTCACTGGCACATTCCAGACTCCAGAAGCTTCATGAAATCTGACTCAATGCAAGACTGAGCGAGAAGTTACCCTAGTGTTGCTGTCTATACCAACACACTATTTAAAAAAGTAAAAATATAGCTGGTGATAGCAATTGTCCTTTATGTATAGAGATAATTAGTGGCATTGAATCTTCCCTACAACATTTGGATTGTTTTTAACAAGTCATCATAACTGATTTATTGATAAAAAACTTTATTCTGACAACATATTCTGACGAGAGACTATACTTGAAGACTTTCACAAAACTCCTAAGTACCACTGATCCTGAGTTGTTATTAAATAACACAACACACAAGGTCCTTCCAATAGATGTTACAGTTTAGCATAGGATCACTGGAACTTTCCAGATTCTAGATGCTTCATTGGAACCCAGCTAGAAGCAAAACAGAGTAACAAGTAACCCTAGTGCCCCCTAGAGCTGAATGTAGGCATTACACAAATGACAATCAAGCAGATCAAGTTTTCCATTGTTACATACTTTATTGTTCTGTATCATAATAGTAATAATAACTAGTACACTACAACTATTGAGTTTCATACAATCCCAAGGGTAGGACTTGGTATTCGTTTCTGAAAAGATTTGATTATTTATTACACAAAGTTGAGCATAGTTACATTATTGATGTAACACATGGAGAAGGAGGAAGGGTCTCTGATGACTTCTTTAGGAAGACTGGGGGGGTGTTCCCTGATTGCACTTCCATCAGTTTTTTTACTTTTTACTTTATTTTCTGAAACAGAGCTTAGAGACATTAACATGGGCTTTCTCTTTCATGCCGTTACACAAGTGAAGTACAAACTTTGAAGGAAAAGCTGGTTAGCTGGTTGCCAAGAGACCACCCACAGAAGAGCAGTATGCAGGGCTTCAGGCAGTCAAAATAATAATAAAAAAATACATAAATAACCATGGCAACTGCTACCTAGTGCCACTTTACTACTTCACTGATTTGGATGAGCCTACGCATCCTTTTGAGGTTTGGCAAGGGTGGAAGAATCTGCTTGGGCTGGATAGAAACATGTAATAACTCATGTTGAGTAAAACCGACCCTGCTGCCAGAAGATAGTTCTGGAATGAATAACCTACGTATGTAAACATGATCGTCTCCAGAATCTGTAACCAATGCAGTGGTGCATGGATGCAGGGAGTCCATCTGGGGCTCCAGCTAACCAAACAGCATGGTTGTACAGACAGGTAGCAGATGTATCCAAATCCCCTCATGTGCATAACTTCTCTCTCAGGTCCCATTGCATTATAAAGAAAGCAAGCGCTCAAATAATAACAATCATATATTTTTTTAAAAGCCAGTGATCACATTGGTTCGTTTATACACATAGATCACTTCACATTGTGGAATTACTCAGTGAATAAATAAAGGTTGATAAATAGGTGATACATAAATAAATACACATATATTTCAAATAAATAGGCAAATAAATAAATAATAACAATAAATAAACAAGCCAGAAATAAGTGATATAAATAAATACAGACGGAAAAGGCAGGCCTACAGAAGTGCGTGTACTACCTGGACTCCTCCACCTTTGGTGCCACAGCGGCATTGAGTGCACCACCACCACATACCGAAATGGTCATTGTCCCATCAATGTTCAGCTTGGTTACAGCACAAATGCTTTCATGAAATGGGGACCCCAGTTTACTTAGTTCCTATTTGGTAACCTCACCAAGTGTAACAGTCCAGTCTTGTAGGGGGAGACAAAATAAACTGATAAATAAACAAAATAAATAGTAAGATAGTACAAAAGCAGACCCCCCCCACCACCACCACCACACACACTTCTGTCAGTTGGACGTGTAACACTGACTGGGAGCTTCCACTGTAAGCAGCAGCTTCACCTCTGGTGCATCATGCTGTGTCTTCTCACACACACACACACACACACACACACACACACACACACTCGGATACGCAACAAAAGCCTCTTAGTAAATAACATGGGATATACAGTGCATAGTTTACAGCCCGAACTTGCAGTTTAGTTTTCAAAACCAGATACCCTTACATAACATATGGTACATCTCTTACAAAATAAAAATAAAACAAAACAAAACAACAAAAAACAGTCCAAAGTTTCAATAAATAATCAGTCATCTAAATCTACTTGTTCTTGCTTTTTGTTCATTATGAAGATATTTCATAGCTCAACAGTCTTTGGGGCGATATTTTTTTTATTAAAAAAAAAAAATCTCTTCTGCTGTGAAGAAGGATCCAAAGAAATGCACTGTCGTATTTTTTTTTGTTCTCCAGCCATGAGAAGTCTCAGAACACAGTCTGATCACGTTATGTGTGCATGTGTTGCATACTATACAAAGCAACTGACAAAGTCAATACTTCACACGAATGTTTCCATATGCAAAATAAAACCATCCATTTTCAGATGGTAGTCTCCGGTGCATTCCATAGGCCATCAGATATGATGCTGCTGTTGAGAACCGCTGTGCTGCTGTTCGGCTTTCCTAATCACATGGTGTCACTTTTCAACAACATTCAAAAACAAACAACAACAAAACAAAACAAAAAACACAATTTGGTGATTTCCTGTCTGCACTGATTCGACATCAATTCATTTGATAGCTAGACCAATAGAAAGACATTAGAATAGTTAAGACTTTAGTGCCATATCCGTCTGGTGTGGGGAATGTACAGGGCTTCATTGTGAGACTTTTAATAACAATCCTTTGGCCTATTCCAGCTATGGGCTGAAAATTACAGGAAGTAATGCAGACTAGTATCCAATTTTGAAGTTTTTGTGTAGCTTTCCTCTAGACATTCGCTGTCTCAGACCAGACTGTGCTCCCAAGGGATGCAGGCTCTTGGAGAAAGTCCTTTGGACGGTTTGAGCAGCTAATGACTGAAAGGGCTGTGATTCTGTAAATGACAAGAGGAACAAGATGTCTTTCCAACTGGGCCCTTGGCTATAGAGGAAAAAAAATCGTAGAGGGTATAAACCAAGTACATTGCTTTTTTTTTCTCATTTTTCTCAACAGTCAGCCTCTCTTAGCCATCTCTCATGTCATTCTTTAGTGGCTTGTAAAAGGTCATCCTTTTAGATCCCTTTCTCTCTCTCTTTTTGTCTTTCTTTTTGACTCTCTCTCTCTCTCTCTGTGTCTTTCTCTCTCTGGAGCTGGTCAGAAGCCAGGGCTGCCATAGCTGCTGCGGCTGTAATAGCTGTGTGGCTGGCTGGGGCTGTGAGAGCGACTCCTGTTTCGACTTCGACTCCTGCTCCTGCTCCTGCTCCTGCTCCGGCTGCGACTGTGGCTGTGACTGTAGCTGCTGTAGCTGTCGTAGCTGTGGCTGCGGCTGCGGCTGCGGCTGTAACTGCTGTGGCTGCTCCCCGAGCTGGAGGATGACGGGCTGGGCCGGTAGTAGGGGATGGGCCGCTTACGGGCGCTGAGGAAGGAGAGAAAGAGAGAGAGAGAGAAAGAGAGAGACAGAGACAAAGAAAGAGAGAGAGAAGAGAGAGAGAGAGAGAGAGAGAAAGAGAGAGAGAGGGAGGGAGGGAAGGGTGAAGATGCAAAGAAGTAAGTGATGTGTCTCATGGCAGAGAGCAGAACTTGAAAAACTTCCTTTAGCCACTGAACAAATTTCCCTTTCAATCATTATCATTCAGCTGCACATTTTGCATCCTAACAAAGTTTGAGACTGGTTAGATTTGGATTTTTCAAGGTTAATTTCCTTTGAAATCATTTTCAAATGGACGTCAATGCATTACAGTGTTCCACACAAATGATCTCTCATCATAAAAGTAAAGTCGGGCGGGATCCATGGGTAATTTGTTCAGTCATAAAAGAAGCAAAGGTGTGTTTGGTGTCTTTGGAAAAATAATTAGTTGAAAAGGCTGAAAAAGATTAGCAGCATTGGTTAGTGTTCCTATTTAAACAATGAGATGCATACAATCTTTTCCTCTCATTCAAATCCACACATTCTCACACACACAGACACATGTACGCTCACACACAGGTACAGTATTATGTATTATCAGGTGATCATATGCAGAAGCAGATTCAACCCATCCTGAAGCACCCACATCAGGTAATGTGGCTCAGACTTGTTATTGGAAAAGTTGGAAATCCTATCAGGTTAGACCACACCCAGTGAGCTTGTGCTAGTGTTCATCTATGTGATTTGACTGCAGTTCCAGCACTATCATGGAGGCCGGTGATTTTACTGTTTTCTTACTGGTTAGTAAGAGACCAAATGATTGGTATTTAAAATAACAACCAATTAGTAATTGCATGAAAAATAATCAGAAAACAAAAGGATGCTGTGTAGTGATTGAGAGTGGCCTCTTGATAGTGCTTTTGGACTACTGTTATGTGCCAACATTAGTAAACATGTGCAACAAAGCCTGTAGAACAGTTATGTTCTCACAATGGCCTGAGAACAGATCAGGGAGCGGAAACACTGCATGTGAGGTGTGAACAGAAGAGAGAGAGAGAGAGAGAGAGAGAGAGAGAAAGGGAGGGAGGGGATGAGAGAGTGAGAAAGAGAGAGAGGGAAAGAGAGAGAGAGAGAGAAAGAAACAGAGGGAGGGGTTGAGAGAGAGGGAAAGAGAGAGAGAGAGAAATGGAGGGAGGGAGAGAGAGAGAGCTGTACTCAGGGGAGGCTGTCTGGGCATTAGCTGCTTCGCCAAGCAGATTCAGGAGGAGAGCGCTAGGAGAGTCCTGCTGCACAGCAACAGTTACCACGGTAACCTTGCTCGTGGCTCAGTAGCATTCCATCTGTTGTCTTCAGGGAAACCTTAACGCAGGAGTGAGACAGTGAACACTACAACTTCTGACAAATACAAACACAACATTTGAAAAATTTGAGCACATTACAGAAGCACAAACACACAAACAGAGATTCCATACTATTACATACAAAAACCAAGTGAAAAAATAAATATTTCCTGTGACTTCCTGTGACCACTGGTAGAAAAATAAGTGTGGATAGCCAGTTCAGCTTGCAACATGGAGGTGACAGGCTCCAGCCCATAGATGTCAGTGTTGCTCTAGGATAGCTCACGATAATGAATAGAGGTGGGGATCGGTGTCTCATCTGTGCATTCAGGTTTCACGCTAATGGAGCGCTAACACGTAGCTCAGCACAACTACGCTGCATCAAATCCCAAAGGAAGGTCTATGGCTCACTGCGGATACATGACGTCATTGCTGCTGCAATTCACCATCCATCCATATTCACAGATATGCAAAGACTACACACATGATGTGTGTGTGTGTGTGTGCTGTGGAAAGCTGCGTGTGAAGTGTTAGGATGTTTCCGACACCTTACCTGGTTATTCTCCGGGCCTCCATAAAGCTGGGGGAGTCTCTCCTCCTCTTGCGTATGGGCGAGTAGCTCCGTGAGCGCCTTCGCGTCCGGCTCTCTGTATCTGAATGGTGAGCACTGTCTCTGTCCCTACAAATCAAATTATCCATTACATATTGTCGTCTCTAATTTGGCTTAGTATAATGTGTGTGTGTGTGTGTGTGTGGTAGAGTAGTAAAAGCCACATTCTCGAATATACATCTTACGATTGTGATTTATTGGGAAGGATGTCAAGACAAGTGTTTCTGCGTCAGCGTCAGACACTATTGTGATATTGGTCTCTTCTATTGCAGATATTAGTGTTTTCTATGCAGATATTGTCATCTATTGTTTGGCTTCATTTAGTGTGACAATACAGGTTATGTGAGGGTAGTATAATGTGTGTGTATGTGTATGTGTATGTGTATGTGGATGGTAGCCATTATTCTCTGAGCTTGAGCAGGTATGTAGAGTGGGTATAGAGGTATTGTAGTGTAGTGTAGTGTGTTGTGGTGTGATATTGTGGTGCGATGTGGTATGGTATGGTGTGGTGCGGTGTGGTGTGGTGGAGGCACCTAGAGGTGTTCTGGCGGGCATGTGGCGAAGCCTTGCTGGCGGTGCGCTCGCGGGAGTTGGAAGGCGACGATGAGTGGCGGCTGCTCCAGGAGCTACTGCGCTGGCGGAGGCCGCTGCGCGACTTGCTCTTCTTATGGCTGGACGCCTGGCGGTGCCGTGACGGGGACGGCGACGAGCTGCGGTGGGTTCGCTCTCGGTGCTGCCGCTTGGACGAATGAGCTCCTTTCGTCCTGATCGAAGGAAGGAATAGTGATACAAGAGACAAGTCATATATCTCATGGAAGCACTAGTACTGAATTGAGTCTGGTAGGACAAATCTTATAAAGCAAAACTTACAGTGATTGCAAGCTGGGAGAAAAGCATGACATCAATCAGCATGAGGAATTGTCAAAGTCTTTTTAAGGGTGCCATTTATTTTTACAGACACATAATGATATAACATACGGGAAAAGTCCTATTTTCTCTTCTCTTTTCTTCTTTGTGTCAGACTTTATGGATTCGTCAGAATATTTTTATGCAGAAAAGAAAAGCAATTGAACATCTGAAGCACACAATAGGCACGCACAGGTAAATGGAACTGTCTGAAAATGTTGCCTTCTTACTATGTTTTATTTATCAAAGAGTCACATCAAGGTTTCATTGCTGGGAATGTTTTTGTCTTGGGGTAGCAAACACTATGGCACATTATTTATTATAATCTTTGAAGAGTTATCCAAGTTAACTCACTAAAAGTAAACTAAATTAACAGACAACTTACTTTTTCTGATGGGAGCTTTTGCCTTTGGTGGGCAGGTTGTGCTGCGAGTGGGCAGAGTCAGAGCTGTGGCCTGGCGAATGGGAGGCCTTTCTCTGGGCCCGGTGGCGGCCCCTGCGCCTTCGTGACGAGCCTGTGGCAGGCCTGCCTGACCCTGGCTGCTTGTCGTCCCCATGAGGGCCGTCGCCTGCCTGCCCATGGTGGTGGTGGTGGTGATGGTGGTGGTGGTGTTGGGGTGGTAGTCCCCCGGGGCTCTTGGCAGGGGTGCCCTGGAGCCTGGCCTCCCTCAGCTGGGCCGACGGAGACGTCTGCAGGCTCGGTGAGCAGGTGGCCAGCGCTCGGAGCTTCTGTGCAGAAACGATAACCAACAAACCCAAAAAAATAGAAAAACAAAGAAAAAAAAGGGAGAAAGGGCCTTAGAATGTCTCCCAGGATGAGAGGAAGCGCAATGGTGCAATTGCCAAAAAAGGGTAAATATCTAAAAAGAAAAAAAGATCTAAGTTTTTTTTTCAATATTGCTTATAGACAGTCCTCTATGGTGCAGCGCATGCAATACTTGGCATGCAAAACCATAATGAGTCGAAGAAAATCAAAATCCCCAAAGAACAAAAGGAAATATTATAAGAAGAGGAAGAAAGAGAAACAATGAATAACTGTGAACCAAATCTAAGATCAAGAGAAGAGAAGAGAGAATAGAAAGCAACAGAGACTTTGTAGAGTAGAAAAGGAGGACGTCTTCGATTTTTAGAAAATGGCTATAAACAAAAAAACGTGAAACCAACGCAAAAAATAGACAACTTGACAGAACATCACAGAAATGGAAGGAATAAAATAAAGAGTCACAATAATAGAATCAGTCGAATCAGAAAACAAATCGTCTTTTACTGAAGAGTAACTTCTGTTTGTCGATTTTTTTTTCCTGCAGACAATTGCTGAGATGTGAACAGCGACCCATTTCCTTTGATTTTTTTTAAATCGTTACTCTGTTTAACTCCCTTTTGGTTAACATCCACTTACCAATAAAGTGGTATTCCCTCCTTTAGTAGGTAAGGTATGAAGAAAAGGGAAAAGTGGGGCAACATAAGTGCATCATTAGAGTCACAAAATGCAAGAGAAAAAGACACAAAACCCTTCCCTGGCAGTGATTCAATGAGACAATGCATGAAAATCAAATCAAATGGGAGAAACTTAAGAGAAAAAGTTGCAATGTGCAGGGAAAACGCTGACACTAGAAGATATATGTAAGCATTTCTCAGGTACCTTCAGTCCTCTACCCTGTCCAAAAAAATAAGAGCTTTTCTATAGATAGTCCTGATGAACTCCTTGGCTAGTTTTAGCGCTCTGGCTAATTGTCTCATCACAATATGCTACTGAATATTTGACTTCACTTTCATAAAATCTATTTACTTTATGCCTCGTATCACAAATAAAATGATGCTAATGTATAGTTTCTAAGGTGACAGTTTTACTCCCTCAGAAATAATTAGCATTCGACGGAATAACCTCAGGTGAGCAAACAGGGCTGACTCTGTCTTACAAGTAAGTACATACTAAGCGCTTATCCTGAATACAAGACATTTTGTAATTTGATTGAAACATGAAAAGTGAAAACCGCCTTGACATTATATTTAAGGGCAAGCTTTCTGATAGGAAAGGCTTTCTCATAGAAAGCTGTCTTTACGTTTGAATATAACCGCTTGTGCTCTCCTCAAAGAGAGAATCATTTTTGGATATAGTGAGTCAGGGTCCACAGTGGTTTATTGTTATCCAATGTTATTTTATAATTATAATCTTTCAAATATGTGCCCACATCATGTACATTTTAAATAAAGCATTTTCAGATGACATTGCCATCTGTGTTAGGAGTAGATCTTCAGAGACATGTTAGTCTTACAGACTTGTGTATCAGTGTTGCTAATGCTACATCTGGCCAACTTGCTTGGCTTCAATTGATGTGATTATTTTCTGCCTGAGTAGCTAAACCCATTTCAAATAAAACTGAAGATTATTTAAGAGGATTTCACAGAGTGAAACCACAATGCATTTCTTCTCTTTCTTTGATGTGATAATCCATTAGTTGACACTGTATTGTGCATTTCGAAAACACATAGCAAAGCCTTGTCTCCCTGTCCAAAGAAGCACCCCACCCCAGCCTAACCCAGAAAAAAGCAGCGCTACAGCACTAAGGATACAAAAAAACTCCTGATACAGGTGACAGTAGTTTAAAAAAAAGGGCTTCACGCACCAAAAAAAAAAAAACATGATGAAATCATAGGACTAATGTACCATTTCACAAAGGAACAGAAAATGCGGCACACAAGAATGCATTCTACCCAAACAGAAAAAAGAGACATAAAGAGAGAGAGAGAGACAGAGAGAGAGAAGAGAGTGTGAGAGAGAGATGGAGGTGGACATGGACCTGAGAGAAGGGTAATGTGCTGGACACTTCAGCATGAGAGATAAGGAAGAGAGGTAAAATAAGGATAGATTTAAGGAGTCGGAATTTTGAGAGAAAACTACCATAATTATAAGAGTAATCTGATTTTTTTTTAGCATAAATAAACGTAAAAGAAAAAAAAGAAAGATAGAAAGAGACATTGAAGTCAAGCTAGGGTGCTTCTCACATTCTCATCTGCATAAAGACCACGTGCGTAGGCAGAGCGTTACCTACCTTCCATTTCAATCAGAGACACGTATGCAATATCAACAAAACAAGAAAACAAGAAGACAAAACAAAAACAAAATAAAAAAAGAAGAAAGGAAAGTTCTCCGCAGCGGAATGGAAAAAAGACAATGAGTTCTTTTAGTATCAATGCTAAGGACTGGTCCTGACACTAAGGAGATAGGAAACAAACCAACAAACAGAACTAAGGGGTGAAAATTTAACCAACAAATAAGAAAATAAAAATAATAACAACAAAAAACAAAAACAAAGACGAATCTCGGGAAAGATCATTTTAAAAAAAAGAAACTAAAAACACTCTATTTGCTGTCTTTTTCGCTTGAACAAATGTAGCCACGGTTGTTTCAAATGGGAAAAGGAGGGTTAAGGTTTGTGGATACAGGGTCATATGAAGTAGAATAAACCCCATTGTACATGTAGAATTGCTACAGAGGGACAGAAGGCCAAGGGCATGCAGACTCTGGCAAATGACAAAGAGGGATAGAAGAGCAAGTCAGGACAACAGATGAGTGAATCACAGACAACACGAATGGACAAGGGGGAGGAAGGAGGGAAGGAGAGGGGGGAGAGAGAGGGCTTTTTTGGGTGGAGGGGCAGTCGCAGCTAAGATGGAGAACTAGAGTCAGCACATTTAAAAGGGACCCCAGTCACATTTTGGAGTATGTCTCTGCCAGCTATTCTGTGGTCGCTTTGAGGAGACTGTAGCAATTCAAGGGAACAGGCCTGTTTGAATCTGAGGTCCTGTAGGAACCACTTCATATGTAAACATACAATGGTATACGTTTAACTTTATAATGGCAGTGGATGGTGTTTTTTCCAGGTTAGTTGGTTGACTGAGAGTGTAAGCCATTTCGGAAACCAACCCTTGAAGTTGAGGACTTCTTGATATATAAGATGTAATTCCAAATGGCTTGGGTCCCTTTAAAATACCAATGTCACTGTTGTGTGTTGTCCTATTTAGTTTCAACATTGTAGCACTGCACTCATTCAATGTGAGTATATTAAAAAAAAAAATTACAAATCCGCAATCAAATACAAACTACAGACATAAACAAGAGGACAAACTGAGATGTGGAAGAGTGTGAAAAAACACCTAGAAACTGCACATGTGCTAGCCATAGAGTCACTGAAAATCTACTAGTCTGGCAAAACCCAGGAGACTGCACGGATGCAGGATGAGTAATTTTGCATGGTCTCGCAATCCTCAACCCTCCACTACATCCCACCCCACACCCCAAAAGTTGAGTATCTGTTGCACTGTGATCCAGGTGAGAGCCCATTTGATGGGGGCTTCACACACACACAAACACACACACACATAGAGAGGGAGAGAGGGCTCATGAACTTCAATATGGCACCTAAATTTTAGCATTAGCTGCTATAAAAATATGACTGTCTTTAAACCAATCAGCACTAAATCCAGTGATCCCTAAACACCTGATTGGTTTAAGAAAGTGAAGAAAAAGGCTGCCTTATTAAAACACGAGTGAGTTCATGACACCTCTCTGCCCGAATCCCCATTGATTTGAACACACTGAGTGATTTTTTTGTTTTTGTCAGAGAGGGAGAAGGAGGAGTTTGACAGAAGTGACACTGCCACCTAGAGGCAACATGCAGGTCAAGATGACAAGTCAACAGGAAGCGAGTAAAGAAAATTAAAAGGGGAAGGGGGGGGCTTGTCAGACAGCTGATGGCTGGAAACTCTTAAGCCAAATCTGGAGGAAGGGGAACTACAGTTTCACTGAGCAGAACATGTGCTTTTCAGACAACTGTATTGACAATTAGAAAACTAATAATACACATACCCATTTAACCTACTTGGTCCAGTTCCAAAGCATTTGAGTGCTTTTCACACAAACGAGACAGAAAAGTTTGGGCATTTATTTATGGGAAGAGATCACTCAAAAATCAACAGAGGCAGAAAACAATCAGAGATGAATAAAGCAAGCAGTGTGTGTGTGTGTGTGTGTGTGTGTGTGTGTGTGTGTGTGTGTGTGTGTGAGAGAGAGAGAGAGAGAGAGAGAAAGAGCAGTTGAAATCTCCTTGTAAGTACACATGCAAACTGGGGCAAAGTCAGCCCAAATTAGCATCCATAAATCTGCAACACCACTTTGTGGAGAATTCAAGAGACCAGTGTACATGTATTTCACAAGGGCCTGTAGCCCACGTGCCTATCACCTTGATACTATTCTGTCATGATCTCTATTGTGCATTGTTACAGCTTAGAGTTTTTGAACACTTTTGAGGACAATTTTCTTTCTAGATTAGGTCATAGATATTCAGGTTCAGATATTACTCATAGTGATTGTTTTTTATACTAAATGCGTCACCTTTGATGTTCATCGGTGTTGCAATACCTTGATAATTAGACTCTTTGAACATGTGCTTACACTGCTTACCATTTCAAGAAACCAAATTAGATACGTACCAGCAGGTAGGAACAGACATTTGTAGGATGATCTCACATCTTTTATGCAATTCACTATGCATTTGCTGTTGTGTGCAGCATTTGAGTAAATCTGAGTAAAACATTGATGTACCATCTAAAAGACTACAGTGGATAATTATACACCACTAATAAGGTGTGAATTATCAATGTTTAAAAGGAAAATATTTTGAAGTAGAAGAATGAATGTACATTGGTGTGGAGTGTCACATAGCTATAACCATGCATCTGACCTTCCAATCAATAAATTATCTCTCATAGAGTATTCCACAGCCACCACATGCAGCTTAATATATTGATGTGACAAATCCAATTTGTTACAAACCCTCTGTGTGACCGCCTGTCAAGGGTATCCTCTTTTCAATGTCAGCCTAGCGGTTGCACTGAATCATTTATCCTCTCAAGTCTTGTATGTCCTTGAGACCCGATAGAAAAGTAGCATGAAAAGCTAGCTCAAAAATTATTCTGAGGTTATCAACAGATGTATAACAGACAATTTTATCTATTCACTGTACTTTTTTGTTCAAGTACCTCTATGTCCAATAATTATTTAAACAAATTGTTTTAAAATATTCCACCTTATGTACATACACAACTACAGAAGATTAGGATATTTCAATAAATTGTTCTGTGTTTCGTCATATGTATGTATCCTCACCATGAGCAATGGAGTACATTTTACATTTTTCTTGTGTGGATTCAGACTGATATGCTGCTAGCCTGATCAACTACCCACATTTCTCTCTGTGTTCTGCCTACTGCCCCAGGAGAGAGCAGGCCAAAAAAACAGCGAGACGCCACATATGGTAGCAGGATCGGGTTGTCTTAGAGGGACGTGTGAAGCATATTTTTGATTGAAAGAAACATATATCCTACCCACACAGAGCAATAAGAGAGAGAGAGACAAATGCATAGACTGAGCAGAGTGGGATAAAAGAACATAACAAAACAATAAAATAACAAAATACGAAATAAACAACTGAACAAAAAAAACAACCAAAGGACAAGCAGGTCTACCGACACAGACATGGCTGGGTCAGAGACATCAAAGTCAGCTCTAGGGAGGCAAGGAGGAAACATCATTAGAGCATGTAAGGTGGGGGGGTGGGGGGGTGAGTAAGGGGGGTTTGGGGAACGGGTGTGTGGTGGAACGCAAGAGAGGAGACTACATACATCTTGCACTTTTTCTCCGTCCACATGGTTGTAGACATGCTCCTTGCCGTTGCGGGCACGGTCGCTGTGATGGCCGTTCTGCCAGGTGGTGGGGTTCTCGGCTGTGACGGGTGGGCTTGGGCTGCGGCTGGACCTGTGGCTGTCTGTCCGCTGCTTCACACTCAGCCTGACGGGGAAGGAACAGTGTTATTGGTCACCAGTCATAAACAATACAAGATAAAGGATTTAGTATTCATCAAGACAAGGATTTAATATTCAGCTACAACTGTAAAAAAGCAATTTAAAGCTCAGATTAAAGCACAGCAGGCCAATTTTGTCCTAACTTATTCATAAGTCATAATTGTATGGCATTTATTTGGCATAAATGGTACATCAATAGCAAATTTAAACAAATGCTTCAATTATGAACAAAATGGGTGTTCAAAACCACACTTGGCTTAGGAGAAGCAGTGGAACAGTAAGAACTCCCTAGCAAATACAACTTGTTAATTACCAAACTTACTCAATCAAAAATGCAAAAAGGCTACAGCAAAGTGAAGCTTTATTTTGGGGAATTTCAGTGCCTTCTTTTTTAAATGAATTTGAATCATGAAAACAGCTCATGAATTTAATGTAGTCCTTTGCATCACACAAGATTTTTAGAAGTAACAATTTGGAGTAATATCTGCTATGCACTACTATGTAGTGAGAACAACCTTGTTGTGCTTTTGTGAAGGTTCAATTGGTTGCTCTTTGGCCTTGAGAAGGAAAACCAACAACATGGGAACTATGTGTTTGTGTTTGTGCGTGTGTCCTGTGAATGTGTGTTTGTGCACGTGCATGTGTGTGGGTGTGCAACTGTGAATGTGAATGGAAACGGGTGTGTGACACTGTGTGTGCCTGTGAATGTCTTTGTTTCTGCGTGTGTGTCTCTAGAGATGCACTTCTATTTCAAGAGTGTGCGGAGAGAGTGGTGCTGCTGGGGAGGGTGGTGTGCCTCACCTGGAGGGGGACTTGGAGAGGCTCTCTATGGAGGACAGGGACACGCTACGAGAGCTGCAGCTTCCTCTCCGGTGGGACCTCCTACTGGGTGAATCCCCTGGTGACCTGAAGGACACAAACACAAACACACACAAAATACACACACACATGCATTCAAAGACACACAAACACACAGAAACACACATGCACAAAAGCACACATGAAATGTCTATAGAAGGCCCACAAAAAGCCTTAGTCCTCTCATAGAATGGTACTAATACAACTACTGTTGTATTATGGATTCCTATTGACACAGCGATTCAGATTAACTGTTGGGTATAAGTGAATAATGAGCACCAACTGTGGATTCAAAGGCAATTGAAAAACAATTGCGTCTGTATTGATGCAGGAAATAAGCACGTGCTCACCTCTTTCTTTGTTTGTTCTTGTCTTTGTGTTTGTTCTTTGGGCTCCCAGACCTACATTGGAAAAAAAATGAACAGCAATGCTTACACACTGTCACACCACAGAAACAGTTCAACGTG